>CM045906.1:3821185-4472122 GCA_025169955.1 Salix arbutifolia | reverse complement strand
TTAAATTATAAGAAGAAAGGTCCAAGAAACCAAATATAGATCCAAGCACCATAGAAAGGGAACCACAACTTTACTTTATGTACGTACTCCTTCGGCATTACATGAAATTCGACCGAAAGATACACATCATTAACCTTTAATTCCATCGACTGACTAGCTATATATAAACCTAAAAGGTTTAGAAGCTTCTAAAAGCAGAAGCAATGATAAATTTGGAAACTTCAATTAGGTCTGTAGTTGTAGTGTGCTTCACCATTTGAAACCTCTCGAAACTTACTTATTTATTCTGATAAGAAAAAAAAACATCGCTTCTTTAAGAATGATATCTGGACAAAACGAAAATAAAAATATCTAGCGCATTGCAGTACAAGTTAAGTTAATAATAGCAACACTTAAAAGAAACTATATATATAACGGTTCTTAGAAACAATGACGTGTTTGTTTATTTATTGTCTAAATAAATACGACATGCATGTATTATTTTAATATTTCAATAATTAGAGATGATATATCTTTATAAATATTCAAATTTTTTATTCAATAAAATTTGAATATCTTTTGCAGGGATCCAAATTAGTAGATGACCCCATATGTTGCAAAATAGTTTCCGTACGGCCATTCGAAAGAATTTTGCGGTTTATTTTAACAAGTGAATACGCAAATCAAGCAGGCAGTATCCTCAATCATCGATGGCAAATTAAGTCCAAAAGCCTCGAGGCTGTAGGTGATGTAGTTGTCAAAGCCCTATTATAGGCAAAGCCAAAGCTTTATATAAAGAGGGTAGTCCCTACAAAAACAGCTACGCGACAGCAATATCATTTTTTATTTATCATGCCAATAATATCGTCCATAATTTAATTTAATCCCTCCCTCTCCCCCCCAAAATTATTCAAGTTACCTTCAACTTAGTCCCTGAAAGTGCAAGTGCGTTACAACTAGTGTTTGCTGAAAATTTGAATTTTTATTTTATTTTAAATGAATATGTTTTAGTGTTTTTAGATCATTTTGATGTGCTGATGTCAAAAATAATTTTTAAAAAAAATATAAAAAAAATATTATTTTGATGTATTTCGGCACGAAAATCATTTTGAAAAGCTACCGCAATCGCACTCCCAAACAGGCCAGTTCGCTCGAAATCTATGGTAAGTTGTCACTTGGGAATTCAAAGTATAGTTTGCATGTTCTTGAGAATTTAAAATCTCATAAAAAAATAGTATTCTTCACAAAAGAACTAATTAATTAGTCTAAGCAAAAGCTCTCCCTCTCCCGATTGATTTCTCACATGCCAAGAACTTGTATACGCAAATTTTTATTTTTTTCCTCTCCCTCCCGAGACTTAATCGTTAAGTTACTGTGGCATGGCATGAAGCTTCATATCCTATTTGAATGTTCTTCTTTTGGGGGAATCTTCGTGTTTCAAATTTGGTATCGTTGAGCATGTTTTTGCAGCCACCAAAGAGGTCGGTGGTTTCGCAGCTTTTGGTTGCCCCTTGAATTTAAGATAAAGCGATTTCTAGCTGTTTGTTTTGTTATTTTTAAAATGATTTTCGGTTTAGATTGTGTAAAAATAATATGTTTCATTTTTTAAATTTTATTTTTGATATTAGTGTATTAAAATAATTTAAAAAAATATATGAGTTTTTTTAAAAAATAAAATCAAAACGAATTATAATTTATTGCATCATGCATTTGCTAGAGCCAGGGACGTAAAGCTCGATGCTCTGCTAATATTACGTTTTTGAATGTCCTAGCCGTTGCGTGACAAGAAAATATATATATTTTTTATAAAAATCTGAAATAATTATAATTTTATTTATTTAATTAAATATACAAAAAAAAGTTACGTTTTTTAATAAACAAATATTCCTTTATGCTTTAAGGAATTTCAGGACTGCCTTTTTTTTCTGAGGGAATTTTTTCGATTTATCACAAGCGCGTCAAATATCGATTTAAAAAAAAAAAAAAGTGTTTCTGTCAACGCGCCTGCTGGGCCAATCAAACCCAGCCAACCATTCCAAACTAAACACCTCACCAACGATCCATCCAACTGAGAGACAGAAAGGCTCCCAGCCTAACCTTGAGAGGGAGCCAGCTCCTTTTTTACATCTCCGCCGTCCACGTGCCAACCAATCTACACTCTGATCATCTTTTCAAGCGTGTGGTGCTGTCCCCATTCTAACGTGCCAGCTGCTTTCCCATGATGGCTACTTACCCCCGCTACTATTTTCTAATTATGAACATTAGTTTTAGGGTTAATAATTAATACATATGCAGTGGGTCATATTGGGGTTCTCCTGGAAGGCTCCTTTTCATGAACATAGCTTTCAAGCCTTGCTGTTTACCCTATCTTTCTTGCTTTTAGGAGTTTTGCATTTAAGTCCCTACGACAAGTTCTTGCATTTAAGTCCCTTTGGCATCTTTATGCTTAGAGCACATTTATTTTTACATTTCAAAATTATTTTTTCTTTACTTTAAATTAATCCTTTTGTATTTTTAATATTTTTTATGTAATGATGTTAAAAGTTAGTTTTTATACATTATTGACAATGTAACCATACTTGAATGCCACCTAATCAACAACAAAACCTGATTATAAACAAACAAAAAAACACTGAAGAGTACGAGAAAAGTATTGTACGAGAAGAGGGTTAAGTTGAAAAGGAAAATAAGTTTGACAAAATCAAAAATAAAATAAAATAAAAACTAAATTAGAAAAAAATAACACACTCATAAACTTAGATTGAAGGATGAAATTGAAAAAACATCAAAACATTTATAAAATTAATAAAAGACCAAGATAACAATTAACTGCGGGGCTAATCTTTATTGTCCAGGGTACGAGAAAACAAGAAAGAAACTGAGAGTTGCTCATGTCAACCAAAGAGTACAAAAAACAGATGTAGCTTTTAACTTTTTAAATTTAATTAGCCAACAATAAAAGATCGAATCGCACTTAGTTGTCGTGCCTTAAAAACAAGTGGAAAAAGACACACGTTTTAATTTTTTGAAACCAAGAACAAACATGTCTTTTAACTATTTCCTGTCAAATTAAAAGACAAAAAGCACTTAGGCATGCTCAGAAAAACTAACTTGAAGAGTAATAAATTTATTTAACCACGTAAATAATTAAATACACTCTCGAGCAAATCTTAAATACGGACAAGTCACATGAAATATCATAATTTGGAATGGATAAAAACATAACTATACTAATAATTTATGTTTGAGTGCACACTGATACAATTAATTGTTATATATATATATATATAATACAGGGTGGGTAGCAGACACAGCCCATCTCAACAAAGAGATGTAATTGACATTGAAGGGCACAATCGCAAACTTTCCTCATCATTTTCTTCCTTGCATCCTAAGAACAGAGGTTTTTCGTAGTAAGAAAACAAGCACAAAAAAATCTTATGATTGAAGGATAATGTCATCAAACAGAGCAGCAAAAATACCATGTCTCCTTAAAGTATTTGTTAATGGCTGCACGGGGGGCCACAACCTTTTTTACTCTGTTTGAATCAGACCATGAAAAGGCCTATATAAGAAGTAGACCTGCGTGAAAGAAAGATCTCAAGGGAAGTAAAGCAGGATAGCAGCCTTAACACCCTTTTTCCTTGTTTGTTACAAGGCAAGAAAAGAATCCATTGTTTGCTGGAAGTTCCCTGTAACTTCCTGTTTAGCTCTCACTTGTAATATATAAACATCACTTCCGTTCGTTCTTTCTCTCAAGAAGCTCCCCTCTTTTTTGTTTTCTAATTTCTTTTTTCATCAAGAAATTATCTGTCTGGGGATTTGTTGCTTTCTGTCAAGCTCTCAAAAACCTGTCCGGAGAAGTATATTTTCAGAACCATTAAGAGACCATCTACAGACTAAAAGATGGGAGTTAGTGGCACCTTGGAGTATTTATCTGACTTGGTGGGAAGTGGAGGCCATAAACACAAGAAGAAGAAGAAGCAGTTACAGACTGTTGAGCTTAAGGTCAGGATGGACTGTGATGGCTGTGAACTTAAGGTCAAGAATGCCATTTCTTCAATGAGTGGTATGTTGCCTGCCTTTTCACCTCTCTTGTTTATTTTCTGCTGCGCTGTTTTTCTTCTTCTTGATTTTGCAGCTGAAGCGAGTGATACATTTGAAACCGATTCAATTAATTTCTGCGTTCGCCATTTATGCAGGAGTTAAAAAGGTTGAGATAAACAGAAAACAACAAAGGGTGACTGTTACAGGGTATGTTGATTCAAACAAGGTGTTGAAGAAGGCAAAGTCAACAGGGAAAAAGGCAGAGATTTGGCCATATGTTCCTTACAATTTGGTGGCTCAGCCCTACGCTGTCCAGGCTTATGACAAGAAGGCTCCTCCTGGTTATGTCAGGAATGTAGAAAACACTGTCACCACCGGCACCGTGACCAGATATGAGGATCCCTACACCTCCATGTTCAGTGACGACAACCCAAATGCTTGCTCTATCATGTAATGCAACCGAAATCAAGAGTCCAGCAAATGTCCCATCCACCCGCTTCTCCTCCTCATGAGTTCAAAAACCACTGTAAAATTCCCATGTAGAGTTTTTCTCATTTTTAACTTCGTTTTTAGGGTTTTTTCTTCTTATCATGCAGTGTAATAAAACCATGAGTAGATTATCGAGTTGATGAACGTCACCTTTTTCTTTTCTTTTTTTTGAATGGTCTCAATCAATGTTTTGTACTTTTGCAGTGAGTGTTTTGTTGGGCCTAGACTACTTTAGCATGGGTTTAGGTATTTGATGTATAAATGGTGTGGGTAGTTGTGAAGCACCTTTGAGTAGTAGCAGCTTTCTTCACTTTATTTTCTGGTGCTTGATTTTTTTTTTTGTGACTGAATAGTGTTACAGCAGTGGCCAAGCCACCATGCTGGGTGAAGTCATAGGGTGATGCAAGGAAGTTGCAATTCCTACGAGGTGCGCAGAACAATGAAAAATTTGAGAGTTACTTTTTCACATGATATAATAAGGAATTAAGGATGTATGGCGGAGATCTTAAGTAGCTAAAAGTTTTAATTTAAGTAACCAATCAATTTGACGATTGAGGAGCAATCCCATGTCTACAGGTTTATTATATTCCAGACCTGTGAGCTTCAGGCATTCAGCTAGAATCGTATATGGTTTAGGGCAGCATTTGGCTGAACTAGCAAGAATGGCTAACCTGAAGGTGTGGCAAAAAAGGCATTGAATATTTAAAATCATAAGATTTGGAATCCATTTGGTTCCAATCAAAGACAAGGACAGGCTAGGAAAAGAAATTCCCAACAAAAGCACATCCACTCAAAGCCAAAATTTAGAAGAAGAATCCTTCTTTTCTATTTTCTTCAACCTTTCTCTGATCCAAAGGAAGCGTAAAGACATATATCAATGCTATAAACAGAGACTCATGTGCACTACAATTTCCCGCACAGCTTCAAAAAATCATGCCCACGCTCAATTTCCACTTCAAGATCAAGCACTTGACAGCAAAAGGAAAAAACAAAAAGCAGCAGCTTTCTTCTGTGTCGGACATATTTTATGATCACTGATCAGCAAATTGATATAGTTTTTCAGATGAGGCTAAAATGATGGAACATACAAGTATTTTTAGCATATTTTGGCTCCTGAGGTAGAGATGATTATATGAAGTGATGAGAGGTAAAATCTCTAGCACATAGAAATAAAATACTTTAAGCTAATAATAAGAAACTTGACAGACTAGCTAGACAAATCAAATCAAATCAAAGATAACATCCAAAATGACATAAAAACATTATGTTGTTTGTGCATGCTCAGAAAAAAAAAATCAACAACTCTTAACAATGAGATTGTTTAAATCCACCCCATGAGAAATAGAATAATTCCCACCTCCAAGCAAGCATAGTTGAGCATGTCAGATGAAATCACTGCTTATGTTTTTGAATAAAGGTGAATATAGCAAAGTAATCAATAACATATACTCAAAAGTTTTCTCTTCATTTCTACAAGGTTCGAGAAACAGCTCCTTTCAGGAACATTCAACGGGAAGAAAGCATTTCGGGATAACAGGAGCAGAAAATGACATTCACTCGAGCTATTTACTTCCTGGTGATGCAGTTAGTGCTGGTTAGCCTTTTGAGGCATTACTAGTGCATATCTATACAGCCTGATATGCAGAATCATTTGTTTATAAAGTACTAACGTAGTTGGTGAAAATATATATAAAAAATAATGAGAATTCCTGGAGAAGAGGCTGATTGATGATGCTTATCATAAGTGGGGCATTTTATATTTTAGTGATATCCTTAGGCAGCGTTATTAGACAATTACCATCATAGTATCTATCCAAAATCTGCACCTAACATGTGACACAAGTCTTCTTGTCTTCTCCTGCAACTAAAGCATGCATTGTCTAGCAGATAATGTTGTTTCAGAAGCATAATTGACCTCATCCTCAACAGTTTTTCTAAGATTTCAAGGAGATCTTTAACTTCTTAATAAAAAAATGGAAGTGTAAATGACCACCATTAATATCTAAGTCACTTTACATACACAAACCATTGTCCCCCCCCATTTAAGTACTTTCTAGCACTCAAACAGGGAATAAACCTCTTTTTTTATGTTTTTACTAAAATCCCCCAAAGTAGGATTTATTGCTTAATCAAGGTTGGAGAGATCATGATGTGCTAAGGTGGGTGTTTGAAGAATATGATCTATTATGCACTTCTTCAAAATGTAAATTTCCATACATGAGTCATGATCAACCTATGAGACTCTTGATCTCATAACTGAGTCAAGTGTATACAAAACAAGCTACTTCTGGAAGTTTCCAATCCCAGCATCAATCCAACAATGTGCAATGGCATCATTTCCAAGATAACGAGAGGAGACTCACTGGATGATCTACTCTGGACTTTCATCTATTTGGTAAACTCCTATTCCCAGAGTAAACTCCAACAAAATTAATATCATAGAGAAGAGTTGCATTGCCAGGGATGTTGCAATCACCTGTGTAAAAAATATCATGGCAGTTAGTTTCCAAGTAACTAATGCAAATGCTGGATGATTTAGCTATACAAAAACAAAGTCATGTTAGTGAGTATATAACACCATGAAAAAAATACATTACAAGTAAGATCACACATCTGATACAGAATCAGCGGACGTAAGAAATCTAAATGACAAAAGACATTGGCAGTATAGATCAACAGCATTAGTCATTATACCAACAGTAATAAAACAAGGAATCCATGCAGCTGTGCTACAAATTCAATACACATGAACTCGAAGGTAAGAAGATGGAGAAAGAAAAAAGAATAATTTATAGTTTTTCTAAAGGCTTGACTGTCTGAAGTTAAACCTGTACTCTGCATCTATTCTGGAATATTTTAAGCTCAAATACCTTGGAGTAATTTAAATGTTCAATGATATGGAATGCTTCATATGAAAAAAAAATCACCTGAGAAGCATCCTGCAGGTTCTGGACCATATGCTAAAGGAGGAGGAATATATAGCTTACGTCTTCCACCTGCCAAAGTCAGCAGCTTGACAAACCCTTTGGGAAAATAATAGTAAATACAAAGAACGAAATAACTAAAAGAATTCCTTCCTTTTTCTTTTTCTGTTTTTTTTTCACCCCTCAAAATCATACCTTCATGCATTGGGGGTACTCCTTCACCCCCTAGAATTCCCTGGTCCAATCCTTTAATGACCTAAACAAATAAATAACCATGTAAAATAAAGTTGTCTGATGTAGAAAGACGGGGGGAAATTATAACCAGCATCATTTGATATGTGATATTCTCTGTTTATTGTTTCTGTAGAGAATGGTAGAGCAGCTTAATGAAAGAAAAATCTTAAGTCACAAGAGTCGCATAAAGTTTCAAACTTTTTTGTTGTAGATTACAAGATTCAATTTAGCTCCTTAATATTCTTCATCATTATGATTTATAACAGAAGGATTCACAGAAAAATGCTAGGACAGAGCAGTATCAAAATTATTTTGTTGAGCATTGTACATGAAAACTTTAATCTATCCTTACATGGGCACATTATGGAATATGGTTATCCGCCCACAATAATCCATTAGATTAAGAACAAATACATTATTACCAATATAAGAAAAGAATATCAAGTTACTAATATAACATGCAGATAATGTAATGAATGACGACAAAAGTAGTAAAAAAACTCAGATCTCTACAGAACACTATGAGTTGTGACTTGGCAAATCAAGTAGTATAGACCCTATTCTTACAAGCTTCTAACTTGATTGGCTGTAAATTAAGAGTTCAACATAAAATCTTTCCACTTACATGTTTGAGAAGAACATGGAACCAAACTGATAATTATAGCAAATATTTTCACACCTTACCAACGCCAATGCGCATGGTGAGAGGTCTGCCGCGTTTATAGCTGCTGTCAAAGACTCTCCCATTAGCAAATCTTGCAGTGTAATGGACCTGTGTCAAGGGAGGGAAAAAAAAACACAAATTATGATGCTTCATCGTATTTACTAGTTGTTTTTCCGGTGAGATTATGTACAAGTACTACTGCAGGAAAAAAAATCTGAAATAGTACTGAAACAAGTAGAATCTTTATGGAACCTTTCATGATCAGAATACACCAAATAGGAAGATCATGAATCGAACAAACCCACACCTTTAGAGGATAATCACATTTTCTGAGTACATGCTTTATTTAGATCCATTACATACCTTCAACATGAAAGCCTCAAAATTACAGAAAATAAAAAAGTAACCCCAATTCTCCAATCAATATTGCCCCAGAAAACATGAGAGAACCCACTCAAGAACAGATAAAAGCTTATTAAAGTCTAGACACAGATTGGATCACTATAATTAATTAGTTAATTTAAGAATGAAGCATGGTATATCTACTTCAATAAAGCGAAATTCAGGGAAACAAAAAAAATCAAGATAAGAAATTAACAGAATTCCTGAACTGTTAGACATACATTAATGAGCTCATTATACGGGGCATCCACACCAGTCCCCTCAGAAATATCACAGTAACCAAGGCCAGAGGGAACAAAGTTAAGGTCACATGGTGGGTCTGCTACCGTAGCATAGTACTCAATTCTGGTAGCTTCAGCATCCAATGGTGAGAAAGAAAGTATAGAAGCAGCTAAAAGCCCTAAACCCACATCAAGAACGCACTTGTTTGTCTTAGAAACTGACTTCAATGGGAGATTTGTTTCCCTGTCATGTGACAAACAAGAAAGACAAGAAAATGGTGAAGTGGGTTTGGAAGTGAGAGTGGGTTTGTTAGAATTGAAGAGGTTTTTTGAGGTTGTGAATGTTATAGCAGAGAGTGCTGCCATGTTCTGGGCAGTATAGTGTAGTTTGTCGTGCTCTCAGCCCTGTCAATCCAGGTGAGGTGGTGAGTGGTTTTAAAAAGTGGTTAAGTTAGGAGGGTCTTTTGGAGGGGAAGAATTTTGATCGTTGGATATGGATAAGAGCCCTTGTTGATTTTGTTCTGTGGTGGGCTAGAGACTAGAAGGCTGAACTCATGCATTTGCACCTCCTGCCTGCTTGCTTACAGATTTATTTTTTAAAATTAATTAGCAAAAATAATTTATCGATATTATACTATAAAAAATAATTAAACAACCCTTTAAAAATATCCTCAATATAATAATTTTCTCATGAATGCATTTTTTTTCTCGTCATTTTTTATGTGCTTCTATTTTACTCTTTCTATGATTATAAAAAAAATGAAAAGCAACATAAGATTGATGAAAGGATTGAATTATAAACTGACCTGAGAATACATGAATTAAATAAATAGTTTAAAATAAAATCTGTGGGCTGCTTGGAGGTGTTTGAGAGTGTGATAAAGGTTGTTTTTTAAAGTATTTTTTAAAAAATAATATATTTATTTATTTTTAAATTTCATTATTGACATCACCAAAAAATTGATTTGGTGTTCATCTCTTTATAAGGGGGGCAAGTTGGCTGCCTGAAAATGGAAACAACCTCAGTACTGTTCGCGTACGATCTAATCGATCGTCTTGTGTTCCTTTTTATAAGAATTATTCTTTGTTCTGCAAATAATGTTCCTATTTACTAGGAAGACTTTTTCTTATTTCCATTGTACACGTTACCATTTCTGTTAGCATAGATAGTGGGCTGAATTTGTGGTCTTTCTGTTACCTTTTGTAAGGCTATTTAATAGCCAACATTTCCATTCAATAATTATTAAATCCAGTTTTGCTTGGCATATTGCAATTGTTGCCGTGAAGTTAACAAACTGGTATCAGAGCCCCCACTAGGAACTGAAAATAAAGTAGCAGCTTTTGTGAGAGTTTTATACAGAGAGAGGTGAAGAGAGAAATGTCTTCTGAAGGGCATTTTGTACAACCAACTATTCCACGCTTTGATAGTCACTATGACCATTGGAGCATGCTCATGGAAAATTTTCTTCGCAGCAAGGAATATTGGTGTTTAATTGAAACTGGTTTTGAAAAACCAACAATTGGGGAACAACCACTGTCAGAAGAAAGACAGAAAGAGCTTGATGCATGGAAGCTAAAGGATCTCAAAGCCAAGAACTATCTTTTCCAAGCAATTGACAGGAGCATTTTGGAGACAATCTTGGAAAAGGATACTTCTAAGAAGATCTGGGAATCAATGAAGACCAAATATGAGGGAAATGCTCGTGTCAAACGATCAACACTTCAAGCCCTGCGAAGGGATTTTGAAGTTTTGGAGATGAAGACTGGTGAAACAATTACTTCTTATTTTGCTAGGGTGATGACAGTAGCAAATAAGATGAGAGTGTATGGAGAAGCCATGACTGATGTCACAATATGTGAAAAAATTCTTCGATCTCTCACGGACAAATTTAATTACATAGTTTGTTCGATTGAGGAATCCAGGAATTTGGATACAATTACTATTGATGAGTTGCAGAGTTCTCTTACTATACACGAACAAAAAATCCATAAAAGCAGTGTTTTGGAGCAAGCTTTGAAGGTGACAACAGACAACACGCGGAACAATGGGCGTGGAAGGGGAAGTTACAGAGGACGAGGGCGTGGACGAGGAGGTTCAGTCTTCAATAGAGCTACTGTGGAATGTTACTAGTGTCATAATCTTGGACATTTTCAATATGAATGTCCAAGATGGAATAAAGAAGCAAACTATGTGGAAGCAAGTGCAGAAACTGATATGCTTTTGATGGCATACACAGAGACGCATGAAGCAGATCAGGTTGAAGACCTAAAATTGATAACTTACACTGAGTTATCCGAAGCAGAGCAGGTTCAAGTTGATGATATGCTATTAATGGCATACACTGAGTCATCTGAACCTGAACAAATTGAAGCTTGGTTTCTTGACTCCGGGTGTTCAAATCACATGTGTGGCAGCAGAGGTATGTTCATAAATCTTGATGAGAGTTTTGTTCATTCGGTAAAATTGGGTAACAATAGAAAGATGAACGTGATTGGGAAGGGTTGTATTAAACTATTTCTGAATGGAATTACTCATGTTGTGAATGAGGTATATTATGTCCCAGAACTCAAAAACAATCTTTTGAGCATTGGCCAACTACAAGAGAAGGGTTTGGCTATTTTAATTCAACATGGCTTCTGCAAAATATATCACCCACTTAAGGGTCTGATTATTCAGACCAAAATGAGTATAAACCGAATGTTTATACTGCTGTCCCATACACCAGTTACTGTCAAAGTGTCCTCAGAATGGTGCTCTTATACAAGCACAAATGATCTGTTTTTCTTGTGGCGTCGAAGATACGGTCACCTTACCTATTCAGGCTTGAAAGTTTTTCAACAAAAGGGGATGGTTCGTGGTCTTCCTAGGCTGCAAGAGTCACACACTGTCTGCATAAATTGCATACATGGGAAGCAGCAATGTGGTGATATGCAGACAAGGCCAACATGGAGAGCAAGTCAGCCTTTGAAGCTCATTCATGCGGATATATGTGGCCCAATATCTCCTACTTCAAATGGTGGAAAAAGGTATTCCTTATGCTTTATTGATGATTTTAGCCGTAAATCATGGGTATACCTATTGACAGCAAAGAGTGAAGCACTGTGTTGCTTCAAATTGTTTACAACATTGGTTGAAAAAGAGAGAGGTTGCAGCATCAAATGCTTACGCACTGACAGGGGAGGGGAGTTTACTTCCACTGATTTCACAGATTACTGTAATAAAATGGGTATCAAAAGGCAGCTCACAAATGCTTACACGCCACAACAAAACGGGGTGGCCGAAAGGAAAAATCGCACGGTGATGAATATGGTTACATCGATGCTATCTGAGAAGAAGCTTCCAAAAACATTCTAGCCTGAAGCTGTAAAATGGACTTTTTATGTCTTGAATCGCTGTCCTACTTTGGCAGTGAAGAATATCACACCACAAGAGGCGTGGAGTGGTGTGAAGCCCTCGGTTGAGCATTTCAGGGTGTTCGGTTGCCTAGCTCATGTGCATGTCCCTGCTGCTAAAAGAGGTAAATTAGATGATAGGAGTTTTCCATGTGTTTTGTTAGGGGTGAGTGAAGAATCAAAAGGTTATCGTTTATTTGATCTAGTAGCAAAGAAAATTGTTGTTAGTAGAGATGTTATTTTTGAGGAAGATGAACAATGGAATTGGGATGTATGTTATGAAAGCCAAATCTTGTTAGATTTAGACTGGGGAGAAAATGGCAGTGATGAAGTTGAGAGGGTGAGTGCAGACACTGAAATTCATGGGGTGAGTGAAAATGCAGGGGATCGAGTGAATGACAATAGTGAGAATCTTAGAGTGAATGAAATTGACAGTGAGATACATGGGGAAAGGAATTTGAGAGTAAGTGACAGTAGTGAATTTCATGACAGTAGAGAGTTTCATGGGGAAAATGATGAAATGGTGAGTGAAAATGATGCAAGGGTGAGTGGTGCAGGGGTGAGTGATACAAGGGGAAGGGCACGGGTGAATGAATTTGAAAGAAGAGTTCATAATACAGGCTGTGAAGAGGGTGAAAGCAGTAAAACCCAGCAATGTGAAAATGAGATTTCACAAATGTTTAATGATGCTGCAGAAAGAGCCCGAAATCAAAGAACACGACGTCCTCCTTCTTACCTGCATGATTATGTTCTTTTGGCCGATGAGGACATAGAAGACGAAGCACATATTGTTCAGAATATGTCCACAGGAGATCCTATTTATTTTGAAGATGCGGTAAAAGATGCAAAGTGGAGACAAGCTATGGACATTGAGATCAGCTCAATTAAGAAAAATAACACATGGTCCTTGCGTGAACTACCCACCGGAGCAAAGAAGATTGGTGTCAAATGGGTATACAAGACCAAATACAATGAACATGGCGAAATCGACAAACACAAAGCACGTCTTGTAGCTAAAGGTTATTCGCAAAAACATGGAATAGACTACACGGAGGTTTTTGCACTAGTAGCAAGAATGGACACTGTAAGAATGATCATTGCCTTGGCAGCTCAAAAGGGATGGAAGATTTTTTAGCTAGATGTCAAGTCAGCTTTTCTTTATGGAGAACTGAGCGAAGAAGTTTATATTGAGCAACCAAAGGGTTACGAGATAGAAGGAAAGGAACATTTGGTCTACAAATTACACAAAGCATTGTATGGATTAAAGCAGGCTCCACGAGCATGGTTTAGTCGAATTGAGGGGCACTTTATCAAGGAGGGATTTCAGAGGTGTGATAGTGAGCAAACACTATTCTCAAAGAAGAATGCAGAAGGAAAAATCATCATTGTATGTATTTATGTTGATGATTTGATTTTTACTGGTGATGATAAAAATATGATGTGCGATTTCAAAAATTCAATGATGAGAGAGTTTGATATGACTGATTTGGGAAGCATGAGATTTTTTCTTGGGATAGAAGTGCTTCAACAAGCGGATGGTATTTTTATATATCAAAGAAATTATGCTCTTGAAATTTTAAAGAGATTTGGAATGCTTGAAAGTAATGAAGTGAGCAGTCCAATTATTCCAGGTTTTAAGATCAATAAAGATGAACATGGTACCACTATAGATGAGACATATTTTAAACAAATTGTGGGAAGTTTGATGTATCTCACTGCTACAAGACCGGATATGATGTTTGCCACAAGTCTTATAAGTAGATTCATGTCAAGGCCAACTGAGCTGCATTTGCAGGCTGCAAAGCGAGTTCTGCGGTACTTAAAAGGAACGGTAAATTATGGTATTTACTATAGGAAAGTTGGAGATGATGGACTTCTTGCGTTCACTGATAGTGATTATGCAGGAGATATGGAAGATCGAAAGAGCACAAGTGGTTATGTGTTTTTATTAAATTCAGGTGCTGTAACGTGGAGTTCAAAGAAACAGCCTATTGTCACATTGTCCACTACAAAAGCAGAATTTATAGCAGCTGCAGTTTGTGCGTGTCAAGCCATATGGATGAAAAGAATACTGAAGGAGTTTGAATACAATGACGAGAACTGTATTTTGATAAGATGTGATAACAGTTCAACCATCAAATTGTCCAAAAATCTTGTGATGCATGGTCGAAGTAAACATATTGATGTGAGGTATCATTTTCTACGGAATCTCACAAAGGAAGGTTCGATTGCTTTAATTCATTGTGGGAGCAAGGATCAGGTAGCAGACATAATGACAAACCCCTTAAAGGTCGATGTTTTTCAAAGACTTTGAAGGATGATGGGTGTCTGTGATGCTGATAGTATAAACTAACTGTTGATTGACAGTAAGTTTAAGGGAGGGATTTGATAAGAATTATTCTTTGTTCTGCAAATAATGTTCCTATTTACTAGGAAGACTTTTTCTTATTTCCATTGTACACGTTACCATTTCTGTTAGCATAGATAGTGGGTTGAATTTGTGGTCTTTCTGTTACCTTTTGTAAGGCTATTTAATAGCCAACATTTCCATTCAATAATTATTAAATCCAGTTTTGCTTGGCATATTGCAATTGTTGCCGTGAAGTTAACACCTTTGAGATGACATGCAATTTTCTTCTTCTTCTTCCTGTTACTTCATGTAGGAAAGGAATATTGATGATGTGTGTATATTATGAGCTCCTGAATTTGTATGATGAAGAAGGTAGAAAAAACAAAGGGATGAACAATTTTTTTTTTATAACTGGGGTGTCTGGGTTAACTTGGGTGCACCACAACTAATTCTTGGGTTTACTGAACATCCTGCAAGGTCAGTGAGTAGGTAATACACCACGGGAATAACAAATATTCATGATAGGGCTTAAATCTAGAATGAAACGAAGGAACAAGTCCTTTCTTGACCGCTAGGCCAAGACCCTGTTTGGGGGATGAGCAATTTTAATTTTTTTATTTTAAGGGTGAGATCACTATTAGACATTTTTTAGATGAGATTTCTTACGATAAGGGTGGAATGGGAGATGTTTTGAACACTTCATAGGAGATCTCTAGCTTATTCGTTCTTGTTGGAATAATGAGAGGCTTGTTGATATCATTTATTTTCATCAAGAGATAAGAAATAAAGCATTAAGAACAAGTGATTTTTAATTCTCAACAACAATTCATTACCTTGCACCGGTTCCAAGCTTCCTTAACAATTATTATTGTCATAATCTGATTTTAGTTAAATATTAGATTTGTGGCACGTGCTCCGTTGTCTGTACCAAACAAAGCTTAAAAAACAAGAAAAAAAATTATTTTTTTCATATGGCCAAAAAATCTAAATCAATTTTGAGCTTTCAAAGAAAATTTATAATATGTTGGCATTTTAAAAAAACATATTACAAGAATTTTACAAAAAGTTCGTAAAATTCCAAAAAACTTTGGCTATATTTTAAAAAAAAATCATTTTTGGAAAGAAAATATTATGTAGTTTTAATACAAAAGCCTAAAATGGGTTAATATCCAAAATATTATAAGGAATAATAAATATTATTCACTTTTAATATAAAAATATAAAATCTAAATAGGATTAATATCCAAAATATTATTAGAGATAATAATTTTATTATTCACTTTAATATAAAGATAAAAAAACTATATGAGATTGATATAAAAAATATTATTATGAATAATACAACTCATTCACTATTAATATAAGGATAAAAAATCATAAGAAATCTTATCTAAAATATTATTTGGAATGACACGATTGCAAAAATTTCAATTTTACCCCATAAGAACCATCAACAATAATTGAGGATATTTCATCTTTTTAAACAAAGTTTTTTCAAATTAGAAAATGAGAGTTTGTTCATTGTACAAATTTGCCATGGTATACCAATAAAAATATACATTATCAGACCATAACAAATATATAAAAAAAAAATACAATTTTCCTCAGGTAAAGCATGTTATAAGTGCTAATATATATTTTTTATGCAAACAATCCATTAACTAAAATCTTTTAAAAAATAAATTAGAATTTCTAATGATCTTAATACTACATAACAACTCTTATTCTATTTTTTACTGCTAAAAAACAAAAAAATTATTTTCTTGTTACACCATTCTTAAATTTCTCGATCCAAAAAAATTATGGTCCCAACATGGCACACATGCACCACCTATAACACTCACCTAATATGATCTGAATCAAGTTATAGAAGTTTTTTTTTTTAATTCAACAAAAGGTCAATATATGGATATTGCAGCATGATAGGGATGAACCATTTCCAATTCTTATATGCCCATCTTTTTATTTTATGGATGCAATCTTAAAAATATTTATCTTTTATGATACCTCGGTTTTGAATTCAATATATTATAAAGAAATCTTTTTTTATTAACATCTATCCAAATTATATGTACCTCGATTAATTTTATGGACTCTAACATTAACAATTTATAAATCTACCATAACCATTATATTTCCAAATGGAAGGCTAAAAACTGAAATCATATATAAAACTAACCTCTTACTTATATTTGAAATGAGATGTCCTCTGTCCCCAAAAAAAAATCTACAAAGCACATTGCCTAAAGAGATAATAATCCATGACCCACCAAAAATTTATGTGGAGGAGAGGATGGCAATCAGAACCACACGCCAAGTGTGGTTACGGTTGTTTTTGAAAATGTTTTTCATTTAAAAATATATTAAAATAATGTTTTTTATTTTTTTAAAATTATTTTTAACATTAGTATATCAAAATAATCTACAAATACAAATTTTATTAATTTAAACTTAAAAATAAAAATAAATTAAATTTTTTCAATTTTTTTTTTAAAAACACTCTCAAACACCCCTAAATATCAGTACGAATTCCCAGGGAGAGGGGTCGTCAGGATAGTGAACTCAATAACAAAGACGTGGGACGTGGGCCAACTTTTTTTTTCTTCATCACATCAAAAATATTAACACACATGTAAACATTTCTTAAAAATAAAATAAAATATAATATTCAGTAACTATCTGGAATAAATTTAATATCATTAAAACTAAAATATCGATAACAAATAAAAAAAAACAAAGATTCAATGTAAAAAATAAATATTTATTAATATTATAAAAATATATCTCCACAATATTCCTAAAATATTTTAATGATCTTTTTTGTTAACAAAATAAATTAGAATAGGATAATTGCATAGAAAAAATATGAATCTAAAAAAATTTAGAAAAAAAGGTCAATACTATTAAATTTTTAACCATTACTTGAATTCTAAGACCAAAAGCACTATACATGAAAAAATTATGAAGGTTTAAATCACGCAAAAAGATCCAAAATAAAAAATACAATAAAAATAATAAGGGTTAAAATTGCATTAAAATAAATCAAAAGGAAATGATAAATTTCAAATTTGAGAGTTAAATTGAAAAGAATAAAAACATCAATAAAAGAAAATTCAAAAGAACAAAGACAAATTTTTTTTAAAAGAATACGCAATAAACCGATATTAAAGGGTTAAATTAAAAACAACGAGATTTTATAAAAGTAAAAAGAAACCATAAGAATAAATATCAAATCTTAAACATCAAAACATAATAATAATAAAAAAAAAGCGAACATACAAGATTCTTCAACGTATTTTTGTACACAAAAAATCCTAGATGTAAATAAAAAAACTTAGGCATGAATTTAATTAAACAAATCAATAATCATTGTGTAAAGCAATGAAAAACAATTCATTAACAATCAACAAAAATGAAATTGAAAAAAATCAAGTGAAAAATGAAGATCAAGATATCTAGCATTGCAATACGGGTAATTCACCTGATTATGTTAATAAATTCCTGTATCAAAATAAAATTATGATAGAAAAACACAAAAAAAATTATAATAGTAATCTTTTAATACAAAAATCAATTGTTTTGGTGTTCATAATCTTCTCTAACAACCAATTTTTTTTCTCTAAATCAGAATTTGACAACTTCATCTCTTTTCTCCCGACAAAAAAATTGAAAAAAATAAAATAAAATTATACACCAAAATATATATTTTTTAAAATTTCAAGGGATTAATCACCTAATATATATAAAAAATAAAGAATTAAAATGAAAATTTTAGCTCGCCTTCTTCTATGTTACCCGAGATTCTCACTTCAGTTTTTTATTTTTCAATTCAATCATCTCTTCTAAAATAATATGCAATAAGGAATTGATTAGGATTCAAAAAGAACAAATCATGCAAAACAAAAATTCAAGAACTAAAGTAATTTAAAAAAAAAAGAATACACTGCTCCATTGTTAAAGAGTTAATTCCAAAGAATGAACTCGTTTAATAGTATGTTGTGTAATAATATACTCCAATCAGATCATGGAAGAGTTAATGCTGACTGACAAACTGAACTGAACTCGTTTGTCCCTTGCTACCAGGTCAAATTAACAAAATCCTAAAATAGCAGCCAATTTTGACTGTTTTGATTTGATATTGGTTTTGAATAAAATTGAAAATGTTTTTTTTTAAATTAATTTTTTGTTAGGATAATGTTAAAAATATTTTTTTAAAAAATACAAAATATTATTTTAATATTTTTTTAAAAAAATGATAAAAATAAATAAAAACCAATTTTGACAGCCTCCATTTCCCACAGCAACCCGGACCGTATAAACACACGCACACACAGAGCAAGCGTAACATGAACAAAAATCATTAAGATAATTAATTAATTAACAAAATATAGACATTACTGGTAAGAAGAAAAAACATAAACAATAGGAAGATCATCTACAGATATAGCTTAGCTATTCCTTAGCTCCAGTGAAGTTACGTGCAACAATATTGTCCAAGCAAACCAAATCAACGTTACGTTTTTATTAAAAAAAGAAGAGAAGGGAAGACAGAAAATCAAGCTGGGACTTTATTTCAACCTTGGGCATATCTGGGCCTGCAATGGATTCTTCATCACCACCGTGAATTCCTCCTTCTCAGACAGATCAACATCATCTCCTTCCACAGCCTTCCACTCGAATTTCCAAATCAAATTAGCTACAAAATATTCCAAATGAAGCATCGCTAAACCATAACCAGGACAGATTCTCCTCCCAGCCCCAAATGGCATCATCTTAATCTCTCTACTTCCTGCTATATCAAAAGTTTCCCCTCCGCCGTCAAGAAACCTTTCAGGTTTGAATGCCATGGGATCTTCCCACACCTTTGGATCCCATCCCATTTCAGCTACCATGAAATTTACAGTTCCATCTTTTGGTATCACATATTTATCCAACACTACATCTTCAGTCACCGCATGTGGCAGCACAAAATGGCTGGGTGGGTGCCTCCTCAGCCCTTCTAGAATTATTGCTTTTAGATATGGCATCTTTGGCAATTCATCTTCTTCAATATTCTCCTCCCCATCTCGCACAACCCCTTTAATCTCCATGAATAGCTTCTCTTGAATCTGCGGGTACTTAACCAGATTTGCCATGATCCATTGCAGTGCTGTTGAAGTAGTATCTGTTCCTCCGTTAAGAAACTCGGAGCACAAAGTGACCATTTCCCCTTCCTCGAGCTTTCTTTTCTCCTCCGGAAGTTCCAAAACCAATAAGGTGTCAGCATAGGACAGAACATGCTCATATTCATGCTCTTTCTTGTCCTCTCTACCGATTCTTATCCCCTCTTCCTTTGCCTTCTTTCTTGCTCTTATCAATGGAATCAAAACATCTTCTTGGCTTTTCCGGAGGCGAAACAATTCATTCCAACGCTTGCGCAACACAATCTTTGTCACTCTTGGCCAGAAATTGAGTATATCGAACTTCCTGAAACCCACAAGCATATTTCGCAGTACTTCCTCAATTTTTTCTATCTGGTTATCATCAAGCTTGTCACCAAAACACATCAGGAGTAACAGACAAAACATGGCATATTGAAAATGTTTCATCACACGAACAGGACGACCGGATTTCGCATCAGACTCGAAGCGATTCTGGAGGATTTGCAGCACCCATTTGCGTGCATGAGAGTAAGATTTCACGCGCGAAGGGTGGAGGATTTTGGACATGAGGTTACGACGCAGGAGTCGCCAAGTTGGGCCATAAAAGGAAGAGTTGATATTATGCTGATTACTAGTTGTGATTTTGGCAGTCGCAAAAGCTGGTGGACGGTCCGCATAAACTGCACCGTTCTGTATTAAAGCCTGATGAGCAAGGGTGCGATCCGCAATGAAAATAGCAGGGCGCGTGCCGATACGGAGGGTAACCATCGGGCCAAACTTGCCATGCAGGGATCGGAGAATGGGCTCCATGTTGAAGAAGGACAGGCGGAGCCATAGCAAGTTGCCGATGATAGGAAATGTTAAGGGACCTGGAGGGAGTTTCTTGGTTGTTAGGAAATTGCTGAAGATAAATTTCAAGAAGAGGGAGATGGAGATGGAGAGAAGGATAAGGAACCAAGTTTCCATGCTGATGAACATAAAAGAGTCAAGCTTCCAGTTTGTTAGCGGGGAGTCAGAGTATTATAAAGACGCCCTTGGGGGAGTTTTTTTTAATAAAAAAAAAATATTATTGAACAGGACTGTAATTTGGTTAGCTTGTTTTACATAACCAGTTCTCTATAGGGTTAGTTCACTAGTGTTGGTTGAGGTCGGGATCATTTTTAAACTAAACCTAATTACAGTGACTTTGTTATTTGATCTGGTAATCCTTTTATTTTTTATGTCAACTTTTTTTGATTAATTTTATTTTTTCATTTAAAAGGAATAGTTTTTTTCTCTCTCTTTCTATTTAGTACTAGGGTTTTCTATATAAAACGTTGATGAATGTAAATTGTTAATTTTGGATATCTTATTTTTTGCAAATAAATCTCGTTATTCTTCAACTCCTACCGCATCAATCAACCTTTATATGGTGAATTGGGATACGTTTTGCTTTAATAATATTGGCTGAAGAAAAAAATGTTCTTTTTTGTTCTGCAAACAGCAAAAGCAAAGGATAGAGATGGATGAAATTCATAGGAAGCTAGGGTTGAGATACAGCGTATTCTATTACATAATCGACACTTGGCAGGGACTTGTTAAATATAAATTCACTCTAAACAACAAGGTTGGTCCAAGAAAGTTCATCCAAACAATAAAACTTGTGCAAATCCATGCAGTGAACAGCATTTCCACTTGATTGATTCCCCTCCCCTCTGGCTCAAGATGCTGGGCCACTAAATGTTTTATTTGGAGTGTGATTATGGTTGTTTTTTAAAATATTTTTATTTAAAAATATATTAAAATAATATCTTTTTATTTCAACATGAAATCTTGGACTAGAAGTTTCATATTTAAACACTGATTATTTCTTAAGACAATATAATGAGCCTGTTTGGAATAGTTGTTGTTGTAGTTTTTCAAAATGCTTTTTGTGCCGAAATATATCAAAATGATGTTTTTTATTTTTTAGAAATTATTTTTGACATCATCACATCAAAATGATCTAAAAACAATAAAACATATTTATTTAAAATAAAAAAAAATTAATTTTTTTAGAAACAACATTTCAAAAGCTATCCCAAACAACTTCACCTTGTCTCAATCTTCTGTCGAGACTTTTTTTTCCATTCTAGAATAGTTTACTTGGTCTTTGTAATAATCGTATTTGTTTATTTATTTTTATTTTTGTCAAAATAGAAGATTAATATTAAATCTCGAAAGTTACATCACTTGACCATTAGACTGTGACACGGACGTGATGTTAACGAACGACAGGCAACTTTGATGAATCGAAGGTGTCTTCGACTTTTCGTAGATGTGAATAACAAATATACTAGTGCTTTTCTGCTAATCCTACGGGTAGAGTGCGTGTATCCTGATTGATGGTTGACTTTGTCAACAAAAATAACTCTTCATGAGATCAAAGCTCTTACTGAAAGTCAACAAATTCTTTTGAAATGTGGAAAAACCTTATCAACTCTAAGGCATCCATTAGCGATCTTTCCACTCACTCGATCCAAACCTCATATTGTTAGCAATGTGGAAAAACCTTGTCAACTCTGAGGCATCCATTAGCGATCTTTGTTCTCTCGGTGAGACAACGTTGTAATGTTGCGATGACAAATCTTTTAAGTGCTCTCGTTGTCTTGCAATAGAAAAAACTTCGAGGTTAAAATGATTTCACAACTGAACTTACCAATTTCAGCACCAGAATTGCAGCGAGAGCTCCGATTTTCGAATGTTGTTCAAGGCATTCGTGTCCTGTCAACGGAATTTTGGTTATTTCTGTTGTCTCCGTGTAATTAGGAGGGATGGCGACAATGCAGCTCATCCGACCAGGAGCAGCTTCGGACTTGAACTCAACGAAAATTGAAACTATTGATATCAATGGGCCTTTGATATCTACTTTCCTAGCCCAAGTCCATTTGTGTGAAAGATCTCTAGGCCTTTATTTTCACGATCGAATATAGATTTCCAGTTTAAAAAACAAGGAAGAAAAAAGACACCACCCCCAAGGCTCCCACAACAATTCCCGGTAGCCTAACAACACCCATTTCCCATCACCAGACAGCAGCAATGGACTCAAACTCACCGCAACCCGAATCCACACCAGTCCCACCCTCCTCCGATCCGCTAACCAACCAGTTCACCTCCCTCAACGACCTTGCCCACGAACTCACCTCTCTCCAAGACCTAGCCAACCGTGGCTCCTGGCTGTCAATCGTCGACAAAGTCAATCGAGCCCGATCTCTCTCTCTCTTAAATACACCACACGATCACCTCACCTACCTAGCTTACATCGTTCTCTCTCTCACTAAACTACGCCGTTTCCAAGAAGCCCAGACAGAACTCGATTCCCTCGACGATTTTAACAGTCACCATTACCGTTACGAAACTTACCCTAAAATATACCATAACCGGTCCGGTTCGATGGTCCCTTTCTCTCTCCGGTGGCTTCATGCGCTGCTCCCTATTAAATTAGGCAACCGTCAAGAAGGTTTAGATCGGTTTTATTTGTTACTTGATTTTGTACGTGAAAAACTGAATCGCAACGGAAACGACGAGTCGGTCAAGGTTTGGAGGAAGAGAGAGGTTTTTGTTGTTAATCATATAATTAATCAGCATTTGAGTAATAAGGAGCTTAGTGTTTGTATAGATTTGATTAATGCTCTGATCTCTCGCGGGAATTTAGATCCTGTTTTGTTGTCGAAATTAGGTTATGTGCAAATGCAAATTGGGGATTTGGATGGGGCAAGCGTGTCATTTGGTAAGGTAGAGAAAATGGCTAGTGAGAGTGTAGAGAATGAGTCTGGGTTAAGGAATTTGGCTAGTAGGAACAAGGCATTGGTGTATTTGGTGGGGAAGGATTATTTATCGGCGGTGAGGGAATACGATGAGTGTATTGAGAGGGATGCAATGGATTATGTGGCGATTAATAATAAGGCGATCTGTTTGATGTATTTGAGGGATTTGGCGGATTCGATTAAGGTTTTGGAGAATTCTCTGGAAAGAGTGCCCACTGTTGCATTGAATGAGACGCTTATTGTTAATCTGTGTAGCATGTATGAGTTGGCTTATGTCAATCATTCGGATAATAAGCGTACACTTAATAATTGGATTGCTCGAGTTGCTCCAGATGATTTTGATTCATCTTGTACCCGGGTTTGAGAGGTAGTTTTCATGAACTTCTGTACTTGTGTAGTTGTTTTGAGATGATTTGGATGTATGATTTTTACTTGCATTGTTGAGCATGTTCAGTTGGAGATGTCAGGTACTTCAAGAGACTTACCCTTTTATAATGTAATTTGGATCTAATACATTCTATAATATTGTTGATTTGAATCTTTTACTTGCTCGTTTCATATTTTCGATGGCATTTTACTGGCTTGTTCAAGTTACAAAAAGTAAAAATAAAATAAAATAAAATAAAATAAAAATGTTGATGTGTCTGTACTCTTTAAGCATTTGGATGGTTGATTAAAATTAACGTCAGTAGTATAGTGTTTAGAGAAAAAAAAACTTGAATTACTTCAAATCTTATCTTCTAATTTGAACTGGTTTTCGTAATTCATCTCATAAAGTTGGTAGATTCTCATTTAAACCAAGTGAAGAAAGCATGAAGGCATTGTTTTTAGTTGATTAAGCACTGGAACCTATATTTATGTGGTTCATTACAATGTGTTGCAGGTTTGGAGCACCTCAGCTTAAATTTCTGCTACAAGGTACAGAGCGTCATGTTTTAGCTCTGGTTTTGAGTTTATGTTAGTTGTCTAAATATGATAAGGAAATTTTAGAGGATTATAGTTTATTAGATGGTTGGAGTTGTAGCTTGTTGTCAACAAAAAGATAAACTTCTATGTGCTTTTGTTTGAATTACCCAGTTAGGTTTGATTCTGTAACATCAATTTCACTGGGGTATTTCTATATATTTAAATTTATCTAGAAGTTTATAGGTCTCAATATATATTTGACTAGTCTTTCAAACACTAACTTTCTTGTTTAGGGTTTTCCTATTCTAAATATGAAGATTTTTGTATTTTCATGTTTAAGATTCTAAATTTTGCTAAATTAGAAGTTCAACTACATAAAGATTTAGGAGACTGTTGAGTCTATAATATTGATGCTTGCAATGCTTTATTTCAGGATCAGAGTTCATGAATAAATTATTTAGAAATTATGCTTAAAGGTTGTGTGATACAATCCATCTTAGGTGTGACTCCTATGAACATCTTGTGATCTTAGGATCTTTTTCTTGGAGTAATCCCTAGAAACCTATTGCTATGATGTGGGTAGCTCTTGGCTCCCATCCTCTATTAAAGTTCAAACCTTTTAATTTCTATTCTTTTGTATCCTAGCCTACCATTAAACTCTTGCAAGTAGGAAATTGAAATTGGTCTTGCATCATGTAGTTTTTGGTTAGTGAACCATAGGAAGAAACAAAACTATTTTTTTTTTAATTTATTTCTTGCATCAAGACCTTGCTTCGCATGCGCTGTTACTGGTTATGCCACATCATTACCACCTTTGTATATTTCGAAGCTGCACATTATAACTATATGACTATGTGATATGTCAATTTTAATTACTAAAAGTATTTTTTCCTCGGATGAAGAATTTCTTATGAACAAGGAGGATGGTTAAAAGCATATTAAAAGGATTTGTTTTTAGTTGAATGTAGTGCATTAATGTAGCATTTGGTAGATGAGACTAAACAATCAGACAAGACAATTCTAGCTGTTTTGGTGTTTGGTATGCATACGAGTCAAAACAAAATGTAATTTGTCTTGTTCCACACCCAGAATTTTTGTCCCAACTTTCATATAGGACAACCTTCACCTATATAATTTTGTTATGTCCATTTTCTTATCAAATCAAACACTCTTAAGGTGTGTGTGGTGATCAAATGTGATTGATAATATGTGTCAAGGTTGTTTAAGGGGAGGTGGGATGGAAATTTGGGCGTGGGATGGAACAATTTTTTTTCTTAATGCCTGTTCCAAACACCAATACAAGTAGGGTTTACTGTCATAATCAGTCTTGTTCAGTCCCATGCGCCAATTGCTCTTTGGAGGCATCATGTCAAACTATTATCCAACTTGTATCAAACTAATAAAGGTGCTTACATGGCGTAACAAAAAATCGAAGTATATGAAGCAAATTTTTGTAAATATTTTTAGCTATCATTAATGTTTCCTTTTTCTTTAATTTTTTGTTTCTTGTCTTGGTTCACCTTTACAAACTACAAGTATTTTAACCAACCAATCAAAAAGGACCCCTAGAACCTTTCCTTCTGATACTTGATTCGAAACCCCATAAACCAAGAACTAGCACAAAGGTTATTATTGGAGACAGTTGTATTTTGCCAATCTTTTATTCTTCCTGTGCTTATATATACCATCAAAAGCTTGAGTGCAACTTTTTATATTTTTCAGATTGGACATAAACCCAGCTTGAATTTTCATGTTGTGTAATCATAGAACTTTGGCTTATGATTTACTTTTTGTATGCCTGGCCCTTTACTCCACACAGTGGGAAACTCAGAGGACAGGCTGTCAAAGTGCTTCAAGCTTGTGAGGAATGAAGTTGGAACCATGCTGGTTAGTCATTATAGGTTAGTGTACTTGCTAAGAACGAGGTTTTACACATCAATGTTTTTGATGCTTCTTTATGTGAGAGGCAACACCACTTTAATATTGTAATCTTGATCTTCCTCATCCTGATGTATGATTGGCAGAGTAATACACCAGTAAGGAGACATTGGAGTTTGCAGAGCCTTTGTACATGATAACTCAACAAGAGAGCACCAAAATTATATTTTGGTTGAAAACCATTAGTTTCGTTGAGGTGTTTGTATTTTCTTTTTAGTTAGTGTCACTTCCCTGTGCATCTTATTTATGTATTGGAAAAAAGAAAAGCAAGTACACCTGTTTGTGACTTGCTTGCAAAGTAAGGAGTATGGTGTTCTAGAAGTTACTTGACTACGGTGGAGTAGATGTTTTGTAGGCAGGGGAACAATCAAATGCAGAATATCCCTGATGAGCCCGGAAGAAAATCCAGAAAGCTCTGACATATTCTGTGATGGAGGTGAACATCTTTGCTAGAGTGAGGCTGTGCTTTACAGTAGCAATTTACGAAGTGTGGCCACTATATTAGCTGTTTTGAAGAAGGGAGCGGGTATTAATGACAGCTAATTTTGTGAGGATACTCTTTGACTTGATTGCATAATTCTTCAGGGAAGGCGGTTCTTAGCAGGTGTTGCTTGCAGAAAATGACCCGTTATTTTTGAATTTTTGTCGCCGTTAAATGGTTGGAGTAGTGCGAGAAGTAATTATTGAAAGATATTTTCTCTTACGCAGCGCCATTGTGGCATAGCTTGCATGCGAGACTTTGAAGCTAAAGGATTAGATTTTTGATAAGATGATGCGCGTTGCCCATGCGATTCGAAACTACGGAAATTGTGCCTTCTAGCATACCTTGCGAAGTTCTAATGCAGGTTAAAAGTGATAGCATATGCTGCCAGTGTGCTTGTCGTGTATCACCACTAAACAACTGGAATTTCTATCTGCATGGAGTGTCTTGCCGCGACGCTTATGCTGCAAGATAGCATCAATTCCAAGCATTTCTGTCTAGTTGAAGAGAGAAACAAAAACAAAAAAAGGCAATTCTCACATGATTTTGTCGATGTAATCTCAAGTCAGAAATAAATTTCTTATCCTTTAGCGTCAACATCTGAAAAATCTCGATCTGGCGAACTGATAATTTAATCTCTATTAAGTATTCTTTTTTCCAATGAACATAGCCATTATTCTGTAACTAGCATATAGTAAAGCACTTCTTGAGAACGAAGCGTACCATAGATAGATTCATGTTTCTCAACAACCATCTCAGCTACAGGTAGTAAGGTGGTAGGTAGGTCGAGCAGGCCTAAACCTAAAATTCTTCATAGAGTAGCGTAAGCTCGCCACCGGCCCCCTCATTGCTTTTCTGCTAAGCTGTTGTTAGATTTAACAAAACTAGACTAAATCTACTTCTTCAATGTGGAGACTTACCATCATGCCACTTCGTTCATCTTCGTCCATATACTACTCAGCTGACCCACTCAAATTTCACCAAACTTCTCTACTTTGCAAACTCCCATCGATCAATCACAGCCGTAGACCCCCCCTTGTGCATTGATGACCCACAAATAAAGAATGGTCCAGATGGTTTAGTTGTGTTCCAAATGGGAACCCCACTCGAGTCCTAAACAACCCCCTAGTTGTCCATTTCCTACCAAACCCCCCTTCACCTTAAAATTAGTAAACAACAAAAGGGAGCAAGGAGTTATAAACAGAAGCCAAAGAGAATCAGAATCCAACCACTACCACCACCACCACCACCACCAACAACAACAACAACAACAACAAAAACGCCAACCTTCCGTCACTTATGGCTGCTTCAACTTCAAGCATCTCCCGTCTTGGTTTCAGACACCATCAACCTCTCGTACCCAATTCGGGCTCACCCTCTCAACCCTCCGGATCTGTCTCCTTCCTTTCCGGGTCTCACTGTTTCTACTTCAAGTGAGTCACTTTCTCCGTTTCTATTTCATTTTGCAACTAATTATCATTGTATTAGAAATGTGCTCTTTAAACTTGTCAAAAACTTGATCTTTCAACTTCAATGCTATTGATAGTTGTGTGTTACAACTTGGCGAAAATGGTTTTATTTTGTTTTGCATTTTGATTCATGTTAATCGGAAATGGTTGTTGATATTCTCTAATAAAGCTTATACAAGGAAATGTTTCCATGTTCATATATGAAATTTAAGAGCTTGCCAAATTTGTTATGTGAAGTTTAGTGTACTAATATTATTTGAAGTTATTTTGATCTTTCTGTTTCTTGTGCTTTTTATTGTTGGTAGTGTTATATCACAAAAAATTTCTGACCACTTGTAATGTGTATCTTGATAGACCATTGGAGGCTACTAGACAATTACAATTGTCTAGAATAAGTGTAGTGGTGAAGGCAGAAAGTAGGTCTGAGGAGATGCAAGTCGACACTTCTTTGAGTCCAAGGGTGACTGCTGTAAAACCTTCAAAGACTGTGGCCATAACTGACCAGGCGACTGCGCTTGCACAAGCTGGAGTCCCTGTTATTCGCTTGGCTGCTGGAGAGCCTGATTTTGATACACCAGCTGTAATAGCAGAGGTGATTCGCTTTCATTTTCATTGTTGGTGTTTGATTCATGTCTGTGATATGCTTTGAAGTGTATTCTAGTTGCTTAAACTGATTGCATTTTTTTTGGCTGTGGAAAAGTTAGGCTGGTATAAATGCTATTCGTGAAGGTTACACAAGGTACACTCCAAATGCTGGTACACAGGAGCTTCGAGTTGCAATTTGTCAGAAGTTGAAGGGTAATATATATATTTGAAGCAATTTTGTGTTTTTGAGCTATTTGATATGCTTGGTGCATTCCAGGATGGTATTTTTAACATTTTCTTTTTTGTTTTATGGTTTTTTAATTTGTTTTTGGTAGAGGAGAATGGTATATCTTATAAACCTGACGAAGTTTTGGTAAGCAATGGAGCCAAGCAGAGTATATATCAAGCAATACTTGCAGTTTGCTCTCCTGGCGATGAGGTGAAGTTTTTTATTCAAAATAATCAGCATTATGGTGTTATTCTGCATTTCTGCTACTATCTAATTGGTATTGGAATGTTGCCTTCTTACAATTGAGTGCTGGGCAGTGTGTAGCATTTGTTAGCTGTATCTGTAACCCTGGATCAACTTATTAGTTGTTGAATATAGATCTTTGGTTTTCTGCATTTTATAAGGTTTCAAAACATGGAGTCAAATCTAAAATGCCTATGCAGTGTAAATTCATAGTAAAAATATACAAAAGAGAGAGAAGGTGAAGGAAAGAAATAAAGATGAGAGAATCTTGATGTGAAATGAAATAGCTTGTATGTGGCTTCTGGATGATTTACCATGTCTTTAATTGTAAGCCTAATATCCTAATGGCAAGTCTGTGAAAGAAATTGGATTACAGAGCATGTGTTACACTTATTTGCTTACATATTCTGTGAAAATCGCATATATTTTCATTTAGGCAATCAAAGTCTTGTTCTTAATTGAATACATTAGGAGGTCGTTACCATTGAAGCTGTTAATTTCTGAAGTTAGCTCATATTTATAAAAACTTTCCTATCCTTAGGTTATAATTCCAGCACCATTTTGGGTGAGTTATCCAGAAATGGCAAGGCTGGCTGATGCAACCCCAGTGATTCTTCCAACATCAATCTCTGAAAATTTTCTCTTGGACTCAAAGCAACTTGAATCTAAACTGAATGAAAAGTCAAGGCTGCTGATTCTTTGCTCTCCATCGAACCCAACAGGATCAGTTTATCCCAAGAAATTGCTTGAAGAGATTGCAAAGATTATAGCAAAACATCCTAGGCTTCTGGTATGATTACTGAGTCCTAATCTCAAGTCCTATACTTTCCTGATATTTAAATGCTGAATTTCTAAAGTATTTCACTCAGGTCTTGTCTGATGAGATATATGAACACATAATATATGCACCTGCTACTCACACAAGCTTTGCATCTTTGCCCGGCATGTGGGAAAGGACTTTGACCGTGAATGGATTTTCTAAGGTAGCTTAATCTTACATATAATTATTGGTCCTAAATATCTGCTTCAGTGTTCTTGTCATCAATAATATAATATGCCATGTATAATTTGATGTGGTTGTGATTGTAAATAAAACCTGAAGCAGTTTACCTCATTCAGTTGGGTAACATTTAAGAAGTGCATTTGCAGGCTTTTGCAATGACTGGTTGGAGACTTGGGTATCTTGCCGGCCCTAAGCACTTTGTTGCTGCATGTAATAAGATACAGAGCCAGGTATTCTACGACCCACTTTGCAGCCTTCAATCTGCTGAAATTTGAATGAATTGAGTACATTATGCATACTCTGAAGTTTTCCTTTATCCAAAGCATCACTTGTGATTGTTACAAACAGTTTTCCAATATTTTATCTATTTGTATATCATGCTATGAAGTTAGATCTCAAAATCACATGGCTTCAATTGTCAATCAAACAGTAGAGATTTTCTGCAAGGGTAGAAGTAGCCAATCTGAGCTTAATTTTAGCTAGTTTGGACACTCGGAGGAAAGAAAGTTTGTTAATATTGGAAGGTAAGGTGAAGTTGAGGGTTCTAAAGAAGCAGATGAATGGCTAATTTAGATGGACACAATTTCGCTATTTGTTTGTATTTAAAGCCTACAAGACACAAAATGAAACTTGCACCTGGTAATCAATCCAAACTGTCAAGACAATTTTTTATTATGCCATTTTATATCTCCCATAAGCATTTGATAGAAATCAATACTCCCGTGGCCTCTACTCACAATCTGTCTCACCGATGAAGCACTCGTCAATATGTAATGACCGCACCAATCACTCAAGGGCTTGACATGAGAAAGACTTGTAAGTCAATAACAATCTGTAATTCATACTTGCTTTCATAGCCCAGTTTGGCCAGGTAAATGTTGAGGCTATACTGATGATTGCATGAGGCTGCAGTTGCAATTCTTGATGATTATTACTTTTCAATAAGAACTCACATGTCTTACTTTGGTGGTGTGCAAAATGCATTGGTATGCCTGTTCCTGTAATGCTTGTGATATAAACAATGACTTTGTACAAGCTCCATTTGATCTGTCTGCTATATTTTTCCAGTTTACCTCAGGTGCCAGCAGCATATCGCAAAAGGCAGGAGTTGCTGCATTAGGACTAGGCTATGCTGGTGGGGAAGCTGTGTCCACCATGGTGAAAGCATTCAGGGAGCGGAGAGATTTCTTGATTAAAAGCTTTAGAGAAATGGAAGGTGTTGGGATTTCAGAACCTCTGGTACTGCCTTTTAGTTATCATATGCTTAAGACCTCCCATTTCCTTGTGGTTCCATCAACTTCTAATTCTAACTGGCTTTACATGCAGGGAGCATTTTATCTTTTCATTGATTTCAGCTCATACTATGGAGCAGAGGTTCAAGGGTATGGTAAAATTGAGGACTCTGACTCCCTTTGCCGTTACCTGCTTGATCAGGCCCAGGTATACATTGTTAAAGAAGATTGTCCAGTTTACCTTTGATTGGCAATGTTTCACTACTCGTCTCACCAATATCGTGAAAGCTGAATATGTATATAAAACTACGATGCAATTGAAACTTAAAGCTACCTACTTAAGATCATTATAATTTGATTGTGCTTGCTTATTTACAGGTTGCATTAGTCCCAGGGGTTGCATTTGGAGATGACAGCTGCATACGTATATCCTATGCAGCTTCTCTGACCACCCTACAGGCAGCTGTAGAGAGAATTAAGAAAGCGCTTCTCCCACTCAAGTCTGCCATCCCTGTTTAATGTAGATGAATTGCAATAGTTGTACTCTCTTAGGGATTTTAAAAAATGGGCACTTCATTATTGATTGTTACAAATAAAAACCTTTGCCATTGAGGGTCATTTGTTTGCTATGATCTTTGGTTTTGCACTAGCCATATCAAGGGAAGAAGTGGAAGAATTCCAATGTCTCTGTACAGTATTTGCTGTCCACCATAAAATTGTTGCATCTGTATCCGAATGACATTTTTCTCGTATTTGTTCAGTGAGATTGTTTCTTAACTGTGGCAAGATCACTTTCATGAAGTTAGTAGGAAATAGCAAGACTTGTTGTACATGGTATACAGGAATATGATCAGCAAACAAGAGAATATAAACACCAGAAAAGCTTGGATTGAGTCTCGAAGGAAGCCTTCTTGCTGGGTTGCTCCAATATTTGGCAGGGAGGAATAAAGGTGCAACTTGGCTAGCATCATTAATATGGTATGGTATATCTTGCTGTCCTTACTGAGCCAAGAGATCGAGGTCTATAAAATCTATGTTATTTACATGACTGCCATCCTCTAGTTGCCTTCCATCTTTTGGTTAGAAAAGACGCAAGACATTAGGGAACGGGGAATCAATTCTTTTCTTGGCAGGAAACTTTGCTTCAAATGTTTCCACGCTTTCAATTTGCATGGCCTTGTGGGTGAAAAAAGCGCACAACTTTTTACACAGGTCTCGTATAAAGGTTTCAGAGAAAGCTATTCTTGTCCTTTACAACAAGATGTACACTAAAGGGAAATGGTTTCCTCAACATCATCAAGAAACAAAGACGACTCCATGTAAAGCCTAATTAAGCTCCTGACGTGAACTGCAAGACAATCAATCTCACATGTGAAGAATTCTCTCTTCATCCCGTACCTTTTGGGATCTCTCTTATTTATACCCCACTATTAATAACACAGAGAAGACAGTCGGAATTAACCAAAAACAGATATACCAATATAAATAAAAAGAAATGGAGGCCTCCAGTTCTTGTCCTGTAAGTGCATCAGAGATTGTGTTCTTCGACTTGGAAACAACGGTGCCCAATAAAGCTGGACAACGGTTCTGGGTTCTGGAGTTTGGTGCAATAATAGTTTGTCCTCGGAAACTAGTTGAGCTAGATAGTTATAGCACACTCGTAAGACCTACGGATTTGTCTGCTGTTGCATTGAAGTCTGGTCGATGTGATGGGATAACTCGTGAAGCTGTTGCAAATGCACCTGCATTCGGGGAAGTTGCTGACAAAATATTTACCATTTTGAATGGTAGAATATGGGCTGGGCATAACATCCGAAGATTTGACTGTGTCCGAATCAAGGAGGCATTTGCAGAGATTGGTCGGCCTGCACCAATCCCTGTTGGGATGATTGATTCATTAGGAGTTCTGACGGAAAAATTTGGCAGAAGAGCTGGTAACATGAAGGTATGCATCTATGCATCAAATTTGAGCCATTTTCTATTATATCAAGCATTCGTAGTAAATTTTTAGAGCAATCATGTGATCTGCACTTACAAGTGCACAGCTTCGTGATGTGTTTACAAAATTTCATGATGTTTTTGATATCCTGATCTGTTTGTTTTACGTTTAGATGGCAACTTTGGCTACTTATTTTGGGCTCGGCCAGCAAAAACACAGGTATGAATAAGTCTTGTCTAAACTATACTTTCATAATTTTTTCTGCGCCAATATTAATAAGAAACTTGTCTAATCATGGTTTTGGAACTGCATTAAACAGGAGTCTTGAAGATGTCCGAATGAACCTGGAGGTCTTGAAGCATTGCGCAACAGTTTTATTCTTGGTAACCTTGAAAATCTTCATCATCCCTATATATCCGATTAATTTTACGACACACTCCATAAGTATTTATAAAATTATATACACATCATAACTAACATTTTGGAGCTCTAAATGGATTTAGGAATCAAGCCTTCCAAGTGTAATGAGTGGCAAGTGGCACAACCCTTCGACAATGGTAACTCGAAGCAGACGTAGTGGAAAACTTCTGTGTAGGGAAGAAAATAGCCGAAAATCTCCTCCAACTACTCTTGGATACCAAAGAGCAGTTCCCTATACAAGTGGAAGCTTGGGAAAGGTTTGATTTGTACATTGCTTTTCATGTTCAATATTTCCCAATCTGTAATACGAAGTATAAACCGATAATGAGAATGAATTGCGTGAAAAACAGATGACAGAAGGAGTGAAAAATTTGCTGTGCAAAGCCCAGGAGACAAAATCTTTTAACAACATACTCAAGCATTCTCATTCATTGTTCAGATGAACGAAAGATTCAAGGGAATTACTGCTCTTTTTGCATCGCTAGCTTTCTCTGTTCTGGTAAAGATGGATGCATCATGAATGGGAACAGCTAATCAGCCATGCTGAAGAAGGTGGTTAACATATTTGGTTAATCTAGACAGCTTGAAACTGGGGATGTGTAAATGTCAAGTGGCTAATGGCTTTAAGGTTCAGACTGGAAGAGCATAAATCTAATCTTTGTAACTAAGATTATCTGTCCATCCTACAATTAATTGATTTATTTATTTTCTCCAATCATCCTCTAGTTTATATTCCGGGAGTTGCTCAACTCCAGCACCTTCAGCTATGAATTTATTTTAGATTCTCGAGGATTTGCTCCTCCCTTGCTATGCTATCCTTTCTGATGTAGACGCTCTTGTATATGCAGTGATGTTATCTCAAAAATCCATGTAGTTTGTGAGCAAGGTTGTTCGGTTTTTTAATTTCTGTTAATCGAGTGGTCATCTAAAATATTTATCGAAAATCATCGAGTCTTTCATATTCATGATTATGCTATCTTTTAGCATATTTTATTAACTTTGAAATTTCAAAACTCGATGCTTTCATATCTAACTCCTCTCCTTGTAGTCTTTCTGATCCATCACCTTCGAAATTAACTTTGACTATCCTACTTGCGAGCAAGCTATCCAGTTTGTTTCGATCCTGACAAGATTTCGTTAGGAAAAAAAATAAATTCTGATGAAGTAATTTTTGTCATCACTAAAAACCTAGGGGAAAAAAGGAGGTTAGGTATTCTGTAGTGTTTGGTGAATTATAACATAAAAGGGCTCATTTGTTACTTGATCCTTGGAGTGGATATATGAATAAAAGAGTTTTTCTATCATAAACAGAGTGGAAAAGAGTTTTTAATTACCTTCAGGTCCTGAGATAGAACGTGGTTTTTCTTTTGGTTTCCTTCTCTTATTTTAATTTCAAATTTATCTTAATTTTCATCGGCGAAAACATACTTCTGTTATATCTATGTAACGTGACAGTAAAATTCAACATACTACTGGCTGCCGGAGGAACCGTATGCATGATCCACGGGTCTATTCCGATCCAAACTCAGGGTTTGGAATTAGTCATAGAAACGTATAATTCGTTTCGCATGATAAAAAGGCAGGGTTTAAGTTACAGGTCTATCTTCTTCCTTCTTGGACCTGCACTTTCAAGTACTCCTGGGATTAGAGGAGAGGGAAGCATCACCTTATTATGTATCCCGCTAGGAGAGACTGGATCGCACAAGTTGGACGGAAGCAGAAGTAGAATACACGCGCTTAAACAGAAGCCATTTCGGCGCCCAGACACGCATCCACAGCTTCTCCGACTGTCAAGAACACCCTACCTCCCATTTTCGTCACGAAGTTGGCTAACCTAAGCTTGTGAATCACTTGCCACTTAGGGTTTGTTATGGCTAGCTGAGAGACAAAACCAAAACAGGGTCCACGATTAGAAATTTGAACTACGAATTTGTATCACAGGAAATACATACTGAAAGTACGAGTTCGCATCAATCACTGTACGACCTCCATTCCACCTGCGGCAAGATTGTTTTGCAATTCCAACAGGGAAGCTATTCCCGACGTGTCAATGTTCATTAAATCTGCAACACAGAGAAAAAAACGAAACAGATAACTATGTGATATATATATACACACACACACACAAAGAAAAAAACTATGTAGCATAGTTATAAAAACCCAATATGAATTTGGACTTAGTTTAAGATACGGGTCTCGGATTAGATGAGTTCACTAACAGGTTGATAAATATTATTTTTTCATTTTTTTTAAAAAAAGAGAGTTGTTTAAAATAAAACTTGTCTGGGCCAAATTCGAGGTCACTGGGTTTATAAGTATGATAACTAAAATGAACACATCATTGAATTCTCCTGCAAGCACTTACTGGACATGTCAAGAATCACAACTTGAACAGTCCTTTTCTCTTTGCTGTCCTTCTCTTCCTCTTCAGTTGCCCATTTCATGATCCTTCAAAAGATTAGTAGATGAACAGGAATCAATCTTAAGTCTTCCTTGTACTATTATATATATATATATATATATATAATAGGGAGGAGTGGTCTTTACTTTTCTCTGACAAAGTTGGCATTTGCAAAACAAAGCAAACCAGACTTAACACGGATTATGAGAGCCTTGGAATTCTTAACAGCCATAGGATATTGATTGACCTCACAGAAAATGTCAGTTCCAGGGAGTCTTCCAAGCACTTCTGTGCCTGGTCTAATTGAGATTATAATGATCTTCACTAAAGATATTGCCACCTGAAACTCAACAAATCAGTTCCAGTTAACAAGCGAAACTTTTCTTCTTCCCTCTCTATCTGTGCACTCAGAAAAGATTCTGAAACAAGAAATGTATCGCTAAATATTCATTACATCAGACATACAAACTATATTCGGATACTGTTTATGCCACACCAGTGGCATGATGTATGACATTACGAAACATTGTCGGGTATCTTTAATGGCAATTAGTGGCTATTTTTTCAATTTTTTTGTGTAGGGATCATTTGGTTCTTCTTACAAATTTCTCTTTTACGAGTGGCGTCAAATCCATTTCCGCAAAGGTTGGATATATCCTTCATTTGGAGTGGTTCTTGTTCTTCTCTTTTAGGTGACCACGTTCTTGTACGTACGAGGAGCCGTAAAAAATTACAACCAAAAGCTATGTATAATAACAATTATCTATTTGGCAGGTAATTTTTTAAAATATTTTTCATTCAAAAAAATAATCAGAATGATTTTTGTTTATTTTTTAAATTTTATTTTTAACATCAGCATATCAAAATAATATTAAAAAAAATAAATTATAAAATAAAAATAAAAAATATTTTTTTCACAAATACTTACAGAGTGCTAAACAGGCAATAAAACTTGCAGTGAATAGAACCAAAAGCTTTTAGCCGAATCTGCAACTTTTAACAGTTAATTAGCTGTCTTGTACTAGCAATCAGTAGTATTGCTGTCAATCCAGCTTTAAGACACTATATTTGATGAAAAAGTGAACAAATACCACTAAACCTTCAATTAATGGAATGCCTGCAAATATTGCTAAAAAGATTCTACTCAGAATATTTTTCATCTAGCTAGTTAATGAACACAACCCACAAGAACCCTAATTCACAATTTGTTTTTTTGACCAGGTCATATAGATTAAATTTCACCTAGTTTTTGTGAATTCTAGACCAAGCTAGGTCCCTCCCTGGTTGACCTGAAATGCCGATCCGAGTTTAAAAACTAGGATTTTCATTCTATTTATGCATGCGAAGTTATCAGCAGAAGCTAACGTTACCGCAGCTAGAAGACCAATCTCCACCGATGCAAATAATACCCCAAAGAAGGCCCCGATACAAACAAGAAAATCTAGCTTATCAATCTTCCATATATTGTATGCTCCATGAAGGTCAACGAGTCCAGGTAAAGCAGAAAGAATGATTGCAGAAAGGACTGAGATGGGAGTGAAGAACAAAAGCCTTGTGAACAATTCTAGAGATATGATCACAGTAATGGCCATCACAATATTTGACACAGCAGTTTCACATCCAGCACTGAAGTTTACAGCACTGCGCGAGAATGCACCTACATACATAGTTTAATTGTTAATTATACTTGTAAGAAAATATCCAAATGTAGATTAATGCCAGGTACGGCATAAAGCATCAGAAGAATCTCACCAGTTGCTACATAGCAGGAAGTGAAAGACCCCAGAATGTTCATAAATCCAAAGGCCACCATTTCTTGGTTTCCATTGATGCGGTATCCTTTTTTGGATGCAAAAGATCGGCCCACTGCAATCGCTTCCTGCATTCGACACAACAATAGAATATGTAGAATGGAAGTGAGTGATGTTGATTTAGTGTACTTCTCATGAAGAATGGACTTGAATTGTTTGATACCCACAGTGATCGCAATGACAGCGACTACAAGTCCAATTTTAGCAACTTCTCCGATGTGCGGGTGATTGAACTGCAACTCATGGATTGAGACTGGGTTTAAGCCCTTTTTAACGTGCTTTATTATTACCACCCCATGTTTATCAGCTCTGGTCAGATAAACTAGAAGAGTTGAGAGAACAACAGAAATCAAAGGAGCAGTTACAGGCAGCCAGAAGAGTTTCCTGTTCCTTTTACCCTGCAAGAATCAGTAAGTCTTTCATTCTGCAATGACTATATAACGGCAACGAGATGTATTACTAATCAGCTATCATCACAAAAACCAGTCTGTAATGACCAAATCATTGATCGACAAACACCCAATTTTTGGTCACCAAAGGCTCTGACTGCAAATAACCATTTTCGTCACCTATTTGTGGTCTCTGGAACCTTTGGCGACCAAAACTATGAATTCCGTCACCAGTAATGTGGAGTCTATAGCATCGACATCTAAAACTCGTTGGACAATCTCTTTTGAGTGTAACGATTGATCTTCGGAAACGAAAATCATCAATATAGAGCGAATATAAGGATAAAATAATTTATTCAATCGAAATTGGCTGACTCTAAGCTTTCCAGTAGTGACCAAATTGGTCTCCAGTGGTGGCTTTGGCAGCTAATTTGATTCCCATTGCTGATATTGAATAAAAAAAGAAGCATACTTTCATTCATGAACAAATTTAAGTTATTGCGAATAGGACTTACCACAAATCTGGTTATTATAATAAAACTCAGGAATGAGCATCCGAGTATAAAATCAGGCGGATTCCACTGTGATCAAAATTGAAAAACGAAAGGATAAATTGGCTTTTCTATGGATATATATACAAGCATGAGCATTTAATAGGCTTTGACGAGGAAAAATTTAGGGAAAATAACATACGTACAGAATGATGAACTGATCTCCATATAGCTTGAATTACAGAGATAACATCAGTTTTATTTGTGAAATGAGCAATCCCAAGCAGTCCTTTCATTTGTTGGAGACCGATGACAATGGCTGCCCCTGACACAAACCCAACAATTACAGCATGGGAGAGAAAATCCACAAGGAAACCCAGCCTGCATATTGCGAAAAGGAAAATTATGGCGCTTAAGTTCTAACATCAACCAGCAAAACAACAATTGTTAACCAACCACCTAAATAGTCCAAAAGCAGCTTGAAAAATTCCTGCAAAAAAGGTCGTGGTAAGAACAAGATTTCTGTAAGCAATTGGATTAGCCTCAGGATCTTCTAGTTTCGGAACCATCGAAGACATAAGCAGTGAAACCACAGCAACTGGTCCAATTGCTATGTCTCTTGAAGTTCCCATTGCAGCATAAATGAGAGGTGGAATAACACTTGAATCTGAAAAGAGAAACGGATTCATACGTGCATACACATATATAGATTGCTAGGCAGCCAAGAAGTTCAGTAATGAAACTTACAGAGGCCATATTGAGGATCAAGCTTCGCTAGTGTTGCATATCCAATGCTCTGCGTGAAATTTGCATGATTTTGAGACTGAGTAAAGGAATCGGTAACTAGAAATAGAAATGTCGACTGTTTTTGCTATCATCGTAAGTTTCCATGCTTGCTTGTGCTTTACCTGAGGAATGCAGATACTAGCGAGAGTTAGACCCGCCAATAGATCGTTCTTGAATTCTGTTGCTTTGTAGTGTTGGCACCAACTGAAGATAGGAAACATTGTCTGCAGGATTGAAATTACTGTCTTAAAAAGGCCATCCTTGTCCTTGAGATGTGGGAATCTCTTGCCATGAGGCAAAACAATTTCCCTGGCGGAATCCATGAGCTCTCGCCACAGGCTAGGTGGCTCAGGAGCATTGAGCACCCACTGAGCCTTTTCAGGCAGCCTACTTTTCTCAAGGTCAGGGATTTCTTGATTAGCTGTTTCAATGGCCAAAGAAGCCATAGCTGATTGAAGTGTTCAGGAGAAACAGAAGAGTCTCTTTCTCTGTCTCCGATAAGCCTGTCAACCTATGGAGAAGACAACACTCGTATTAAGGAATGGCCCACACAGCACCATTCTTACAGAATGGTCAGATGCTAAAGTGCACATTTTGCCTTTACAAAAAGACTATCACAGACCTCTGGTTTGATTCTCGATTTACAAATAAGGAACTTATCACATTTTCAATGAACAAAACTATAGAGTCAACGATTCGGTTTGTCGAAAAACACCGATCAGTAGTGTTTTTTTATTTTATTTATAGTATCTAGCAATAGGAGTGGTTGTAAAGTGAGTTTTGCTTCACTGCTCGCTCTCCCAGAATATATTCTTCGATGAGGTGTCCATGGGGCAAATATGTAGAGCCATATGCTACGTCCATTCCTCGACACAAAGTTTGGAAAAGATGACCGGCGAGCTATGGTGGAATCTTATGTAAACAAGTAATTTCCCCCTTTTCTAACATGTTCTTTTTATATAAAAAACTATAAGTATAAATAAAAAAGTTTATGTATGTAATTAATTAAATAAATTAAAAAATTATATGTGCTAGTAACTATTCCTATAACATGAAATATTTAAACAGTATTAATGACTAGAATTTAAGCGTTTCCTGAACGCTTTTATTAAACACATTTACCACAGCAGCATTTTTTTAAAATTGTTTTTTTTTATAAAAACAAACTCAATCACATTCTAAAACAATCATACTCATCGTAGGTGTTGTTCGGTTCATTGCAGCATTCCCAGCATTTGAATCTACCACAGGGGTTTAATCCAAATATTTTCATGGTGTTACAAATTCGATACATTATTTTTTCCAATAGAGTTGCGATGTTTTTCGGGTGGATTAATACAACGTTACTCGATCCTTGTTTCCATTGTTTTTTCTAAGCAAAAAGTCAATACCTTGGCTTACATGCTAAAATTTAATGTCTTAAAAACTTCAATAGGGCAACTTATCTCAGAGATGCATCTAATTGATAAAGAAATAATTTCTGGTTTCCCCATTTTCAATCAAGTGCTTCTCTTCTGTTTAGTGCAGTGGAGGCTAATGGCATCCTGTGCCCTTATGGAAGGCCCATTTTTCTGTTTGGTCTGCATTGCTAGATCTCTTCAGGACTGTAGGCCTTTTTCTCATGTAGCCCACTTGCAGCTAGGCAGGAAATAACATGATACATGGTAATAATTCAAGTTTGAATCGATCTACACGAAATTATTTGCATAAATGCATTTGAGAAATAGAAATTATATTTCCTAGATCCGTTCATGAAAGTAATGAGTTTGAGTAGGGAGCTCCTGTTTTTCTTCTGATGCCCTTTCATAATTCTATACCATATGCATGCCTATCAATGAACAGATAAAGTTCTGCAAAAGAAGAAGATACATATACGGGAGAGATCAGAGAAAGAGAGGGATGATCTATAATTTCAAGAACATAAATTAACACCCACACAATTCTACTCTTTTCTATGCATTAAAAAAGAGACTTCGGCATATTAGTTTCCAAATCATCCCCATATCTGTGGATCGTAAGCCGATCGTTATTAGTGAAAACGAAGAAAAGACGCCCCGATAGTCTTACTTACATGAACGGATCATATTGCATCTCCTTAGAGTGACTCCATAAAAATGGAGATGGTTATGCATGGAAATCAATAAATACAGCACCAAAAAGAGATAAATCAAGAGGGAAACAGATGGCTGCGCTTCGAGGGAGTGGTGGTGGAAGCGGACGGTGCTTCTACATGATTCCCTAACTTCTCTTGCTGCTTCTTCCATCTCTCAATTTCCTTCAACAGCAAGCCCTTGCATTCCTCCTCCTCTCTGTCATCACGACCACTTTCCTTCATCACACGGACAAGCTTTCCATTCTTGAAATTGTACCCTAATTTAAAACACATGATCTTCTTAGCTAATCTTGAACTCTCACAGAATCCAGGAGAATGAACAATGGGAGCTTTATCCTGACTGTTTCCTTGAGGTTCTCTCCCCTTTTCCTTTCGAGAGGGTTTTGGGTCTGCCACTGAGAAGTGACGTACGGTGAATACAAGAAAACGATGATCACTTTAAGAATAAGTTAAGTCACAAGCAAACAAGTGACGGGATAAGCTAATTCGAGCCTAAATATCAGAATCACCATGTGAAACGTTGTTTTCATAAATTTTGTCCTGCCCAACAAACTTCCACACGTTTAATTCTCTTGCCTGCTTTTTAAGGCAGCAATTCTTACGTTAATATCAGATATTTATGACATATTTGCATGCAGTGTCTCTGCTTAACAGTTGATCTTTTCTGCTGAATGATCTTCCAAGATGACAATGCTGCCACCATATATAATGAAGTAATGAGTGTTCGCTAAAAGGGAGAATGTAATAACAGTACATTTAGATGAAGAAATGAGGGGATTCATTATCCTATCTATTCTCCCCATAACTACATTCAACTTAAAAGATAATCGCTTTTAACATATGGTGGCAAGTTAGAGACCTAGTAATTATATAGCTAGAGATAAGTGATTTATAAACAATTTTTTTTATTTTACATCTCTATATAAATTGATCCTATCTTAGTATCTCTAAGAAAAGTACTGTTTATTGAGAATTAATAATATTATATGCAAAGCCTGTTTATATACCATTCGGGGGGGGGGATTTCAAGATGTTCAGCCCATTTTATAAGGAGGGCCTTTAAGAAAACAAGAGCTTAGGACATGTAGCTCAAGTTGGGCCCAATAAACCACTTATTAAAGAATAGCATAGAGTTGTTTTACAATCATTTTTTAAAATATTTTAATTTTATTTGTTTCAAATTGATTTTTTTGTTTTTTTAGATAATTTTAATATGTTGATATCAAAAATCAAAAATTTTAAAATATATTATTTTAATGTATTTAAAAAAACATAAAATTAATAGAATAGAATGGTTGGGACTAGTGTATAATTGGGTCAAGTATAGAGATAAAGCATGCATATAAATGAACATGCCCTTCAAACTTGAATTGAAAAAAGGGTCGGAATTGTTTCGCTTACGAAAATTCGGAATTCTATGGCATTTATAACTGCTTGAACCAAAACAAAAATCTATTGTTTAACGATCTCTCAATATAATTACCTAATAGAGAGGAGAGCTCTTATGAGTTTCGATAGCTCTGACAAAAAAAAAATCTTATATTTGAATGAGTGATTTTATGTTTATGATGAAAACAAATCCCTGTACATTATTCCATCTTCCACCCTACTACGAACCTTATATTTGTATCCAAACCGAAAGGTTCAACAGGTGGCCGTGGAAGAGACAGAACTGCCATGGATGGTTAGAAGTAGCCACAGGCTTATTACTGTATGTTGTTGCTTTGGACTCCACAGATTATGTATTAAATATGAAAGGGGGAGATAAATTAAATTAGCCGCCTTTCAATAGCTTAATAAATATATTTAATATTTTACATGATCCACAATCCACTAGTGGCAAAATATATGTTGTTGTGAAGATCCGATAAGAGAAAACTTCCATTCAAGTTCTTGTTGCAGAGAAATCAACATATTACAATAGCAATTATAAAACAATTAACAGTATTCAAATTATCTAACTTTGCGTGTATTTATTGTTCCTCTTCTCCATTCGGGCATATGATCGTTGCTGCAATCCAAGCAGTTGCCTTTCCCACACTTCCCTTGGAAACCTGTTCTTCCTATCCTCCAATGGCAGCCCTTCAAACTCAAATCCTCTAGAATCAACCAGGCCCAACTCATAGTCATGCATTCTACGAGAAATCGGATCAGACAACGTCTCATAAGCCTTCTGAAGCTTAACAAACCTCTTTGTGGACTCTTCTTTTGCTGATGCAGTACATACATCTGGGTGGTATTGTAGAACCATGCTTCTATAAGCTTTCTTGATCTCATCAAACCCTGCATTGTGTGATCCAAGAGAAAGAACTTCATAAAAGTTTATCTTTTTCCGAAATGCTACTTCATTCTTGCATAAAATTGTCTTGTGCCTGTAAGATTTTTGCCTTGACCCTGTTTTCTGCACCATGATAGGAAACTTATTTGCTGTATTGGGATGTACTTGCAAGAACATCTCCATGTATGATCAGTGATGGAGGCTGAGAGAGAAAGAATATTAAAGATCCGAGAAAGATTGTAAGCTGGCTAGTTTGCATCTAAAAAAAAATAGACGCAAGGCAAGAGACAATATATATAATTCAATGTTTTTCGGTAAGTGGTCAAGGTAACAGTCGGGTTCTTCCGGTCTCCAGTAATTACGAACCATAAGAAAATTATATATGAAGTCAAATTAAAATACTGAAACCTGTGGAGAGAAACATTAAAAAGTTAAATCATATGTTGGACCAGCTGGTTAAAGTGTTATTCTTTGTCATGGTTGTTTCTACATCGCATCGCAGGTACATGCATATAAACAAGAGAGAGAGAATAAAAAACCTTAAAACCTAAAGTATTAGCCAGTTGCGTGAAGAGTTGAAGTGGTTTTTGTTTGTCGCTTTGCTTAATAGCAGCCGATTTTGTATTCATTTGAATTTCTTGCCGCATATTGCGTGCATTGCACCTCATTTATCTTTTCTGCCGGCCAAGTTCTGGTTTCATGCATGTATTCTCCCACATAATTAACTATCTTCAATGCAACTTCTGCGTTTATTTCAATGAAAAGAACAATAACCCTCTCTCCTCTTCTCTCTAGTAATTCAGAAATCAACCGTACGTTTGCACAATAATTAACAAAACAACTAAAATAGTTAATTAGGGTTGGTTTTGCTATTCATGTAAACAATAAAACAACTTTTCTTTCAATCAAATTACTCTATAACCTAATTAGAAAAAAAATAACCTTGAAATTATGATAAAATACAAAATTATTACTGTGGCCTATAAATTTATTTTCTCTATTATTCAACCATTGAGATAGAGGCAAGAGGGATTCTTGCTTGAAGACATAATAAGAAAGAAAAATGCTTTTTTTGGCCATTTTTCAACGACAAAACTTGTTTTTTTCAGTGTTAAAGAGTTTTATTTGATGAGAAAATTTTGAATACCGTGAGTTTTGTCTATAAACATGTTTAAAATAAGATATTAAGGTCTGTTTGATTAGATTGGTTTTTGTTTTTAGGTGATTTTGGAGTTTTTAGATGGTCAAGGGTGGTTTGTATAGGATTTATAAGGTGTTTTCTCAATACAATTGGGTTGAAAATGATTTTTTAACCTAGAAAAACTCACTTCTTGAATTTGTAACAATCACAGTGGTGGCTAAATTTCATGCAACGACACACAATATTTTTTATTTCAAAAAAACATAGGGGTAAAAGAACTTGATAGAACTCGGGCCGCCTGTTTGGATCCTGTTTTGTTTTTTTTCTTGATTTTTCTTATAGTTCCATCTTTCAAAATTAATTTTTATTTATTTTATCACTTAATATTTTGTTAGTTTCAAATAGATTTTCATATGTTCGTGATCAATGAATGAAATAAAAATAAATAAATTAATATTAATAAAATTTATCAATCGAGTCATGAATTTAATAAGTTAACTTGAATTACAAGTAGAAAAAAAAATTGACGACCAAGTAAAAAAATCACTATGAAAATCTCTAGCTAATATTGCTGAAATTCCAGGACTCAATACTCTTGAAATATCCCTGGTTCGCATTGCTTAATAATTGCGCGTTTTCTTCAAAGGAATCATTCTTGCTTGCACTCGGATTGGAGAACTTGTGGAAAGCGTTTGAAATCTTTGCAATAATCATGGATTTCTTTTGCATCCATCGAAGTTTGCTTCAGCCAGGGGCATCAAGTGCTTGAACTTGAAGGATTGAGCACACGTTTTTGTTTTTGATTGCAAAAACCTTATTGAATAACATTTTTAAAAGGACTTGGATAAATATAATATTGAAGAAGAAGAAGAAGAACCTTGCCCTCCACTGTAAGTATCCGCCACTGATTACTACTTTTTCAAACCAGTGGAAAGGTGTTTTGCGCATCCAAAAATATCATGTTATTAGATAATAATATAAATTATATTCAGCAATTTTATCTAAAATTTTAAGTTTTTAGATGAGATGATTCTATAACATGGTATTAGAGCCTTGTTGATCAAGCGGTTACGAGTTCGAATCCCACCACCTCTATTTTATTTGATAAAAAATAAACACAGAGTAGTGTAAGCATGTACAAGTTTCAAGATTCAAAAAACTTCTACTTGAAAGAATATATTAAAAAATAATATTAATTATATTTAGAGTTCTCACCTAAAAAAAGTAAATTTTTAGTGAGATTTTTTCTTAATATATAATATATGTGACTTCCGACAGTGTTAGGTATTGAAATAGCTCACCCCAAAGCTACATATCACCAGCATTTTGCATGCCACTACAACTCCCACGAATAGCTGAGAATTGAGATCTCTGAATCTCATGCCAAGAACAGGGCTACAGAAGATAGCTCCTTTTTTTCTTCTTCTTTTTGGCCCGTGAAGATAGCTCCGTTGTTGAGATTTGATGTTTCCACTGAGGAGTTTCAAGTTCAGGATTTTGAAAGGGTAAGATACGGGTGGCAGATGGCTACTGATATTGTTCACTCAAGATCCATTATCTTTCCCAAGGAAATAAATAAACAGTGAATAGTGATTTTCCAAAAATCCCAAGTTTTTGGTGTTCTTCATTTTATAGATGGAGCTTGCCTGGGTTTCTACTGGCTAGAAAGCCTGTTTGGGTTTTGAGGGTTGAAGCATACGTTTTGGTGCTCGAAACGCACCTCCCAAGAGGCCCAAGTTCTCGACACAATTGATAGTTTTTCCAGCTCGAAAAGACACTTTCGAATTTGAACCCCTGGTCATGAAAAGTTGTGGCCGTGCAGGTCCCACACACACAGCGCGAGTGGCTCGTAGGAATTGCCTTCCTGAATTTGCTATGGGCAAGCCCAGCCAACCATAATGCATATATTTGACATCTTGGCTGTTTTTTTTTTTGTCAAAGTATTTTAGCCATTCGTGTTGTCAAGAAAGTACTAATTAACACAAGTGATTCTATTTATTTAATTTATGATTATATAATATAATTAAAACATAGTCAACTTATAATCATATAATTAAAGAGCTTATGTTAAAGATTAAAATGCAACAAAGTTTCAATTCCAAAAGGGAATAGACATTAATTTTAATTTTATCTCAAATATATATATCCAATAACCAAGTTGTTCTGTTTTTTCAAAACCATAAAGTTTTATTATATTAGATAGATAAAAATTACATTCATCGTTTTTTATGCAAACCAATAAGATTTGCGAGTGAGCAAAATGTACATAAACTGGATTATATAATAAGCTATTATATATCAAAATTAAATTTCACTTTAAATAAAGTAAGCAAACCATATATTAAATGATGTATCCATAAGCAATGATAACATGGAGTGCGACTAATGGACCACAAATTATTTGATGCATTTTCTTTCCTGAAAAATCAATATAATTAAGATTAAGAGGTTTTCCCGGCAGAATCCAATCACAATTTGATCTCTTTAACCTCCTAGCAGCCGCTTAGACAAATTCAGAACGATAGTAACATGGCAAATCACATGTTAGCGACATAAAGGTTCACGTGAAAACGTAAATAAGATTCATCAAAATTTCCACAGAAAACGTTCAATCGCATATGCTATTATTTATAACCCTTTTTATCCTTTCTTTTCCAAATTAAATCAAAGTGTTGAAAGCGAGCTATCTAGAATATTCTTTTTTTATTAACATAAATATTCGAACCAATTTATGTGTATATTGATTAATTCTACAAGATTTAAAATTAACAATCATATAAGCTATTAATAGCCTGAAATTTACGAGACTCAAACAAATATAAGAGTCTGACAAGTAAAACTACACCTGTTATAATTAGAATATTCTTTTTTCAATTTAGCGATCGATGATGTTGAATGGGATAAATGTTTAATGGTGATGCTTAACAAATTTAAAATGCAGTGAAAAGACTCCCGAAGTGTGTGGACTCTTGATGGCAATCATGCATCGAATGGAAAGCAGAGACAGTAGATGAACAGTTTTTTTCCCGAGAAAGTGAAAACAACAAAATCTGTCGTAAGATCACGGTCGTTTTCACGGAGCCCTTTTAGCAGCAGGTACGCCCTGTAAAAGGATAGTGACATATTACCTGCATGAATCTTCTTGCACTGCCATGAAAGAACAAGAAGAAAGCAAAAACCTTATGAAATACCACATGGTTACTTGTTCCTCGTTTTTCTTGGCTGAGAGTGGCCAATCATGCTTCACCGTGCTCACGTCTACCACAAAACCAATTTACTGGTCATTTGATCAATAATAGAGCTCTCTCTCTCTCTCTCTCTCTCTCTCTCTCTCTCTCTCTCTCTCTCTCTCTCTCTCTCTCTCTCTCATATGTATAGATGTGTGTGTGTGTGTAGATGGGTGTGTGTGTATAATTATATATATGTGGCTATCTTTGGTTTTTAGCATATTTAAAAAAAAGGACAAAGTAACACACTTATATTTTTTTAAAATAAAATAACATGGTTTGTACCTGTAAGTTGTCAATATTTTAAAAAATATTAAATAAATATAGAGATAAAAGAGAAAAATAAATAAATAAATAAATGATCTTGAAGATAATTCAAAACTCTTATTATAACAGTGTCAAAAAAACATTGGACAAGAAAATCAGACAATACTAAAAAAGTTACAACCATGACACGATTGGGCCTACTTGTCTTCAGTTACAATTAATTACTATAATTTTGGTCAAATTGACTCCTAAACTAGATTTCTCTTTTGATTAGGCCCTTAATTGATTCAATTAAAACCCTCCAAGCTTTAATTAAATCATTGACCTTTTAATATTTGTAATTTTACAATGACCTTCAATCGTGCCTCCAATTGTCAAAATTGAACTTCTAAACTTTTCAGCATTGTCCATGATGGTCTTTAAACTTTCAATTTGTGCAATGGTGACCATCTTCAATCATCATTCTTATTTTTACTCAACATGGCTTCTAAATTGCTTGTCCTCAGGAAGCCCTAACTGGTTGTAAATCATCATTTATCTATTTTGATCTAAAATATTTTCGAGTTTTTTATTTTTTCTGAAAAAGAAATATTTTTTGAAAATCTAAGGGATCCAAAATCAGGATTTGACACAACAAACCATTATTCTACCATCAGAGTCACTCTTGAACTAACAGCATATGATTTAAAAATAAAAATTATTTTATTCTTTTTGTCATCTTTATTTGTAAGTATTTTTTTATATTATATTTGCTTGGTGGCATATTATATCTTTTATTTTGAGTGCACATGAGCTGGGTCAACCTGACCACACATAGACTGATGAATATGAATAATGCTCCTCTGGTTATTTTAGACATATCTATTAGAGTAAGTTTGCTATCAAATAGCATGACATGATGACAAAAAATTTAAAATCTGCACAGCAAATCTTGAGTTATAGTGAGAGCATGTATTTCTTATAAAAACCTTAAACAGTCACGATTTTACTCGCTTATTTGGACCCATAAAATATACTTTTCAGAAATAAAATTTACTCGGATAAAGATAAAAAAAAAAAAGAGTAAGGTCAAAACTCAATTTTCATATTCCAAACAGGTTCATCAACTATTTTTGGGAATAGTTTTTGCAATGAAACATCCTATTTTAGGGATTGACATCAATATATTTGTAAAATCGATAAAATCCTGAACTTGAAGGATTAATGTCAATATTTTTTACAATAGCAACAAAAATTTCTCTCAGAAATTAACATCAGTATTTGTTTCTGAAATAAATAAAATCTCTTATTTTTAGGGATTATCAGCAAATTTTGGGAAAGACGGATGTTATCTTCTATTTTGGGGGATTAACATCAATCTATTTTTTCAAAATCATTCAAATCTCCTATTTTAAAAATAAACATCAATATTTTTGTAAAATCGATGGAATATTTAGTTTTAAAAATTAACACTATTTTTTTAAAAAAAAATCAATGAAGTCTTCTAACAGTAATAATTCCACCTGGAAATAGCGAAATCATCAGCAATAAATCTACAGGTTAACAAGCACGTATTCTACAAAATCCTATTAGAAAAGGGCCGAGTAGAGACCCTGCGTTACACTACCAATTGAGTTGCGTGGGATAATTATGATTCCAGGACCTTCACTTCGCTTACCCCTCAAAATTTCACGAGTCACCATTCTTCTTCGAGGACCTTCTTCTTCTTTTTTATGGACCCACAAAAAAATAAAAAATAAACTCGGGCTCTCATGGGATGATGCCACGTTGACAGCGCAGCAACTTCTCTCTCTCTCGTCGCGCGTGCCACTCTCATACGTGCGTTCTAATCCCTCCGTCTTCGCTCTCGGTTCTCACATTTTTGCATGGCATAGCTTCACTCGAGAGTCGAGACCAAGGGACGAATAAAAACGAAGGTGAGGTGGGGTCCGCCTATGTCCACATCCATTGACATGGAGACACGTGTTTTGCCATGCTCTCATTTCTCTATTTATACACCGTTTAGGGCTGCCCTCGACAGAGCACGTAAGAAAGGGTGGGAAGCTAATAAAAGAGTTGTTAGTTAGTCTTAGCAATCTCGATCCTGGGTTCCATTTTTGATTTCACATTGATTTTTTTAGCTAGCAAGCGAAAATGTTTATTGAGAAGTTCAAGGTTGAGAGTCCTAACGTTAAGTACACTGAAGATGAGATTCACTCTGTGTACAACTACGAAACCACTGAACTTGTTCATGAGAACAAAAACGGCTCCTACCAGTGGACTGTCAAGCCCAAGACTGTCCAATATGACAAAACAATTGTATGATAACACAATTGTGTGAGGGAAGATGGCTGTCCGCAAAAACCCTTGGCTGCTGCCTTTGTTCCATTAGCTTAAATAATATTCATGTACAATATCAACCCTAATATCTTGCTAAATCCCATATGTTTAGGGATACAGTTATAATAGAATACAATCTCTACTTCCCATATTTAGATACAATCATAATACCCCCCCTCAAGTTGGAGCATGCAGATCTCGGATGCCCAACTTGCGCAAAAGTAATTCATATTGTTGTTTTCCCAAGGCCTTCGTGAATATATCAGCAAGTTGTGATGATGACGAAACGAACTTAGTCAGAACATTCCCAGTAGTTATGGCATCGCGGATAAAGTGACAGTCAATTTCAATATGTTTAGTGCGCTCATGGAAGACTGGATTTTGAGAAATATGAAGAGCTGATTGACTATCACAGTGAAGCGACATAGGAGTCGTATGAGGGACTCCAAAACTGGACAAAAGAGCTTTAAGCCAAGTCAACTCACACGTAGTCATGGCCATAGATCGGTATTCTGCTTCGGCTGAAGAGCGTGAGACAATATTTTGTTTCTTGGTTTTCCATGAAACTGGTGAATTACCAAGAAAAACTATCCAACCTGTAAGAGACCGTCGAGTGAGAGGACAACCAGCCCAATCAGCATCACACCACCCGTGTAATTGAAGATCACTGTCACTCCTGAGGAAAATCCCTTGACCTGGATTACCCTTAAGATACCGCACTACCCGTAAAGCAGCCTCCCAGTGTGCTTCCCGTGGATGTTGCATAAATTGGGACAAAATATGAACGCTATAAGATAATTCGGGTCGCGTGAAGCAGAGATAAATCAATCGTCCGACCAGACGGCGATATTTTTCCGGATCGCCCAGTTCTGCACTCGTTGATAAAGCAAGATGATGATTTTGTTCCATGGGAATAGCAGTCGGTCGTGCTCCTAATAACCCGGCCTCCGAAATAATGTCAAGCGCATATTTGCGTTGACATAGAACAAAACCAGTTGAATTTCGCGCCACTTCTATCCCCAAAAAATATTTCAGACACCCAAGATCTTTCATGTGAAAACAAGCACTGAGATAATCTTTGAATGTCTGTATGTCGGTCTGATTACTCCCAGCAATGATAAGATCGTCAACATACACAAGAACACTGAGCTGATTCTCCCCCTGGAGATAGGTGAATAATGAATAATCAGAGTAAGATTGCTGAAAACCATAGTCGATCAAGGCAGTAGAGAGTTTAGCAAACCAGCAACGGGGAGCCTGTTTCAACCCATACAGAGACTTACGAAGTTTGCACACTGCCCCGGTTGTCCCAACCCGAAATCCGGGTGGAAATTTCATGTAGACTTCCTCCTGAAGATCACCATGCAGAAATGCATTATGAACATCCATCTGATGTACCTCCCAACCCTTCACAGCGGATACAGCAAGAAACATCCGCACGGTAACCATTTTGGCGACCGGAGCAAATGTTTCCGTATAATCAAGCCCTTCAGTCTGATGATTACCCAGAATGACCAGGCGAGCCTTCAATCGCTCAATAGTACCGTCAGAATTATATTTGATCTTGTACACCCATTTGCATCCTAAAGCTTTCTTCCCAGCTGGCAGGTTCTGAACATCCCATGTTTTATTATTTTCAAGTGCAGAAATTTCTTTCTGCATGGCTTCTCTCCAACCTTGGTTCCTGACTGCCTCCGAATAGGATAAAGGTTCCCGTTCAGCTGTTATGGCTGCAAGAAAGTGTCTGTGTGGCATAGAAAATTTATCGCAATTCACATAATGTGCTAGAGGATAGGGTGTACCTGAGGAATGCCGTGGCACAGATGGCGAGAGAGATGGACTCAAATTTTGGATAGTGTTGGTAACATAGTCATGAAGCCGTGTGGAGGGATACCGCTGACGATGTCCTCTTCCCAATATAGCTACGTCCGCGTCTTCTGGAGGAGCAGAACTGGATGATACAATATCGGCATCTGCCCCAGATGTTGAATGAGCTAACTCTGGCAAATCTTCGGGTACACCAATTTGTGACTCTTCATAATTAATGGGATCCTCCTCTGTATTAAAGGGCCCATGATTTTGAGCAAATGGGAAAACATCTTCTGAGAACGCAACATCACGAGAAACCAGGAATTCCTGTTTTTCCAAGTCATATAAGCGCCATCCCTTTTTCCCATAAGGATACCCAACAAAAACACACCGATGACTTCTGCTTGCCATTTTATCCCCCGTCCTCTCATGTGCATAACATAAAGAACCCAAGACGCGTAGGTGATTATAAGATGGTTCTACCCCATGTAGGACGTGGTATGGCGTCTGTCCATGTAAGATCAAGGATGGAGTCCGATTTATTAAATACCCAGCTGTCAATACACATTCACCCCAAAATTTTATAGGGAGGGAGCCTTGAAATCGCAGCGCCCGAGCTACATTCAAAATATGTTGATGTTTTCGTTCCACACGCCCATTTTGTTGTGGAGTACTTGTACAAGAGGTCTGAAAAATAATCCCTTTGTCGAAAAAATATGATTTCATACATGTAAATTCAGTCCCGTTATCACTTCGAAAAATTTTGACTTGTTGAGCAAATTGTCTCTCAATCATGGCAAAAAATCGTTTAAGCATAATAGAGACCTCTTTCTTGTCAGCAAGTAAATAAATCCAAACAGCACGAGAAAAATCATCAACAATGGTCAAAAAATATGAGGCACCACATGAGGAAACTGTTCTATATGGTCCCCATAAATCACAATGAACCAGTTCAAAAATACCCGAAGTCTTATTGTCACTGACAGAAAACTTATCTCTTCTTTGTTTTGCTCTTTGACAAACATCACAAATGTTATTCAAACTACTTCCGCAATTACTAGAATTAACTCCGGGAACTAACTTTGTTATTCGCAAAGAAGGATGACCCAGTCGTTGATGCCAAAGGTGAAGCGACGCTGTATCATTGATCTTCATTGCATGAATCCGCGGTATCCCTTTAAAATAATAGAGTCCATCTCGTCTCTCACCCGCACCAATCAGCATCCTCGAAGTGTGGCCCTGTATAACACATAATTTTTTAGTGAATAGGACAAAGCAGTCATACTGATCAATTAATTGCGTCACAGAAATTAAATTGCAAGTAAGTCCTGGCACATAAAGGACATTTTCAAGATATAAATCTCCCTTGAGGGTAGTTGTGCCCTCTTTGGTTGCCAGTGCACTGCTCCCATCTGGTAATCCCACAGGACATTGACTTATTATTTTTAAGTCATCCAGTTCATCAATTGACCCGGTCATGTGATTAGAGGCCCCAGTGTCTAATATCCACACTGACCCGGTCACAGTCCCATACAAGGACTTGAGCTTACCGGTCATTTTGTCCATCTTTACATTCGGTTCCCCTAATATCAATTGCAATTTCTGCCACTGCTCATCACTTAGTCCCGGCAGCGGTGAGCTTCCATCTCCGGCTGTGAAATCATCGGACCTGGTTGACCCGAGGGTGTTCGTGAGCTGCGCAGCGTTGGCTCGGTGACCTCCCCTGTGTCCACGTCCTCCTCCCCTGCCGCCAGGATATCCTCTTCCACGGCCAAGTCCACGGCCGATTCCACGGTCAGCCCCTCTCCGTTCATCTCCCTTGGGTCTATCACCCCACCACTCTGGGTACCCTTTTAGGGCAAAGCATGTGTCTTCTTCATGCCCTGGCCTGTGACAGTGGGAGCATGTCACGCCCTTCTCTCGCCCGTCGGGTCGAGCCCGAGTCACAAACGCCATTATTTCTCCTTGTTCTTCTCTAACCCGAGACATACTTTTCACCTGTTCTTCTTGGGTAAGGATTGAATAGACCTTGTGCAGTCCTGGCAACGGGTCTTGAGCTAGAATGTTGGATCGGGTTGTGCCAAATTGCTGCTCATCAAGACCCATCAAAAACAGGTGCACTTTCTCTTCCTCTCGTTTCTTTTCCAATTGGTTGCTGAGATTGCATGTGCACTTTCCACATTTGCACACGGGCAATTGATCAAAATTGCCCAATTCATCCCAAATTTTCTTGAGCTTTCCGTAGTAGTCCATAATTGTCATCCCCTTTTGTTTGCAATCGGCCAATTTTGATCTCAATTGTTGAATTCTCGGTCCATTTGTGATGTTAAACCTGTCTTTGATGTCATTCCACAATTCCCGTGCAACTTCTTCATGGGATATTGTTGATCGGAGTGTCGGTTCAATTGTGTTCCGAATCCAGGACACCAACAACGAGTTGATTGTCCACCAGTCTTCCCAATCTGTTGATTCTTCATTGGGTTGAGTAATGGTTCCGTCGATGAACCCAAATTTCTTTCGGGCTCGCAAAGCCGTTCGGAACGAACGTGCCCATTCGTCATAGTTATCTCCCTTCAATTGAACCTGAGTGATAATGAGCCCAGGATTATCAAGGGATGTGATGTCGTATGGTGAAATCGTCTTTCGCGTCTCACCAGCAGTGGTCTTGTTGGCAGCCATGGTTTCTGTCTTCTCGGCTGCCATGATTTTGGTTGTGAATGTGTTTCTGTTTTGAATGTTTTATGGTGGCTCTGATACCATGACAAAACAATTGTATGATAACACAATTGTGTGAGGGAAGATGGCTGTCCGCAAAAACCCTTGGCTGCTGCCTTTGTTCCATTAGCTTAAATAATATTCATGTACAATATCAACCCTAATATCTTGCTAAATCCCATATGTTTAGGGATACAGTTATAATAGAATACAATCTCTACTTCCCATATTTAGATACAATCATAATACAATATGAATTCAAGACTGATATTCATGTCCCTAAACTAGGGTCCGCATCCATATTCCGATCCTTTCATTTTTTTTCTTTTTGTGTTCATCTTCTTTAATTGAGGTTCATCCTTTGTGGGTTAATCTTAAAATCTTGAGATGTTGATCTAATTTTCTCTCTCTGACAGCGTCATGCTTGTGGGGTGGGGAGGAAACAATGGCTCAACTCTCACTGGTGGTGTTATTGCCAACAGAGAGTGAGTTTCCCTTTTCCTTTATAGTATTTTATTTGTGTTTTGCTTTAATTCAAGGATATAAAATTGGTTCCTTTTGGTTGGTGAACTATTTGAGTGGTGTTTAGTTGATTTCTTTTCTGTTGGATCTTTTAATTAATTTTATGACGCGAGGAGTTGGATATTTTCCAGAGGAATCTCCTGGGCGACTAAGGACAAGGTGCAACAAGCCAATTACTTTGGCTCACTTACCCAGGCATCAAGTATCAGAGTTGGGTCCTTCAATGGAGAGGAGATTTATGCTCCATTCAAGAGCCTGCTCCCCATGGTATACACGTGTCTAACATTATGTACTGCCTTTAATTACTTTCCATTTTTGTATTATATTTTGAGTTAATTCATAAATTGTTCTCAACAAAGATGCTAATCACCACTGACTTTTCTCAAAAAATTCTGATGTTGAAATGTTAAAAAATGATACAGGTGAATCCAGATGATATTGTATTTGGGGGATGGGACATAAGTGACATGAATTTAGCAGATGCCATGGCGAGGGCCAAGGTTTTCGACATTGACTTGCAAAAGCAATTGAGGCCCTACATGGAATCCATGGTACCACTCCCTGGAATTTACGACCCTGATTTCATTGCTGCCAATCAGGGTTCACGTGCTAACAATGTTATCAAAGGCACTAAGAAAGAACAAGTCCAGCAAATTATCAAGGACATGAGGTAGCATTTTAATATTAATTCTAATTACTGCTAACTTTTCCGGTTCTGTACTTGGAAAAAGGTTGCTTTCCTTGGATGGAAAAGTGATCGGTGTCAATGTGATCGTGTCTTTTCATAATTAACCAGGGAATTCAAGGAGAAAAGCAAGGTGGACAAGGTGGTTGTGCTGTGGACTGCCAACACAGAGAGGTACAGCAATATTGTTGTGGGGCTGAATGACACCATGGAAAACCTCTTGGCTGCTGTGGAGAAGGATGAATCAGAGATTTCTCCGTCGACCCTGTATGCTCTCGCTTGCATTTATGAGAGCATTCCTTTCATCAATGGAAGCCCACAGAACACTTTTGTTCCAGGTTGTTAACCTTAAAATCCCACCATTTGTTTCAAAGATCTAATATTGCTGGCTATTAAGAAGTGCTGAAGTTCAATTTTTTTCTTTTTTGGTTTATGATAACTACAGGACTCGTTGATTTGGCTATTAAGAGGAACAGTTTGATTGGCGGGGATGACTTTAAGAGTGGCCAGACCAAGATGAAATCTGTACTGGTTGATTTCCTTGTTGGGGCCGGTATTAAGGTATACAATACATTAAGAAAGCGGAATCTTAGAACATTTTGTCCTAATTTTGTTTTCAATAATTGTGGTGACATTGACGGGTCGTTTGTGATTGTGATGATTCAGCCAACGTCAATAGTGAGTTACAACCATCTGGGAAACAATGATGGCATGAATCTATCAGCTCCTCAAACCTTCCGCTCCAAGGAAATCTCCAAGAGCAATGTTGTAGATGACATGGTCTCTAGCAATGGCATCCTCTACGAGCCCGGTGAACATCCTGACCATGTTGTAGTAATCAAGGTAATTGATCTCACTTTTGTTACTCTCAACTCCTTTTCCAATTCTTACTCTTGAAATACTTTTCTTTTTTAAAAAAAAAATTATGTTCTGTATGTTACCTGTACAGTATGTGCCATATGTTGGAGATAGCAAGAGAGCTATGGATGAGTACACCTCGGAGATATTCATGGGTGGGAAAAACACTATAGTTCTGCACAACACATGTGAAGACTCCCTTTTGGCTGCGCCAATCATCCTCGACCTGGTTCTTCTCGCAGAACTTAGCACAAGGATCCAGCTCAAAGGTGAAGCCGAGGTGTGTTTTCTTGCACTGAACTTTTGACCCTGTTTGATTTTGTTTAGCAAATTAATTTACTTCTTTTGTGGATTGACCTTGTACCGATTGTATATTTGCAGGGCAAGTTTCACTCTTTCCACCCAGTTGCTACTATTCTCAGTTACCTTACAAAGGCTCCTCTTGTAAGTTCTACTCTTTGTATCATCAGACCTTTTGTGTTCATCACTGAGAGCTTATGACTAACTTGTATCGACTGTCTAATGGGGGGAAAAACAGGTTCCACCAGGCACGCCAGTGGTGAATGCACTGTCAAAGCAACGAGCGATGCTTGAGAACATATTGAGAGCTTGTGTTGGGTTAGCTCCAGAGAACAACATGATTTTGGAATACAAGTGAGCTGGAAGAAGATAACAGTGGAAGAAGATTGGTCCAGGAACGAAAACAGCCAACCATTTTTTGCCCTTTCTCTTTCACTAATCCTGTGGTTAGTAGCCACAGATGCTTTTTCTATATATAAATGTATTAGCTGTGTGATATTGTCATTAGTGTTATGCATGGAGCTTCTTGTTTAGTTTACGGAGGTTCATGTAGCCCGTTTGCTTTGGTTTTCCGATGATCAAGCTCCTCTTTGTATTGGAAAGGGAAAATATGTGTGGAAAATTCTTCATAAACCGTGTTTATCGCAGCGAGCATGAGTTTAGAGTTTATGATTCTGTTTAGTGTATAATCATACAATATACATAGTAATTTTGTAGAAAAAAGTTGCATGTTTAACTTTGCAAGTGAGATTTTGGTCCGAATTCCAGCTCCCCTGAAAAGGACGAAGCTGGAGTTCATAAGTTACAAGTATATAAACTTCCATACCCAGTTTTTTTCAATACCCAAATTGATGTTGGTGTTTGCTTCGATTGAAGCACTCCTCATGGAGGAAAGTGCCATCCATGTGGAGTGCTCATTTTTCGAACCCATCAAGTCCACGAATCTGTTTTACATGAATCAATATAAACGAGGACAAAGCCTCAAGGACAGGTGGTGGCCTAGATTGTTGGAGATATGTCATCCATCAGATAAAACTTTTAAAACACAGTATCAAATAAGTTAAAAAAACCCTAAAAGATAATCGATAATTTCCCTTCCTTGATTAGTTTGTGTGGAGACAGATTCATGCAAACACTTAGCATGTGTTATAAGAGCATATTAATATATTCAATTTAATTTTTTTTGTTTCTCCATTTTCAATTTGATCTAGTGTTATAAGAGCATATTAGATGTGCTTTTAAAGAGGTTTAGACTTGAATCTATTATTATTATTTTTTATCAAAACAATTAAAGAGGAGTATAAATTCTACGAAGACGGATTTTTGTGAAAATGGAAATTATGTGTTTCCCAGAAGGTTTATCAAAAGATGACTTGGTATTCCTGTTTCCTTGTAGCAAAGCAACAAGGGGGGATGTAGCTCAGATGGTAGAGCGCTCGCTTAGCATGCGAGAGGTACGGGGATCGATACCCCGCATCTCCACATTTTTTTTAAATACTATCTTCCCCTTCCAAAAGGCCCTGAATAGCCTGTCCAAAGTCCAAACATGTGGCCTGCATCTCCAGTATCTGGGCCCCCAAATGGAGCTAGTTGGGCCTCCAAATGGACGGGGTTTTGCTTCCTACCTTGAAGGCATTTCTCGTCTCTTCTTTTCCTTTCTTGGTTTACTTGATGACATTAGGATTTGATACCTCACCGTGTGATTTTTATTCTTATAAGGTTATTTTGATTTCATAACTTGTGTTATTAGTTTAGTGAGTTAATATATGTTGACTCGATGATCCTGATTAGATGTTTATATGGTAACTTGTGTTGAATGAAACTGATCTTCTTTATCATTTCCCATGTAGTTTAGTTTTATCCCTTCATATTTAGTTAGCTAGTAATTAAGTACATTGTTTTTTTTTTTTTCTCTTGGATAAATATTTTTTAACTAATTTAATCTAGAATCTAGAAACAAGTAAATAGATAACTATAAAATTAACTGCGATGACAGTCGGAGTTGAACAAGAAAAGTACAGGCAAAAGTCACGAGGAAGATGAACAATTTTAAAATAGATAAAAAGGAATAGGCGTGCTTAAGTGGCTTTCATTTATTATAGTTTTCCCAATCCCATGGAGTGAACCTGGATCTGATCCTAAATCCCTACCTGGAGTGAACCTGGTTTCATTTATTTATTGAATTTTTGAGTGTGTTTATTTGCGAGGTGCAATTGTCTTATCATAACATATATTTTATATATTTTTTTATCAACCTTCCCAGACAATTATTATTGCAATAAATATTCTTTTTTATATTGGGAAGCCGGTGAGCCAATCACAGAGCCAACAATTCTTCCCAGCCTCGCTGTTCAAGTTGAGTAGCCTAGTTTTATGTTAGCCGATAGAGAAATCGTCTTATATTTTAAAATAAAATAAAATAAAATATGGTGTGAAAATGACCCTACTGGTTCCTTTCAAATTCATAGGACTTTTGTTCTATTTTTTAAATCGTAAATATTATCAAAGACTTGCACACCTAACCACACAGCGCATAAATAATATTTAAAGGTTTATTATATTACACAACGCATCTATATTTAAAGTCACAAAGATTAATATCTACGCAGCATATAATTAAACCAATGTTCTTATGTCCTAAAATCATAGGCCTAAACCAAGAGAAACAAGTAGCGAAAACTTGGATGTGTTTCTGAAATCCTCACACTTAATACAGGAAAACAAAAAACAAATATAAAATAAGACAACCGAATCACATCTAACGAAGTATATCTTCGTACGGTCGTTCGAGGAATCTTCGATGGTAACGATGATTGGATTGGGTGGCTACACCTAGTAAACTCCCCGGCCTGCGCTCGAATATTCCAGAAGACATTCTTCTTCTTCTTTTTTCTATGAAATGATTCCAGAAGGCAGTCTAGATCCCCATAGATGAATCAGAAAATAAAATAAAGAGCACATCGCAGCCGACCAATGTTAAGAGACAGGACTATTTTCTAGCGATGGCCCCTCAAGATGACAAAGGAGTGTGGTTTTGTCAAGGACCCCATGGCAGCATTACAACCCACGTACTAATAAGCATTTTTTTAATACGCTCATTCGTGTCTTGCAAAGGGCCTGCTGCCTCTTGAAAATAGAATGGCATGTAGAAGCAGATTCCTATTTTTTTTGTTTGGTTGACTTGGTCAATTCATAGTCTTCTTGGGATTTCATATCTCTAGAGTTGATGATTTGTTATTTATTCCTTGTTTTGTCGAGGCTGTGGAATTTCTTCTTAATTATGTTGATGACATTTTAACAAGATTATGATAATTCGGTCTTCGTTAGGTATTCTAGTAAGCATTTGGACAATGGGTTTTTTATTCATGATATTTACCCACTTCATCACTTGGATTTCAGGTTTGTCCATTCATATATGGTTTTTCATAACAAAGGTACATTGCTAATCTTTTCAAGAAACATGGTATGTTTAAGTGTAAAGTAGTTGTTGCTATTATCATTGTTGGTTCTTCTTTGTCCAAACTATGTAACACTATGCTCTTTAGAATCTCACTTTTAAACGACCTGAAATTTGCTTTGTGGCTAACAATATATACTTGTTCATGTATCAGACCACTGATATTCATTGTTTGTAGTTATAGTTGGGTTAATTAAGAATTGACCTCCCATTTTAATTTTATATTCTTTTTATTATAAGGTTATTGTGGTTTCATGACCTAGGTTGATCCAATATGTTGTTGTTATAAAGCTTGTTAGTTTTTGCATTTCAAAAGGGTTTTTTTTTTAATTTTTTTTCAATTTCAAAAGCGTTTTTGAAAAAAAAATGCTTCAAATGAATATTTTTTTATGTTTTGAGATTGTTTTGACGTGCTAGTATCAAAAATAAATTTAAAAATAATAATAAAAATATTATTTTAATGCATTTTCAAATGAAAAACAACCACTATCATAATACCAATCAAACTCTTGATATTTGAAGAAACAAATATCATCCAATATATCATTGCATTAAAACTATGTAAAAAATATCATTCTAGATGCACCAATTTAAACTCATAATTAAATGTTTTATTTAAAAAAAAAACATTGGATATTGTTTTTATAAAAAAATATTGATATGACCTAGCTACACAAAACACTCATCTAATATCAACTAAGCTTGATGTCAATCAAATAACTAAGTTCCACTTCCATACCAATTCTTTAAAACTTTAATTGGAAGGATAGATGAAATTCTATTGAACTTTTTCTTAGCAGCTAACGCGCGCGGTAAGTTAATGTTAGATGATCGTCCAAAGTCAGATTAGTGAAAACTCCAGTTGAACTAAATAATTTGTTCTAATATCTATATAATAACCGAACGAAAAAACATTATTTGTAATTTCCTATGTAAATGAACAAGTCTTCTAATTGGATACAAACCCTAAATGAAAGTGCGAAGGACAAAAACGAGGTTGTGGGAATGAACATTCTGCACCAACACAAAGAGATTTCCCAAAGGACAAAGAACAAGTTCCATTTTTTTTCTGGACTGATATTTTACATAATAATTAGCTGTAATATTGTTTTCCTCGTATTGTAGCGCATGCAGGCCATCATGTAAAATACATTTGGACCGATCATTAATAGCAGAGGAGATTGGCTAATGCAGTATATAATAATCTCTCCCAGGAAATTCTACAACGTTATGTGTTATCATTTCTGACACATGATCTTTAATTTGTCTCTTAAAAGGCAGTAGTAGTCTACCTCCAGGTCAAGCAGCAGCCACAGTTTCACTTTTACGAGAAGACTTGGAGCTTGCGGTGGATGCTGATGCATGGCGTTCTCCGTTCTTCGATGCTATCATAACATTGCACTTTTCTTTTCTCTCGTCTTCTTTCATCTGCTGCGCTCTGCACTCCTCACTACAAAATGCCGTATCTCCCCTGCAATATTAATTTGATAAAATTAAGCACTTCATCAAAGAAAAAAGAACCATCCAATCATCTTTGGCTTATATAATATAGTTCAAGGAGAATAGAAAATATATTAAAATTCGAGGAGAGTTGAATTTGCCAATCAATTGAGACTTAAAGGGGGGGGAAATAAATGAAAAAGATAGCTTAGATCGGAGGCATCAGACATGAGGAGATCAGTTTCGGATCTTATATATAAAGAAAGAAAACACGAAAGGATCTAATTAACAGCAAATTAACTTCAGCATTCAGTTGAATAATTAAAATACACTAGATCATAAATTTTACTTTCTTTCTTGAGTCATTAGAAAATGATTTTCTTTTGCTAGAAGTGGAAGCTAGTGATAAATTTTACTTCATCACATAAATTTCTCACTCACTAAGCAAAATAACAATATACGGAAAAAGGTAGATCTTTACATGTTCACCAAGCTTCCAAGCTAAGAATCCTTCGAATTAATGAAAACGAGAGAAAAGGTACGACTGACAAAAATTCTAAAGAAATACATACATACATACGTACCTGTACATGTATAAATCTTTCCCAGAAGCCAACCAGCGTTTACAAAGGCCACAGGACCGCAAGAAATGAGAATCCTCCACAAAATGATTACCAGAGCCACTTCTCCTATGGTGGTTTCTTGGTGAAAGCACGGAGGCCAAGAAAGGTTGATCATGCGAGAATCCGCTAGTACTGTCACCACAGGAAGTATCCATCATGTTGTCGTCGTTGTTGTGATAATCAAGAGACCCTTCTTGGACTCCTGCAGTTGCATGAAGAGCCCTGATGATCGTGTGATGATTCTGGGCAGTATCATCAGAAGGCTCAGATGCGCCGGCATCCACTCCGGTGGGAAGATCAACGGCAATACCAGCCATGCTTGTTGTTCTTCTGATCACGGGTGCCCTTGGACGCTTCCCTAGCAACATCCCTTCTCTCTCTTTATTCCCTTCTTTCATTATTCAGAGAGAAAGAGATGTTAACCTAGTGGTAATGGAAAGAAGCGAGAGAAGATAATTAACGGGAGGAGGTGGGGAGACTGAGTGAGAATCTTGGCCGTTGCTTGCGGGCACGGGGTTATACACCTCCACGTCACGCTTCTTCGCTCTCTTTGCTTTTATGAATGCTGTCTTCTGTCCACCCTTTTCTTGGTATTTTATAAGGGTTATTTTTTATTTGTGATTATATTTATGCTTGCAAACAAATTCATGTTACGTCAAAGCTCGAGTAAAAAACAAACACAATAAAGAGGCATCGATGTTTTCAATTAAAATATGTCCTATATGTGGGATACTGCATAAACCTAATTGAATTTTCTATATAAATTAGATGTATCTGCCTCCATTGTTTTGAGAAGAATATTTAATTTCCACTTCATTTGTATGTTTTCACTTATGGGTTGTCTGACAATGAGTTTTAAAATATTTTCAAAAAAAATGATTTTTTATTATTATTTTAAATTAAATTTTTTGGGTGTTTTTAGATTATTTTGATGTGTTGATGTTAAAAAAATATATTATTTTGATGTATTTCTGAATGAAAAACATTTTTAAAAACAAACTCAATCACACTTCCAAACAGACAATTAAGATTTAATTAGAGAAGATTTTCAAAATTCTATGTAGCTACCTTTGTTTTTATCTATCAATAATACTCACATCCTAATAGGATCAAGATGTGGACTAATCATGTCAAATTAGTCACTTTCATTAATTGAATTTCTTCATCAATTATATAATTATTATATAGAATATAAAATGAATTAAAAAAATAATATTAATCATACCTGAAACTTTATAGAAACTCAAATCAATTTTTTACAGTGAAATGATTCTTTAAAAATGCCAAAAAGCTTTATTGAATGACTGATAGCATATTTTAATTTCACTATCCTATTTCATTTTCAAAGATCTTTAATTTAAAAGAATGTTTTAAAGAATAAAAATTTAAATTTTTAAACAAGATTATTCCTTCTGAATCTACTTTCCGGGTTCTGCTGAGATTTTGGGATCAAATTAACGAGCTAGGCTGGGGTTCTTCCTATGAGGTAAATCTTGGAGATTGATGAACATCTTTCAGTGCGATCAAGTCCGTTGAATAATTGAATCAAATCACTCGGTGGATACTACTTACCTGGTTCGACAAAACCGTGGAAGGTCCAACAAATTCTCCATGAAATTTCTCTTTCGATCAAGAAGGTATAGGCTGTTAACACGGAGTCACCAGCAAAGAACTGTATAAGAATCATGCTGAGGATGCCATTGGTTTGTTTTGATGTTCATACTGTACAAGCTGCAATTGTGCCCCAAATTCACGTCAAGAATTTAATTTCTCGTCAAATAAAATTTTAAAATTGTTACTTTTGTAATAATAAAATAATTTCGTGACCGGAATTGGTCCCACAATTGAATCATGACACATTTGTATCTCTCAAAAATTTCCCATAATAATTCTATGGCTGAACTTAATCGTCTTGCGAGTGAAATCTCAATCACAAAGGACACCATTTTGCAGTGATGGGCTAATTTGAAAACATTACAAGGTAAACATAAATTTAAAATCTCAACGAGCACAGGGAAAGTATAACAGTGGTGATGGAGTGGTGGCGATGATTGTAGTCGTAGCTGTGATAATTTTAATTTTTGGCATGCTTGATTTGTCGATTGTTTGCGACATCATGTATTATTTGTGATATGTCAGCTTGAGTGAATCTAGATGTAAGATTTCAGGCCAATTTGGTTCCTAGGATGAAGCTATTTTATATTTGTTAAGTTCGTTTCATTCTGTTGTTTGTCTTCTCCTATGTGAAACGAGGTCGTTTAGTGCCAAGGGGTTAGTTGTCTTGATTTCTTTCCTCTGCAGATGTTTCCTTTATTTTCAGAGAAAACCAATTATTAATATTAAAATTACTGTAATGTGCACTCAAACTAAAATGTAAAAACCGAAAAGAAGTATTCTGCGCCAGTTTTCTGGGTCCCTCGTGGCCACACAAGATGTAAATAACAGACGAATAGGAGCCTGGAGATGCCAATCAATTTATTCAGAAGAGGAGCATTATTGTCATTTAGTGACCCCACCGTCATCATTACCCCAACTTTGTCTCCAATTTCCAACTCTCCAACCGGACATCGAGATTACTTCCTTTTACCCTCTCTATAAATTTTATATTCTTCACTTTGTAATTCTTTAATCATCATCCTCTGCAATTTCGTTTTCAGTACTCACCACCGCCCCTTTTTATTATATATATATATATATATATATATATATTCATTACTGGTTCTCATGTTTGAAGGATGGAGTGTTAAATAAAATGTTGTTTTAATTTAAATATTAAATATTAGATTAATTGAAAATCATTGGATTGTTTTTAGACCAATAAGCTAACCAAACCATATTAAATTATTCAATTAATTATGTATTAAATATAGTAAAATACAATTGAGGAGTTCACATAATAAGAAAGCGAAGCTATATTTATATTATTCTGAAAGTCACGTGACTCTTCTAAACAGTATATTCACTTTGGAGATTGCCTCTTCCAGCGGAAAAGAATGCTTGTGATGAGCCTTTTTTCCAATAAAAATCTCCAAGATTTCCGAAAAAATTGCAAATCGTGTTAATGATTCGCATCATTACCATCGACGCAAATCGATATTGCCTTTAGGGAAATCGTAAAGATTTTGAATGCATAGAGTGTTAGGTCTGCAATTTATCAAAATGGATGTCATTTTCCTTAATTCTTCGACCCATCTGGCTCTCATGCATGAAACCTCAGCCACCCCCCGTGTGCAGATGTGGTGGATTTACGAGTTAAGTGGAGTTTTCTGTTGTTGTTGGCACTGTAGGTTTTCTATAAAAGAATGGATGGCGAATTCCTGAAGAGAAAGTAATCGTCACTGAGGACAGAAACAGGGATCCACCCACCCACAGCACAGACTAGAATAGTACAGTACAGCTGAAAAGGAAAGAGATTCCACAAAGATTGATCTTGTAATTATTATTGATGCTCCCTGCTACACCGAAGATAGATAGATAGGCAAAGTTGCTATAATTAATGTCTGCAAAAAGGACACAGTCTCTCCAATCACTTTTGTCCCGCTAAAGTTTCTGCGACATATAGGTGTGCGTGCACTCATCATGGACATCATTGCGGAGAAAAATATAAAAAACTCCACCCGGCTTCAATTACAGGTTTCAATACCTTCCTTCTTCTTTACTCCATCCATGGAGTTCATTTTTGTTTGGAAGAGAAGCACAAACTGAAGTGTAACTCGTGCAAACTTCGAGCCAGTGGCTGTAGTTTTTAAAAATATTTTTTTATTCAAACCTGGGCTGCATTTTTTTTGATGTAATAATCGGATGTATTAATTAAAATATTGTCATTTTCTCTGAAAAGTTAAATGGATATACATGTGTGTGTGAAAATAAAATATTTTTCATACAAATCATGCAGGGGGAAATAAAAAATATAATAGAAAAAAGCAACCGAATTAGTGATTTATATAAAAATTAAAAACTTGGAAGCAAAGAAATTAAGCATCCCTGCTCTGGAGGCTTTATTAGAGTCACGGATATTGCCTTAAGCAAACCTTGCTCTCATGGGATATGGGTTATTATTACTATTATAAAAAAAAATCTACTTAAATCTCACTTCATCCTTTTTCCATTTGTTAGTTTTGATCCAATTGTAAGTAGTGACTTGTAAAATATAGGCAGAGGTCTATTTCAAATCATCAATGTCATTGCCCTTGATAATCGAGGGCTTGACTGCTAGTTGCTGCCCAACCATTGTGATTTTTTTGTTTACTCTTTAAATTTGAATCCAGTTGTTAGCATTGATGAGTTGGGAAAAGTCTAATCACTAAATTTTACCTTTCTTTTGGGATCCAGTGCTGCATCCTTAATAATTTCCCTTCTCCAACAACTAAAGCATTCAAGATGATCATTGTTATAGAGGTAAATAATCATGGTTATAATTAACAGGAAAAAGTTGGTTTTTTCATGCATCGAAGGAGCCCAAAAGCCAGTGCCTACGTACTAATTATGTAATAGCCATTGTCAGAATCTAGAGCTTGACGAAGTTGTTCTCAATCATCCATTTAAGACTCCAGTAGTTGGCTGCACACTTGTAAGCCCAATATGCCCATCCAAATTGTGCACGCCCGTAGACTTCGATTTGAGCTTTCGCAAAGTTTTGATAATCTTGCATCGATGCCCCGTTCACTTCCCATTCTCCAGTCCATTCCCCTGCAAAAATCTCAGCGCACACCTCAGAATATTACCTTCTGAACTAGTCTGAACATTATCTTCAATTATAGTTAAAACGTAGACTAGGCTTAGAAAAAACTTCAACTAGTTTTGATTGCGTAAACATCAGTTCTGCACTTACCAACAAAAATGGATGGACCATTGGCAGTGGTCACAGTATTGAGATCACTGGACCGCTGATTATGGATAAAGTCAATGTTCTGTTGTGCATTCATATTACTGAATGAATCTGAGAACAGGTTGTAATAATGCACATCAATGGCTACGCAATGCATACTGCTTGCAAATGAGAGGAGCTCCGTTGCATCAGCGTTCCCTAGTCGATTAGAGAGGATCACATAAGCATTTTGAGTGTACTTCCTTACGGCATCGTATCCAGCCTGATAATATTTCTTTAGGGTGTCTAGACTGATGCCTGGGGCCATTGGCTCGTTCATCAATTCGATTGCTGCAAGACTTGTGTTGTTGGCATACCTGTTTAGTAGCAAACATTAATTACATCAGAATTCAAACAATTTTACTCATATAAGCAACCTGGTTTGATTTGGAAGGTAATCACAATATAGAAATGTGTAGAAGAAATCTTACCTTTCAGCAAGGAAATCGATGATAGCCACGGTTTCTTCAATGTTGGAATCTCCCCATTCTTGGTACCCATCTCGTGTCCCACTATGACCATTGCCATTTTGTGAACCTTGAATCGCATGCAAATCGACAATTACCTTCATTCCGTATTTCCTTCATAAATATACATGCAAATATGTCAATCATCATCAGAGTTATTTATAGCACCTGTACAGAAAAAGGTTCCCAAAAACAACATTAAAGCGTTAATTGATTTCATTTAGTAAATGATACTCACTGTGCCCATGTGAAAGCATTGTCTAGGGCTTTCAAAGAGCCACTAACAAAAGGTTTAGGCGGCGGATCGCATGCGATCCACCATCCAACTGGAATTCTGACAGCATTAAGACCATTTTCTGACATGAATCTGAAGTCCTCATCAGTGATGTAAGAGTTCCAGTGATCCTGGGATGAACAGATAATTTGCAAGTCATTCGTGGTTTAGCTATTCTTATAGTTGATAAAATGCCAGCAGCCTGGCACAAACTTCGGTTCTCTTGTTTATGCTATGAATTATAATTTTACCTGCAAGACTTGAGGGGCTCTGTCTGGACCATAACCATTTGTGAGTTGATATTCACCTCGTAAGGCGTTGGGATTGACAATAGTCATTTTGAAGACTGATGGATCACCGTCGTCCCAACCTGAGCCTACATAATCTGCAGTTACCAGTATCTCTGATATTGCCTAATTACACAACAGAAGCAAAGTAATCCTTAATGTAATGCGCTCGGATGATATATTAAGCCAGCACACCCACACGCATATGGTAAGGATATTAAGCTTTTAGTTAGCTACGCCTCTGACAGGGCAATGATCCAGAGTGGTGATCACTAGCATGTACACTATCGCTCTTTAACTGATAAGAGCCTAGAGTCACTAAAATAATCATGTTTTAGTCCAGAAGACACCCACTTTTCATGGTATGATTTTCCTGTATCAGATTTATTTTGTACACCAAAGGGGAAATTTACCATCAATCTATAGCAAACTGATTCGGTGAAAGGCTCAAATGACAGAAAATAGAACTTAAAAGTAATATTGTTGAGAAAAAAAAGAATAAGCAAAACCTGAAGGAATTGTCCATTTGATGCTTGGAGGCGAACTATACTCTGATCATCATTTTTCCTTACGATCTGGAATGTTTCTGGGTTTCCAGCAGTATCTGAAACTGCTGTTACTTTGTATCCTTGATCCTCTAGCCCCACAAACTGCTTGGTGAACACCCTAAAGTTGAAATATGTCTCATTGATCCTCCACAACTGTGTAATAAAATCAACAGTAAAGTAAGGACGAGAAACAATATGCAGCATTCGATTAAAATTATAAACAAAGCTTATGAGTCCAGTTAAAAGCACAGCAAGGTAAAGGTAAATAGTCCTAGATATTATCCAGAACAAAGAAAGGTAAATAGCAGTGCTAATGTACTAGGTCTAGCTAGATCATTAGTTTAAAGATCTTAATTACTCTGAAAGTTTCCCAGTCGGAGGCTGAGGGCCGATTGGCTACAAGAATGGTTCCACCTCCATTTTCGGAGCAAAGATACTTCTGCAGCTTTGTGGAGAAGAAATGCACTTGAGTTCCATCCTACAGTGCATTTAAAACACGAATTAGTAAAACGACAATAAGTTGATGATAGAGTAAAGCTAAAATCACCAGGAGATCATTGTTGGGCATCCCATCATAGAGAGAAGGTTCCATCCACCCTTCATTAACGAGCCAATTTCCTAAATTCACAGCTTTAAATAGCTGTGCGAGAGAAGGAGATGGAGCACACAAAAGCAAGAGTAAAGGAAAGACTAGTAAATAGTAACCCATTTTTATTCGCACCCTTTTTCTGTGAATGAAAGGATTTCGAGGTTGAACCGCGTTTTAGACGCATTTGTACGTATCCTCGGCGGCCCTTCCCCTTTTCTGTTTTTTGGTGGGGGGGTAGCCTTGCCCCCACAGACTCTGCAAAAGGAAGGGAATTTCTACACCAAGCCATTGGATAATCAAAAAGTATTTCTCTTTGATCATAAAATGCGTTGTGACTATGGGGGGGATCACACCTTTAACGTTGGTTATCAATGAAGAGAAAAAACAAGGCGGACTACAATCTGCCTTGCTTGCATGGCAGGAGTCCTGAAGCCAGTTCCTTCTAAAGTAGCAGCAGAAGTCATGGTATAGAAGGAATCTAGAGCTTTATAAAGTTACGTGAGACCCTGGATTTATGGTAATGGGCCGGATCGGCGAAGCCCACACTAAAACCCTAACACCTTAAGCAGTTATTTAGTTCCCTCATCTCTTCACTTCGCCTTGGGTTTGAAACCAGAGCGTTTCCAGTTACGAGCACAGAGTCTTGTTCTCTTCTTGTATCCCCACAGCTACAGGTACTCTCTCTTTCTTCCTCTCTGTATCAGAGCCTTATCAATTGCTGTTACTGAATGTCTGTTGGAAATGAAGAAGCAAGTAAGCTGTCGATCTAATGACTGCTCGTCTGGTTTAAGTTTTGATTTCCAAAACTAATTGAAATAAACATTTTTTGAATTCACACTCGATTTTGCTTCAGTTGGTATATTATAAGCTTATTCCATAATTTTATCCTGTTATTAGTTACTGAATTTGTAGTCTGTAGCTGTTTGCATCGTATTATTTTGCTTTAATTTTTAGGTTCTTAGTCACTTTTATATGTGAATGAAAATAGGGAATGTAGGATTTCTAGAGCTTTGTTGCTGTCAAAGTGGACTTTTGCATTCTTTTTTCATCTTTTGGATTAATGGTTTTTAATTTTGTGTCCAGTTCAATTCTGGCACTGGAGGAATCGACCAAGTTTTGATTTAGGAATTGAAGGTGAAGATTGAAATAGTGCAGCAGCAAAAGGATTTTGAAACATAAATGGCAGCCGCAGGTGGAAGGGCAAGTAGAAGTTTGAAGAAAGCAGTGGTGAAGCACCCAGCCTATGCTTCTTGGGGGAGTGTTGTTAATGCCCAAGTCAAAGCCAAGCTGATACCATCCTCTAAGTGTAACTTGGGTAAATTTCTTGGGATTCGTGATCCTCCTGCCTCTGATGTATCCCTACTCATCACCAAGTTCATGAAGCTCAACAATCGTCAGGTTTCTATCTATTGTCACTACCCTCTTTTAGTATTATTACTTTTAGTATTATTAGAAATAAAAATAGGAATGTTGTGGGGAAAATGTTCTCTTTGATGGACTTCCATACATGTCTTGCAAGTGAGTGACGAATAATGAATGAATGGCTTGCAGAACCCTGGCATGAAGAAAGATGCTCTTTCGGAGGAGAAGTTAAGGTCCATGTTGGAAGGCAAAGAGAGAGTCGGAGTGTCAGAGATCGCTAAATTGCTTGCCCAACAATTTCCTAAACGTCGCTGAAATTTCTCTTACCTTCTCAGTTTGTTCTTGCCCAAGCTTTCCAACCTCATATGCATTATTATGAAATTCTCTCCATTTCTTTGATTGATAGATTCTTAAGATTTGCTGGAATTATCATATGTAGAATTGGTAACATGGTTTGAAGACCTGTTATTTCATGACACTTCAACCAGAGGTCTTATTCTGTGACTTTTCAAGTTTTTCTATTGGGAATAAAAGTGTTACTATCACCAATTTATCTTTTTTCATTTTGTCAAATGATGCTTGGCTTTTGGGGTTATTACAAGTTTTATATATCATGAGTGTTCAACCAAAGAAAGAATTCAAAATTTCTGATACACACTATTCAGCCGTGTAGTGGGTGTGATTTCATGCCCAAAGTGCAGTGTTATGTGTGGGCGATCTATGTAGTAAAGGTACAAGAATTGTTAAACTGCATAAGCAAAATAAATAAATAAAATTTTTGACAGCGGTTATGTTATATTGATCATATATTTGTTTTAACAAGGTTAACAATTCATCTTAATCCCTATGCACTAATTGCACGTACAGGTTTGAAACCCAGCACTCTCAGAGACTCCATCTCTGACAGGCTTGCATTTAATTTGCAAGGTTGGGGATGAGTCAGGATCTAGATACTTTTGCAGTCTGATCCTATATAGGAGTCTCCTCTAAAAATCATTTAGTAGTGATCATCCTGCACATCAACTAATTGTAGCTGTAATTGACTTTAAGGGTTCTGGTTTCTGAATGAAACTTCATTTAATGGTGTGTATTGTTTGTTCTTGCTGTTTATGTTAACATTCTTGTCCCTAGCATGTACACTGCTCTCATCTGGCACACAAAGTGTCTAGTTTTGTTCCATTATTCCTTATCATAGCACATCAGGGTTCTTGAGTGGTGTTAGGAGAGGAGTCACAGTAACCAATATAGTTTTTAATCTGGGTAGGATCTGTTATATTATAACCTGTAGGTGAGACATTTGTAGCATTGGCCAGCTAGAAATGCTAATTCACAGGATGCTTGGTCCTTTAGAGTGAGAGAATTGCATGTTTACTGGCAGGGAAGAAGTTGGTGAATCCCTGACAGAAGTTCAGTCCTGAGTTTCAATATAGAGTCAGGCAGTTTCTATATGAAAGAAAATACATGATTCATACAGGTATTGTCAATATCTGTCCATATTCAACCCCTAATCAGTACAGAAGTGGTGGTTTTATTCAGTAGGAGGGTTGCAAAGAGTTTCGTTGTCATTCTGCCTTTGAAAGGTACGTGTTTTAAACTTCTTATCTGTTTTGGCGAATAACGATATGTCTGGATTTGTATTCTTTCTGCTTTAATGCACACCCTATCAATTTTTAAAAGGTTTGTTTTTGTTCACGTTCTTGCTTCCTTGAAAATAGACTTGTGGATAGAACTGGTTTGCACATGATGTATTGAATTGAAGGTGGTTTTAGAGAATTTGTGTGTGGTTGGTCAATACTAGTGTCCCTTAGAACTTGCAGTGAAAATTTTCAATTGTTGATTTTGTTTTGCATTTCCTCTGCTTTCCCCCCCAATTTTTCTTGCAATAAAGCTAGCATTGTCATCTAATTAATTGGTGAATATGACATTGTGCCATTCCCCTTTGTACCTCTGTTTGGATTTGTTGTGCAAGAAGAAATATTAGTTTCTGACTGCAAGAATCATTGAAATGTTTCTGGGGTTGTTTGACTATTTGTATTCATTTTTTTTATGTTAGTCCAAACTCCGACTAATGTAGATTGCTTAAAGTAGTCATATGCATCAAATTATCTGGTGCTATTAACAATTCCATCTCCTGATTTATTGATTCATTTGTACAGCTCCTATAATGGTCTTGAGAGATATCTACTTGTGTTGATGCTCTGTCTCTGGTCATGTCACTTGGTAGCGGAGAGGTAATTTCGTTATGCATGCGGTGATATCACAGCAAGTTTTAGATGAATAACTCGCTGATGCACAAGATATTCATTTTTTCATACTTTTATAATTCCAATCTCGCTCACACCCCCAAACTTTAGCGGCCAAGAATGGACAAGTTGCACTCAAGGAAAGGAGCAGAAAGCTCTGAGTCAGCGGTCATATTACCTGCCCAAATACTCTTGTAACAATGACAGGTTAATGTTGGTTCAATCATTCTCTCCTCCGAGTCTTTTGATACGTGTGTTATAGATCTTTCTCGACCACACCTAAGTATTGTCCGGAGTTTCCACTTCAATTGGTGCTTGCTAGTTATGCAGAACTTACAAGTGCTATCTCGAGTCTGGACTTAGTTATTCTTAAAGGAGTTTGCTGGATTCATATGCTGCAGCTTTATTTTATTTCCTCCAGTTCAGATTAGGAAATTCAAGTGTGAATGATAATGTCACATGAGTCTATTCTGGGCGTACGCTGTATCCTTTTGTGCATTCCTAGATTTTGCTACGAGTACAGGAACAAGAAAAGGTTCCAAGCTGAGTTGTTGGAATGCAAGCCTTGCTTTTGTGTTTCAATTAATAACCAACAATTTCGTCAAATAGTTTCGAGATTTTTTAATTTCCTCATCTTTTTCTTATACAAGAATGACGCTGATTAGAAGGTCATCGTTGCAGCATATATAAATAATGGGTTTGTTGGAGGCATGTAGCTCTGCTATGGACGAAATGCGAAATTACAAAGCTGTGAGACAATTGCTGATTCAACTACTCTATTTGAGACTTTCATTTTCATGCATTCTCGTTTCTGTTAAAGGGGACGAGTAAACCAGAGCCAACTTGCTGGAAATTTTGAAGTGCATACACAAAACCTTCGCCCCTTTTCTCATGCTTGTCTGCGTCCTGGTCTCTGTATTTTAGACCCTTATGTTGAGCCCGTACTGTGCTCTCGGCAATGCCTCGTTTTTCCCGTCGAAAGAAAGATGGAAAAGGAAAGAAACAGGTCTGAGTCACATCTGTCCATTGCAGGCGAAAAGAAACCGACCATTCAATTTGATGCAGCCTTCTAGAGTTGCCCTTTTGGAGGGAGACCTACGATGCCTAAATTTCCCTGGCCAGAACGAGTAGACAGCGGCTTAAAAAGGTCAACGGACTCACACCCCTGCAAGAGGTCTTTTTTAAGCCAGGGCAGCAGCATCTAGTCATGCAGGCATATCTCAGCCGAGGCTCATTCTACCTGGTAATTAAAAGGTTAAGCAGCCATTGTTAAGGGATTGTAATATGGGAATGTGCTGCATTTTCTATCCATGCACAGGTTAGAGGAATATATAACCAAGCCCGAATATATAATTTAGGGAATGCTTGTCTTTACTTTGTTCGACACGAGTAGTTTAATAAAAACCACCGAATTTTAAGTTTGTAAGTCGGAATAAATTTTTTAAAAATAATAATATGTTTCAGATAAAAAACAATTCAATAATCACTAAGCACAAGGACGTGCGCTCAGCAATAAATGTCCGTATCTGCAATTGAAAGAATCGAATTCAAGAATGAATGAGGTAGGCAAGTATCCAGCAGGCTCTAGGTGGACACGACTTGACAGGTCCACTACACCCCAAAAAGGATAGCCTTAGCTCTATCCACGAGGTCTTCTCTGCTGTCTCTCACCCTTTTCTCCTTTTACCTCCCCCTCGTAATATTCCATGGAAATTTTCTCTAATTTCACCTCTTCTTCAAGTGACTTTGATTGTTTTTGAACTTCTAACTTGTTTTTTAAATTATTTTTGTTTTATAATCTTAATGTAATGTACTAGTATTAAAAAAATATAAACTTTAAATATGTTTTTTTCCTGAGAAACCATAAACTAGGAGGAAGGTACTTGATTCCATTAAACTAACGTATGAAATTACATACGGTATTCTACACGCTGTTTCAAGACACCTTCCATACACACTTATACGGCCAGGTGTCTGTCAAACAGTACTTCCGACCATATTACAACCATGCATGCAGACTTGTTCATGCACCCAAGCAAGTACTTTTGCTCGATTTTTGGCAGCAAAGAGGACAGCAAAAGCCGCTTAATAATTGAATGCTGCATGGATCACGACAAACTTAGTCTTGCGCGAAAGCCAAGAGGAATAGTAATAGGGTTTTTTTCCTCTTCAAAAGATGGAATCTAAATTGTGGAAGGTCTAGCTATGCTGCTCCATCAGAAATTCATATTATAGATTTGAAATTTGAAAATGAATGATGCTGTAAATGCTTCTGTAAGGAATACCATGTGACAATACGAGGTGATTGGAGGAATAAATCACAACATTTTTGGGTTATGATCTTGTTAAATAATTTGTGGAGTTATGGTCATGGTGAGCCAATCAGATTGAGATGATTATATGTAGGATCTAGGGTCCACAAACATTCCCTTGCCTCGGCAACATTATTGTAAAAAGGGAAGAGTTTTTATGGTATCTCTAGAGGCCCCCTTCCCTTTGTTCATTATTTGATATTTTTTTTACTATTGTTTTGCGCTGGTGTGGGGCAAGCCATGTAGCTTCCCATCCTTTTTTTTTCTTTCGATCGAATCTGCCTCAACTAACAATAATGTGGCTGACGGTCGAATATCATATTTGATTTCGACATCTACTCTACTCTCTTTTGTAAATTATTGGACTACAATATGCCTCCAAATTATAAATAAAAATGATTATCAGCAAATAATCGATACAGAGTGCATGAATATGCGGTTGTGTATTTTGCAATTATTCCTGGTGATAGATATATTACATCAAACGACTCTTTGGAGCTGATGACCGGTGGTAGGTGGTAATGAGCAAATTATTTTTAGTCCCTGGGCTTTGGACATCGTTGTAACCTGGTTATCTATGTTTGAAAACTTATAAATTACTTTTTTTTACTCTAATTTGATCGTTGTCTTATTTGACGAAATGTAAATATAGATATTTTACTAAGACAATGGCCAACGAGAGTTAATCAAGAGACCAGGCTGTATGCTTTGAAAAACAAAGGACTCGCTTATTATTGCATTCAAAATATAGTGACTAGAGTGTAATTTGCTTTTTTTAGTCTTGAGAAAGAAAAAACACAAATATGACTTGGAGATTGACAAACGGGGTGTACCTATCAACTATATACTAAAGTAGCTCCTTCTTTTCCCGTGCGCTAATTATTTTTTATCATCTCGAAAATAATTTTGAATTACAACAATGATATTTTTATTGGTTATTGGGATTAATCTGGTTCGCCCATGAGGGATGAACTCGGTCTATATATCTAGAGATGCGGTTTGACATTGGTTCACCCATGAGGGATGAACCTATTCTGTTTATCTAGGGGTGTTACTTATTGGTAACCGCAAGGTAACCGCTAAGTAACCTCTCATCTCTAATATAAATAGGAATTTCCCTCTCCATAATTATAACAAGTTATTCATATAATTGAAAGATAGTTCTTTCTCTCAATACTTTACATTAAACTTGCTACGATCTCTAAAGATATTCATGCCGTGAATCATCGCTTTTGTTCTAGTAATCAAAGGGTCCTGAAGCAAAGATTCAGAAACAAATAAACGGAATATCACAAGTAAGTTTTCCGTATTGTATCTACAATTTTGATATTTTTTATTTTGATTCTTAAACTTTTACTTCGCACGATCACACTTTTTTAAGCTTAGATTAGTACCCCGACTATGATTTTTAAGGAGGGGAGATTGAATTGTAAGACAGAAAACTAGAGTGTCAAACACGAGTGCAATAAATGGTGGCTTTGAAATTTATCTGAAAAACTCATTTTAGTCCCTATGTTTTTTAAAATCTTACGTAATCGGTCTCTTTAATTTTTTCTTAAAATTAATTGTAGATTAGAATTTATTTTTCTTATTTCTCAGTTTTTTTTGGGGGGGGATGTGAGAGAGAAACTTGTTTTAACCTAGCCTTGAGAGAGAATTTTTTTTGTTGGAAATGCTTTAAGACCTCTATGATTTAAGCTCAAAATTCATTTAATCCGAGTCCAATAAATGATACTTGATATTTGGAGGGAAGAAGAAAAGAATAGCTCGTCCATCGGGTTTGTACGTTATGTTTGTATCATGACCCGAGTTATGAATTTAATAATTAACTTGAATTGTCTAGTAACTCTCTAATATATCATTATTTTATTATTAGAAAAAAAATATCACATTTAAAATCAAGTTAGCCTAGATCTTCATTATATAAAGTAATAGCTTTAGAAAACTATATTTTTTTTAATATTAGCAACGTTGGTGTATAAATGAGCTACTCGATCATTGAAAATCATGTAAGCCATTAAGAAAATGTTTAATTCAGCCTGACAGCATGTGTATATATGATATGAGGTCTAGACCTAAAAAGTCAACAAAAAAGACGAAAGAGTTACAATTAGAGATAAACGAGTTGATTGGCCCGCTTCGCTGAACATTTTTATCTATGTAGAAAATTAATTGATTTTATAAATACTGTATTTTGTTATTTTAATATTTAATTAGTATAATTGTAATTGATAAAAAATGTGATTGAATATTGCTATTGTTAAAAAACTTTTGATAAAATTTGTTAGAAAATTTGCTAAGAAGGTGAAATGATTTATAAGAAATTTGTTGTCACGGATACTCTGGTTAAAAAAACAAAACAACAAAAGAAACCCGGTTAAAAAAGAACAATTGAGTTGGACAGTAAAAAATTAAAAATACATGTGAAAAAAAGGTCACCGTTTCTTAAAAGAAACAAACCAAGGGTCTAAAATATAAATTTAAATTCAAAGCCAATTTTTTTTTTTATAAGATTTATTCATCATATTATTATATTCAATATCTTTAAGAATGCCGATATTAATTTTTTTTTCAAGAAATCGTAGGTCATTTTTTTCTCTCTCTTTATATATTTTTAGGCGATAATATTAAATAAATATTAAACACATATACTTAGTCTCAAATATTATATAGTGTGATCGAAATGGGAAGTGATTTTTATATTTTTTTAATTGTAGATAACCTAGGTAAATTTGTTAAAAAAAACAATATGAGTTGCCTTTTTTTCCCAGTAATATTAGATCTGACACATTATAAATAAAAATATTGCAATATTTTTCAAAAAAGGAAAATATATTTTTTGCGTGCTATAATTACTTATTTGCTGTCTAAAAAGAATAGTGTAATATGTGAGACTAAGTATTCATCATATTATTATATTAAATTTATTTAAGAATGCTGATATTAATTTTGTTAATGCAAAAAATCCGAGGTCATTTTTTTTATCTCTTTATATACTTTTAGGCGATAATATGCAATCAATATTAAAACATATAATAATGACTTGTTTGCCGTTTAGAAGGAACAGTGTAATCGAGACAGAAGTGACTTGTATCGTTTTTTAATTGTAGATAACCTAGGTAAATTTGTTTATTTGTTGTTCTTGAGTTGTTTTTTATCTCCAATAATATTAGATATAAAATGACTATTGCTATTATTGCAAAAACAATTAAAATTATCCCGAAAAAACACACTCATAAACATTAACAAAAGAGTAAGCAAGAAAAAGAATATATTATTATTATTATTATTATGTTAATAATGGAAAATAAAACACAAATATCAATTTATCAAGGGATGAAATCAAAAATTAAAACTATAAGGGCCAAAATGAAAATTCAATATATTATCAATTGCAATCAAAGGATCCAATTGAAGAAATCGAAACTTATGTACTGTATTTATTGAATAATTGACACCGAATCTGAAAATGAAAAGAAGGAGGACCGAACTAAAACATTGACATCCAATCAATTGCAATCGGAGGACCCAATCGAACTAAATCAAAACTTATGCAACCAAAATCAGGACAAAAAACAAATTCAAAAGTCAAGGGACTGCAGTAAAAAGTTTCACAAATTGGGGGACTCTCCTGCACTTTTACGTGCAGGAGAGAGAGAGAAACGTGACCGGCGGCTTTAACCGGTCCCCGGCGCATCCACGGGACGTTTTATGGTCAACGCGCCACCGCGGGAGGAAGATGACGCCCAGAAGAACCGCTCTGTACGTCGGAATATCGTCTCCGTCCACCGTATGAAGCCGCACGCGCTACCTAAACAGGGCGTGGGGCGTGAGACCGGTAGGCGCGTGTGCCACACGCACTGACAATAAACGCGGAAAAAAATAAAAAAATGTGGTCAATTACCGGAAAGCCCCTGGACCGAATTTAATGTTTTTGTCTTATGCGGGGTCAGAACCGTAATTAGCCATTTTACATATATATTTAAAAAAAACTGCGGCGGACCGGACCGGTCCGGTCCGTACGCGTGCAATTACATGAATGACCCTGACTCTCAACGCTTTTTACCCTCAGCCCGAGCGCTATTTTGTCTTATTACCGGGGCTGAAATCGTCGGAACACTGTTCATTGAAAAAAAAGGCAGATGAATAGCCGCGACGCACGACCGAGAAATGGCCAGTCCACAGTGCAAATGTCTTTATGGCTATAGTACCTACCGACCCCGAGCTCTTTTAACTCTTTTGTTAATACAGAGGCTACGAATATTTACCAATTTAAAAGTCAGAATATAATCATTTAATTACCGACACTCTTCCTGTAGGCTCTTTTGTTTCACCTGACAAACACCCACTCTCTCATTTTTTAAGGCAGGACACATTCTGGGTAATTCCATGATAAAATCATGATGATGTAATATTACAGCTGCTCATAAATTTTCTGCCTCTAAGTTTATCTCTAGGCTCTGGTGCAGGATTCATTCTTCGAGACTGTGTTAGGCATCAAGACAGGGACCTCTCGAGAAAATTCAATGTATCTACAAGAATTCAAACCCGAGATCACTTATTTAAATGGCCAGGAACCTTAACCCTAGTTTATTAGTTACTCGTAATATATGATATGTAGAACAATATATATTTGCGTGGCATTCCATTTTTTTTTTATAAAAAAAATCTAATGAAATTTCTGTGTCATTAATGTTAAAGAATAATATAAATCATATCCTGGAATCTTTTAAATTTTAGATGAGATGTTTCATTAACATTGAATCAGAACTTTGTTGACTCAACGGTCACGAGTTCGAATCTCACCACTCCTATTCTATTTGATAAAAATCAAACACAAGATAGTATGAGTCTGTGCAAGTTTCAAGCCCAAAATCTTTTACATGAGGATATATATTTAAAAATAATATAAATTATATCCTAGAACTTAAATTTTTAGATAAGATGATTTATTAACAATTAAGTCCAAGCTATAGAGTTTTTCATGATCATTGTTGCTCTTGGAAACCATGGTTATCTTGGCACAACAAAGAAATAGCCAGCACATTGCGTGGTTGTGATGTATAAAGGTGAAAGCTATATGGAAAATCACTTTCAAGTATAGCTCATTGACACCCAAACCATGTAAATTCGAAATTGGATTCAAATTTCTGCCTTGGGAGTCGCAAAGGGACCAATTATTAAAAAAGAAACTGTATAATAAGTAAACCTATTTGAAGTAATAATAAAAGCTAGAAGAAGAAGAAGAAGAAGAAAAATTGCAGAGCTAGTAGTCAAAGAAAACAAAGCCTCGTAACACCCCATTTTCGGGATTTAAAAAAAAAGAATTATCCCTGTAAATTAAAAAAAATACAAAACAATATTATTTTAAAAAATGAGTGAAATGGGCAACATTTACTAAATGTTGTTATTACTAAGCATGATGAAATAATTATCATACTTTATAAAATGTAGCCTCATTATCAATCACTTGATTCAATTGATTAGTTGGTTGATTCAGTTATATGAACCAGTCGATCATTTCCCATAAAATCTATAATTTTATTATTTTTTTCTTCCAAATATATTTTATAAGTATCAGTAATTTTATTATTTAACAGATGCATTTATGAACTGATTATGCAAGTCTAGATCTACTGAAACAGAAGATTTGATCATGCCAAACCATAATGATAACTCAAAAAACAGCACCAGGTGATCATAACGTTGGATCATAGTCAAACTCTTACAAGAGTTTTTAGAGATTTTCTTCTTCTTAGAATAGCATGAAATCATTACTCAAACCACTCTATCTTTGTTATTTAAAAGTACCACCCTGAGTATTTATTTTTGAATTTTTTCTAATTGACTGACATATTTAACTTATCATTACAAATTAATAAACTGATCAATCCTGAAATTAATTTGCCGGGAAATCAACTAAAATTTTACCCTAGTTCAAAACGACGATATTTAAAAATGTACTATTTTTCGAAAGAATTTTGCTGCTATGTCAATTCACAACTGTTTCTTTTATTGTGTAAAGTGGTCGTTAGCATAGCACAGGCTACAACATTAGCTTGTTAGATCATGTGATGTATCACCCAAGCAATAAAGTGAGGAGGATACATGGAAAGGTGTTAACGTCCTACAATCCAGTTTTCGCATAAAAGCTCACGTACACAGGTTGGTTGCTCAGAGATTGATTTTACAATTACTATTACTATTACTATTTATTTATTTTTGCCTTGGTAACAGAGCAATAAGCAAAAAGAAGCCGAAGAAGAAGAAAAACAGGGACCATGCATCGCAATTGACCCTACATTCACTTGAACATTCTCCCACACACCCTGTCGCTCTCCATTCACTATACTTCTCTGTTCATATGCATCCAAATTCAAAATCAGGACCAAGATATTTGTTCGGTGGACTTGCCCTTATGGATTCACCAACATTACATCTCCACATCCAATCCTTATAATATTCCATTCCCGTCCTTTTAGTTTCTAAAATGCCACCTCTAATTGACCATCAAATAGCGTACTTTTGAGTTTAATTATCGATTTATTTTATATTTTTGGGGAAGAGAACAAGAGGGAGAGAGAAAGAAATAAAACAATTAAAAAAGGTCGGGTTTTGATTATTTATTAGTAACTAGTAAGAGGACAAAACTAAAGCTTGTCAGGACTGTAGCGGTGAAACTGGAACAGGAAAACTTTCAGGACAGGAATAGAGCATTGGTGAATCTATAAGGGTAAAAGATAGCTCGGCCTCATTTGTATCTGTACCTTTTGATTCCTCTCTGTATTTGCTGTTACCTTTCCTTTTCACCAGATCATCTCTAACTCCGTGTCCTAATAAAAGGAGCTGGCCTCTGCTTGTGGATGTATTAGACCAGAAAGAAAGTGATCGAAAAGGAAGCTAGCGTTGAAGAATATGGATCTTCGTTCTAGAAGAGGCAGAGGAGAAAGATCAGAAACGAGCCCAGACAGGGTCAAAGTGTGCATGCAGCAACCAAGGGTCAAACCCATCAAAAAAGTTCAAGTTGTTTACTACCTATCCAGAAATGGCCAGCTTGAGCACCCACATTACATGGAAGTTGCCCATTTGGCCAATCAACAACTTCGTTTGAGAGGTAGACCATGGCAAAGCCAGTTCAGTTCTTGCTTCTTAATTTCCTTCGCTTTTCAATGCTTTTCTTGCCCATGACATTCCTTCGGTTTTCGTCCTGTACATGATAGATTTCATGGATCGGCTCACGGTTCTCAGAGGAAAAGGAATGCCCTCTCTATATTCATGGTCCTGCAAAAGGTAAATGCTGCAGGTGCTGTTTACATCTTGAAAATCACTGTTTGCTCATGCTAAATCTTCTTTACTTTTACTGTTTTGGATTTCAATTAGGAGCTACAAGAATGGGTATGTTTGGAATGACTTGGCAGAAAATGATATCATCTATCCATCTGATGCAGCTGAGTACGTGCTTAAAGGGTCTGAACTCGTTGAAGGATGCCCTGGTGAGTCTCTCTTCCATTAAAATGATTGTTTCAACTTACGAGTTGCACACAGCACTGTGCTGGTGGCTCATTGGTAACATGGATTTCTTTTGCAGAAAGACTTCAACAACTTCATATGAGCAATAATAGACAACAAATTCAGGAACCCAATATCCATGCAAAGAGAAAACAACTTCTGGAACCTATTCAGCAGCCCAGACAACTCGAAGACACGCATGGAAACAAGTACTATCAAGAATATGATGAAGAAGAGTCACAAGAATCGCAAGAAGAATATGAAGATGAAGAGAAAACAAGCTATACAAGCTCCACAACACCCCACTCTCGTTGTTCAAGAGGAGTATCCACAGACGAACTTGAAGAGCAAGCACCCCAGAAAACCCCCCCCACCGAGTCAACTCACCATCACTCCCCCCCACCATCAACACCCTCTATACTCTCCGAGAAACCCCATCAAAGCACGAACAATACCTCCAAACGTTTTGAAGACGGTGACCCAGTTGCCGTCGAGTCAGCACCGGGTCGTAACTCGGTCCTACTCCAACTCATTTCATGCGGAAACTTAACTGTGGCCAAAGCAAAAAACAATGTGCCTAGTTTGAAGCAACCAGCTGCAGCTGTGACAGTGAGAGGTCCCAGTGCTAATGTTGTTAGAAGGAGTGTAAGCGATCTTCATAAAGGGGTTTTGTACAAAACTGCAGTTAAGGTTGCTGAGGAAGAGATGATTAGCTACATGTCTGAGAATCCTAGGTTTGGAAATCTACAGTCTGAAGAGAAGGAGTATTTTAGTGGCAGCATTATCGAGTCAATGAGTGAGAACCGAGCTGTGGACGAGCCTGCTTTGAAGAGATCCAATTCCTACAATGAAGAAAGGTTAGTCATCAGTGATTTTAACTAGTGACATTTTGCAATTATTTGAAGTCTACTCGAGTTCACTCAGTTTAGTTTGATTTTGACCCTCGAACAGTTTATACATGTTGGCCACCCATGGATTACAATTCTTTGACGAGCCAATTATAAAATGGTCTCTGCAGTTAAAATAAATATTATTAAATCCCCATAGTTCTTAAAAGATCTTAATCCGTTGACAATATTTGGTTGTCAAGTCTGTAGCAAGAATCGACCGAGGGACTAAATGAAATAAGGAAACACGGAATGATTTATTATTTTTCAAGACTAGAGGACTTTATTCGTTTGTTAAAACTACAAGGACTGATTCATAATTTATACTTCTGACTTTACCTTTCGAAAATGACCAAAAAAAAGGTCAAATTAGAGTGGTGGTTGTAGTGGAGGCTTTAATTATTAAAGTTAAAGAAATCACATCTTCGTCTTTTTGAGTAAAAGAAAACAGAGTAACTCCATGGTAACACGCACTGTAACAAATTGAGAATCCTCGCTTTCTCTACTTTAATTACCCACTAAGTGATGATTATATGGTTGACTATGGCCGGAAAGTTACTTTTTTTCCATTGCTTTAGTTTTTCCGGCCCTACTTTTTTGGTTGCCGGTGTAAGTGTTTGCTAGCTTGTTGATCCGTATTGCTTGCCATTTCTAATCGTAGAACTGAGCTTGACGTTTTCCCTGTTAAAAAACTAACCCAGGTGCACCAAGGCTGGAATGGGTGATCAGGAAGCGGCGAAGGAGGAAGCGAAGGAGAAAGCAGCGAGAGGCAAATGCATCCCTCTCAAGAAATCTTCGTCATCTTCGAAACAGACCAAAAAATGAGTACACTGATGTGTCCCTTGAGTGGAAGTGGTTGCAGCATTAATTATTACTAGCTGTTATTAGGTTCTACCTAGTAGGGTTACTGTGGTGCTGTGGAAATTAATTTGACAAAGATGTTGTAAATCTTGGAGTTGGGAACGTTGAGAAATGGAAACCATGGTGCTAGCTGGTGTGATTCCATTTATCACTGTTTGTCTGTGTGCTTTAATGAGATTTTCAATTTTTAATTATGACTTCAACCTGTGGATCTCATCATGCAACCATTTTCGTTTGCTTTCACCGAATTGATGGGTCTTTGATTGGATTCAATGGGGAAAATTGTTGAATGGACCGTTGTAAAGACAGGTTGCTCCAAGAACCCTATAATTTCCTAACCTTGTGTATTATTATCACTGTAATCATACATACCACAGAATCCAGCCAAAATCTATAAAATCTATGGCACTTGTTAAAAGACAAATTCATGCAGTAAAAGGTCCTCAACGTGATCCATGCAAACAAAGGATATGATCAACAGACAGTCGTATTCTTTGACCAATAATACTCTTCAATTATGTAACTATCATCAACCTACCATTTGCACCTTCCCTAGTGGGTATTCTTTGACCAGCGAGTTCAGAGCCTGCCCTTTTCTTCTTTCCCAGCAAAACTCCGGATGAACTTAGTTTTTTTATTGAGATCCGACGTGTCTAGGTCCGAATGGAGTTGATACAGGTTAATTGGGCTTGGGTTAAAGAAGTTCAAGGCCCGGAAACATTCCGTGTTTTTTCACCTTAATGGATCCGTGGGATTCTTTTAATCTAGTTTGGCACGTTGCACAAGGAGGTAAGTGGCAGCTTAACAAAACAAATCGACCTAAACTCAGAAAGATCATGAGGCATCGAGCCTAGAATAGATGGGTCCATAAGGACCTAGCAAGCCTAGGGCCTGCTAGGCCCAACAATCTTCATCTTTCTGCTTGGACTTCTACAGGCAGTCTGGCTAAATCCAAATTCCAAAGAATTCCGTAACAAAATAATTAAGCTTTTAATTAAGGAAAATAAATATGAAGCAATTTCAATGCACGTGTTTGGATGCGACGTGAGCTTAAAGATCTCCCTAAGACAAGGTACTTGATAAAAGCACTCAAGATTTTGCTGAAAACGATGGAATTTGCCCTTGGGATCCACCAAATCACATTAAACTATCATTTTTCTGGGGAAAATTTAGGTCTACCCCTCTTTGTTTTCCCTTGGATCTGCCTCAATTGCACCAGAAATCTTTAAATATTTCCTCGCCCATCAGGTTAGCTTCAATATTTCATAAAATAGCACTTCCATAGCAGAATTCTCGGTAGTTCTTAAGCATGTCCACGCGCGACTTAAGGAATATGGAAGCCGGCAAGTAGAAGCCAACCGACACCAATTAACTCCTAGAGGTAGCAATGCCGCAAGACTTGCTGTAAATCTTCTTCTTTTGTGCATGTGACACCACCCTTCCCCTCCTCAATATTAGAGCCACTAATTTATTTTCTCACCCTAAACAAGCAAGCTCTCGCTATAACATAATCACACTCGTTTTACTCTTCGATCACCTTTATTGTTTCTAATTTTCTGATCAACTTCTGCTTTCTTAGTTCCTCCCTCGATCTTCCCACTAAACTATGGCTCGGCTGTTACTCTTTGCCTTGTGTGTGCTCCCTTTAGTTGTTAGCGCATGGAGCATGGGAAACCCTTTCCATGTCCAAGGCCGCGTCTACTGTGACACTTGCCAGTGTGGCTTCGAGACCACAAAAACTGCTTACATACCAGGTAATATTGCAGCTTTTTCTCGATGCAATTAATGGGTTTTATTCAATATACTATAATTAATATCCGATCGTAGTTCTTGATGAATATTGCGACGTGATCCAGGTGCAACGGTTAGAATTGAGTGCAGAGATAGAACAGACTTGCAGCTTAGATACAGTTTGGAGGGGGTGACAGACTCAAACGGGGCATACAAGATTAAGGTTGTGGGTGACCAAGCAGACAGGATTTGCCATGTAGTTCTTGTTGATAGTCCACTGCCTGATTGCAAAAGTGTAGACCCAGTACGCAACCGTGCTGAGATTATTCTAACCCGCTCCAACGGTGCCATTTCTGATCTTCACTACGCTAATTCCTTGGGGTTTGTGAAAGACAAGGCATTGCCTGGGTGTGCTGAACTGGTTAAGAAACTTCTAGAATCCGATGCATAGATCAACAATGAACATTCCTGTTAGGCTACCTAGTCCCCATCATTTAATTAAGGACTGATCACTTAGGTTGTTCTTTAAGGCTTGATGTTTATTTACTTGGTAGCTTGTCTCTTAGCTCATGAGACACTATATATGATGTCGTTGTTTCTGTCCATCTATTTTGTTTTCGTCTACTTGATTAATAATACTAAATTTATGTTAAGTGAGTTTATTAATTTCCTTTTGCTTGGATTCGGCTTTCAGCCCAGGCTATCACACGGGGAAAAAACCCATTAATAATGTAAATTGTAATATCTATATCTCCACTGTTCATAACTAAATTTTTTCTAAATAAAAAATATTTTTAAATATAATCTCAAATCAGACCACCAAACATTTACTAAAAACAATAAGCTAGGATCAACTCAAAATGTACTAAAATTAAAAGGAAAAATAATAATTACCTATAATATAAAACGCATTCTAGTTTTACTATTCTAATCCACAGTAAAATTTATTATTAATATATGTTCTCAGGAACCATAAACAATATGTTGAGGCAGTCGAGTTGGTCCCAGGAACGCGAGGTTGTTGGTTAGAATCCCTCTCAACATTTTTTTATTTTGCCCACGGTAGAGATGCCTATTAATATAAAGTGTTGTAAACTATTAGCGAAATATTGAGGCAGCCGCGATGCTCCACAGCGCGCGCCATTATTGAAGTGGGAGCGGGTTCGAATCCCACTCTCAATATATTTTTTTCGTTTATTGCCTTTTTTTTTTGGGATTTTTTTTTGGGATTTTTTTTTATTTTCTGGTTATATTTTTTTTCCACTTATATTTTTTTTAATTTGTTTTTTTTTATAATTGGGGTATCTAGATTAACTTAATCACGCCATGATTAATCCTCAAATTCAATTTTTTTATAGCTTTTTTTTTGTTTTTTTCCTGATTATGTTTTTTTTCCATGAAACATTTTTTATTTTTCTTGTAAATGTGATTGATTTTTTTTTAAATATTTTTTGTTTTGAAATATATTAAAATAATAATTTTTTTTAATTATTTTTAACATCAGCACATGAAAATAATCTAAAAAAATTAAAAAATACAATGTGTGAACAATGTTTGTTTTTTGCCCGTATTTATACATTTATGCTTTTAGATTTTTATTTTTTGTTAGGATTTTATTTTTATCAGGTTCCGTTGTTGTGAAATTTTAATTTATATTGGTGATAATTTTAAAATTAATATTGCTCTTTTTTTCCCTTTTGTTCTTTTTTTGTGTGTTTTTGTTATTTTATCAGTTTTTTGGATCATATAATTTTATGATTTTATTGTTTGCACAATAATAATGATAATTTTAGTGATTATTTTTTAGTGATTTTTTTTTGTTAATTTTTTTTTGATTTTTTAAGATAATTTAATGATTTTAATTATTTGAGCAGTAATGTTGATAATAATTTTAACTGTTATAATAATGAAAATGACAATAATATAGGGATGAATTTTCAATTTATGTTTTTATCTTTTTATGAATAGAAAATTAACTACTTATTTTTATGTGATTATTGCAGGTTTTCTCACAATTTATATTTTATTTTTAAATGTGATTTAAATTGAATTATTAAATGAATTAATCTTAATACAATGAATTTAATAATTCAAATATCCGAATTTTCTTGCTTTTTTAATGATGATGATAATTTTATGTTGATTATTTTATTAAAATCTACTAAACAGATAAATTTATATCAATTTAAAATTCATATATTTTATAGAAAACTTGCACTTCACAGTAATTCTGCACATATTTATTATTTTGATTAAATGATATTATAACAAAAAAAAACACATAATTAATATTTTTTTATATTAAAAAAATATAGCGCCGCCAGCGGTGACGATCGGGGCATTGGCTAGTAAAAACGACACCGTGTGGCTCTCTGCCACCGCCCTCGCATAACGAACCTCTCGTCTCGTTCCTTGAAAAAGGTAAAATGGATTTGTATGGTCCTTCAAGTTTAAAACTTTAGTTATATGAACCACTCAAGCTTAAATTTAGTCCCATAAGACCTTACACTTTCAGTTATTGATGCGATTCCTCCGTATAAGTCCATGGCTAATGGTTGGAAAGACTGATTAAAAATGTCAATTTTATAAGACTGTTTTGATTCAGTCATGTTGGTAAGAGAAAAAAAATCATAACAAAAATTTAGTTTTTTTTTTCATTCTAGGAAGATTAAAATAATAAAAGAGAGGAATGAGAGAGATGAACCTTTCTACTGATTTATTTATTAATTTTATTTATAGAGTTTTTTTTTGTGTCTTTTGGAGTTTTGGGTTTTTATTTTTTTTAAATAGTTTTCATTTTCATTTTTTAATTAAATTTAATTACTATATTTTTTTCTAAAAAAATATATGGATGGTGCTTTTCAATGGAAAATACATCAAAATATTTTTTTTAGTATAATTATATATAAACTATTGAGAAATACTTAAAAAACATTAAATTAATATTTTTTTCAAGCAAAAAAGTTTGAAAAACAAATAAATCAAACCATAAAAAAGAAACTCTCTAAATTCATTTGATCATCCATGCGTCATAAATCAAATCAAACCGGTGATTTTTCGAAATGAACATCATTAATAAGTTTCTTAGATGTGGATGGATGTCTTTGCATGACCAATCATAAAAGCACAAGGTTTTGAGTGAACAAAATCGAAGTATAGGGGGTAAAGTGACCGATTTCAAGAACTCGAGGGATATTGGGATTTATTTTCACCCCTTTGAAAACGTTCATTTCTTTTCATGCATTTGTCACTGTGTTTTTAAAATATTTTATTTTTAAATTAGTTTGATATATTATGTCAAAAATAATTTTAAACATCCCTCTACCTTTTTCAAGTAATATCAAGTACAGAGTTTTAACTTGTTTGCCATTCGCCAACAATCACTGTTAAGTCTTATTTCTCTACTTTGTTCTGTTCGTTTTTGGGATTCTTTTGTTTTGATGTTTTTTTCTGTTTATGTATTTATAATTGAAAAGTTTTGGATCGTGATTCTTCTGCTGATTCTCTTATGGTGCAATCTTGTTTCTTCTTTTTTTGCTGTTATAGTTTGATTTGATCACAGGTTTTGTCTTTTATTGAAGCTGGATTTGAAGGGGGATTGTGATTTTGATTACTATGGAAACAAAGAGAAACTTTAATCGGTGCCCCTTTTGCATGTGTTCTTTTCCTCTTAATCTTATCTTGTTTGATACACGAAATATTTTTTTTTTCTTATGATCATTTGAATCTCTTGGAACCTGAAATATTATTTAAGTGAACAGCTCAATGCAGTATGATTTAGTACAGTGAAGAAAATGCTAATTTTCCCCACGGAGAGGAAAAGAAAAGAGGAAGAAAATCATGGGTTTCAATGAAGTTTCGCTTTTGGTGTTTACTAATTGTGTTTAGGGGGATCGGGGTCTAAAATACGAGCGTTGGTTCTTCTAATGTTTTTATATAAATAAATATAGTAGCATTTGTTTTTGAGCTCATTGTAGAATGAAACTTCATGTTTAATCGGTAAAATCGAAATAATTTGTCGGTATTGGATTTTCTATGTTTTCTCATATGCTGTTTCTATGAAAACGAATCCTGTTATGTTTGCTTACATCACTGTGCTGATATTTTCAGTTTGATAAGGGATGGCAGCTGGCACCTTGCACGGATCCATTAGGACCATTCAGCTCCATGGTTGTAGCAATGATTCTGCCTCTACTGTGGAATATGGGAGTTCCTCGTTGAAACTTATCTCAAAGGGTTTTACAGTAGATGTAAAGTTTCTCAGTAACAGTAGTCGCTGTTTTAGCCACTGCAAAACGCATGTTTTTCATGCAATTTCTTCTCATGCATCAGATATAGATTCAACCTTGTCTACTTCACATGTTACCACCAATTTCAATCAGAACACATCAAGTGAGTGCGATGGTTAACTGTTCTGTTATAGTTGACTGTTTTTGTCTTGAATTTGTTACTTGTAATGGCCATCATGGTGCATTGCATCATATTCCATCACATATGCTTGCTTAATAAATCTGTTAATGCAATGGCTGTTATGAAATGTTATCAGCTAACCATGGCAGACCATTCTCAATTTCAACTTTGCTGAATAACAAGTTCTGATGTTCCTGGGTTTCTGATTGGTATGAGGTTTGTCTATGTTGTCAATTAATTATTTGTTTGTGATATCTTTTTGGCAGTTGAATCTTCCTTGATATTGATCCGGCATGGTGAATCTATGTGGAATGAGAGGAATTTGTTCACTGGTTCTGTTGATGTGCCTTTAACCAAGAGAGGCATAGAGGAAGCCATTGAGGCTGGTAAGCGAATTAGCAGCATACCAGTGAACATGATTTACACATCTGCATTGATTCGTGCACAGATGACAGCTATGCTAGCAATGACTCAACATCGTCAGAAGAAGGTACCCTTTTTCATGCTTCCATGGCATGGCAGAACTTCACTTTACAGACACATTTGGCATCTCAAATCATATGAGCAAGTCACATATAGTTATGCCTTCTTTCCATTTTATTTGTCTTGTATTGCAATCCCCACATAATCCAATATCTTATTATGAATGGAGCAAACTCAGTTGATGCAGTTTGAGCTGGCATGCAATATCTATCAGTCGTGAATAAAGTCTTCAGTGTAGAGGGATACACTGTACAATCTAAAAAACAACTTCTGATGCTTTCTTGCCTTATTTTACTGAATGAAAAATGTTGCAATCCAGCCCAGCCTCATGAAGAATTCCCATTTGGTGTCTTATTTTTTATTTTTCAAACAGTACACAACAGGTTTAGTCCAGAATCCTCCATGTTTAGCCCAATAACTTTTCTTCCCTTCTTGATAGTGTCCCCAGCTCCCACTTTAACTGGTGGTATGCTGCCTGGCATAATATGGACACACCATTTGTAATAACAAGGCTTATCCATAGCAAACCATTGTTGTAAAAGGTGCCATATGTTGGCTGGTTTGTTGTTTGTTTACCATGGATGGCCCAGTAATTTTATGTTCCTTTCAAAGCAGGATAGTAGCGTATAGGTCTCCATGGGCACACTTCCTTGGGGCTGGGGGGTTACAAAAGATGTCTTCCCCGGCAAGGCTTGGTTGAAATATCAACCTCACGTCACCAAGTATTTATATGCGTTCATAATTCAGAAAGGTCTTTTGTCATTTCATAGATGGGCTTTAAAAAACACATCATATGCACTTAAAGCATGGATGGGAATTTCATGATCCTTTTCATTTGTGATCGTGCCCTTGATCAACATTCTCTTTTCTCTTTTTATTTTCATTTGCGCTGTATTCTCATGATTTCAGTGACCATAATGTTGCTCATTAATTCCTTAGGGTGAATTGGAAATCATGGAGCATGGTAGTTAGTTATTCGGTCAGTTACTTGAATAGTGATCACTTGAAAGTATTAATGGCTAGTTCTGAAGTCCTTGTACATGTATCTTTGCAGAACAAATTTTGGGGAAGTTAAAACTAGTGGTCTTCAACTGGTATATAACATACAGTAGTCAATGGAAATAAACCGATAATTACAGAACTCTATACACAATTCTATTTTTTAAACCTAATTCATGTGTACTGCAGATACCCATTATTATGCATGATGAGAGTATACAAGCAAAAGAATGGGCTCAAATTTTCAGTGAAGAAACAATTCAGGAATCTATTCCAGTCATAACTGCCTGGCAACTTAATGAAAGAATGTATAACTTTTTTACTCCTTTTTGCTTCTTTGTTTCTTTTTTTTTAAAATATATTTACATTTAGAATTTGCTAGCTACAATGTAATCCATTTTCTTCAGGTATGGGAAGTTGCAGGGTCTTAATAAGGAGGAGACAGTTGTAAGATATGGAAAGGAGAAAGTGCATGAGTGGCGTCGAAGTTTCGATAGTCCTCCCCCAAATGGCGAGAGCTTGGAAATGTGTTCTCAAAGAGCTGTTGCCTTTTTTAAAGAAAATGTGAGTCCATAAACATTGTATTCCATAATGCTTCTTATTGATTAAAATCTCATGAAAGCCTTGAAGGGTGAAACATAAACATAATGTGTTATGCATATGCATTTAGGGTTACATGCATCTCTATGGGTTCATCTTATCAATAAGAAACATATATTGCAGATTGAACCCCAGCTTCAGAATGGAAGGAACATAGTGGTTGCTGCCCATGGGAATTCTCTGAGGTCCATCATTATGTATCTTGAGAAATTAACTTCTCAGGAGGTAATACACTATTTTCTTAGGATTGCTAAGTGACTAAAAGTACTTTCCTCAATTTGGTGAAGTTTTATTTGTTTGGTAAACAGGTTACCAATTTGGAATTATCTACTGGGGTTCCATTACTTTACATATACAAGCATGGGGTATTTTTGAAGAGGGGCAGTCCTGTTGGACCTACGGAGTATGGAGTTTATGCTTATACCAGGGTATGAACTCTCTGCTCTTTGTTGTACTTGGTCATGTCATTTGTGAATTTTTTCATTCTCGAATTTTCATCTGTTTGTTCAGATCTTTCCTTGTTTGTAGTTTTCAATTACCATCAAAGGCAAGTATGATTGAAGAAGTAAAATCCTTAAACTTTGTTTGTTTTGCATTGCATGACCGAAATAACTGGCATCTGATTTTTTAGTTATCACAGTTTTTATTCATTACCATAAGGTCCATCAGGGTGTCAAGAATCATGTTAGATTTTTATGCATAGACAAACATACCTGTTGTCCATTTAACCTGCTGTACTGTTCTGCATTGATTGAGGCCTTGCCTTTCCAGTAAAAATAAAAAAGGTCATTATCAAGCATCTTCAATTCTTTACTTCTCTTGTGCTGGCTTCTACTTCTAGGTTCCTTATGGATCCATTTCTTGCTCAATCTGTATACAAACTCTTTTATATCCCTTACCTGCTAGTCATTTTCGCGGTAACAATATTTTGAGTTACATATCAGTAAAGCAACTTCAGAAAGGAATATTCCATTGGCTGTTGTGGCCTGAAACAAACTTTAAGAGGAACAATACTTGTTGATTTTCTACATAATTTTATATGTTTCTATGTGCCTTTGTTTCACCATTACCACCAGCAAGATTGAGATCAGCATTGATTCAAAGCTTGCTGTTTGATGATCCTTGGTGTTCATTGAACTTTTCACATTGAAATAACATAGAAACATCATGTACCGTCTTGCCCACAAAGAATGTTTTCTTTGACTAAAAATATCAGAGATGACTGATAATCATGTGCATGCTTACTCAAGAAAAAGGTTTTCAGTTGAGCACATGAATGATATATCATATACTAACTTTTGAAAAGTATCATTTTAATGGAACTTGAAAGTTTGAAGCAGGGGCTGTTGTTAGCTTTTTGTGAGGGTCAAGAAAGATACGTAACCCAAAATCTTGGCTTTGAGGTTATATAATGGACACGTGCTTGGATGGGCCACAGAGAGGACATGTTTTGTTCATATTGTGTATAAGCCTAGTTTTGATATGGAGCTATATTATTACAAAGAAAGTATTTAGTTTTACTCAGTTTTTTTTCTGAACCATCTCTTATTATCAGATCCCATTAATGGCTTCTATGCACGATAGTTGTTTCTAAAATTCCTTTTTGTGCAAACTGTGTGTACTTGGTAAGCAAAAGCAACGTTTGTTTAACAGATTTTCTCTCTCTAAATGGAATTCATACTCATGAATTTTCTCATGGCATTATCTTTAATGCTTTGGTAACTCAACTTGTGCATTAACTTGTTGCCTATTTGTTAACCTCATTCAAAGATAAAGAGAAGATGATGCCCCTTTAGCAAGTGCAAAATGTTCCTTAATAGCGATTATTTCCCTTGCTTTCTTAGCCTGATCTTTCATGATTTTTTCTGCCCTTCACAAATCACCAGCATACTGTAACATTATCTTTCTTTGAACTGATTTCTGTTATCTGATCTGCTTGCTATATGTTCTTAATGCAGAGCTTAGCTCTTTACAGGGAAAAATTGGATGAGATGGTGCAATAATCAATTCGAAAACGTGGTAAACTTCCTGTTTAATATTTGATATTGCCAAAGAAGTGTGTATTAAGGAAATCACTGTTTAACATCTGATGTTCAGCCTCATCAATTTAATGCTCATTTTTTCCCTACTGTTTTGCAGGGAATAATATTGATATATATAATTTTTTCCTGGAGATTTCATAAAGCACTTGAAACTTGCAGATACTTGAAGAGTACAGTTCTTCACTGATTCTATAGTGCACATGTGGTGACTACTTTTTCTTCAGTCAAGCCACAGTGGTCGTCAAAATGCTAGAGAGTAGTTCATAAGGTAGTCGATGGCACAATATTAAAAGACAAGGGGAATCTTTTTGTACCTATTCAGGTTGGAAATCTTCTGCCTTTATAAACGAGATTCAAAGAAATAAATAAAGCCAACAAAGAAACTGTCTTACAATTATTAGTATCTTATAAAATGCTGATGATTGTCGATGCCTGCTAATAGATCATCTTTCCCACCAGGATGATGGGAAATCGATGCAGTGTATAACTTTGATAATAGATGACTATCGTCTGCTGATGGCATGGCAGCCAAGATGCCGCCACTCGTGGTCAAACGCTTGTTAAAAAATACAAAGACCCTGAATATTTATTGATGCGGCATTTCACATGAAAAAAATGTGGAATTTTGCTAGAAATGCAATGCATGTATACACAATGTCTTTTGTAGTTGATCTAAAAAATGTGCAGGTTGCGGTGTATCTTTGTTTTTGTTCCTTCCAGACTTGAACTTGTGGTTATGGATTGACCATTCTATATATTCAATTAACTCGAACTTACGCAAATGAATTTATTCACTCTTACTCATTAGGTAAAGATTTCCCTGGCCATGAAATTGAAATCAAGGTGGACATTGACATTTTCGTAGTTGACGTTGAAGTGCAATGAACAAAGAAAGCAAGCAAGCAAGCAGCAGAAATCTTAAATTTTGTTAATGTTACGAGGGGATTTCATTTTTAAGGGGTTCTTGAAGTTGCCTATTTTTTTTTTTTTATTATTTGGATTCGAGAAAACTTCACCACCGAAAAGTGTATTTTATGGGCCTAGGAGAGCGAATAAAACCCCATTTGTTCCAAACTGTTATAAAAGATACATGTCCTGACTTGAACTCAAGATCTCGTATGCAGATTTCAACTACCATGCCCCTTGGGACTTGAAGTTGCCTACTGTTAGACTCCATTGACAATATAGTTTCAGAATTCCTTCTGCTAGTCACTTAGGCGAGGCCTTGGATTACTTGTAAATTTCTAGTTATTGTGATCATCAACGGCGAGGTTTTTTCCAGTAACAGACAGAGAAAAATGATGGGTCCTTGTCGATCCGTAAAAGAAGATAGAAGCCTCGAATCTATTAAACAAAAGCATTCAAGTTAGTAAAATTATTCAGTTGAGTACATTCAATAAAATTTGAAGTGCTTTCGTCAAAGAAAAAAAAATGGTTGCAAGAACTGGGCAAAAGAAGCTCCAAGACACAAGTGATTCTAATTTCTAACCCTAAGAATATGCATTCTGTTTTCACCAACTCAGATTCTACTCTTTGATTTCTCCTTTGGTCAAGTAAACGAGGAGGATAGATATGATCTATTTGTTCTCTCTGTGCCTCCTCAAAAGCTGTTCCTCAAAAGCTGCGTGGAGTTCAATTTTGCAGAAGAATGGGGTGTGTAGAAATATTGGTGCATGGGCAGCAGAGCTGGTCATTAGGCTAATGAAAATAGATAGCATGGAATGTTGTTTGTGTATGGAATCTGGCTATAGCTGGCTATTTTCTCTCTTTTAACTTTTTTTAGAAAGGTTATATTTTATTTTTCTAAAAAACAAATGTAAGATAAAATAATAAAATAGGGAATTATGGAGATTTATATTATAATATTTAGCTAGGCATGACCTGGCCAATTGAATGTGTATACTGTATACACCACCGATTGCGGTTGTCCTAGTGACTCCGGTTTCTTCAATGACAGGGAAGACCATCTCCCTTATGTGGCAGTATCTCCCTTATGTGGCAGAAAGTCTACTGGATTTGGAGGGTTTTTTTTTCTTAAAAAAAATAAACAGCTAAGAAATTGTAAGGCATGACTCGTTGGTTTCTCTTTTTATCAGTCTTTAAGTTCCCCGAAAGCATTGGCACCAAAATCTCATTCTTTCGTAACAAGATCACAAAAATTCATCTTTCCATAATTATTTTGACAGAGATAAATAAATAAAATCCACCAATTTTTTTCAGAATTCTTGATCTCATCAAACCCAGGAATTTCCCCTTTTTTCCCCTCTTAAGATCTTCAATCAACATTCTATTTTTGGTGAAGAGATTTAATTAATTTAAATTAGGTTCTTGGAATGTTTCAAGCCAGAACATTTAAAGTTTGACATAAACTCCAATTCGTTTCCATGCATTATACATGATTTGAAAGTCAAACAGACAAGCACAAGGATAGAGATGACCAAAGCCAAAAGCCCTAGCAATGCCACCTCTGATGATTCTTTCAAGAATGAAAAGAAAAAGAAGGTATTGTATGTGTCATTATTTCTTTATTTGATTTTTATTTCTTGATCTTCTTTGCTTGTTTCCTATCTCAATACATAGCTTTTGTTATATTGTTTCATTGCCTTGAACAATTCTTCTGGTGCAGTCTATTCTTCCAAAGATTTTCAGTTCAAAGAGAAACAACAGAAGTGGTTCCAATGATGATGATATACTTGGATCAGAAGGCAGCGGTATTCCACTCTGACAGAATCATCTTAATTATGTCGTACTTCACATATAATATGCTTACATACATGCCTATATAATATACATATGTTTCAATGTCTGCAAACGTTAATTAATTTATTTTTATTCTGGGTTTGGCTGGCAGATGTGGAAAAGAAGATTGCCGCAAGGAAGAAAACATTCACAGAGGCAGCCCCCTTCATGAGAAAAAGTTTCTCAGGTGTGTGTGTGCGTGTCATAAATATATTAGGTGTATTTACTCATATCCTCCATGCTAATATGTTAGATGCATGCATGGTACTCTTTTTTTTTTTACCATGTAGTTAATTGACACCAAGATTTGAAAAAAATGTGTTGCATTAATAGTAGCTCGCTAGTGCTGTCGCTTTTGATTGAATCTTTACATGTTTTGGGTAGAGGCCACGTGCACATCAAAATAAGTCCAAGTTAGCCCTATCCTCTCTTTCACCATCTTGGTAGCTAACCTAACATGAACAAAGTTTTGATCATTGGCTTGATATTTGTATAATAAAAGGAAGAAAATATAATGGAGATATGGGGTTTTTTTCATGCATGCTAGTGACCTTTTTGTCCTTATCATTAGAAAGCGATGATTTTGGACTTTAGGATTTATTCAAAGAGTAAAACATGGTGTTGGTTTTTCTTATCTGCTTGCAGAACGACGGAGCAGTTCAGGGATTGAAGGCCTAAATTTATCAAACTTCGATCAATCTATGGCACCGGCAACAGAAATTAAAGAGTTCAGGTGTGGATTCTTTATCATTTCCTGGTTAAGTAAATTGTCTTATATGTTGACTTTTCCTGCTTTTGGTGAGTCTCATGTTAAACATATTTATAGAAAAAATTATGTGGCTGGATTGCAGGATATGTGTTGCAACATGGAACGTGGGAGGCAAGACACCCGACCCTGGCCTCAACCTTGAAGATTTCTTGCAGGTTGAAGATTCTGCTGATATTTATGTCTGCGGGTATGACGAACACGCGTTTAATGATCTCTTTAGCTTTTATTCTATGGCAAAGTGACAAGAAGTGGCAAATGGAAAACATGCAAAATTTAGTGCGACGACAACTTCCGTTGGAGTCAATAGATTCTTTCTTGATATATGTTTTTTACTGGTTCAGATTCTTTGAGATGAGATCTGTTTGGTGAAGTTTGTCTAAAGTTCATACTGTTCAGGTTTCAGGAAATTGTTCCACTCAATGCTGGAAACGTATTGGTGATCGAAGATAATGAGCCTGCAGCCAGATGGTTAGCTCTGATAAGCCAAACACTTAACAAACCACTGCATGATTTCACGAACTATTCTTCCGACTCAAGTCATGGTTCAAGAGGCCTCAACTGCAATAAAGACTCGAAATCACACAACTTCTTTCATAAGCCTTCTCTGAAAGTGCTTAGCAAAAATTACAGGGCAGATAGTAGCCTTCTCAAGATATGCAATTGTCACGAGGAGTTCCAACCTAGAGAGAGGCAGAGAACAAGAAAACTTAGCGACCCCATCGACAAACTAGAATCAGCAAAGGAACTTCATCGCCGTCCAGAAAGCTGGGCCGAAGACATGCTTCATATGCCTGACATGCCTACCTCACCTTCCTCACCGACCAACAGGGCCTATAACCTTATTGCAAGCAAGCAAATGGTTGGGATTTTTCTTTCAGTGTGGGTTAGAAAGGAGTTGGTGCCTCACATTGGTCATCTCAGGGTAGATTCTGTTGGTAGAGGAATAATGGGTCGTCTTGGCAACAAGGTAAGCTGAGTATAGTACTAAATGCTCATTCTTGAGCTGAGCCTCCTTGGCCAAGAAATGTAGGGCCAAAAATTGGAATATTGAAGCTGCTCCTGTCATTTTCTTGAAAAAGGATCATCAATTACCGGAAAGAAAAAGAGAATTTCCATTTAATATGATTCAATCCTCCCTGTTGTATTAGATAGACAACTATCATCAAAATCTCTTGATATTATTACGAGCCAGCAAGCTTAGTTATTTCTAATTAACAAAATGGCACGTTCTGATTCAGACTACTAATTTGAGAGGCTTGAGCCTGGAAATATCCAGAGAAGGAGAAAAGTATTATTTGAATTGCATGTGAAATTAAATCTTGCATGCATTTGAAGTTTGATTGGTGCAGTCTAACATTGCAGGGATGTATATCAATAAGCATGTCATTGCACCAAACGAGCTTTTGCTTCGTGTGCAGTCACCTGGCTTCTGGGGAGAAGGAAGGCGATGAACTAAAGAGGAACGCTGATGTAGCTGAGATCCTCAAGAGTACACAATTCCCCAAGATTTGCAAGCATAGACCTCGTCGTGCCCCTGAAAGAATAGTCGATCATGAGTATGTCAGACTTTTCTTATTATTATTATTATCATTTTCCATTTCCAGTTCTGCAGGTGTATCCTATCCTTTAACTTGGGGGCTTCTGTTTGTGATACTGCAGCCGTATAATTTGGCTAGGAGATTTAAATTACCGAGTAGCTTTGAGTTATGAGGAAACAAAGGTTCTGCTGGAGGATAATGACTGGGACACCCTGCTGGAGAAGGATCAGGTCAGTTGCTTAAATCTATTTCTCAATATCACACAAAAAAGAAGAAGCAAACCTTGACAATGGGGGCATCCTTTTCTTGACTCTTCTCTGAAACTACACATCATGTTTAATTATTCATTAATTGACTGTTGGATCATCCATCTAAAAGCTTAAGAGATAATTGGGACTGATCTTTCATGTTTACGATAGACAAGATATCCAAATCAAGTCTCTTTAAATCATCACAGAGGTCACAGGAAGTCAAGCCTGTTTCGATTTGTCTGAAGCTTGTTAATAGCACGAGTACAGGAGAATGGAAATTAAAAGCTAAACAGGAAGGGAAATGGTGCTGTTTGATAGGATATTTTTCATCTTTATTTGACTTGGTTTAATGCATTGACTTCAGTTGAATATTGAAAGAGAAGCAGGAAGAGTGTTCAAGGGTTTCAAAGAAGGACAGGTTTCTTTCGCTCCTACTTACAAGTATACACAAAATTCAGATTCTTATGCTGGAGAAACTGTTAAGTCCAGAAAGAAACGCCGAACACCAGCATGGTATTTTTACTCTTCTGATATTAGCAGTGTAAACTACTAATGAAGAAAAAAAACGGCAAGATTCACTTCTTGAAGCTCGTATTTCAGGTGTGATAGGATACTGTGGCGTGGTGATGGCATTGAGCAATTGTCCTATGTCCGCCGCGAATCAAGATTTTCCGATCACAGACCGGTTTGTGCTGTCTTCGCTGCAGAGGTTGAGATGACGAAAAGAACCACTGCCAGATTCAGGAAAGGTTACTCCTGTGCGGCTTCAAAGCTGGAATTTGATAAATGCATACCCCAAAGGCATAGCTTATGTGAATTCTAATGAAAAACCAAAGTGTACTTTTCATTAGGTTCTCTCCAGGAAAAGAAGTTGCTACTTGTATTTTCTTTAACTAATTTCTTTTCTAGACATTTTTCTTTCAAGAGGCAATCATTATAGGAGTATAATTAGGAAACTACTAATTGCGCTTCATAGATTAATGTAGCAAGGCTTTTGTTTACTCATAATCCCACGAAAATAAATAACTCTAATATTGAACTGCTCAGAGTGGCTTTCCCCACGTTATTCCAAACTAGTTTTATGGGCATTTCTTTCTAAAATTCTTTGTTTAATAAGAGCAGAATAAGAATTTCAAAAATCATGGAAAGAGCAATACTTTCTTGATGCTTGGTTGGCTATCTAATTTGCTTCCTCATATTGAAGCCATCCACTCCTTGATCATACTACTTCCTCATATTTACATATTTCACCAGGAAAAAGACTTCCTATGCATGGGTGCTTCATATCAGCAACCATCAAGCAAATCACTTTATGCATTGTGAAGTCAACAACATAAACCTGCCAATCAAAATCACATAGACTCATCGGTTCCATGTGCTGTTATGTCTATTCAGAGCCCAGTGATGGATCCACAAGTTCAAGTTAAAGCTGTTCACTTAACCGCTTGCAACTTCCATACTATGCTCTGTTTCTGCTAGGTTCCAAATTGCCTTCGTTGATGTGTGAAAATAATAATGCAGAAGTGAAGTTACATCTAGCCCGTTGGTTGATGTAGTTTTCTTTTCTCATGGAATCTTTATTGAGTTTCATTAACTGCGTCTTTATACTTTATTCCATTACTTTCAATATGATGATCGAATGGTACATGTCTCCTTTTTACAAGACGGACAATTCCCCTGTTCTCTCTTTAAAAAAATTTGAACCAGGAAAAGTTGCACCAATATTGCACAGTTGAGCAAATTACAACAACGTATAGTTCTTTCAATTTTGATAGCATTATCCTCGCTCGCTGGAGGATGCCATCTTGGGTTTTCGGAGATGCTATTCTACCTTGACCCAAAAGAGCTTTAAGCGAGGAAGAAACCAGAAGAATAACGAATGAGAGAATTCATTCCCTATTTGGGGAGCTTCAGTTTAACTTTATCTTTTGCTGCCTTCAGCTTCCTATTAGAATCAGAACCCAACGAACTGCGTGTACTGAGCATAAGCTTCCGACTGCATGGCAATGGGGGCCCTTGTAACATGATCAGGAAGATCAAATGCATCAACAAGCTCCTTGGCAATATTTCTCACTTGGAAACTTAAGTAATCTGTCTGCTTGTGGATTGCCTGCACAAGGCGAATGTAAAATGAATGAAAGTATGTATAAAACCCACATGTTCTCCATAATCCAGCACATTTTAATGATCTAAAATGCAGAAATCAGGGGGAAATTGCTGTAGCACCAATATGGCTTTTGGTTCAAAACGATCCTGACTTTTTTTTTCTTTCCCCTTTCCTTTTTTTTTGTCTTTTCTATTCTGAAGGACATTTGAATACCTTAGCTTTGTTTGGTGCCACATAGTCAACATTTCGATAGGTTCCTATGTCATTCCAGATTTGATTCAAGGCATAAAGATCGCAGACAAGTTTCAAAGCAGCTCGTGTACTTGCATCAGGGCATCTAGCACATAAAACGGGAAATTAGAAACTAATAAAAAACGATGGGATGTTCTGTAGACGGGTTTAGGAGGTACTTCTCCACGGTTTCGATGAACTTTGCAAGAATGACAGACTCAATATGAGACTCTGCAAGTGTCAGAAGGTGATTCAAGCATCGATTCCAAGCTCCAAACCCCCCAAGTGTTTTAGAATGCTTGCGAAGTCGAACAGCAGCACTTTGGAGCAATCTAGATGTTCGGTACTGTGAGGAGAAGAATCACAAAAGGTTGTTAGAATAAAAATAGAGATGATTGTTGGGTTTCTGCGTGTGATTATTAAGAAACAACCAAGGACAAGAACTCACTCTGAAGGCATCCAGTTGGAATTTAGGATCTCGCAAGTGTTCAACACCTTCCCAGCGTGCTGTTACAGGATTTGGCTGTGAGAGGTACGTGTTCATTGATTCTCTCAGATAGTTCCATGTAACAGCCAGTGTCCCACCTTGAAATTTCTGCTTGTACTGCTTCAAGAGATCAGCTGCTACCTGTATCAGACATTCAGAACAAGCTGTCATCTGAACAGAAACAATGTTTAGTAATCTATGATACCAGAATTCTAGAGAGATTGTAATGTTCATAGTGGTTCTTATTTCATTTTATCCATAAATGAACCTTAATTCCAGTTTTGTGACAAATCCATCTCATGAATAGTTCAAATCTTTTCTGCTACTCCTAGAGTTTAGCACCATGAATTTCAGTATCCTCAGGGTTTATGCAACAAACAACCTAGGAGTTTGCATTAAGGATTTTCAAGCAAGGACACAATAAAATGAGATGTGTGAAACCTGTTGTAGAAGTACTGTGTTGTCCCCTTCAAATGTCTGGAATATGTCATGATCATTCCTCAAGATACCAAACCGGTTGACGGCAGCATAACCATGGCCTCCACAGGCTTCCCTGCAGACACTCAATGATTTCGCTGTATAGGACGTCACATAAGCCTTGAGGCCCGCTGAAAGTCCATGGACATCTCCAATCAATTGTTCAGCATGAGTCGATTTCATCTGAGAATATATTTCTACCAAATACGAAGTGGCAAAATGAAATGCATAAGTTGAAGCCAGCATTGGCATGAGCTTGTGCTGTTGAGACTGGTAATCAAGAATACTAACTTCAGGTTGATTGGGAGGACCAAACTGCTGGCGCAGTAACGAATATCGGATGGCAATTGCATTAGCAATCTTGAGGATACTAGTTGAAGAAGACGCAAGGGAAACCCTTCCACCTACAAGTTCCCCTAGTGTAGCAGCAAATCGTTTGTTTATGGTTGGAAGACTACTTGTATACTTCCCATCCCGGGACACATCTCCAAATCGATTAAGAAGATTATCTCGGGGAATTCTTACTGAAGTGAATCTTAATGCTCCATTATCTACCCCATTCAGGCCAACCTTGTGGCCACAATCATGTATTTCAATTCCTGGAAGTGCCTGGTGGGTCTTCAAATCCCTTAATGGAACAATAAAGGCATGGACACCCATATCGGAGACACCCTTAGAATCATGAGCAGGCAACATCAGCTTAGCAAAAACAGAAGCAAACTTTCCATGAACTGCAGCATTGCCAATCCACCATTTGATGGCCCCGTCACTGGGTGTGTTAATTATAAATTCATCTGTAATTGGATCAAATGTTGCAACTGTTTGGAGACCTTGAACATTTGAGCCTTTGAAGCACACACGTTGAGTTTAGTTAAAATATGTCAACAGTGCAATTCAAAAAAAGGACCCTTGAAATGTTAAAGTAAAACACAAAAAATGCATACCTCCACACATTCTCACGGAAAAGAAAATAAAAACATAAAATAGAAAAGCTTAATGACTATAATCTATAATTTGTTCTCTTATGTTTTGTGTTTGTTTTTAGTTAATGAATCAGTTCTGCATCATAGTTATGACAAATAACAATGAAGTGAAAACAGACGACAATGATTAGATGCCCTTCCACATAAATTGTTGGGGACCTCAGCCATATTTAATCCAACTCAATAGGGACTATCGCATGCATATCTTCAGAAAGTTTCACTATTTATGCAGCACAAATGTTTCTGCAGGAAACCTCGTCTACTCAAAGATAACGTTTCAATATCATAGTTAGAAAAAAATATACGTAATGACTTGCAATCCTGCTGAAGTTCGCTACAGGTAGAACTGAGAACTAGTTGCGATACTTCGTTGATGTATATATGATTTATAACATCAATGGAGAAATATTAAGGTAGCTAACACCACACTAGCAGAGGTTTAATTTAATATCAGAAACACAGAGAGAAATTTACGAAATAATACGGGTAGAAAAGATTACCATGATGGAGCTCCGTCATAGCAAAACAACCTGGATACTCCAAGCTGTCAATACCTTCAAAGTACTTATCCTTATGCTTTTTGGTTCCCAGGTTGATTACAGAGCCTCCCCAAAGGCTGCAAATTTCAAAAACTTTCTTCTAAACAATTCAACAAAAAAACAAAGGTCACAAAATTAACTGCTTTTCTTAGATTATCATCTTTAAAATCTCAACACCATGAATGAACCAAAAAGAAAAGGAAAACAGAAGAAATTTCAAAAGTGTGCATGAAGAAACATGGAGCTTAACAAATTCTAAAGACAGCGAATGAACAGGGTAGTTGGCATGAACAAGGGAATGACTCAGGATAGATGATCCAAATACCATCAGTACGAAATAAATGTTTTAAAAAAAAAGAAGAAGACATGGCTGCATAAATTGATTCGCAGAAGAGCCCTCAGTGAATACCAAGTGCAGAGAAAGCAGATATTCAACAGAAATTCATGAATAGGCAAGTAATTTCCCTATCGACCTTTCAGAAATGAAGGAAAAACAAAAACAAACCTAGTTGAGAAAAACGAAGAAATGACCAGTCACTCACCTATACTGAACTCCCAACTTGATACCAAGAGAGATATCAACAGCACCAGCAGCCTCAACAATAGCAAAATACTTGCCAGGATCTTCAACAACATATTTTAAAGGCCTGATACCGGCTTCTTTAATCAAACCATACATTTGTCTCCAACAAAGCTCTCTATGCTCATCTTTTGAAATCTCCAGCGGTGTTTGCAACTCTGGCCTTGCATGAAAATACTCATAAATCTTCTCTTGTATTTCTCTGTATTTTCCTCTCATATACAGCGACAACTTCTCTGTTTCTACCTCAAGTTTAGCTGATCTTGCACATGGAAACAGCCCCAGTTGCTCCTGCGTGTCATGCTCATGCAGAGGGCGCGGAACGGGTGCTAAGTGCAAGGAGACCCGTTGGATTCGTCGAGATACGATAAGTGTTTCGTTCTCAGCCGTGGGTTTTTGCTTCTTTTGTTCCATTTGTCCTTTTTTAGGTGTTGGTGGTGCTAGTGGCGGTGGTGATCAATTAGTGAAGGCAGAGATGAAAGGTGTTGCGAGGTTGCTTTCTTGCTTTACGGGGAAGGCGGGGAGAGTGTACAGGTGGCGAGACGTGATGGGAGGAAGCGTGGCTGTTAACGTTGGCGCGCCTTTCAGCGTCAAAGTGGATATGTTCTGATGATGAAACTGCTTGTGATAGCAATGGGAAAGAGATCTTTCGGTTCTTGCCACTTCTTTGCTGAAATAAAATACATAAACGTTACTCATTTAAAAAAAAAACAAATAAATGTATTTTTATAATAATAATAATAATATTTATAAGCAATAGAATATATGATAAAAAATCATCAATATGTGTAAAATATAATATATAAAATAAAAAAAATAAAAAAAAATTGTTAATTTATGCGGGTTGCGTATGGCAAGCAATCTATAAATCAGTCTCCATCTGTTTATGGTATCGCATCATATATCTTCTCTAGGGGCAAGCAACGTCGTGGTCCATGAGCTATATATATATATAATATGGTGTGACTTGTAGAGAATTTATTAAATGAAATCAAAAGATATGGTTTGACTTCTAGAGATAAGGAAACAATTCCTCCGTTATTACCATTACTATTAAGGTGGAAAACATTGTTTATATAAACCGTAAATCACCTAAGCCTTATTCTTTTCTTTTATTTTTTTATTGGATATTTCTTTTTTACTCTCTCGGAAATTTCCACCAACTTTCTTTCGTTTTTCAATATCCAGCGCCGGGAACAAGAAGAAAATGAATTTTGGTTTTGGAACATGAATCTTCATAACAACAAGGATCAAATGATAAAAAAAAAACTAAAGTTTCCCGCACAAAAATAGATCTAGATGAGGAATGAGTTTTTGTTCTTTGTCAAATATGATCCTTGTTCTTTTACTTTCTATTTTCTACCCCAATGAAATTGTGATTTCACAAAATCAAAACCAAATCATTTTGAATATACTAAAAAGCTAAGCTAATTGAAGATAATGCAAATTGAAAGATATACAAATAAAAAAACAATGATACTATAACTTTTGAGGATGAAATTGTAAGAAATAAAGGCTCAAAGAAGAAGAAAAGGCACACTAAAAGCAAAGTGCAGTGAGAAAACATTAACTGTTTGGTGCTTCTGACCAATCTGGATTCGTGATTTCTCTAATTTAAAGAACACAACCAAGCCCTGTTAGAATATTTTAGTTTTCTCAAAGACAACTATATGTTACACGAGGAAGAATATCACGGCTTGAAATCCTGCCCGTTGAAGTACAGATAGTTCTGTTTGCCAGATGATGTTCGCACTGCTGAGAATCCACCATAGCTACCCTGTGACTTTGTTGAGCATATCCTGGCAACATATTCGAATGACTTGTGTTCCCGGTTGTAAGTTTGGTTCACATACTCATCGATCGGAATCCACTCCAAAAAACAAAGAAAAAACAGAGAAAAAGAAAAGAAAATGATTGTCAACATCATCATTATTATTATGGAGATCTCTATGAACTCACATTTTAGATTTCTCTCGAATTAATTCATGATAGAATCGTAGTTGTATGAACTACATAGCTGATATTGACCCTAAAACAGAAACAGTGGATATACCTAGACCATGAACAACAAACCATCACACTGTAAGAACTGGATAGGTTCAATCTAAAGTGTAATTTGCCCTCCTAACCTATCTACCCGTTCCCAAAGGATCAAGACGGACAATTATTAGGGGAATTCCTTCTCTGCAAAATATTCACTTGAACAAGGGCTTCTAAATACATCACGAGTTCCCTTTTTGTGATTTGTTTTCTCTATTATTATGCTAGTGCCTCGCTGATTTTCGCATCCATGGATCTGACATGATTCCATGTATGGCCAGATCACAGCGATGTGATACTGAAAATTCCTCGTACTCGTATTGTGCTGGTTTTCAACTCATAAGGGCCCAAAAACCGAGTTAAAATGCTGTCGGAAAATCAAGTATCCAGAGCATTTCATTCACAAATGTCAACCCTCAAGATGGTACACATTAATAGCTTTCTAAGAAAGATAACGTGATTGAAACTTCAATGACTGATTTATTTTTCGAAGAGAATATTTATCCTGTTTAATAGAGGGCATATACTACAATGTCCAGTTCAAGTACAAGAAAATAAACTGTCAAAGATGAAAGGTACCTGAGCTGCCTTAATCTCTGAATCTTGTTTTGTGATGTCAAAGGAGAGTGGTCGTAACATGCAAACAAAAAATAAATCTGATTTTCCAAGGAATTGCTTGTGGGTTTGCCTGTGTATAAAAACAAAAAGGAGAAATCAATTGACAGGAACAAGAGAACGTAAATTGTACAAAGACTTGAAACATCTCCATCTTTAGTGTCAGTGTCCTTCACAATTAAAGGTGGATGACTCTGGTTTTAGTTTGCAAATAATACAAAACCGACATCCACTCGTCTTATACTGAGCATGGAGGATCCCCATACTCAAAACTGATCTTGCAGCAATCACTGATAGAAATCATTGGTTGATGTAACCTACAAGATCGAAGATCTTTTCTTATTCAGACGGGGTTATGCAACATGAGTATATCTACCTTAATGCCTCCGAAATAGACTGTTTACTGGAAGCTCACTACTGGGGGTGGGTGGGGGAGCCTGGCTGGCTAAGAGTAAATAGGAGCACGTTACACATCCCAAGCCTGGAGTGGCCTGGTTCAATTTAGCACAGGGTTTCTTTAGCTGGTTTGCTATCAAACAGGCGATCGAAATAAGCCTACAAAAAGAGAATTATCTGATCCTACCTGTCTACTCCGTGATCAAGCATATGAAACTAGAGATTACATTCACTTTTCATGCCCAAACCAACTAAACAGGTTTGCTAAGATATATTATATGTTAACCAGTTCATTAAAGTCTTGATATAGTCCATCATGTCTTATCCTTTTACAATGAAATTCTTATCTCATGTTTTTCTGTTCCTCTTTTTATCGGAGTGGAAACATTTGAGTGACAACTAACAAAGAAAGGAACGGAAAATTGAGGTGATCAATGAGAAGAGATCTTCTTACCTAAATGCTAAAATTTCCATAAACTCCGTGTCAATCTGATAAAGCCAAAGATGTATGCGAAGACTTAAGAGGATGCAAAATACAACAGCATTTAATTTTTTTTGAAACCTGTGGGAAATAACTCACTCCTGTCTCTTCTTTTACTTCTCGAATTGCAGCCGCGCAAATATCCTCCCCCTGCGGATGCAAAATCTCACTGTGTGCACACCGTGGAAAAGTATCAACATATAACCACTATCATATAATGCTTACCTGATTAACAACGCCTGTAGGTAACTTCCATGCATCTTTACCTTCGAAATAACCATGCTTCTCCTTAACTACCAGCACCTGCCACGTAGAATAAACATGAGACTTGGAATGATGACAACCAGCCAACAAGATTCTTTAATTGAATTATTGTTTTAGCATTTTATTGAATTTCTTTATATTTGCTAACCATACTAAGCGTTTATTAACTCTTTTGTAGCGAGAGCCTGATTTGAAGATCAGAAATCACATTTTCAACCCAACAATGACCGGACAAGAAGGATGAAGTGGAAGAGATTGAATTTTCCTTACTCGATGGCCCGCCACCACCTTAAGTTCAGAGAAAAGCATGGATATATTAATGCTACAATCAAGAAGAGGTACCTCTCTCTTATTGTTCATAACAAAGGCACCGATGCCAACTATATGTGAAGCATTTGCAGGAAGAGCATCAGGACTGTCAGGAATCCAATGGACCAGCATCAAGTAATCTGATTCAGCATGGTGGTACCTAAAACCCTCCTGCACAATTGATTACAAAAACACTCTATCATGCCCAGGAACGCAATAGAGACAATGAATCAATTATAATTGGTTCCAGTTGGAAACATCAAGTGTATGAATATCAGAGGCATGCCACTTTGCATTTATGATTCACCTTAACTGTAGGTTCAACAAGATTAGCTAGTTGAATAGGCAATTTGATCCAAACACCCTTCTTCCCCTAAAGAAAAAAAGTAAACAACTTAAACATGGAGCAGTTTATAGGTAAGATCTTTTTAGTAACTATACAGTGGGCAAAGCATAACCTAATGTTGGCCATTATCTTTTCAAAAAGGAGGTTCCCAGTTTCATTTACCTGTTGCCTCCATTGGGAGATTGAAGCTCTAAGCAAAGGAACATAGATGTGAAAGTCCATGGGTTCCTTCATATCTACCATAACTCCTCCATATTTATCATTAACTGCATAAAGTAATCCAATCTGTTGAATTTTATCTGCAGGTAGTTCTGTCTTCCCCTTCAATACACTGGTTGAGGGAGACGACATGTTTCTTCTTGAGATTAGGAATCTGTAACTGGACCATAAAAATAATAATCAGGAATCACTTGTCCAGTAATGTTATTCACTTTCGAAACCCAACTAAGAGCATGCCGGCACAAGGACAAGTAAGGATTTACAACAGATTTAAGTCCAAGAAAACCTTGAAATCGCTCTATCTTGCTATGAGAGGTGATATCTGTCATGAATCCTATGTGAGTTTGGCTATTGAATATGCAAGATTTCTTCCCATTTTTTGGTGTAATCATGCAAAAAGAGATTGTATTTGTCACAAAGTAGCCCCAAAAATCGATCTTAGCCTTGATGAATAGTACGATTGGCTCGAAGAGGTCCTTGAATAGATTGGAGATTTGATCAATCTTGATATTTCTGATCTTCCTATTTCAGATAATAATAGGAATACAATTCCCTCCTCCAGGAAAACTAGACGCATCCTAGCACGCTCAAAGTCAACTATAACGGCGATAATAACTAAATATCAATACACTACAGCCCATAACATGTCATGATTGACAGGAAGGAGGAACTAAAAGCAAAAACGTGCGCAGAGCAGAAGATATAAAAAAATGAAAGAACGAAAAAATAAAGAGTCAAAAAATTGCTGTACCAATTTGGTTTGGTTCCACTCTCAGAACCCTTCACCAAGTATTCCTTGCCGGTCTGGTCTTTCCCTTGACAACCTGCAAACCCGATGAGATTTCTATCAAAAAAAAGGATGTAGAATGACCAAGTCCCAACTGCAAAAGGCATATCTTGTAATAATGAGCTATTTTATCAGTTTGCGTGCAGACAGACATGGACGGCAGATTCCAGCAGAAGAGACAAGGGTAACTGAGTTCGCAAGAAAGTACAGGTTAAAGTATCTACTCTTTATATCATATTCTGATGTTGATCTCAAAAACAATTATGGGCTTCTTGCATGTGCTTTCCCTCGAATTGAAATTAGAAATGTTTGAATACAAAGTTTACAGAAGAGTCTTAACTACTACTACTTAGACATGACAATGGTGTTATGTGTAAATATCTTTCAAAAATGCTCTCTAGATCTAAGACGTGTATGATAATATAAAATATGGTCTGCATTTATTCTTCACACTTCTAATATGAAGTGGTTTGAGACTGTAGCTGTAAACTATTTTTTAGAAATTTATTAAAATAATATTTTTATTTAAAAAAAAAAGAAATGTTTTTAATATTGTAACATCAAAATAATTTAAAAATACTAATAGAAAATTAATTTAAAGCAAAAAAAATCAAAATTCTAAAATAAAAAATACTTTTTAAATGCTTCACAAACATCTGATTAACTCCAAGCTCAGAGTACACACCTCAACACAAGTATTCTATCCAGAAAAAAAAACATCATAACTCTTTTTGTTATTACATGACATAGTTTCGAAACTTTTCTTCAAATGCATAAATGGAAGCTTGATTTCTACGTGAAGTACTTTCATGACTTCGTCACTAATATTCTTCAATTGTTTCCTATAGACTCTTGACCATCCATATTTCCACTACTTTAACTATACTCATTTCTTCTTAAGACTCTTTTAATATAATTAAGCAACATCATTAATGCAGTAAGAGTGTTTTGATATAGTAACATGCATGCTAAAATCAGTTGAGAGTATTGTTTTGATTAAATTTGTTTTTAAAAATATAATAATTTTTTTTATTGTAATACATTTCTCAATAAAAAATAATTTATACGCTAATCTTAATCGTTCCCTTCTAAATGTACGATCTAAACACAACAGATGCATATATCTCACTTGTCAACTCTTGATTTTATTATTACCAAACAGTTGTTTATTGTGGTTGGTCTCAACAGCATAAGTAACCACACAAACATACACGTTTCAAATCATAAAACCTACATTAAATGCATCCAACTCATTATTAACTCGGGCCTATTCCAGTGCATGAGGTTGATTTTTAGGTATAAATCCAATTAAATATCCGTTGACTAATTCTTATGATTATCCATTAGAAAAAGAATAAAAATATTTAATGTAAAAGGGGTGTTTTCATTGAGTTCGGGTGGTTTGGGGCTTAAATCCAGAGATGGCTATGGTAAGAATGTGAACAGTGAAAATGGGGATTCAGATTCCGCAAAACAAGCTTGTTTTAGGAGTTGAAAATTTGATGAAAGAGAAATTTGGTGGTAATGAGAAAAGTTGCAATTTTTTTTAATTCTTTTGGATGGAAAAAAATCAAGTTAAACAAGTAAAATTTTGGTCGTTTTAGATTTTTATAAAGTGAGCATGTCTCGATTCGAAACCGAGACTACAAAACAAATGTCAATTCTTTTGTCACCTGACCCTTGAAGCAGGGTTGTCACTTTCGTTTTGTTTTGACCGAAATGTTTCGTACTAGTTAAAAAAAATGACGTCGTTTTTACATTGGTTTAAATTATGTCCCATTACGGATTTTTTGGTCAAATATTGGCCGAAACTTTCCAGTTTCGTTCTGCCCATTCTGTTTCAGCCAAATAATATTTTTTAAAAATAATAAATAATTTTACAATATCAATCATATCTCTTAATGCGACTGTTAGATTGAACTGAAATTTTACGAGGAGTCTCTTAACATATTTATATACATTATGTTAAAATTTTAGAGCAATCAGAAAATATAATGATCTTGCGAAATTTATGATGACATTCTCGTAATATTATACATATTCATAATTTTGTTTAGAAAAATCATTTTATTGTGTTTTTTTAGATTAAATTGCATAATTCTAAATAATTTTATTTTTGGATTTGAACTAATTTTTTTTGAATTAATATATTTAATTATATATATAATAGTACAATCCGGAAATAGCGCGCCAAAATACTTTGAAACCGAAAAATTCAATTCCAATCAAAACAACACTAACTGAAACGGAGACATAAAAAGAAGAAGACAGATAGTGATGACGAAGGGAAATGCAGTAGTGAGATTGATGTTTCAGAGGAGAATGATGTTGCAATTCGTTGACCACTAGTAGTGAGATTGATGTTTCAGAGGAGAATGTAGCTGGTATGTCTGTTGTTGCAGACAGGCCTACTGATACTAAAGAAACATCTAATTTGATGGATGGCTGTGCTGACCTTGTCACACAGTATTGGGGAAGTTAGTCGTGCATCTAGTGGTTCAGAGCATAGGAGCTCTAGGCCGTGCACAAAAGATAGTGATGACGAAGGGAGATCCACCTCCAATGTTATGCTGATCAATCCATCTGCTCAAGCGTTAGTTGGTGGTGCTTCTCCAAATGATGACAAAGTTTCTGGTGCTGGTAGGTTACCTAGAGAAAGATGTGGGTCTGTTGAGTGGTCGAGGTTGCCCATTCACGGGGTTTGAAATCGTTTGTCTTTCCCTGAAATAATTTATATTGTGTTTGCCTGAATTTTGATTTATTTGTTGGGGTTACTCCATGAGAGTTTCAAATCAATGCTCCTGATGACTTATTTTGATAACTCTCTTGTTATCATGAACTGGGAATTTTGACTTAAATCCCAAATGTTCCTTGCAGCAAGCTGGGTACTTGCACTGAAAAATTTGAGGGACAACTGCAAGATGGATCTAGAGATGATCACTGGGATGCCTTCGGACACACTTTAGGGTACTTCTGATGCATCTGATGTTGTAGGGCTGTCTTGTTTGTTAGAGAATAATATAAATCATATTCTAGAGTTTTATCTGTTAGCTTAAGCTTTTGAGTGAGGTGATTCTTTAACATAATATCAGAGCCTTATTGACTCAGTGGTTACGAATTCGAATCTCACCACCCCCATTCTATTTGTATAAGTTTCAAGCCCAAAAAGCTTTCACTTGATGAGGTGTGTTAAAGAATAATATAAATTATATTCTGGAACCTTATCTAATATTTTAAGTTTTTAGATAGGATGATTCTTTAATATTGTCATTCTAATTCTTGTGATTTCTGCATACAGTATATGTAATGTACATGCACTTCTGTGTGATCTTGGATTGTCTAGCAATGCTCTCATATGTCTTGCTATTGTCATTAAAAACACATTTTATATCTGCATCATTTAAAAAATTTGTTGATGCAGTTTCTTTCTGCACAAGGAAAAACTTCTGTGATAGAGAATAAAACCTCCGTTTTTCATATACCACTTTCTACTGTGGTTGATTATACTGGCGTTCTCAACGTCATTATCTGTTTTGCTTATTTCTGATTGGATGGATTTCTTTGATCACACTTGTGCTTGTGATTTTCACCCTTTTGTCAGGTTCCGGACCATATGAAACCTGCTTCTCTTGTACTATGCTCGTACTTAATATAGAGATTAGCTTTCTTGACTTTCGACTAGGGCAAGTCGTTGGGCAACTAATGAAGACATAAACAAATGATTCCTCGGGCTTATAGTGATTAGCCTTCAAATCCAATTTATGGTTTTGCTTATACGTGGGGTTCTTAGTTGTTTAGGTTTTGATGTGTAATTGAGCCTGTCCTTTGCTTTTATGGTGGCTTCTGCTTTAGTTAATTACCAAATAAATAATGCTCTCGGTACAATAACCCTGGACCTTTTCCTTTTTGCAAACTTCTTGGTTGTACAGTGACCCTGCAGGATTATCTAGGGAGGCATTAATTTTGTAGCCAATTACTGGTGGAGAGATCATGGTCAGATATTGACATCATTCAGAGGGTAAGGCATGTTTTCTTGTAGTGAGAATTGTTTAAACAGATGAGGCTGGAATTTCCCTATTTCCAGTGCTTTGCTTGTCAGCTCTATATTTGATTTTTAAGTGAACCAATGAAAATTAGTGACCTTCGAGCTCTTGCAACATGGATTGCCATAATATTGGTATATTGTCAGCTTATCACTTAGTCTGTGTGAGCTATTATTTCAAGTTCTAAATTAGCTGACCTTAATCTCTTAATTTGCTCTTGATATTTTTTCTATAACTGTTGTGTCCGGGCTAGTTTATGCGTACTATAATTAATTTTTGGATTCATTGAACACTTTTCAAGCTCAATGGACAGATAAAACACTGCGGGGATGACAGGTATGAATAGAGAGAATCGAAATCGGGTGCAGGAAGGGAACCTCAAGTGCGTCTTGACATCTTTGATTGGATAGCTGTCGTGAGACAGAAGAGAATGCTGTTTTTCTAGTAGGCTACAGTAGGTTATGGAAACAAGTTGAAAGATTGATTGCCATGACATAAGATTATAAATATGGAATTTTGTGGGTGGGAATCTACTCTCGGAGATGCTTTCTGCTTGCATAAAAGGCGAGAACCTAATTTCTCCTGTCAATCAGTGTTTCTGTAAGTAATTTTAGTTAAGGAGCAAATCTCAAATTTTAATGGCCAGTGATAAATTTTGCGGCAGAGGCACGCTAATGCTGAAAGAGAGGAGAACATTGCAGAAACAGTTCGATAAGAGGAATCACTGCGGCATTGCCTTGGTTTATATCAGAAGGCAGTAACCATGTCACAAACGAGTGGACTCGGTCATCGTTTTGTATTTGTTCTCAAAGTCCTACACCTGGGCAACTTTTTTCTCCTTTTTTGGGGAGGGGTTAGGATTCACGCTAGGATGGCAATATTATTTTGTCCAACCATTCCACTAGCTCATTTCTTTCTTTTATTAATCCAATCAGGATCCTTATCAGTTTTCATGTTTGTTTTTTTGTGGCCCTGGTAATTGTTTTGAGTTTGATTTCACTGGGTTGGTGTCTGTCAATTCAGTTTTGTTGTTCAGTGGTTTTCTTCATTTTAGAGATGGTTCATTTGGTGGAATTTTTAGCATTGCTGATGTATGGGTGCATGTGGCTAATAATCAAATGTATGAGATTGAACTGACCCGAGTGCCAGGTTTTGTGCTTCTTTCTGATAATCAAACTGTGAGTTGCCATGAACGCAGTCGAGGCAATAAAAACTATTGACCAACAATATTTGCTGTTTGCCTGTTTATTTTAAAGATCCAAAACGATGGATGCGTGTTCATTCTTAGTATAATCTCATAAATGAAAAGACCAGCAGTTGAGTGAAGCCATACCTCTGTATTCAATCCAACTCCTTGTTTAGATATGTATAAGAGGAGAAGCTGCGTTGACTTTTTTTGCCGGCTCATATTTTAGATTCACATGTGTAAACAATCTCATCTAAAAGTTTAAACTGATAGATAAGATTCCAGAATATGATTTATATTACTCTCTAACACACTCACTCACTTAAGTGAAAGTCATTTGAGCTTGAAACTTGCACGGGCTCATATTACCTTGTGCTTGATTTTTATCAAATAGAATAGGGGTGGTGAGATTCAAACTCGTGACCGCTGGGTCAACAAGACTCTAATTAAAGAAACCATTTCACCTAAAAATTTAAACTGATAGTTAAAATCTCATAATATAATTTATATTATTTTATAATAATAAGAACATCTTTATATTTTTCTACTATAAAAGATTGTCAATCACCCATGTGTTTAAGTTCCAATAATTGCATCTACCCTCCTCTACCATTGGCGTAGCAGGTGGGGGAGATGCAGTGCCCAACCTTTCTAGACCTTGCCGAAAACAACTATAGTCTAGTACAGATCAAAACCCTATCATTCAAATCCCATACATGCATTTGGGTGTGCCACGTTTCAGCCAGCTTATTTCTTAATGATTATCAGGACAGTTTTTTCAGAGATTATATTGGACGATTATTTGTGATGACATTGAGGTTGACATTTGTGAAAGTCAACTGGTGGGCTGAAATTGTCATGGGATTGTGACGGGGCATCGAAGATCACAAACACAACCAGGTCGATGATATATTACGAGTTGTGATCGATGTTTTTTAAATGAGGGTGCTTGTTAGGGGTGGTGATCTCTGAACCACCATTACAGGGTTCTGCAGTTTTACAGTTCAGCACCTCTCTTTTGGTTTAAGTTTATGAGAGAAGCAATCTCTTAATTTTAAGTCAAACTAGTGCGATGGCCATCTATGAAATAATCCTGGCATAAATTAATGATCCTTGCTTGTGTGGATATTAATTAAATGCATAATATTCCTATGTATATGTGCTGAGCACTTGAGCTCATCATTACATTTATCGTCTTTTATAAATAAAACAAAACGAGAGTGCGCTTAGAATGGTTCAAATTATGAGCAAGCTACGAATGGATGAGAGGATTGCCAGGTTGTTTAAGTTTGAAAATAGAATACTTTAACCCAACATGTTATGACCTGATATCAATTGTTATGACCTGATATCAATTGTTATCGCAGTTATTTTTTAAAATATTTTTAGTTTAAAAATATATTTGATATTAAAAAACATAAATTAACGTTTTTTTTAATGATTTTGATATAATAATAATATAAAAAAATTATTATAATGTTGACCGGTGGATCCAGAAAGAAAGTTTCATAATTCTGTTATGTCATTCGCATTTCCTAACCTAATCACTTTGGAGAACCCACTTGATGCCCCTTGGAGAAACCATTAGACAATTTTATTTATTTATTTGGGGGGTGAGGGCAAGTGTTATTGGAAAATGAATTTCAAACAAAAAGATGTGCTTTCTCTTGTATGATTAAGAGGTTATTTCACATTGTATTTTTTAAAAAATATCATTTTGATGTATTTTTAAATAAAAAATATTTTTAAAAATAAAATTAACTACAGTCTTAAGCAAATATTAAATGACTGTTTGAGAGTCTAGTTGAAATTATTTTTAAAAATATTTTTCGTTAAAAAATACATTAAAAACTAATTTGAAACTAAAATCAAACTCGGAATTTTAGTTTTTCAGTTTAAAAAAATGTAAATATAGAGTATCAATCTAATTTTAAAAATAAGGAATGCGTTCATTGTTTAACAAACTAGATGAGAAGTCTAATTCACAACAGAGAACTAGCATTCAAATGGCCAATAATTCAAAATTATTTATAGGAATTCAACAGAGAGTTAGAGAGGGAGAGGGAGAGGGAGAGGGAGAGGGAGAGAGATGTGGGGTGGATAGAAAGTGCCGTCACCAGGTGACAACTTTTCTTTTCATCTTAATCGGATCTTCACGTCTATCGAGGCAATCCATCACCGATCACGTCTTCCCCAACCTTATTCACATTAGTTTTTCTTTCTTCTTCTTTTACAGGTCGATGCTCTCCTCCCTCTTCTCTGAATAAATAAATAAATAAATAGAATGAATTTCGTGTGGGTGTCCTCAGATCACCTGCCTGCCTAGTATCACCAAGAGACCACTTTCTCCTTTTTGTTATTTCTATATTGGTCATGTTAAGCCGCGTGTTGCATCAAATTAAAAAAACAAAATACAGGTGATGATAGCATTTTAGAAAAAACAACGAAAACTCAGAGAGCTGAGTCATAGTCGATTTTCTTTCCACAAACTCAATTAATTTAATAATAAATACATTTAAAAAGGAAAATAAAAAAATTGGATCAACTTATGATACTCGTCATATTCATGACCGGGATAATTTAATAAAAAAACAATAAAATTTAATCTTCAGCAAATTAATATTAAAAGATAAAACTAAGAAAAATAAATTATAAAAAAAGATATTAATCAACCTAGTTAAATTGGACGTTTGAAAATAATAATATAAGAGACACCGATACAATACATACACCATAACAGAAGCTTGCATCCGGGTTGTTGAAACTTTCTCATACGTTGACTACAGATGTCGGGGCATCCAATACACTAGCTTATGTGTCGCATGCACCATTCTTTTATTTATATTATATACTTATTAAAAAAATGAAATTATTTCATAAATTATTTTGATTATAACTAAAAAAATCATTATGAAAATACAAAAACTCCTCGACACCGTTAAAGAAAACTTGTTTCAGATGATAATTAAGTCCTTTTACTGCAATACCATTGAAATTAAAGCAACACCCTGTTTTTGTAGCATTCCAAACGCAACCCATAAATTTGCAAAGACTATTTTATATATATATATATATATATATAATAGTCTTTTTAGGGTTGTTAGGATATTTGATATTGTATTTTAAAAATAAATTTTAAAAAAATTAATTTTTTAATTTTTACTTTAAATTAAAATTTTGAATGATTTTAAATTATTTTAATGTATTAATATTAAAAATATTTTAAAAAATAAAAAAAATATTATTTTAATATATTTCTAAATAAAAAATATTTTTAAAAATAATTTAAAAATAGTACCAACAATCACATGATCTGAAGACAAGTGAGGAAAGCCTTCGAATTTTGCAACCGTGAACCAACATCACATCTACAAATAGGAATGAATAAATTAATTAAATTATTCATAATATTTATAAACTCATAATTATTTGAATTGAACACTTGTTTAATTTATTAAATAAATCTAGTTAAGAAATTATTATATTTAATTTAGTTGGATTCCTATTTTAGTTTTGAAACCAGAAAACCCAAACCAAATTAAAAAAAGTCAAACAAAACCAAACAAAAAACTCATTACAAATTAAATCTAAACTTGTAAGAAATAATCCAACTAAACACCAATTAACTTAAATTTAATTTACACAAATATAAAACATAATCCAACTGATTGGTTTATTTATTTATTTGGGTTCTGTTTGTTTTAATTTCTTAAAAAAATTAATTATATTTTCAATTCAAACTGAATTATTTAAACCAATATTCACCTCTTATACGGAGCAGGTTCGTACTAAAATTAGAGAGAGAGAGATGGATGGGTACTTTGCGTGGCTTCTAAGTGATGTCCAGGTAGGAAATGACGTGTAACATCGTCAACGTAGGCCCCGCTGTACACTGTCGTAGGTCCCACAGCATGGACGAACCAAATTGATCCCTTGGCTTAAATCTTACGCAACTTTAAAGCCAATCTTTTTGGCACATCACGTCCATCCTTCTCACTTCTCAACGTTTTGACTTGAGAGGCTAACCATGGTTAGCTCAGCAATACATTGCCTCGAAAATAAAAATATTTCTATCTTCATAATTCATCCAATGAAAAGAAGCAGACACCACCCATTCTTTCCCTCAGCATTTGGATTATTCAGTCCTTTTGTTTTTTATTTGGTTTTTTAGTATTTTTAAAATTATTTGAATATGTTAATATTAAAAATAAAATTTAAATTAAAAATATTTTTAAAAACAATTTTATCATAGTAATATAGCCCTATCTTATATTTAACGAGTCATTTTACATTAAACAACAACATCTATATTAGATATTTATATGAAATATTAGACAAATATATATTATGCAGATGATAATAGCGATGTAAATTCATATTTCCATGAGAACAGCCAGTGTAATAATAATACTTGCCTTTAAGAGGCGTGCTATAATAATAAAAATTTATAATCTATATAATAGATTTTAAATCTGAGTTAAAATATATATTTTTATATAAGTTTGAGATAATTAAGATTTATTTTTTATTTATATTTATAAAATATATTTTTCGAGGGTAAAGGTACTTGATCTTATAATAATCACATTATTGACAGTACAAAATTCTAAAATAATAATAATAATGGTATTTTATTTTAAAAAAGGCAATCCAACTACGGTTCCATTAACTAGACTTGACGCCAATTGGCCTTTCACAAGACTACAGAATCCAATTCCATTTCCATGCTCTTAAAAATTCTGCATCCAAGTAGAGGGCGCCGCAATTAGCGATACCTTGTCCATCTCGCAATTTGTCGTCCATCGTCACATGATTACGACCCCCACCCCCGCCCCCTAATTACCAGGCTTTAACCATGGTTCATGGAAAGAATTTAATCATGGTCGAGTTCATTACTGTTAATTTTAGCTCAGGTAGCAAGAAAGTCTCAACTCTAGCACGCGCTGCCATTTTCTTTGTCTTCTCGAACATGTAATTATCATAATCTAATAATGATTTAGTACTAATGACTCTACTAATTATTGCCTGACCTGGGTTACCATGTAATTATCTAATCATGATGCTTTATTATAGCGTGCTTGCCTCTGTCTTTCTATCTTTTATTTATTAATAGCTCTATACTATATAATTTCTGGATATTAATTCAATTTAATTAGTGCTTAATACTGGACTTGAACTCAGAAGAATTAAGATCACCCACATGGAGGGAGCGCTGAATTGTGAGCAGGAGAAATAAATTTATTTATTTATTTATTTATTTATTAGGGCAGTCTTGAATCTAGATGATAAAAACAAAATGTTCATTTTGCTCCACGGATTGTTTTTATTTTTGTGGAAGCACCAAATCACATGCAAGGTCCCCGTCAAGCCCACAAGATTTTTGATAAATTTGATGTGGCAGAGCAAAGCGTGTTGCGCAATAGTAAGGACAAAACCCGTAAAACTCCAAAAAAGCAAGATAACCGATGAGCCCATTACCTTTCAATTAAACTCCTGCAAATCAGAGACAAACACGTGTAGAGACACTGCTCACTCAACAGACACCTGCCGGTCACTAAGGACAGCATGATCCTGCGTGTCACTCACCCATTGGGTACTCCACATCGAATTGAGGTATCTTCGAACTTGAAGACTGACGTGTGTAAAAAAAAAAACATAAAAAAAGAAAGAAAAAAAAGAGCGGTTAGAAAACCGAAGGTGAAACCATGGGCTGGAGGGTTATATAAGGAGAGACAGGGAGAGATCAAGAAGCACAAGGAGTGAAAACACACCACAAGGGAAGACCACCAAAAAGGATAGGGTGCTAAAATCTTGAATTTCTAGCAGCAGCAGCAGCAGCTTATTTTTTGATACAAAAATAATTTAATCATCTTTTTTCTTCCTGAATTCAATCCCCCCCCTCTAATCCCCCGCTTCTCTGTATCCCTTTCTGTCAATCGTCTGCCTTTCAAAGAATCTAATTTGGGGTTTGTTTCTTTTGCAAGTGATTTTAAAGCTGAAATCTTTGTTTAAAAAAACAAAACAAGCAATTCCTTGAAAAGGGTGAAAGCCAGGTGATTCAGAATAGAGATCCAGGTTGATTTTCATTTCTTCTACCTTTTTTTTAGCTTTTTTTATTTTATTTTCATCAACTTGAAGGGTTTGTTTTTGGTCCCTCGAGGTTGATTTTGGTGCAAAAAACCCTCTTCTTTTATCTGGGTTTTTTCCTCCCTGTTTGTAAAACTTTTTTGCCATCTCTGTAGTTTTGTTTCAAGTACTGATTAACAGGTATGGCAGCAGCTATTAATATCTACAGCGCACCAGTACCATCTTTTTCAGATCCTTGTAGAGAAGAACTCATGAAAGCACTTGAACCTTTTATGAAAAGTGCTTCGCCATCACCAACTTCTACTTCTTATTCTTCACCATCTCCTTCAACTTCTTCTCCTTCTTTCTCTTCTTACCCTCCTTGCTCTTACAGTAATAACTCTCCTATCTCTTCATATCCCAACTTGGACCTTATCTTTTGCTCGCCAACGAACACCCAGATGTTTTCTAATGGGTTCTTGGATTATAGCCAAATGGGTTATGAGCAAACAGGTCCAATTGGGCTGAACCACCTTACCCCTTCACAAATCCTCCAAATCCAAGCCAAAATCCACCTCCAGCAGCAGAAGCAGCAGCAGCAGCAAAAGGAAAATGTTGCTGCCACACCACAGTTTGTCCATAACCAAAGGGCTAGTAACTTCTTAGCTCCAAAAGCTGTCCCTATGAAACAATCTGCTGCTTCTCCTCATAAGCCAACAAAGCTTTATAGAGGAGTCAGGCAGAGACATTGGGGGAAATGGGTTGCTGAGATTAGACTTCCAAAGAACAGAACTAGACTCTGGCTTGGCACTTTTGACACAGCTGAAGAGGCAGCTTTGGCTTACGACAAGGCTGCTTATAAGCTGAGAGGAGAATTTGCTAGGCTTAACTTTCCACATCTTCGCCACCAGGGAGCTCACGTGTCCGGTGAATTTGGCGACTACAAGCCTCTCCATTCCTCCGTTGATGCCAAGTTACAAGCAATTTGTCAAAGCCTGGGTTTGCAAAAACAGGGGAAATCAAGGGAGCCCTGTTCTGTTGCTAATTCAAAAAAGACTGCACCGGCTCCTTTGCAAGCAAAAATCGAAGATGACTGTTCCTTGAATGGTGCATTGAAAACGGAGTACGAGAATTTTATAGTCGAGGACTACAAGGTGGAGATGCCATCACCATCACCAGCTTCATCTGACGAATCATTGGCTGGTTCTTCTTCACCAGAATCAGAGATTTCTTTCCTGGATTTCTCTGATTCCTTACAGCGGGACGAGTTTGAGAATTTTGGTTTGGAGAAGTACCCTTCAGTTGAGATTGACTGGTCATCCATCTAAGTCTTGATTATTACTATGTAATCTTTTCTTTATAGGTTTATTTTGGTGTCTTTCAGTAGCTTCTGCAATGAAGTTTTTGACATTTGCAGAAGTGCTGTTAAGGGGTCAGTCAGTTTTAGATTCTAAGTTCTATCACTTATGCTGTTAATATGTAAGAGTAGCAGGTCGCTCTCCATCTTTGGTCTAGCTGGTACTTTTTTTCCTGGCTTGACCATGGATGAGTTTCAATGTCTGGTCTGTATTTTTAGGTCAGTAGGTGTAATTAAGCATCAGTCTTTGAATCCATCAATCTAGTCCAACGTTGTGATCTCAAATATTTTATGCAAATATTTTCCTTAAAACAGATCCACGTTCTTGTGCTACTTTTTCTTAGTATAATGTTATCTGCCTTCAGGAAGTGTTGCATGGATAATCTTCGCGTGTTGATGAACAAAAATACATATATATATATATTTGTCAAGGGGTAAAAACATTTATACGCACCTAGTTGAACATAAATAACATGAAATCAACCAAAACATTTCTATAATAATTTGAGCCCATTGCTTGTAACTTAGGAGAACATGTCACTAATAGTAGAGCCAAGTACTCCAACCAATTAGGAGCACCAACCACCTCGCCAATCGATTGAATTATAACCCTTCATGTTCTACAGGGTGAAATAACACAATTAATATCTATAAATATCGTAGGTCACCATCTAAACAAACATATTATTTTATTGTTACTATGAAAGTAGATCAAGGTTTTCATGCGACACCAATTCATCTCACATATATTTATCTCTTACACTGACTTAGGCAACAAAAACCCCTCATTCAATGAAAAACTTGAATAATAAAGCCTAAACACAAAATCCATATTCAAGGCCATGCATTTTGATCTTGGATCACAACTCATAACAACCCAATTCCTCCATGAAATCTTCACGGCTTGATCACTTTTGAAAATAAAATCTAGCAGCTTCATCAAGAAGAGAATTCAGAATCAGAATTTTGATGGTGATACGGAATGACCAAGCTCTTAAGACGCCATTAGTGTTGAATTATCCAACTCTCTTTTTGTCCAAATTGTGCATTTCTCATTTTCCTTTTATAATTTAGCATCCTGCCTTGACCAAGCGATCAAGCTTTTGATTTTAACAAACTGCTATGATACAATTGGATTCAATAAAGAATTTGGAGAATTAGACTTGTAATAGTGGAAATCAAGGGAAGTTTAAGCAACAAATATTCCTGCAAGAAAAGAAGGTTGTAATGGGCTTCCAATTCAAATTGCAGCCATTCTCAACATCACTAATTGAAATTTCAAGGGACCGCTAAATTCTCGAAGATTGAACTAAATTCCAATTCGGGTAATGATGGCATGTCCACAGTGAATGCGATTATTGGTCCTCTTTTCCACAGTGATATGTGAAGCTGGGCAAAAAATGGTGCTAAGAAACATGCCGCAACAGTAGTGAAAATAACAAAATTGCATTATTATAACTCTCCAATTCAGATATCCAAGTTGCTCGTGTGAGTGTTCATGTGTCTTCTCAAATGTCAATCAATTGGAACTAGGGTCCCATAATTTCATGTGAATCCATTGATTTACGAGGGTTTTGCTGCCTCAACTTACGGATCACTCATGTGCTCCATGCTCAGTGTAGGTCCAAACGCAATATTATACACCAATATGGGGCAATGGGTGACTACCAAAAACAACTTGGGAGGCAATGGATTGCGCTTTGAATTATATATTAATTCATCGAGTCATTGGTACCAGGGAAAACTAAAAAAAATTGCGGTGGAAGCACCTGGGATCTCCAATCACTTTAGGAGAAAAATAAATATGCAGCCATATCTTTCTATCCCTTTAGGCGTGCACGAGATAAGGAATTTTGGAGGCCACTAACCAAAAGATCAATCTCATCCTTTATTCTTATTCTTTCTTCCTTCTGATGAGCATGCCAAAACAAGTTCACACTGCCAATAAGCAAATTAGAGGAAGAAAGAGACCTTGAAAAGCCCTTGCTGGGGGCCACCAGGAATCATCACAAAGTTTACAACACATGGTTCTTGATTATTAGAATTTTTTAGTATACGGTTTTTGGTTTTAAATACTGTATACTTTGCCTTGAGATCTTCTCTACAACCATCGTATAAAAGGCCAAAAGATGTGAGAACGGGATCCACACTCTGAATCCGAAAGTATTCCAAGGATTGTTTGAATAGAAAAAAGGTAGAGATAGGTCAGAAACCAGGTTGTTCCTTTCTCCTTTACAGGTTCTCATGATGTGGCATTGTAGGGCAGATACATGCCTTAACGTAATTATGCGAAGAATCTTAAGCATACTTAGCCTGTAGAGCTAGCTCCAAGTTGGCAACGGAGAGAGCTTACGTTGACCAATAATTTGCAGAAAGAGGCAATAGAATTTGCAGACAGTGAAAATTCAATCAATTTACATGTAACAGAAAAGAAAAAGAAAAGGATAATCTATTATAGATTATATATATATATATATATATATGCAGGGAGATGGCCAAATTAGGGCTTCGTTAGCATGCCTTGTGAACATGTGATGGACAATGCCTTTGATAAAAAAAGATTAAACATACTCTTTGTCATCACTATTTTTCGCAGTTGAATGGTTTTTGATGAGGTTAAGGATGATGCATCGTATCCTGAGTTTTGTTTTTAAAATTTTCGTTAATATTAATCCTATACATCATCAAGCCTAGGCGAGGTGGTATAGTTTTGGGCCGGGCTTGACACATTGTGAGAGATGGTGCAACTACAGCATGAAAAAAATCTAACATTTTTTTTTATAAAAAAAGTAATAATAACCTGGTTTATTATCGTCTAGGGCTGGGTCGTGGCCTAATTGATATTACGTGGGGTTGGGTCAGACCCAAAGCCCATGTGATTGAACAACTTCTATCGACTGCGTCGAGCTCAACCTATGTGACCGGAAAACTTGGCTATTGATTGGGACAAGGCTCGTAATAGACAATCTTTTATTTTTTTAATCATGGTATTATCATATGGAAAGTTTAATAATTTAAAAATAGAAACGGATTGTTTATCTAGGGTTTCTTTAACCAAACACTAGCTAGCTAAATATCTAAAACCTGGTTCGCCTTTGCAGCCCACGTAAATGCCGCCTTCTAGCTTTTATTTATTAAATTTTGAGTGCTGTAATATATTACAAGATGAGAGGTAGCCCTCTTGTATTATATTACAATGGAAGAAGCAAAATTATCACGGCCCAAATCTCGATCGCTCCATAGAAGAAAGCTGATACATACTCAATCACTATGCCAAACATGCTTGTATCGACATTTTGTTTAACAAAAGAATATATATTGAAGATTCCCAGGATGCATTAGATTTTCTTAGAGCACATAGCCATATTGATAATTATTAATGTCAGCTCGCAATTTTGGCCTATTATTGCAACGAAGCCATTGGTTTGCGCTCCACGACAACGATAAATTTTTATTGTCTCGTTTTAACATATGTAATTTGTCTTATTTGAATATAATATGATTATTTTATAGTTAATAGAAATGTAAAAAATTGAAAACATCCCCGGGTAGACAGTAATTTATTTGTGTTTATTGCTACAGTAATTTCACTACTGATTTAGCTTATTTCTTAATAGTTGGCCTCCCTCTTCATCTTTCAATCAAAGCGCCCCAACGCGCAACTTGAATGGAGCTTTGACAAAAGAAACTGCCTATGGAGCATCTCCAAGTAGCGCCATACATTCACTGGAAAAAAGAAAAGAAATGCACCTCCTGGTACATAATCCTATTGGCTTCTGAAAGTGAAATTCTTGATGACCAATGGACAAAAGAATTATTTCTATGAGAGAATACTTCGAAGAAGAGCTGCTAACCGTTGAAGATCCTATCAACCAGATATTGCGCAATCAAGAATCCCAAATGAGAATCAAAATTTTCTACCAAGAAAAGAAGCACAATGCACACGTCATTGTGCTTCGGAATGCCCATATTTTAATGTCCTTGGACGTATCCACTTAGAAATTATTGTATAGCAAATTAGACTATACAATAAAGAATCTCGTGCTAAAGAATGAAGAATCATCTCCAACGTGGGATATGTGACCTCTCAAATCTTCCCTCTAACCATATACAATCTTCGTATCTTGCTCCTGAACTTTTAGCACGCGAATTTGACACGAGCATTAGAGATTTTAATAACAAAATTCAAGGGATCGAAAAGCAGTCATCCTTTCAACAAAGTTTTTAGTTGCACATTGTGATCTGCTTGTGATCCGTGATGATCAAGATTTTATGCTGAGAAGATCTAGAACAAAAAAGATTCTCCACTTGCTTATCGCGTACAATATTTGTCTTTAACCCATGTGCACATTTGATCAAATGGGTCTTAAAATCAATCTCAAGTTGGTCAAGTATGGTAAGTTTGTAACTATGAATTGGAAAACATGCACGCATGCACCAATCTAAAGGTTTAGGTTTCGTCGATTCCATGTGGAAATCTCAACTCTAGATGTGGTTCGAATTAGGGTTTTAAACAAGACTAGAAAGTTTAGGACGACAAGAGCAAACGATGCCAAGGATTCTCATGCAAAAATATTCTAGAATACATGTAAGCACTAGGAACTAATGCTCGAATGAAAATTTCAACAATCTGAGAATGTGGACCAGAGACCAAATTAACATTCAATTTTGTGACTTGTGAGAGGCAGTACCACCTGAAGAAGGTCTGCCCGATGGCCCAATTCTTTGATTCCGCCAGCAACTTGTCACCGTTTTAATTAGACCTCAAACGTCTGGTTATCTCACAACAGAAAATTGAATGAACCTTTAGTGCTTTCTCTTCTCTTTAGTTCTAGCGTGCACAAAGATGCTGTAATAAAAATGAATATAGTTTTTCTTTTCTTTTTTATGAATGAAATATGAAAATAGTTTAAAAAGGCATTGGTTACACATTCTATAAAATATCTTCTCTCTGTTAAGGAATTATCTCACCTAAAAACTTAAACTGTTAAGTGAAGTCCCAGAATATAATTTATATTATTCTCTAACACTCTCTTGCTCTAGATAGTAATCAATATTTGATGTAACTGTGATATTTATGCAATTGCTATTAAAATAACTGTGACATTTCTTAGAAATGCTGCTATATCCAAGCTTGGTAAGGCAAAAAACTTACCAATTAAAGTTCATATGCTCGCCACTCAAATTAATCAAATTAAAGCATCAAACATGTGTAATAATTTAAAAAGTCTTTTTAAACGACTGTTGTTATTTTTTTTAAGTTAATTTTCATGGGAATATCTGTAAAGATTGAGTATATGATATATGTATGACAGTTATGCTAATGTTAAAGCAATTGTTAATGTTAAGAAATAAATGTAAAATTACTTCAAAGATATCACGCCAATTCATTAGCCGTCTACCATATTCTCGATCCCTAATTCCTCCAAAAACAACATATTTTACCGATGGAGAAAATTCAAACATTTTTCAATTGGGTCCTCCTATTCATGTTTGTTGACTTTGTTACCATTTATTTTCAAAACCTCATCGTTTTACTTTATAAAATTTGCACATTGGACAGAGAGCATCAATAGAAATTGAAGTCAGGATCCCATTGATAAATATATGACATTTTAGGGACTTGATTGATAAAAGTATTTGTTCAGGGAGTGAAATGAAATCGAGTTTATCCTTCTTTTAATATGTCAATTGCTTAATTTTCTTTTGACAAATAAATCTCACCTGTAAACATTAAACTCTTGTATGAAATTGATAAAGGGAGTGATTCATCATGCTTGAACGAATGCTTTATATGTAAATGCATAATCTACACCAGCTGATAATTAAATTAAATTGGACTATTGCATTCGTGGTTGAGCTACTATAGTGTGTTTTAATTTTTTTTCTTAATTTAATATTAATTTTTTAAATACGTTTTAATGCCCTTATATAAATTAAAGGATATAGTATATGTGCCGACGTGTGTGTGAGTGTGTGTCTGCAAAAGCTGCCATCATTTTTCAGTAGCACAAAAACTTAAATGGGACTTAATTTAATTTATTTTTCACGCACGGATCATGACCCCCTTGTCTCTATCCCCGTGAAATTTAATTTGCAGCAAAAAAGCAATTGGAATTTCTTAATCTATTTTTTTAAGTCGAGATTTTGTTGCACCCTCTTTCTGAAAATAAATAAATAAATAAATAAAAATGATACCATTATAAAAAAGAGATTCATATATCCTCTAGGCTTTATGGAAGGCATAAAATTAGTTTTTTAGTCGAAATATCACTTTTAGGATAACAATAATAATATCAAAATATATCTTTACGAAAGAAAGTTTAAAGATTAGATTTATCGTGCGTGTGAGGATCATCCTTTCCTGTAAGGCACAGCTCAATCATACGAAATCTTATTAATCATACACTTGAGCTTTTGCTTGAAAAAGTAAGGACTGTTTAATTCAATTGATGATGTTTTTGAACATGATCTTCATAGTAGTAATTTGTTTTTAATCAAGACATTGATGTCGTCCACGTGGATCTCCATCAAACTGACGTGGACTTTAGCATGGAGGGTCCCGCTGCATCAAATCACAAACTAGCAACTGTTTTCAGTTGGGAATCGTCGGGGATGATGTCAAGAAGAAAAAACAAGAGCAAAAAGAAAAGGAGATTTTTTTTTTTTTATCAAATCAAAGTTGGAAGGACGACTTCTTATCTAAACACTCGAGGAAGATAAAAAAAAGGGAAAGCACATGGAAAGGTTGGTGAAATTACACGGGGAAAAGGAAAAATATGAAGAGCTGTTTTAATTCTTAAAATAAAAAGGAGAGAGATGTACATTGTTCTTGATTCATGGATTAATACCCACCATCAAATTCTAATTAGGATAAGGAGTAGATAATGAAGTGATGTAATTGTGGTAGAACAAACTAAAGGAGTTGGGTTCGGAGGATAAGGACCAAATATATGGATTAATAAACTAAGGCTGCTTGATCATGATTTTAAACTGTTTACTATTATATTACTTTGCAATGCTAAAGTCCAAAGATTACAAGCATATATATATATATATATATATAATTTTGTTTGATGGATCAATATATTTGTAAGATCTCAATTTTAGCCTAAGAACTTGTTGAAAAGGGTTAAAACCAATGTAATAACCCAACATTCCTAGGCTAGGCTTGAATGATTGTCAAACCTAGTTGATATGAATCTTATTTGCTTCTAGGCTTAATATCATTGGATTCAATTAGGTGATGAATCCAAATACATATGAATCTTGTGAATTATTAGACATAATATTATTGGGTTTAAATACGTACTGAGTCCAAGTACATATAAGTTTGACGAGCTATTAGATTCAGTATTCTTGGATTTAACTAAGTATTGAGTCTAAATAAATATAGGTCTGACAAGATACCAAACCCAACATTCCTGAGTTTAGCAACGTAACAAATATGAGTCTGATAAGCTATCAATCCAAACAAATATTATTATTGTTATGATGTTTTAAAAGATAAAGTTTGTGTTGGTAAACTAGAAATTCTACCGTGGAATACTATGAAAAAATGATTAATTTTAGAGTTTGCTTGAGATAATTATGAAAATGTTTTATACTAGGTACATAAGTAATTAAATTGTTATTACTTTCCTTCCATTCAACATTCTTAACTAGCAAGTCAATCAATCTTGTTAGCTAAATAAATAAATAAAAAGAAGATTGAGAGGCAGAGCTTCCATCCAGTAGTTGAGGTTAAGATGATTGGTGATATTTTTGTTATTGATGTTCCAGATGATAACAAAAAAAAGCTAGAAAAAGGATTCATTTCTAACTTTTGTTATTGATGTTCCAAATGATGATAAAAAAAGTTAGAAAAAAGGTTTCATTCCTAACTCATACATACCTAGTTTTTTGGATTTGTTGGTCAATAATTTTAATATTGAATTAGTTTCTCTAACTATGAAGTATATTTTTTTAAAAAAAAGTAGAAAAACAATAATCATCATCATCCTTGAAGGAATTGTCAAATGAAAAACCAAAAGAGGTTGAAGTTCCATCATCATTAAAAGAATCCATTAATAAACCTTATAAATATTGGAAGTCTTTGTTATGAAATAATTAAAATAAATTAAGGCAAATGACACTTCATATCTAGTAGTGTCAAAATAATTCATCGACAAACCAAAACTAGTTACTCTAAAGGTTTAGGTGAACAATCTGAAATCACTAAATATATTGAAAAAACAAAGGATCATGTACTAAAGGATAGATAAAAAAAGGGTTGAAATGACTAATTTGGTTGAAGTATGTATAAAAGAGGTTTAATTTATAAATGAGTTAGCTACAATACTACATTTTAAATATCTATTTATTTGAGATAAGATAGTTTAATATCTTACACTTAACTTAGGAATGTATTTTCTCAAATTAAAGAGTTTAACAAAAAAATGTATTGAAAAATATAAGTCATAAAAGAAGTTTGAATGAGTCAAATAAACTTTATGATAAAAATAGGAATAACCTTAAATTCAACTATTGAATCAACCTAAAATTTTTAAGCATTTTCTGCTAATGTGCTTTAGAGGGTGGGTAATAATTGAGGTCATTTTCTTGTATAAACTAGATCCATTTCCTTTAGATAAGTTATTTGGCATAGGCCTCTTCTTATATTTGGAGCAATCCATCTTATCCAAATACATATTTATGCTTTGAATGCAATAAATGTATATCCAATTAATGATAACCTCTTGTATAAAAAATCCTTTTTAATTTGAAGTCATAATTATTAGCCAAAGGTATTAATCTAGTTAAAATCTCACTAAACTAAATAATTTGAATGTGAGATAATGAAAATCTATGTACATCAAAACTACACACACCCACACTTTTAATTAATTCACTAAAGTAAATAAAAATATATTTTTTTACATCAATTTAGTACCCAAAAGTTTCTCTAGTAGCCTAGTGACCAAGACACTTGGTAGGATAAATCCTCGAGTTGGGATTTGACAATTGTGCTTCAAGTTTGCAAAGAAACATAACCATGTTGTGTTGAGATTTTAGCTAAATTAAAAGAGAGAAAAGGTAACATAGTCACCTCTCAATTAAAGATGTTTTGATACCACATAAAAAAAAAACCATGAATTGAGAAGTTTATACATTTATATGAGGTTTAAAATGGCTTTTATGTTATATACTCCAACAAAAAAGAATTACAAAAATTTAAGAGAGAAAAAAACAACCTTTTTTTTTACTTTCTTAGTCATAGATTTAGCCTCTTTATGGCTTATCATGACTTTTTAGTGTTTTTTTAATATTAATTTAGGGTTTGTTGTTTTTTTCTAAGATGAGACTCATAGTTCCTGCAACAAAAAGATTTGTCAAAGAGCTTGATAGGCTTGATGGCATGTTGAAGGGCCAGCCAGTTAGTGCGGAAACTAAATCCAAATTTTGTTGTATCTTCCCTACAAGTTGATTTTCTTACTCTTTCTTTTCAAAAGTTAAATAATTAATTTTTGCTACATATGTAATAAGGTTAAAATAGTGTGCGGGAAAGTGATGATGAGTACTCATGAAAAAAACTAAATAAATAGGGGGGAATGCGAGATTGAATAACATGTACAATCATCATTTATGTATGTTCGTTTGAAATCCTCATCAAAAGCTTGGTAAAATATTCACTTTTCCTATCAATTTAGCACAAGCTTCGACTATAAATCATTAGTTCTAAGATAAGCATATATGCATATTCAAACACAAATGATACTATTATAGATTTATTACTTGTTAGATCGAGATTTTTTTAGTGTGTTTATATCATTTTGAAGTTTATATGCATGTTTATAGTATATATTCTCTCTCTAAACATGCATCATAACAAAATAGAGGTTACTAGATGGTTCAAATGCAAAACCGATAAGCCAGGTTGCTTTTGAACCAACCAAATTGACTAGGTCATGTAAAAAAAACTCACAAATGATTTAATTTTAAAGTTGATTAAAAAACAAAACAAATCTTTATAAGTGATTATTTATTATTTTTTTTTATAAAAAAAATCAATCGGCTACAACCTGTAAAGTAGTTCATATATAAGCTACTGAAATATCTATGCAAAACAATATTATTAAAGTATCTCGGTGGTTTTAAGAAAAAGATAAAAAAAAAGAAGGTGGAAGGGTAGTTAGAGAAGACAAATTATAATAGTTTAAAGAATAAAAGAAAAGGAAAAGGGGGTAGAAAATGACAACTCGTTACAAAGCGGGTAGAATAATGGAATCTCAAAAGAAGAAATCAATGTGAGGACAAGGCGAAAGAAGATAGGGAAGAAGACAAGAGAAAAAAAGAAAAGAAGAAGAAGATGCAAAGTCCAATAATTAGAATTAGCAACAAGTTGCCCACCTCTTTTGAACAGAGTAAGACTTTTGAGGGTTCCGTTTGCCATTTGTTAAACTTTTTTAAATAGACAAAACGTTGTCTGCTTTCAATGACAGCGTAGGTTATGCTTTTTTATCAACAGGATCCAGGAAATGAACGGGGTTTCATGAACCGCGTCTGATCTTTAATGTAGGCAAAACAAAATTTTCTTTTTCGCTCATCCTCCTCCAAAATTCCTCATTTCTTTCTCGCTCACCCTCCTCCTTTGCTGGTTTGACACCAGCTAGTACATGATCATGTTTGTAAGTTCAATTTTTTTTTGGATATGAAGAAATTTATTTTTGAAAAGTAAATTTTATGGATTCAAGCGAATGAATAAAATTCTAATTGTCCTAAGCTTTTACAGGGGATGTCGAGAACTACTGTGCAGATTGCAAGTCCTCTACCATCACACCACGCTTCTTGAAAAACTATAAGTTTAACCAATCAAGTGAATAATGCCTTGTTTCCATATGATCTTCTTGATCAGAAAGAAAATGAACAATAATTAGAGATAAAATCAATTTCCCCAAGTATTTATGGTTTTTCTCACGATAGGGGCTGGGTGTTTGTTAGGGAAACGGGATCGTAGAGACTGTTTATTAAGCTGATAAATGATTTCCTGACGAAATCTTGAGAAAGACTGATTAAGCCATAGTTGCATGCATTTAGTTTTATTTTCTCTATTAATTTTCATCGCGAAGAAAAGAAAAGGGTGGCAACATTCTTTTCGTTTTGATTTCCGGTGGTTATCGCTAGTTATCCTGTCGTTATAATATTGTAAGAGATAAGAACATGGAATTGACTGACCCATGATTCTCTGTGGCTACAAGTCCATATCAAAAGAATGTCGTGGAGCTGCTAACCATGCTGGCTAGTGCCACGTGGTGTGATCAGGTTTGCATCACGACTTTGCCAAGGTAGTTACAAACTTACAACGAGCGTATACAGGTGTTGACGTTATAGAAATTTAGGAAGAATCTAATATTACTTTCCCGAAAAGAAAAGAAAAGAGAGAAAGTTCAATGAAGCTGCAGGCAAGCAAACTCAACGTTGTAAAATTGCAGCATGATTACAAAATTACCGATAAGTGATCTGGGAATCTTTTGCAAAACATGTCTGTTTAATTTTGGAAGAAACCTCAATTTACTCTACTTTAATACTTAAATTTATCTTAGAATAATATAAATTATATCTTGAAATTTCACCTAACAACTTAATCTTTTTGGTTGAAATGATTTTTTGATATGATATCAAAATTTTAATATCAAAACAGTCACAAATTTAAATTTTATTATTATTGTCATAACTCATTTCTGGGTTATTCCCCAAAATATATCCGAAATAAAATCAAAATAACAAAAATAAAATGAAAAAGGGTTGTTGTTGGTAGAAAAATCAAGGTGAAAATCTTGAACGGATTCGAGAGCTCAATCGTATCTTTATTGTGCCAAAAAAATGAAGGAAAATACAGATTCAAGGCTAAAATAATTTATTATTGGATAAATTTACGTAAAACTTAAGTCAAAAGACATAATTATATTTTTTTTATAGACCAATTTGATATGATCATGAGTCAATTTAAAGTATAATTACATTTAAGAATTAATTTAGGGTCCAATTAACGAATTTAATTAAGTGCAAGAACTTAATTGTACTTTAAATTGGTCAAATTAGTTTTATTAAGAGCTTGCTTGGTGAAAAATCAAGTTCAAGAGCCTAATTCGGGTTTAATTATGAATATTGGAATTTTTGAAGATCAAATTCAATTTTTACCAAGTTAATTGGATGAAATCAATGTCAAAATCAAAGACAATTGAAAGTTTAATGAACAATCGAGGGTCAAATTGCATAAATCCAAAGTCAAATACCAAAGTAAAAAAAGACATGTAAATTGCACAAATTTAAAAGTTCAAAGCCAATTAGAAGTGAAATTAGAACAATTACAAATTCTTTACAAATTCTGCAAACATGACTACACTGTTTAGTGATCTAAATAGTGTATACACGTTGTACACGCTGTTGCAGAAGACGAGAGTCATCTCATCACATTAAACATGTTTTGAAGCGTGTTTTGAAAGTGTTAACGGGCATGTAAAAATTTTGTTCGAATTTTGTAAAATATATTATTTGTAATATAAAAGGATTGCATTACCTAATATTAATTATATTTCGGGAGTATTTGAAAGTCTCATAACAATTTATTTTTAAAATGTTTTTTATTAGGTGACTGAAAATCTATTAGAAAGTTGAGGTTTTGATTTTTCATAAAAAAAAAAAAAAAAAACAATCATTTTTAACCCCAAGAAAACAAACCTTTCAGCACCAAGCTAGGCAAACTATGTTGTCAGAATCATGGAAACTAACACCTTTTTTCCCTCTCTTATGTCATTTTCTGTGACTTTATTTCTCTTCTCTCAAATTCCAGGAATAAAAAAAGGAACAAAACCAACTTACCATATTAATATTCGATTTTTTCCATCCTAGAGGAAAGTTTGGTGGAATACATGCCGCATGGTGACGGCGTTAAGCGTAATAGAATGCTTCCTCGTTTTGTATTCCTTCCCTCTTGTTTGTTGATCAAATGGACCAAACATTCCTGGATTTTTCCGGAAGAATAAAATTTTGATAAATAATCAATCGTAGAGAAGCTCTGTAGTCAAAGATCTGATACATAAACAATATGCTGGCCTTGATTTTACGTGTGAAAAGAAGGATTTGATGCTGCATGTCGTGACAATAATCTATATCATCAGATAATAACGTTACCTATGAGAAAATATTATTTCGGTGGCCAGTGGCAATGGAGATTGGAAGAAGAAAAACAGAATCCCAGCAAACTACTTTCACAAATTTAGTTGCCCAATATTCTTCAACCCATGCGTGTAATCCAGACAAATGTTTGGATTCTACTTGCATGAAGTCTCAACTCCTTGCGGTGGCCAACTCGAAGTGACGTCGTTGGAAACCACAAGTCGATGGATTGTGATATCTTCACCAGCATCCTGATACAATTTTCTGAATGAAATCCCAGCGTCTACTTGCTTGTCGACACTTGAAAGATAGAATTAATTGTATGAATGGCGACCGTTGCTAAATTGTCCAGAATCGAGACATTACTGAATAGACTTTGAAGATTTCAATGTGTACGTTTTTTCCATAAAGTTAATTGCTTTGAAACAAGACAAGACCATGAAGTCTTGTCCATGGAAGGGGATGGATTTGTGTGTGTGTGTGTGTGTGTAAATCAAAGGAAAAATGAAACATATGACTCGTTGTTCTTTGGTCTACAGTTACAAATACAAACAATCTAAGTGTATATGTGTTTTTATTATTAAGTAGTATCTAATATCAATTTCATTTACCTGAGGTTATGATCATGTCCAAAATCAGACTCCGTTGTTGTTGATCAAGTTTCTTTTTTATTTATACCTTGTTTTCTTGCTTGGTTATATTTTAACATTTTAATTTGATTTGGTTTTAATTAGCTTGGTTGTTCTAGAACCTATTTAAAGAGTTTGTAAGTTATATTATACGAGTTTTATGAATTGTTTGATTTTAAAATATATCATAACAAAGTATTCTATATAATTTATAGTTGTAATCCTAGGGCTTGAGAAATTTTAGTTCAATCTTTCATTATATGTTATGTCATTTGATTCCAAAGTAGGTTGACATATTCAATTAACTAAAGGATTTCAATATTTAACCTCGTGATGGATGAGTGAAGGTAGCATGAAGAACCCTATCCTAAAGATTTGATAAGTTCAATCAACTTTTGTGGGGAGGCATAAATAAAGATTTTGATAAGGAAAAAGACATTTTACACAACAAAAAAAAGAAAAATTACTTGAAGGATAACCAACAAATTCATCGACAACAAATTTATAACAACAATTATATAAATATAAATCAAAATACTTAACAACTCTTTGTAATTATCCAATAAAACTTGGCGAGTTTTACCAATGAAATAACCAATAAATTTTTTTATAGCCATTAGTGATTCCATCAATGGCGTGGATATTTTTTTTTAATGCTATCCAAAAACAAGTTTGCCATTAAACAATATTATATAACAATATAACTTGAATAATACATTTAATATACACTTATAATAAATTTATATTTCTGAACATTAATTTAACAATAAAAATAAATAACAAATATCTATAAACATTAAAATAGGTTGCAAATGAAGGGGAAAGGGGAAATGAAGGGAGGTTTGTACAGGGAGTGATAATAATTGAACATATATGCAATCATCTCCTCCCATTTCTATAGATTTGGGCTTTGTCATATATATCCTACCATTAAGTTACTATATACATTGATGGTTACAAAAAAATATTCATTCTAGCTTTTATGTTGATATTTGCTTTCCTTTGAAATTTATTAGTGTTTGAAAAATATTTAAACACATTCTTCTATACATACATAATTTCCAAATTACAGAGGATGACAATAGTCTTTCAATCAAGCAACTCCTAAAAAATACTTTGTTTTACCTAATTATGGATCACATTAAAACCAAATAACTTCTACTTTCGAATTGAAAACTAAATACAATGTTCTCATACTTTGATTCTTTAACATAAAATTATTTACCTAATAGTACCAAATGTGTAACATCCTTTTTAGATTTACCTTTTAGAAAGTCTTTTGAGTTTCTCTTATATCAATTGTCACGATGATGGTTTTTTGCTTGCCTCGCGCGCTGTCATCCCCAGAGAGGGGAGATGGCACGCAAGAAAGGGTTTTTTTTATAATCATAAAATTATGATTATAATTTTATACCTCGATAATTAAAGCTTACAACTAAAAAATTAAACAAAAATATTATTGAAAGATTTTTGATATTTTGGCTGAAATCTAATGGATAATCAGAAACTCGTTACGATATCATAATTTTCATTTCAAAACATGAGAAATGATGTGATTTTTTTGATGAAAAATATGCTTAGGAAATTTTTAGAATTCTGTCGTATGCACGTAAACAAAATATTTTTTATGCTTTTCTACAAAATACAATTTTTAAAAAAATATATTTTGCTTGGGCCTGGCCCAACTAAATGGGTCAGTCCAAGCAAATTGGGCCAAAACAACCCAGCTCTGTTGGACTTGGGTTGGACCTGACCCAACCAACTGGGTTGTGCTGAGAGCAAGTCCGACCCGAGAAAAAAAAACTTGAACAATGCAAAATGAATTAATTTAGTCTGCACCATTCACGTATTGCATGAACAGTGCAGGGTGAATTAAATCACTCTGCACTATTCATGTATTACATGAACAATGAATGCCTGCTGTGGAAAAAACAATGACGAGAAGTCACCTGGCGGAGGCTGTTGACGATGGAAGAGGTCCAGTTCTTGTCTAGTTGAGAGATGGAGACGGAGTGGAGGTCGGTGCTAGCTGGAGGAAGAAGAAATAATTGTTGAAGCTATCGGTGCTGGAGGAAGAAGAAATAATTGTTGAAGCTATCGGTTGGGAAGAAAAAGAAGATCCACTACCCTGTGACTCTCATATTCATTCTTTTCCTTTATTGTCTTGATGTGCACGTTCTTCGTCTTCCATATTTCTTCGGTAAAGTCGAGTCTTGTAAATTCTATAGATTAGAGTTTTTTCAGGGATCTATATTTCAACATGTTGCTAATATGTTATGTACAGTAATGGAATGCAAATATATGCACATACACATCGGGTGTGGATTATCAGGGAGTGTAAGGATACGTTCTAGATCATTACATGAGAGGTAAGGTTTCTACCTGATCTTAAAAGATCTGAGCAATGCCCAATGTCCGCCTTACATGAAGGTGGTATAGAGATTTACAAGAAATGATTAGGGCATGATGTGACCGTCATTATCAAGTAAACACTCAGTTCATAGTTGAACGTTTCACTAATCTGAACCCCGATTGAAAATTATAAAATAAAACATTGCTCCCCACCTAACCTAGAATTATATTTATTTACAAAATTAAAATGCATGATGGTATTAATTCATACCTGAAAGACCTAGAAAATTACAAAATAGATGTAAATATATTAAAAGGATATTTTATAGTTAACGAGTTTTAAAAGTATTTTGAAATTGAAGGCGACAATTGGATCATGACAAATGATGTCACATCCATAACACGTCACTAACCTTTTTCCATCTATTTAACCCCTGTAAACACCCAGTGCTTGAAACAGCCGACTAGCAGAGCAAGTCTCTCTTAGATAATATGATGTTGTATTTTTATTATTTTTTTGAAGTAAAACCAGCAGCTTTCGGTATCAGATGTACTTGCCATCTCTTTATTTACGATGAATGATCGAGTTGAGATTCTCGGTCGAACTAGGCTCTGAAGCCTCACTCATGATGCAGTGAAGGACATAAACATAAATATATGAGCAAGTTCAGGTAGATTTTTTACGACAAATCCTATATCCACCGAGGATTAAGTGATGATCCAAACTCCATATGAAATTAATCTAATTTGTTTACTTATGCAAGATTTTATAAACAAGAAGCACTAAAGAGATTTGTGGAGTAAAAAAAACTACTATTATGGCCTGAAATGAGAGCCCATGGCAGTACTAATCAAGCATAATAGCCCAAAATTAACAGCAGAAGGTGAACTCCATTTTCGAGTGTGTTTTTATTTGGAATGAGCAGCAGCTTCATAACATGCGCATGCGCACAGAGGCTTCTTATGGTTTTTCACTAAGATAATGGTCTGTTCTCAGATATATTTTTTTAAGCAAAATCAGTGTAGATATATTAGATAATTGGTTAAGAAAACAAAAGGAGTTTCGTAAGATAAAAAAATAAATAAAAAATAATCAACGTTCTTCAGTCGATCCGCGTTCTCAAAAAGCATATACAATGATAAAAAAACTTATGATTTATAAAGCAGCAAGTTTTAAATTTGAATAAATATATATTTTTTATAAAAATCTAAAATAATTATAATTTTACTAGTTTATCTAAATGGAGCGCGGGCAAGTATCTAAGTTAATTGTAGGGTTCGTGTCTGTGACAGATACAACAAGAGTAGTAGATGGAAACTTGAAGTGAAAGGTGTTTGTGTCTTCAATATCAACAATTTGGGAGAAAGAGACAAAAACCAGAGGCCCCATTTCAATCCTGTCCCATCACAACACTTGAACAGATATTTTGCGCAATGACAAGCGCAATTGGCTGTCACCCAGCTAAACGAAACGATCAATTGGTTCACTAAACCATCGAACTGCACTCACAAAGGACGACAAATCTGTGAAGGAAAACCCGGTGGGAGTGGCTAAGTGGGGCTCACAAGGTCAAAACCAGCAAGTCAAAGTGTGGGCCGACATAAATAAATAAATAAAAAATTAAATAAACCTTGCCTGCACGCTCATAGAGGAAAACTTCGATTACCGACTCCTTGGGGCCTTGCGAACTAGGATCGGGTGCCCCACAAGGAATGCTAATCATTTGTGCTAACTCCACTCACCACAAATACGGATTCGTATCCAAGTCGACACTTGGCTACAAAAGTCTTTTCAGATATTTCATCCACCCAATTTGCCCACCACATTCTCTCCTGGTCTTCTTTGTTGTATGCTAGTAAATTCCTACACGAGAAGCGGTTGGCGCATCAACTCGAGAAAGTATATACTTTCGGTCATTGATAAGGTTGATTAACCTCGAGATAGATTCTATATTAAACTGATGTCTCCATAGTTGAAATTTATAATTTGTATTTTAAGTTTTTAAATTCAAAATGGAAACGGACTACTCTCTCTATGTGCTTCCAAATCTATTAAAATTAAAAGAAAATCAAAATTCAACCCTAGCTAGCGGGGTTGTAATGAAATTTTTTCAAGGAAATAATCCAACTTTAACTAATATATGCCGGGTCTAAGAAAGGGCTAAGCAAATTTTCTCTTCCATGTCAAAATGATCGTACATATTTTCTCATTAGAGAAACGACAAAAATTATACTCTTTATATATATATATAATTGATTTTTGTTTTTAATCCTAGTGTTAGAAAGAGGGTTATCTTTTCTTTACAAAGAGGGGGATGCGAATGCCGTCGTGTTTGAATTCTTTATACATGAGGACCCATTTTCAATCTTATATTCTCCATCGTATTTATGTTTCTATGAAGTAACATTGTTTCTCCACCACTCCTATCTAAACTAATTAGGGGGAATATGTATTTTTATTATCAAGTGTATACTTAGAGCATGTATGATACTAATTGGAAGGGCTTCGTATGGTCAAATAGTCGTGTTCCTAAGCCTATGATGTGTTTAGGTCCCAATCATGAACAAACATCTGGTGCATATTTCCATCTTTCAAATATCTATATTATAGCAAGTTAATTGAGAAGAAAAGTTGAATTTAAGCATGTAAAAGAATTGTTTAAGTAAAACATACCGTTAAATTAAGGGATACTAATGTATCTATTGTTAATTAATTAATTTTTATATTTATAAATATAGAAGTTATACAAACATAATATCATCAATAAAGTTCCCCTATTGATCGATAAACAGATTGAAATTTGTTCATCTATAATAATATTTTGGTGGTATAAACATCTATGATGAAATACAACATAAAGTTAATGATAGATAATTAATCAGTGACTTGACACTATTCGATGAACTAGTTCCATTGAATTTAATTATATTGATGATTTTTTGCTTATTTTGCAATTGAATAATCCATAGATATAATATTTTTTTTGGTGGTGGATGAGTCATATAGACTTTAGAGATGTATCAAGTGTTTAAGCATTTAGTAATCTACACTTCATGATTTTTCAGTTATGTTTTTAACATTTTAATTGAAAAACTCATTATGGATGACCTTCTCAACTTTGAAATCCTTTTATTCATATTTTTGTTTCATGGGAATTTATTAATTTCCTAACACTAAGCCATAAGTTATTAGGATTTTTTTTTAAATAGCTTAGTAATTTAAATATTTTTTGCTTAATAACACTATTTGGAAAAGATTTGGTAACATAGTGTATTTTCACCTTGTTATGCTTTTGAAGCGCGATACTTACTAAATATTTATATCCTCAAGTATGATAAGATAGTTGTTGTGCTTTTAAAGAGCAACATTTGAACATGTCATATTTCAAAAGCATTATAACTTATCACGTTGTGCTTCTGAAGCGTGACACATCATGAAATTTACATTAAAAATAACACAAGATACAATAACCCCCCTCCCCCCTCTTTGAACTGACATCCTTAACCCTTATCTCTATGGAAAAAATCATCAAACACTTGTTTTGTTTTTCCTCAAAATATCTAAAAATAAAATAAATTCTAGTCTCCAAGCATTCTTAAAATATATTGTTGTTACTATTAATGATAATAAACTGTTTTTTTTTAGAGTTTTTTGGTCATTTGAATCTTGTATTAAAGATTTCAAGTATTGTAAATCACTTATTAATGATGACAATATATGTTTTGTTTGGTATTGATTGCAATTGTTTTTTATGCAAATAATTGGATAATCAAGTTGGTCTTTGCATTTGTTGATGCAAAAAATAATTCTAACTGAATATGGACTTTGTTTTCCTCACAAAGATATGTTACCAGTGATAGAACATGTATATATATAATATCATATAGACATGCATGCTTAAAGAATAAAGTAGTAGAAATTTGGCATGAACCTATATGAATTTTTAAGGTGCAAATTTGTTTTGTGGTATGAAATAATATATAAGTTGAGCCCACTATATCAAATGACAACATAAAATAGATATTATGTTATGATGAAAACCACTTGTTTGGTAATACAATAATCAATATTTCTTATTCATTTAATCATATTTTAAAAAGTGCTCGTGCAATACTTACCTCAACTCCAATGCAATTGATATCTTATAAATGTAATAATTATTGGGTTAAATAAAAATATGAAACAGATAAATTTCTTTAACGTGGAATAAGTTAAACATTATCAATTTAGGTTGAATTGACAGTGAGCAAGGATAGATCAAGAGATCATGTTGTAATGTTGTTTGATTTTGAGCAAAAGGTGCTCTAAGTCAATACCCATATTAAATCAGGTGTTATAAAAAAAATCATATAGGTAGTCGGATTGAATGATAGGATATGCATATATGATAAATAATTGACATTCCAACATTCATGTTCACATGTTCTTACAAGTTGTGTTAAAAATCACTTAAACTCTACACAATTTGTTAGTGATCATTACATGATTCATTGTTATAAATCAATTTATGACATGTCATTTCATTCATTATCAAACAAGTTAAATTAAGTAATTTCATTAAACCTCAAATTAAAGAATATTCATCTAAATAGAGATTCTAGTGTGGTTAACAAAAATATCTTGTTTATACAATGAGATAAATGCAAGAAAAGGTATGTATGTTATAGGTGTGACATATGCAATGACACAATAATAATAATAATAATAATATAAAAAAAACATGTCATAATCAATAACATATATAAGATAATGCAATTGTGTAAAAAAGAAAATATTTTTTTATGATATATTATAATATTTATGTAAAGCATATTAAACCTATCCAATTTCACATTAAATATAGGTGTTATTACACAAGATATTGTGAGGTGACAAATCTTCTACACATGTTGAGTGGCTACATGAGTTCTACCACTTCATCTCTGATTCACATGTTAAAAATCTTTTTGAGCATGTTTGATATTATTATACTATTGTTTTTCAATTTATATTTTATTTAAAAATACATCAAAATAATTATTTTATTTTTTAAAATATATTTTTAACACCAACACATCAAAATGATGTGATATCCCTAAAAACAATAATATAAGAAACTACTATTCTTAAAATACTTTTAAAATATAAAAGGAAAAGAACAAAATAAATTCATTTTCTTTCGGATAACGTATGATAGTTTCAACTTTCAAAGTATATTGTTAACGTGTGTGTGTATTAAATTGAAGGTTGCAGGTAGTGATTAAGATATTTAAAATATTTTAATACTTCCTAATGTACACAAAACTTATTAGTACTTGCTAATGCAAGTTCGAGCCCTACTGCGGTCCGCTAATTTTCTTTCACCATCTCGTTAAATTAAGACACCGTGTTTTACTTTCAAGTTGTTTCCTCAATTTCTTTTGATTTTATAGCGTGTCAGAAAGGTTTAATATAATCTCAAATTAAATGACACCATGTCTCACTTTTTAAGTTCTTTTATTTTTCATTTTTTCTTTTAATTTTCAAGATTATTTTAAGATATTATATTAACATACAATTTAATAATAAAAAGTGTTAAATATTTCATAATTTTTAAATTGATTTCCATGATTTGTTTTGATTTGAGTTTATCATTCTTTTAAATAAATATCTTTATATTTTGTTGATACTTAATTTTAGAAGTATTTTTTTATTATTATATAACTCAATACAAATATTTTTTTTATAAAAAAATATCAAACACAATGAAGTTCATGATTCAAAATATGAATTTGATTGGTTAAGCTACAAAACCCGAATTGATTCGATATGTGATTATTTTATTTTTTATATATACAAAATATCATATTAAAAAATATATTTTTTAAGAGATCAAATCATGTTTTTATAGTAAAAACAATAAATTAATTTGATTTGTAATATAGAGGAGGAAGTATAACATAGTTTATTTGATGATGTTACATTAATTTTCTTTATCCAAACAATACTTAATCAACACATTATCGAATTTATAATGGTCCAAAAGAAATTACTTAATAGACTGATTTTTAAATATAAAAAGTCATGCATGCAGTGGTCGCTGGTTTATTCTCACGAGAAAGACATTATGCTAAGAAGCTAGCCATGTGCTCTCGGAATCAATCTCCCAATAAACACCTCGTTCACCATCCGAAGCCACAATAAATATTCATCTTCTATTGTATGAACACATGTTTGTTCACTACCGAGATTCGACCACCAGCATATGTTCATGGTTCTGTTGATTCCTGGTCCTAAATGGAGACTTTGCGTGTGTTATTCTTCAATCCGACGCCTTTTGTTTCTCGCCATGTGGTTTTGCTATGGACCTGCTTTGAAAATCCATAGAATCTACGATGTAATGCCACGTTTGTCATCCATGTACTCTGTGGAAGACAATGAAAAAAAGAGGAAGATGCCTGATAAATCACAGGTGTGGTGTCGCATCGAACTTATACAATGCTCGTGCCCATCGTCCCTTTACCCTGTGCTGGTTTTCAAGCATTTGGACATCCGAACAGGTCATTTTTGGTTACAACACTAGTATTCTTTTTTATTTTATTTAGATTAATATGAGTGTTCGGTCTTGTTTCTACACACCTCGATTAAATTTATGAATCTTGAAATTAAAAATATATAAGTTATCAGTGATCATCATACTAGTAATTACAGGATCTAAACCCGAGAAAATAGAAAAACAAACTCTTTAATTTAAAACTCTTACCAATCTAGATAGTTAATATATTTTTGCATTTGTTTGGTGTTCCGGTGGTAGAACATAGATGGGTTAAATAAAAAAACAAAAGTGCTTGCTTTCTTGTCAGTACAGTTTTCGTCAGATGTGGACGGTTTTAATAAAAAAAAAAAAAATGGTTTCTTTATCAGATAAAAGTTATAATGTCAATAATCACTCGTCGCCATCATTTTTTTAATGAATGGAGTTGCCTTTTGTTCTCGAATTTCTGTCCGGGTGAAGTGGTTTCCACACTTTAATGGATGAAGTTGGGATTCGGTGAGCCATTGAAAGAAGAAGTGAATACTTTAGAGTTTGATCTAATAAGTATGATGTATGCTTTTATTACTTTGAAACAAAGAATCAAAGAAGTTGAGATTAATTATTTACCGAAATTATCATATTAAATAAAGAAGTAGAGATTAATTATTTACCGAAAATATCATGTTAAAACCTACGTTCTCAAGCATGTTTAATTAATCAGCTTAAGCTTCCTCTTTCCGGTTAGGGCAGTGACATCCTCTCTCTACCTCCATCGATTATAACACAGTACCAAATTCAATTTTATGATGAGAATTTGCAAGATTACTTTTGTTTTTTTCCATCAGGGATTTATTGGATCTCAAACCACACTATAAATTAAATACGACTTTCTCCTTTATATAATAATAATTAAATAAATAAATGGTAGTCATTAAAACGAGTCCAAAAAGTATTAAAAAAATGATATTTCTCCTAATTAACTAGATTGATTTGCTAAACTAATTAGCTGTGCTTCTTATGAGAATTCAAAAAAAGTATAAAATCAATCGAGTATAGTATATAAAATAAAATGAATTGAATTTTGATTCAACAGGTAATCAGCTCTTACAAGTTACAACTTGAAAGCCAATAGTTCTTGGATAGCATCTTGAAAGGATCCCTGTTTTGACCGGTCAAGTATAATTTATAAAAAGCACGGATACGACCAAGAACTTTGGTTAATTAAAGAAGGAAATACAGAGCCAATGCATGTGAAATATTCTGAACTTCTCGACCATATAATTAGTACAAGAATCGAATACTTTTTCTTAATCAATTAACAAAATAGAATACGAGATTCAAATAGTCTTCTTCGATTTCTCCAGTCAATTATGAATCTTTCTTATTCTTGTTCTTGGCATACAAGTCATCCTGGTTGGTTTTTATTTTATTTTTCGTATTGTATTTGTTTTTTAATACACGGGGCTAGAACTTGTAGCCAAGGGACATGGATACCATTAAGCTAGAGGTTCACTGTCTATTACATAATAGGTAGCCATTGCATTATCTGCGAAGCACTCGGATATGAATTGTTTAGCTTATATAATTATTTTTAATAAAACTTATTATTATTTTATTTTTAAACACTAATGTATAAATTAACGGGCTATACGTTACATATAAAATATAATATAATATATTTGAAAAAGTAACGTGTGTAGGTGTTGTATTAATATTCTCATAAACATGGAAAATAAAATAAAATACAAGAGAAGAGCACTACAGTATGTTTGTGCATGAAATATACAAGGTCACCATACCGTAGAAGTAAAATGGTATCTCCCCCTCCCCCACTCTCTCTCTCTCTCTCTCTCTCTCTCTCTCTCTCTGACGACAATAATAGAGATCTTGCAAGTAGATAATTCATCTCACCTATAAATTAAGTTTAAAATGTTAGTTGGGATATTTATAATATTTTATAATATACTTTCTTAAATGAAAAAAATTTGGGTTTGGAATTTATATAAACTTATATTATCATATGAGAGTGACATGGATATGCTTAATTTTTTATCAAATAAAATAAGAGTGATAAAATTCAAACTAGTGATTATTGGATCAAAAGACTCTGATATTATATTAAAAAATTATTTTATATTTAAACTATTAAGTGATACCCGTAATATTATTTATATTTTTCTCTAAGAAAAAAGAATATATATATATATAGTAGTACTGTAGCAGTAGTAGTAGAGAGAACATTCGAAATCCAGTGAGTGGATCGATGTTGGGTACAGAGAGAAGAGAACGACGAGAGTGAAGACGAACTGTCCATTCATTCGTAACCACATCCGTGTCACCTGCCAGAGCCTGTCCCCTATCTTGCTTGCTTGCTCTCCCGTGCACTTCCATTTTCTTTCTTTCTTGTTTGACATTTGACTGGCGACCAATTAGAGAAGAAACCTAACTATCTTTTCTTGGACTTTGTGGTCTCTTCCTTGTTTCCTAAACACAATTAAAGCCCTTTCCATACAATTTACCAAAAACTCAGTGAACACAAATTACATCGGTCCACCCCAGGTGGCAACTCCATACCGGCACGAGCAGTCCATTCCACATTGTGCAGAAAATCAAGGGTCCAAGAAAATGTAATTAAAAGGAAAATTAAATGCTTGGGAAAGAAACACTGTAACCCTTTTCAGCATGCGCAGTTTTTGCAGTGAGCGTTTTGAATTTATTGGAAGGACATTGCTCACCATCAATTTGAATACAGTGTTTTGGCTATTAATTTGAAGTAACGTGCTACCATCCCCGTTCTTACCGATCAATTTATTTCACTGTTCATTAAACTTTAACTACGTACTCCTTTAAACTTTAGGTAAATCCATTTACAGTATGGTAAATACATTATTATATTTGCGATGGGAATCCATCCAGCGAAATCTCAAAGAGGCAATGTTTTGCTGTGGGAGTGTGATGCAAACCAGTTTCTTCTTCTTCTTCTTTTATCGAGAAGGTGTGCAAGTCAATGATATTCGATTCAACATTATGGCTTGAACTCTACAAAACTCTCTTGAAAAACCCAGCCACACAGAAATTAAATATTGCCAGGTCACTAGACCACAAATTTAATTTGCCCATCGAATTATTTACTACTAAATACCTATTAAGACCGAATTTTCTGGAAAATAATTGCTCACAATACAGTCTCCGTCTCTCAATGAAAATAAATATGCATCGAATCAGCTTAATATTAAAAGATAAAAAATAAATGAATTACAAAAATTAAATAATGATTTTTTTCAAAAAAATATATATATTGATTTGATGGGTAAAGCTATCACACCAATGACCCGGTCACCTATGTCAATCCACCAAACTCAGGATCTAAATCATTGAATACTCTTAGTCTTTAGAAGAATAAAGAATCCAGATATTTTCTCATAAAACAAATCATTGACCATATATTAGGACAACCTAATATTCCAATAAATACATAATTTAAGGATTGATTTGACGATCTAAAAAAACCAATAACCAAAGCAAAAGAAATAAAAAGAAGAAGAAGAAGCGGAACATAAAAATAATGAAAACATATTATAAATTAGTATTATAATCCATAGTGCTACATATAAGTTAGGATAAATAATGTAAAATCTATGGTATATTAATCTTTGATACATATTTTTGTAACAATAAGAATTATTTCCCCTCTTGCTTCTAATTTATTTATTGAAAGAAAATAATATATTTACATTGACTGTTGTCAATTTGATATCACGAACAAGCGTGAAAATTGATGCAATTATCTCAAACGATTAAAATTGAAGCACCCATCTTTTTAAAGTAAGCAATGTATTATACAAAAAAAAAGTTAGCTATATATAAATTACATAACTTTAGGGTTTATATAGTATCAATGATGAGGTTGTCAAAACGGCGATCAAATGTTTTGAGATGATAATATGAATCCAGAGATATGGACCGTTTAGTATGAACAAAAACTAGATGTAACTTCTCAACTAGCATACGAAATTGTAATATTTTAGATAGAAAAAAAAAATCATATGATAACTCTTTAGCTGTTCATTCCTGTAGTGACTGCCAGCAAAATATTAGTGTTAGGAACGGATTGGATGCAAATGATCAAGGAACTGGAAATATAAAAATAAAAATAAAAATTGTTGCTTTAATTATCTAGTAATATATGCATGGGCTGTTTTGTTTCTGCTTAAATTTAAAATTCTCAAACTGAAGAACATAAAATAACCGCAGATGGTTTTGAGCAATAGCATATAACTAGTTTGGTTTGAGCTGCTGGTTTTATTTGTGTTTACAAGGGGCGTATTCTAAGCGCCACCACGGCCACTCCCACAACTTGCTTTTAGATTACAAAGGGGGGGAGGGTGGCGGGTTGGGGGTTTTGGGTTTTCAGTTGTCATGCACCCGAATTTCAAAGGTGGAGGTGGATGAATGGCTGGGTCTGGCATGTGACTATTTACACGTGGCAGGAACCCACTATAGTCAAGTCGTCCAAAGAATGTCTTCCACGTATCTAAACTGTTAGCTGGTTTACACGTGGCAGGAACCCACCGTAGTCAAGTCGTCCAAAGAATTTCTTCCACGTACTTAAACTGTTAGCTGGCAACGTGTTTACGGAAGACGGCCTGGGGACTAAGCCAAACGTGGGCCCACCAGCTTCAGGATATCGGGTGCTGGGCCAGCTTTGTGGGTCCCACCCCCCAGAGGGTAACACGGTTTGGAGTTTAGGAAGGAGAGAAGGTGCATGAGGCCCTCTCGTCCGTCTTGGTTTGCAACTATAAATCGACCTTTCGGCTGTCTCTATTGTAAGCACACATTGCTCTCTCTCTCTCTACAAATCTTTGGGAACTGTCTGCTCTCTTCTCTGTTTAACTTTCTCCCCCCCTAAATCTCTTGTTTTGTTCGCTGTGTTTCTTCTTAAAGCTTAAAGAGTTATAAAACAGAGCACTCTGTCTTAGTTCCTCCTTTTCTTCTTCACTACAGTTTGTTGTACCTTCGAATATCAGTGAATTATCGTAAGGTATAACTCAAGAACCTTATAGAGGAGAAGTTTTCTCTGTTGGGCTATTCTAGATTCTTGATTTGATAATCTTGATTGGCTTCAAGTTCTTGTTTGTACTAATTTGGAAGGAAATGTGATTCTGTTTTTTTTTTGTAGAAGAAAGAGATGACAAACCAAAATGTGGTAGTGGCTGATAGAAACTCTGGAATCAACTTGGCAATCGCAGTGCACGTAACAAACTCCTCTATCTTCACCACGGCCGCGCAGAAGCCTCCGGCGGCTGCTGGCGGTTACATCTCTATATCTAGAAAGAAACTTTTAAAGAATCTTGAAATCAGTGGAGGAGCGAGATTTAATTCGTGGGTTGATTCCATGAGAACCTCATCTCCTACTCATGTCAAGTCCACACCCTCTGTTAATGACGACCACAGCTCATGGATTGTGAGTACACACGCAAAAACCCAAAAGAAAAATAGAAAAAACAATCTTTAACTAATATAAAGCTCAAGGAAGGATTTTCAGACATGATCAAATGATGACTCGTGATTTTTAATGTGGTGATTGCAGCTTCACCACCCATCAGCCCTGGAGATGTTTGAGCAGATAATCGATGCCTCCAAAGGGAAGCAAATCGTTATGTTTTTGGACTATGATGGCACACTTTCTCCTATCGTCGATGACCCAGATAGAGCTTTCATGTCCAAGCAGGTTGGTATCTAGTTCTTCTCTGTACACTTCCTCTTTCCTTTTTTCTTTTTATATTGTGACTGAAGTTCGTGCTGTGGAAAAATCTAGATGAGAGCAACTGTTAGAAAGCTTGCAAGATTTTTTCCTACCGCCATAGTTAGTGGGAGATGCAGAGACAAGGTACATTTTAAGGTTTTCCCCCCCTCTTTCGAATGCAATAATGATAGGCCAATAAGTACAGATTACTCTGGCTCTTCTCTTCTCATGGTCTGAGATTTTGTGTTAAATTTTGTTACTTTCTGTCCGTATTTTACAGGTGTATAACTTTGTACGGTTAGCAGAACTGTACTATGCTGGAAGCCATGGCATGGACATTAAAGGACCAGCCAAAGGCAGCAAATACAAGAAAGTGAGTCAGATTTACAGCTGTATTTTCAAGTACCACCATGCAAATATAGCTCAATTAATTTTCTTCATCTTCTCCTTTCACAAAATGATAGAAATTGGTTTGTCTTTTGCGCTGTAATCTTCAGGGCAGTGAAGGTGTTGTTTTTCAGGCTGGCAGTGAGTTTCTCCCCATGATAGATGAGGTCATACAACTACTTGATTATGATGTAGAAGTTATTACTAAAAATAAAATAAATAAAAGATTGGAGGATATTTCCATTTTTTTAAATCTTTTCTTGGTGATGGGTTTCCAGGTCTACAAAGAACTGGTAGAGAAAACCAAAACAACTCCAGGGGCTAAGGTGGAAAATAACAAATTCTGTCTCTCTGTGCACTATCGCTGCGTTGACGAGAAGGTAGGAATCGGGCATCACAAAATAGTCATTCATTATGCCGTGACTGTTTTATTAAAATTAATTTTGACCAACTGTGATGCATGAAAAATACAGAAATGGAGTGGACTGGCTCAAGTAGTGAAGTCAGTGTTGAAGGAGTACCCAAAGCTTCGACTCACTCGTGGAAGAAAGGTGCGGCGTGGCATCTAACAAATTAACAATCTTGTATTTTATTAATTTATTTATTAGTTTTATAGTGTATGTGGTGAGTATATAATTAAGAGATGCCTCACTTTATTTTACACAGGTTTTAGAAATCCGCCCTACCATTAAATGGGACAAGGGAAAGGCTCTTGAATTTTTGTTAGAGTCTCTTGGTAAGGTCTTGCTTTCCTTTTTCGTTCTTTGCTGTGCTTCATCGATAAAAATAATCACGTCCTCAAAACGTAAATCTTCTATCTGAAGAACCCCAAAAAACAAGTATTTAAAAAGAAGTCATCTCCACTATATATATATATATATATATATATATGTGAGCCAGACAAATAATATATAATAGTGTTGAATAATTTATTACCACAAACTCCAATAATTATTACTCTCCCTTACAGGATTCGCCAATTGTACTGATGTTTTTCCTGTGTACATTGGAGATGATAGAACAGACGAGGATGCGTTTAAGGTATCCAATGCTTAAGAAAAAAAAGTAATCTTTCTTTATCAAACTTGTACAAATCTAGATCTTTTTAGGCTAATATTGTATTAATTTTTTTTACTGTTGTCAGGTGCTGAGAGAAAGAGGACAAGGTTTTGGTATCTTGGTCTCTAAATTCCCCAAGGACACCAGTGCATCTTATTCCCTACAGGAACCCACCCAGGCAAGCATCCAATACATGCAGAATTGCTGTTATTTATTAATTTATTTCTCTAATTCTGTATACTTTTCTCTTATGAGTTATCAATACGTACGTTGATAGCTACTCATATAGCTTATGAGTTTTGGGTATTCCCACATGCAGGTTATGGATTTTTTGCAACGTTTGGTGGAGTGGAAACGAACTAGCCTTTCAAGGGTTTAAGATGAAGTAGGAAAATCGAAACGGTACATATAAATATAGCCACCCCTTCAAGAAATGTAATTAAGGGTGGGATCGATGTTAGACGACTGTGTAATTTCTTGTTCAGGCTGCAAAAAATATGAACAAGAAAACAGGAAGGGGGAAAAATGACTCTTTTCTTGACTTGAGAGGCTTTGTATTAACTAGCTAGCTCGGTACATGGGGCAACTAAGATCTGTAACTAGCAAATAATCAATCTAAATGCATAGATATTTCGATCTCTCTTCTTCTACATGACTCATACTGAGATCCATAGTTTTAAATTGTCTGTGTGTGTGTGAAACTGTAATCTCCATAACCAAACCTGAAAATTAATCAATATTAACTGTAACTCCTCACATGGCCTGCTTAATATGTATATGATTCATAAGAGATTTCTTCCCATGCCACCTCTCTCTTCAGCATCTTTGGGAAAAGGATATGTGTAAGAATGATCCCTCTGAATGAAAGTCACCATGGTTTTACTGATCCTATTTTACATTATTGGTGAATACTCCATTTTTATGTGAACCCGCAGCTCGAAATTACTTTTAAGTTACGGTCTTCAATATCAGCTTCTTCTGTTTTTCATGATTAAATATCCTAAATGGCTAATTGGTCAAGAACTATCATGAACTTAACTTTCAGTCAATAGAGACTGAATCCCTATCCCTTTTCTAATCTGATTTAGATCCCTAGCCTTTCTAGCACCTGCAATATCATCCTTCCATCCAATCCGATAAGTTTATTGAAGTTTTTTTTAATGTTTAATCCACATGTCGCGTTCTATAAAGGCTGTATGCCCAGTCAAACTTAACAGATTGGATGGTGAAATAGACGAGGGATGTCATTGGAAAAAGAAAGAAAGAAAATGAAAAGTGAAGGATCTAAATCAGATTTTAAAAAAAGTTATGGACTAAATTCATGTTAACCAAAAATTGATGGTAGTATCTGACCTGTTAGCTATCCATTGATTTGATTTTTTTTGTTTCACAACTTTGAGATCTATGATATTCTAGGAGAAGGATGTAACAGCATATTTAATTTTTACGCATCATCTAATAGTCTCAATCTGATCATTTACAAAAGCTAGCTTGATGAATAATTGAAAAATAATTGTTTGGGTTTGGTTAACACCAATAAATAAATATGTGTGGCCTCACATTACTGTTACCATTTCTATTTTCTCATGATCACAATTTAATTTGAAGCGATAGATGTCAATCTAATTTGATCCGATCTGAATAAGTAGGTTATGAATATTATTAAACATAACCTGAAACTCGTCCGAAACAAACTTTTTATATTTTATAAATATATTTGTAGAATATTTAGATTAATATTGACAGATACACACACACACACCTCTTTCTGCTATGCCGCTTGAAATGTTTAGTTAAAAGGAACTTTCTGAAAGAAAAAAGAACCTCCCACATCATAGTTACCTTGAAATTTTGCGTGCTAATGTACAAGTTTTAACAAACAATTCTTGTAAGAGAAAGGTGTTTGAGTCCAAGGTTGCCAGCTTTGTGAATAATTCCTCAAAAGTTCCGAGGCTAGCCCGGCTACAAGGTTGAAGGAGAGAGTTACCCTGTGCTAACTGCTTTCCAAGACCTAAAATGGATCGGCTGGAAGAACCTCATTGGCCACTTATCTTTTCTTAAAAAGACAGGAAGAGCTCGAGGCCCCGTTTCCTTTGATTCGCTGCTTTCTCCTCAATCATCCCTCTCAAGGACTGCTAGACTGTTTGTACGTACTGTCTATCTACAACTTTGGAAGATATGGGGTTATATAAAAGAAAAACGCAAGGCTAATCAATCACTAGTTACAGAAAATATTGTAATGGGTTTTATATGATAGACCACCTTAACAATACTTCGTACAGATCAATGACTGTTTATCAATATTTTAGTGCAAAAGGAGGGACAACTCACTCGGTACAGATTCAGAATTTACTAGAAAATGCAATGTGAGAAAAGCAAAAGGCATGTAGATGGAACTTATCATAGCTAGCTCACTGACAAATCCTTAATTTGGAGATAAGATTATCGTTTCCATCATGATTGGTTCATTCGGAGATGTGGAAATGTTGAGGCCCCATTATATAGATTAAATTTTCCTCTTTTACTTTATATTATCTTCATGCTGAGTCAAAAGGAGAGAGCCATGAGACGGATGATCCAAAAAAATTGTGGACAGTCTATCCTATTTTCATTTTTTCTTTTCTTTTCCCCTTCCTGACAACATGCCACAACACTTGGATCTTTTTATATGAATGAAGACATAATGCTTACCTTGCAGGAAGGATGTGGTAACCATCGTGATTATATACCAATAATAATAATAATTAAATCAAAGCTGGCTACAATATCTCATGCTCGTTCTGGTAAACAGTGAGGGATACTGTATATCCATCCCCCTATGTGACCATGGATCAATAATGGCTGCAACATAGGGAATTATTGACTCTGGTAGCTAGCTAGGTTAGCTTCCATTCTTTTATACTTTCACAGATCCCCAGAGTCTGCCTAACCTCTCCCAAAATTCCATCTACGAACCACAGAAATCAAAGAAGTCCTTTTCTTTTCTAGATGTCCATCACTCTGTTCATTTGGTTAATGTATTGTTATTTTATTAGAATAGAATATTTTGATTTTGGAATATATATATATATATTAGCTAATTCCCTGTGCCCTGTCGTGGGATATAAAAAAATTAATTATGTGAATTTTTTTTATAATATAAATTTAGATAAAATAATAAATTATGCAGAATTCATGTTAAGATAAAATAGAAAAATATTTTTACAAAAAAACAATAAAAAAATAATCACTAAAATTATTATTATTATAGCGCAAACAATAAAATCATGAAATCATTTAATCCAAAAAAGATAAAAATATCAGAAAATATAAAAAATGAACAAAAGATAAAATGGAGCAATATTAATTTGAAAATGATCATCAACATATATTAAAATTACTTTTAAAATACAAAAATAAATAAGTTGTTACACTACATCAACGAAATTTTAATGGATAAGGTCTGAGATTAAATTGAACAATTTGATATACTACAATAAGGTTTAGTTCAAATGATCCAACGCCAATAGCAATATTTGTTTATATATATATATATATATATATATATATTGAGAAAGAATATTATTAAAATTGAGCCAATGCGAGAGCAAACATCAATAGCAATTACCTGTGAATGGCGCAGGAAAAACACTGTGATTATAGGTAATATATAATTAAATATATCAATTCAAAAAAAATTAGTTCAAATCTAAAAATAAAATTATTTAGAATGATGCAATTTCATTTAAAAAAGATAGACTAAAATAATTATGAACATATATAAAGGTAATTATATTCTCTGATTGATCTGAAATTTTAACATAATATATATAAATATGTCAACAGACTTCTCGTAAAATTTCATCTCAATCTAACGGTTGAATTTAGAGATATGATTGATATTGTAAAAATTTTCATTATTTAAAAAAAACACTTTTTAACCGAAGCGGAATTGGAATTTCAGAAACGGACCAAAATTTTAAACGGGATAAAAATTACATCGTTTTATCTCATTTTTTTAACTAGTAAAAAAGATTTTGGCCGGACAAAATAAAATGAAATTAACAACACTACTCCATATATAATGAGTCTTCTCTCTTGTTGGTTGTTATTATTATTATTAGAAAAACAAATCGATTAAAATTCATAAGGCCGTGGTTTAAAATGGCTCGAGATGTGTTCAAATGCTCAAAATCCTTTCCTTGTGAGCAAACGCATTGAAGAAACCATTTACTAGAAACATATAGTACTCTTATGCAAAGGACCCTATATGGTGGTAAAATCCAAATATTTACCTGGTTAGGTCGTACCAAAGATGGACATATACGACCTTTCTCAAACAAGGAAGAAGAAAGATTTGGAAAGAAGTTTAATATATGCTTCTGAGATACACTTTTACGAGTAGAAAAATGAGTAGCAGGCACCACAAGACGACATGAGTCATGCGAATTTATTAATTCAGATCTTCTTTTTCGTCTGTTGGAAATAAATTAATAATTTAAAGTCACAATTAATACGAATTGACTAGATATTATTTGCACATGCTCATAAAGACGTTGAACTTGGCATCCTGAAATAGAACCCCCCCCCCCTTCAAATAACAAGTCTTCTACACAAGCTTAAGAACTTGAGTGATAGGAAATGAAGTGTCATTGCTTACGAACATCAGAACAGGCTATACCCCCATTGGGTACACAGATTTGGAGGAGCCCCACCTCACAGATGAATATTTTTACTATTTTTTCTTTCTTTCTGGCTTTCAAAGGGAATCGGAAAAGGATAAACTTTTTGGTTAGGTTTTTGAAAGGGAAGGCCACCACTTGGGCAAGGGAATCTATGGCTGAATGAGGAGTTGGAATCCACTTACGGGGGTGTGTTTGATGTGAGAAAGAAAAAAAAGAGAAGAATTTGTGTATAGGGACAGCAACATGGCTCCAAGCTTTGACAACCTCGGTTTCTTTCGGACGTGGAAAGATGGAGTCCACTAGCTAGGGTTTCATATTCATCATTGGTGCCTTAACTGAAATAAACTAGAATCTTTTGAGCTTCAATTATTGGCAGGGAAGGAAGCACAGGCGGCTGTCACCACTGCATCAACTCTGACCGGTAAACTCAACTTCCCCTCTCCTCACTTCATTCTGTACATTGTCGTTGGAAAGGGATACATGTAATAATAGATTGCACTAGATTGGAGGCTAAAATAATGCCATTGAACCAATTTTTTTAACCGAAAAAATAGAAGAAGAAGATGCTTATATTTTTTTAAAAATAAATAAGAGAAATTCAATTATTATGGTAGATATTAATTAATTTGAGAATATGATAGAAATATGAGTAACAACAACAAAAACAAAACAATGATGAACTTTGAAATAAATAAATAAATGAAAAAAATGAGTCATCTACAATAAACAATAACAAAATTGAAAAAACCAAGAGTCAAATATAGGCCAATATTTTAATATCGTAACACGGGTAATTTACTCAATTGTGTTTAATAAATCTATTTACTAAAATAAACTTATAATAGAAAATGATGTGCATATAAAATTTATTGATTAAAATAAAATAGTATGCAAGGTTGCAAATATTAAAAATGTTAAAAAAATCCCATTATTGTTATTAAATCACAAATGAACCATACTACCTTTTTTAAAAACTAAACATTGTTTTCTTAAAATACTTAATGGAGTATCGTCCAACCCAATCTTATATATATATATATATATATCATTTGGGAATACCAAAAAATCATCTTAATATAAGAATTTAGATTCTTAAATAAAATCTCAAAATAAAATTTATATTATTATATAACAAAATGAATCAGTTTTATATATGATTTATAATAACAACAACATTAATAACAATAATAATAATAATAATAATCATATAGACAATCAATCAAATAATTAAGGGCATGCTCCCAAAGTGGGAGGATTAATTGACCTGAGATTAATGAAAAGGACGTAGCTTGACTTTTAGTTTAAGAGGCTAATAGCTATAATTACACAAGGAGAAGGGGAGGGAGAGAGAGAGGGGAACGTCGTGTACATGACAAATTATAAATAAAGAATAAACACAATATATAATTAGAGTGAGGGTTCCATTTTTTCCAACAAACGAAGTGCAAGTGTAATTGCTTTTCTGAAAAGCCTGCATTCTCCGCGGTTCCTCATGCTCTGTTAAAGCTTCGTTTCTTTAAACAAAGTCTTCCTTCAAAGTGTACGTGGCACTTCCTTTAAGCTACTTGTTTTCTGAAAAAATAAAATATCCTCTACAATAATTGTACTCTCCTTTTTGCTCTTAACTGTCATCTTTTGAAGGAAAGTGACTCCATATTGAATTTCAGATCTCACTTCTTGTTTCTATACGCACGTCCATGCTTACTTAGAGAGAAACTAATATGTTTTATTAGTTTAGATGAACAAGTAAAATTATGGTTGTTTTAGGTTTGGTATATGTCTTGATTTAAATTCGATATTTGCTGTACAGATTATAAATTTTTTATTATCACATAACATTCTTTTGAAGACTTTGAATAATTATTAGTCTTAGAACGATATATATATCTAACACTTATCAGGCTGGCAGCCCGCGCAAAAGAAAATTAAATTAGCAGTCGAGGTTTTATTAAAAGAGATCTACACTACCACTGGGTTCATAGCAATCTAGTTGGGAGGGGAAAGGAGTTCTCTAAACAAGGGAGAAATTAAGAAAGATAGCTAAAAAGAAAAGTTTACAGATCATGGACTGTTTATTTATCCATTTTTTAATTATTTAAAATTAATTATATCAAAATGTATAGTTTTTAATTAATTGTAAACCACTAACATTCACGCGTCTTGATGTGCTATTTATCATCCGGGCAGGTGGAGCGTGCCCGTGTCAAACTCTCCGAATGGGTCCATCATCGTGCCTCTTTGTGATCAGAACATAATGATGGGCTTTAGGCCTGTAAACTTATCCAAAATCTCCTCAGTGTCACCCAATTCTATCCCAAGCCTCAACTAGTAAACCTGTTCAGAATTACTAAATCCACCCTGCCCATCCGAAGGTACTCTTTAAATCCTGAAAGCTATCAAAAAATTTATATTCCATATGTTAATTACCCAAAAGAAATCTTATTTAAAAAAGACAGAGACCATGCTTTAGCGAGGAGAAACAAAGCAATATAGTTGAGTTCAAACCATTTAAGATTAAATCTTATTTGGTATTATTTAAAACCTTTTAAAGTGTGTGTTGATTGAAAATACATCAAAATATTATATATTTTTTATTTTTTAAATTTTATTTTTGACATAACATATCAAAACAATATAAAAAAAGACAATATTATTATTACTTTTAAAACACAAGAACAAACCTCCTCCTAATTTTCCCTGCTACTTTGGGTAAGAAGTTCAGAGAATATTTTTCAAAAATGAAAAATTTCGGTGACTCTTTGTGATAATTTCAAAGCAATTTAGGAAAAATATACGAGAAGATTTTTTCAAATTACTTTTCTTAACTCGTAATTATAATTGGAATGTTTTGGATTTAATGTGATACAAATGTTTTATCTTTAAATATCTCAGTGCATTTTGTTTAATAGTAATAAATGATGGTTTTTACAAAGATGGAATATGATTATTTTATTGTGGTGATGGTGATTGTTGTGGTTAATGATTATATATAATGAGATATTCATAAATGATGATGGTTATTAACGGTGGTAATTATGATGGTGGTGGTGGTGACAATGGTGGTAATATGGTGATGGTGACGGTTGTGATAATATTTATAAATTAATAATGTTAAAAAGATATTTTTTTCATAATATTATAATATTTTATTATAATATTAAAATATTTTTTATTAATTTATATTTCAGTATTTATTTCACATTAAAAAATAATAACAATTTCCACAGAACAGATAAACTTTTGGTTTTACTTCATTTAAACAGTGGGGGACGTGAAGTTGGGTTTGGATTGTAGTTTCAAAATTGTAAGATTTTATTTGGGCTTGCTCATCATAGGTGGGCCATCTGTTACCTAAGTTAAACAGATTGTTATGTATGGCTGTAAAGGAATTCTAAGTTTAAGGAAGTATGATAGGCTTCATTAGTCAGCTTGTTTGGTTTTTCCATGTGGTGATGATATTTAGAATAAATTGTTTTTTTTCAAATTCTTTAAAAAAAAAATTAAAACACAATGTCAAATAAGACATCAACTTTTTGAATCTAGCGACGGGGAAATGTGTAAATTTACAGAGAGCGGCCATGAAAAAAACTTGGCAACTTAGACTATAGCTAGCCACGAGTTATTATTAATCATATGATTAGTTTTCCTGAAGAAATAAAACGAAACTACATGTATATAGTTCATCGATCCACCAGCTAGAACAATCAACATAAAATAACACATTCGAATGAAAGGAAAATTAATACGACAGGGCCCGGAGTATTAACTGAATTTGCATAACATTGATGGTTACTACTGCAGCATAATCATCATCATTGATGATCAGTAACATCTACTTGAATTTGGACTGACATTTTTGAGATACAACATCCTTACCTGCCCCCAAAGAGCTCACCTTGAAATCACAAACAACATCGATTTCCTTACTTCCTAGTTTAACTCCCCCGAGACCTTTCACCGTGATCGGGACATCCATTTTTATCGATAAAGATACAGGTTTCTTCCCGTTTTTGTCTTGGACGCTCGTTTCAACGTCGTCAGGCAACGGTCCATTGGAGCCGGTTAGAGCTAGCTCAAAGCTTTCTGAACTACCAGCATCTTGATCCACCTCAGGGAATTTTCCTGTACCAATCTTGTGATTCTTGTATAATAATGTGGCATCCCCTTTGTTGCCATAAGAAATGCTCAACCTTCCATTTGGGTTCTCTGTTTCCAATGTGATTTGGTACCCAGGATGTGTTTTCTTATGAGTAGAAGGCGGGTTTTTGACAATAACATTCACAACGGTGAAGAGAGGAACTTTAGGGGTAAAAAGAATGTGAAATGTCCAGACTATTATGCCAATTATGAGAGCAAGCAAGATCAATGCAACAATGATGCACAGCCACCGGTTGCAACATGGCCTCTCCTTCTTCTGTGGAAGGCGGTGGCGTTCCGCAATTATAGCATTTTCCGGTGATGGAGTACTAAATATTTGGTCTTTCGGGATCTGAATAATATAGGTTTCAGATTCAATGGCTTCGGGGGATGGGAGTTTGACGGATTTCTTGCGTGGTGGAAATGGTCTTGGTTTGGGAATTAGGTCACAGCCGGATGGTGGGGATCTGGTGGGGAGAGGAGGCTCATCGCTTTGGTCACCACTTTCATTTGGGACCCGCTCCTCCATTTGGAGATGGGGAGCGGCGGACAAAAGGGAGGTTAGGGTGGCAAGGGTAAATGGTAATGACGTGCAACGAAGAAAGTTAGGGTTTGCATGGGAGGAGGTTGTTGCATGAGCTGTTGATTGGAAGGGTTAGAGATAGGATGAAAGATACAAAGGTCGGCATTGGAGGTTGACAACACATAAGCACTACAAGTATGGTAAGGAAAAAGCATTGGTATATCATCAATTTGAGTTTATTTTTAGATCTTTACTTGGTCAAAGGTGATCAGAGGGTTTGAGATTTACACCTTAATTTGTTCCACTTGTAATTAATTAAGGCCGGACTCCTAATTAAGATCGTTACTAATATGTGCCTATTTCTCCACTGGTGCCCATTAAGTTTTTTTTCTTGCGTCCCAACAGCTAGCCTAGGGCAACAACTGTCCGTCGAAACGCTGAAAGGAAAAAAAGCAAGCTAAACAGGCTCGATAAATAGGCAAAAGCTTAAAATAATGAGGAAGAAGGTGGACGAGAGAATCAGAACACTCATAGAAAATGGCGTCAAATCACGTCACCGTTCTCTCTTCCTTAGCTATCATCGGCGACAAGTCAGGTGACCAGCCAAGCTTTTACCCTTTTCTGTTTTCTTTCAGTTTTTTTCTTAAGAAAATAATAATAACAAGCAGTATATAATTTTCCATTGCGATGCAGGTTGTGAACCTTCATTATATGCCAAGCAAGTTGGCACCTTTTTGGTTGCCCCCTTTCTACTCTCATAAATAATAATATAAATCATATTTTGAGGTCTCACCTATCAGTTTAAGTTTTTAGATGAAATGGTTCATTAACATGGTATCAGAACCTTGTTGATCCAGCAGTCACGAGTTCGAATCTCACCATCATCATTCTATTTGATAAAAATCAAGCAAAAGATAAAATGGGCTTGTATGCAAGTTTTAAGCCCAAAAAACTTTCACTGGGGTGTGCTAGAGAATAATATAAATTATATTCTGGGGCATCACCTATAATCTTAAACTTTTAAATGAGATGATTCATTAGCTTAAGTTTTTAGATGAAACCCTAGAATATGATTTATATTATTCTCTAACATACTCAATCAATCTTCATAAGTTCCAGAAATCTCTCTGTTCTACCCAAAAAGAAGAAGAAAAAAATAAAGAAGATGCAACCAAACAATAATGCCATCCATATCTCTTCAACTGTTTTTTCTTTAACCAGTAGTCTTTTATTCTTTTTTGTTTTCTTCATCTCTTGAGGATGAAGATTGTGTATACATAAGAACAGGGTCCATCATCAAAAAGGTGGCGCACAGACTCTATCATAAGCGTGAGACTCTATGACATGAATGGTGATTACGTGGGGATCTCCGATATTGAAGCATGGGGAGGGTTAATGGAGCAAGGTCACGACTACTCTGAGAGGGGCAATTTGGAAATTTTCAGTGGAAGAACACCATGTTTGAGTTCTCCTGTGTGTGCCTTGAGCTTGACCTCTGATGGGTTAGGCTCTGGCCATGGTTGGAACGTTGACTACGTGGCTGGCTTTTGATACTTCACCTTACGAGTTAATTGCTACTAGGAATTATTATGCGGATAATCGGGCTAAAAAATCTGCTGCTTTAAGTTCTTCCATGTGAAGGTGAGCTGTTTTTCGGATAGTCTTACTAAGAGGTGTTGAATTGGATAAAAACAAATTCCTACTATGCTGATCAGAGAAGTGGTGTGTTGCATTGTTGGCATCGACATATAGTTGGAATTATAATTATAATGCTAAGAAAGTGGGAGTGTTTTATAGAGTTCCTTTGTCGGTCAGATGCGATCTAATATGAGTAGTCAACTTGTGTCGGTGTTCTTTAATGCTCATAGATAATGGGCCTAATAGATATGTGTTGATATTAAAAAATAAATTTTAAAAATTAAAATATATCAAAAAATAATTATAAGCAAGCTTTAAAAAAGTGATTGAAAGGAAAATGCTTTTTTAAAAAAAAAAATATAAGAATTATTTTATTTTCTAAGATAAAATATGTGATATTATAGTCTTCAACCCCTTTTAAATTATTATTTTCAATTTAATTTAGTTTTACAATTTCTTGGTTGGTGTAACTTTGCACGCTCTTAAAAGAAGCTTGAATTTCATACATCTTTCCAAACAAAATTTCACACAAGTGTCCACCTATACATAAAAACGAAGTCCTTTACAGCATATTCAAAATCATGATGCCCGCTCGGGTCAATTTTCTTCCCTAAATTAAAGCATTTTCTTTCGCTAATTTCAATCTAGTGTGCCCAGTCTCTTGCCTCAGCATCAACGCTAGCCATAACCAGTCTGGTTTTTGTGTTCTTGGCCTCATCTGGCTCTGCAGGTAGCTGTTCTAGCGATTTCTTTCTACCATTTCACTTCTTGTTCTCTTGCTTTATATTAAGCTGCAGCATCTGGTCCTCTCTGCTTCTTGAGCTCTGACTTGGCCTCCATCAAGGCCCTGCTCACTTCTTCATCCTCCGGGGCTTCATTTTGCAACATCTCATAGTCTTTGATTGAAACTTCCCATTTTTCTAACTATTTCAGTGAAACAAACGTTGGTCACTAGCAAACCAAATTTGAAAAAAAAAGATCTTAAAATGATGAGTAAACGAGCTGTATAAAGTAAATTATTTCTCTGTTCATTTTAGTCACCTTAGCATGGCAATCAGCTCTTCTTAATCTGGCCTTGGAGTAACCTGGTCGGACTGTAAGAGCAGCATTGCAATCCTCTACCGCTTTCTCATACTGTCCGAGCTTGGACCGGCAGGCAGCTCGATTGCATAGCAACACTGAGTTGTAGGGATCATGCTCGAGTCCCTCACTGTATGCACTACTGGCCTCGTAAAATTTCGCTGCCTTAAAAAGCTGATTACCATTTGATCTAGCTGCAGCTACAGCTTTAGCCTTTCTCAACACCATATTTGCTTCCTTGTTGTTAGAATCAAGCCTAGTTGCTCGTTGCACCGCAGCCAAAGCATCATCGAATCTGTTAATCCGTAGGTTAAAAGCTTCATTAGCTCAATAAACACCAAGGATAATTAACCTGTGCGTTCTTTCAATTGTATTGGACTGAATAAAATCGACAGCTACTTGTTATGTTAAGAAGCTAACATTAAGTATTTCAATTAGACAGATTCGATTCTAATCAAATTACAGCTTGGCTCAAACATGAACCCCGTTAATAGTAGTAGTCGACAATACAAATGTGTTCGAGTTCTTTATGGTATAACAATCTTGAAGAAGATTCTCCAAAAAAGGGAGACTATAAGAAGATCAAAGTATTTTATCTTTAAATCCTTCTTTGGTGAATAGAAGAACAGTTTTTACCACCTAATTATGGTGAGAAGTACAGACACAGGAGTTGTGATGGGGTAGAGCTGAGAGGCATGTCTTTTGTTTCAAAAAAGGATCCTGCTTTTTCCATAAAGCATAGGTGCAAAATCAAAGCATTTAACCCAGACAATCATTAGGGAATATATGAGCAAGTTGGTGACTGGTGGGTAAGTGGTCAAAGTTTTTCTTGACTTTGTATATCTTTGGTCCCCCTTTTTACCAGCAAAAATATGCCTTGTGAGTTGTTCCTCAACACCAGGTTACAGTCACGTCTTTCTTATTTCTATGAACCTCTGCAATCATTTACTGCAGCTCTCATGCAAATTGTGGCCTCTAACGCAATTCTAATAATGCTTGACTATGTAGTACAGAACACTAACCTGCCAAGAGCCATGTGAACCTGAGCTCGCACCACTAACAAATTTGCATTACCTATTGGACCGAAAAATTTAGTACAGGCATCTACATCGAAATTCGGACACCTTATCGATGCTTCATCTGCTTCTTGGTGCCTATGAAGCTTCATCAAGGCCTCAGCTTGCAATGCAAATATCTAAATAAGACACAAAACTAGTTTAGCATAATATGGCAGTACTTAACATGCAGGGGTTACAATGTGATGAATGATAACTAGGTGGCTTACTTGCGGTGCTGAATCTGCGCCAGCAGATATAGTAGCCGCAGTCTCCTTGATCAAGGTGTTCCAATCTCGATGTTTACGAGCATCCGTGCACTTGTTCAGATGGGCTTGAAGAGATTTAGCTTTTGAAATGTCAAAATGGTCAGCTTCTGGCCCTGCATGTTTGTAGTGATATATAGCCTTTTCTGCCTCACCTAATCTATTAACACATAAGAATTTCACCAAGGAAAAAAAGAAACACAGTATTAAATTAGCATGGAACTAAACTGTACTAGAGTCTCTCGGCAATTAATGGTAATTTTTATACCTGAGATACAGGTTTGCTAAACGATGATGAGCTCTATGGTAATGGGGTTCAATTCGAATGGCTTCTCTGCACTCGAAAACTGCCTCGAGGATTTTTCCCAGAGCTGTTAATGCTGCACTTCTGTTGCTCCGATAAGAAGCCTTGTTAGGATCAATCGAGATTGCTGCATCATACAAAGCCAACGCCTCTGCAAAATTCCCATTCTTGTAATCTTCATTACCCATCATTTTAAGTTGCTCAGGGTCAATTCTAGTTGACAGAGCCCGACATAAAGAACCTGCAGCAGGCTGCGCACCTACGTTTGGTTTCTCTTCATTCTGTTTCTTCACTACATTTCCCATTACACTATTAGGGTATTTTCCGTCAGCTGTAACAACCTCTTCTCTTGCGGTCTTAGGAAGGTAATCAAGAACATTATAAGCTGTATTTCCTCCACCTCCTCCTTGCTTCAAGTTACCTAAATTGCCAAGAAGCATCACATTGCTTGATGAAGCACGAACAAGCGTGCTGCTTCCTTTAGATTTCTGGTGATCAGAGATCATGCTTTCGAGCTCACCGGAAATACCAACTGCCTCCTTAGGAACCCTCCTACCTTGATTAACATATGCATTTTGATTACTGTAACCTTGATTTTGATTAGCATAGCCTTGATCAGAAGATGTTTTGGTTGCTTCCTCGGGAAGTTTTTTACAGTAGTTTTGGTTCTGTGCAGGAGGGATCTTGGGATGCATAGGAGCCTTTGTGATAGATTTTTTCTGCCCTTCTGCTACACTATGCGAATTGTCTAGAAATGCAGCCTCATCCGAGCCACTCTTTCTCCTCTTTGGCGTGCTAGGAGTTCTGGTGAAATTGACTGCATTCACTGTAGGAATTGAACCTGTAGATGTTGATCTTCTTGGCCAAAAACTTCTTCGACCGAAAACTACCGAAAATAGGCCACAACCTGCAGTTTTCTTTTCTGGCGATAAGTCTCCCATATTTTGTTCTGACCTATGAGCCTTTCTCCTCGGGTCTTAAAGACAATGCAGTTTTCTGTGGTAGAGAAGAATGGCGCATTTTCAAACCAGCAAAGACACAGAACATCGGTGGCTATTTAACTATTAAAACAACATGGAAACATTATTGATGGAACGGCTTTGGACGAAGATTAAATACTGCATAAATATATTTACCATGGACTTTGTCAGGCAGGAAGATTGAATCCTGCATCAATCTAGGAAAAACAATGGGAGGGGGGGTAGAGAAGAAAATAAACGTGGGGTTTTAAAATAGGCTAGCTGGAGATGAATTGCAAGGGCTCCTGAAGTGACCGCTAGGACATAGAATCTCTTTGTTTTCTCTCTCTCTCTGTTTGAGACAAGACATGAAATGGCATGATGAATGTGGGGGGGAAATTGTAAAATTTTACAAAAAGAGCACTCTAATTTACAGTTGTTCTTGATTGTTTGATTTTTTCTGTTTCTCTTTTGTTTTGTGTTTCTTAGGTGGTGGGAAAAAGGGAACCAAGAGACCCGGTCTTTCGTAAGATGTGGATCTCTAGATTTTTAGCAAAAGAAAGGAGTTCCCCCCCTATCTTTCCCCTACATTTTGGCATGGGAACTCCTCTCATGTAGTTATTACACACGTAAATCGACAAACGAAAGGGCGAAAAAACAAGAAGAAACTCCTATTACCAAAAGAATCATTGTAAGAATCTCATAAATGGTGATCTAGGTTGTCAAGCTCTGAAAAATCTACTAAGCCACTGTTTTTATGCCATTGCGGACATGGTATTGTCTAGTGGATTCATCGACCTCTCCGAGAGCATTGCATCCGGATACCACAGGTCAACAAGCAACCTTGCAAAAGTTGGTCTTTAATAAATTAACACAACTTGACATTATTGTTATTTGTGCCAAGCCAAATTTGTCTAAGGTGTAAAACCAAAAGTGTAAGGATATTGAAAATCGTTGACATGGACTTCGAAAACGTTGCATTGATTTACTCGAAAATAATTGCAAATTCCTGTAATGACTGTAAAACTTCCTGTAATTGGGCCCACCCCACATAAAAAGCACCATGTCTTTGGTGCAAGGTGTAGAAAACAGAATAACCAGTTAAATCACACCATTTCATGACATAATGACTTGTTAATCAAGCTGAATCGACCCACCTATCAGATTTGTGAGATACTTGTAATAGTGATTTATATAACTATTCACAATATATATATATATATATATATATAAAATTTGGAAACATGGGAAAGAGAAAATAGAGGGGGGCACGTTGGCACATTCTAGGCTTTGAGCATCGCACGTATGAAGAAAGCTGGATTTTATAAACAAACCTGCCAACAGTAATATGGAAGTTCCTCCCTTGTAGAAGGACAAAGAAATTGAACAATATAAAGGTGCAGGTAGGATGATTCCCACCTTTAAGCTATGCTAACTGGCGTGTCCTTTCCTTTATATGGATGAATGAATATACCAATCCTCAAATGCCCATACACCAGGGTCTTGGGTGTAGCTGTCTAGTAATTCGTAGTTTCATATGCTCAAATAGTCGAATGAACTTCCTTGGAGAATGCTGGTTAGTTGAAGGAGCAATCAAGATTTACATACTGCCGGAGACTACCAAATGCTATCTCATTTCTAACTGATTCCAATTGTACAAAAACCAACACATTCTTTCAAAAGCCATGGGTGACAAGGGCATTCCTGACGTTCTTCCACTGTGTTTTTGAGAAAATAGCAAAACAAAATCAGGAACGTTAGCTAGACATCTTCCAAAATTATAAAATTTCCAGAAGACTAGGAGCACATCAGAGATTTCAAAACCATTATGATGATGTTCTCTTCAATTCCTTTCCTATTGCTTCTGAAAGCTCCTCTGCGTTATATTCGACACCAAAGCATTTTACAACCTCCATGTTTGGATTTATCAAATACCTGCATGTTTTTAAAATACACAAACCACTTTTGAGTTCTAGACAAAAAAGGAAACTTAAAAATCAGAAGACAAGAAAGCAGTGGAGGAGCTCGGGATTTACATGTTATGAGAAGTGTCGACAAGATAATCATCTCCTTCTTCTTCAACTTTCCGGAAATAAACACGGTACTCTTGTGCCATCTGTCTTATAGCACCAACAGGTCCTGTTAATCCTACTAATCTTGATTCAAACTCTGCAGTCGTTCAAAGCTCATGAATATAGGTTAACCACAGCCAGTTATTACAAGGCAATTAAGGAATTATCTGAAACGTGTGCATTCCTGACCTTCAAGGTAAGCACGAAGTTGTGGGGGATTGTCACGCTGAGGATCAAGAGTGACAAACATAGGCAAAACCATAAGATTCTCTTTTGACTCTAGATCCATATGAATACAGATGTTAGATCCATATAAGTACAGATGCCCCTCAATAAAAAAAATTAGAGGTTATGCTGACTAATGCATCATACCTAATGTGTTTATTGCCTTGGTGATCAATTTCAGTTGCTCAGGTCCAACATCAGGCGAGGATGTATAGCCAAAGTACAGCAAAACCCAATTACCTAGAAAATCTTTCTCAGTAACTACTTTATTCTGCGTATTAATTAGGGTGAATGGACCACCAATAATCGGACCCTTGACATTGACGCAATCACTGCCTCGACCTGATCAGTATACAAGAAAAGAAATACAATTAGAAAAGTGGGAGAACAAGGTTAAGGAAGCCTTCAACAAGCTGCTTTGCATCTGACATCACCACCACTTGGCTTACATTCCTCATTTCTTTTCAGAAAGAGGCTAATCAAGCTTCATTTTAATCTTCTAGAAGCATGAGCTAAGGGTTTAGTAAAAATGATCATCACCCAAAGCGCATTAAAAGTTGTATCCTAGGCAACGGGGAATTTCCTTCTGCCTTGCAGCAGTTATATGACCACCATACAGTAGTCAAATCTCAAGTTAAGGAGACCACAAAGTGCATGTTCGAGTTTCCATCCTAGGCAAGTTCCATTCCAAGATGAAGCCAACCAGACAATAGGAGTAAGGTTAACCCACAGTGCAACATTTTGAGTCACACAAATCAGAAAGCCTAAAACACAGGTTTTGTAAGAATTAGGCCCCAAACACAGGTTTTAGGAACTCATTCCTGAACAAGGATAAAGTCAACCAATCATATGGCATCAACGATATCTTTTCTCAAGTCACAAGCCCATAATATACAGTAGGTTTTTAGCCAAAGCCAAATGCCTATCACAAGCCCAAAATATACATGTACACTTTTGTCCAATTAAGACTAGCTTGATGCCTTTGTATCATTCAAGGCTACAAAACTGATATGCCCCGAGACAATCATGTATTTTCCATTGCAACCACCGCTAACATATGGACACATAATCAATATTGATTGCCCGTGCACACAGCAACTAGAACTTTAATACATCTATTCAATTTTAGGAAAATAGAATTTTATAATCAATTTGGTAATAAACTAATTTCTCTTATAACCATACCATGTATTTTTTAAATTACATTTGATCCAGTCCCCCTTGGAGTCATAGAAACAACTCTGCCACTAGCAAGTTGGCTACTTCAAAGCACCTTTCAGGACAAAGCTGGGTGGTTTCATTATGTACCTCAAAGAATATGGAGTTATGGGGAGTCTTAATAAGAATAGGTTTTGGAGATAGAAGGTTAAGAATGGTCATTCTGGAAGATGATTTGCTAGTGCTGCTGGCACTTATCGGAACATAAATCCAACAAATGTGCTGTTCTGTGCAGTAAGAGACATGATTGGATCAAAACTGGATGGTATTCATTTTGAGCTGCTGATTTACAAAACAAGTAGTTTCTTATCATGGTTTTTTGGGTTAATAACGATGAACCCAAGCCTGATCACAACATACAAATGAGATGCAAGACCCACTAAGATCATCCATAAGTAAAGAAATGCACCTAGTGGTGGCCCAGAGAAATTTGTTACACTCAAAGGCAAAGAAAGGTGTCTCTAGCAAGGCAGTCTATGCAGAAATCCCCTTCTCTATATTTCTGATTCATCATCACTGTTTGATTATTTCTTTTATAAATGTGAGGTGAAATGCAATTTGGTGGTGTGCTGTACTTGCTTCGTGTTCAAGTCTCTAAAGAACTCAGTGAGAACAATAGAATCAAGAACAATATAGATTCAAAATTGATCAGTTGATTTAAGCAATCAATAAATACTTCCAAAGCACAATAATAATAAATAAATAAAAGATCCAGCATTTTTCCATGTTAATGTTAGAGCAGTCACTCTTTCTTTCTTAAGATTCAATAGAACTTGATCGAATTGAAAGCACTGAACTCCCCAAAAAGCTGCACACATTTTAATGGGCATCTTGATAACAGAGCATGAGTTTAAAGGCTGGCAGATGGTTCAAGTCCAGCTATTTATACTCGAGTTAAATAACAAAGAAAGTTCAGAAAATATTATATAACTTCAAAAGACCACTGAAATGAGCTACTGCTGAACAAGAAAATGTCAACTAAACTAAAAAGCAATTACTATCCAGGTTTAACTCATATTAATCATCAATGGTCACCGAATTTTCCACTTTGTCAAGCAAGACAAAGAACCAGAAATTCAATCTCTCAATCTAAGAAACGAAAACGAATCCAGTTATGTTTAAAAACCAATATCAACAAATTTCAGACCCATTGTAAACAGTCATTTGATAATAGTAAAACATAAAATGTACCTATTGGAACCGCTCTCCTCTCGTCATTATAATGCACAAAAGCTGCCAATCCAACAAATCCTAGAATAGCAGCTGGCTGCAAAATTACACATTTTTAGTTTCAACTGCAGAATCCTCCACCTTTTAAATAAAAACAAACACCAAACAATCATGATCTACCATATTTTAAAACAGCACATCGAATCGAGAACCAATACATATCAATTAGTGATAATGAAGAGGCTAAGCAGCATACAATGACAAGGAAACGAGGAGCCTTCAGTTCTACTTCTACTTGCGGTACAGTACGCTTCCAGTGAATTTGTCTTGTTGATTTGGAAAAACAACTAGATTGAACCCTCTTAGATGGACCAAGCCTACACCAATTACACATGATTCAACACATACTCGAAATGCCCCCAAAAAAACAGAGAAAATAAAAAACATTACAAACGTTACCAATAATTGTGTTCAAATTCAGCCTATAAAAGTAAAGAACAGACATTCACTAAATAATGCTCCTATTAAATTGCAGCAAAAGAAAAAGTCGACATTTTTTAATATATATATACAAACAGCAAACAGGACTCCATAGATTTCTATTCAAGCAATATGTAAACTAAAATGCATTCTATGAAAATTAAACCCTATACCCTTACCAGGAAATCACACGTGCTTAAACATAAAAAGAAAAACTAGAGTGATTGCTTTACACACACACACACACACACACACACACACACACACAAACCCTTCTTGATTAACTAGATGTAGTTTAAAGGGTTTAAGAGTGGACCTTTGGAGTAGACCGAGACACTGTCTTGGGCGTTGTTCAGTGGAAAAGAAGAGATAGCGAGAAATGGGCATCATTTTCTTCTTCTTCTTCTTCTTCTTCTTCTTTATTTTATTGGGGGGAATGGGTTTTTGAAGAATCGATTCTGCTCTTGGTGCATATAAGCAAACCCGAAGCATGTTTCTCTCCTTAATTTTCTTAATTTAATTTGCCTTGTTGCCCAAGCTCAAGTCACCTTTCAATTTTCTACCTTTTTTCCCAAGGAGGCTTATAGGGGTGGTGGTTTTAGTAGTTTATAACTTTATATAGTATTTGATTCGCTTTTTGCCATGAATTAGACAATTTTTTAGTTAAATCTAATCGATATTTTACATAGTTTATATATTTTTATGAATTGCTATAATATTTATAGGATATTTTTACTAAATATTTTATAATTTAGATATGTGTAGGATATTTAATACATAATATATTAAAATTTAGATATTTTTTAAGATATTTATTTTAATAAAATCTATATAAACATACCCGTTAACGAGGGCTCATCTATTTAGACTTCTTGTTTTCAGACAGCACAAAACTCGACATAAATCTAACACACTGCAAATCTATAAATTCTGAACTCCCTGATTCGCCATTTGATGTTGTCCCCCAGGGTGGCCATCAAGCAATAAATATATCGGGAAGTTTTTATTCTTGAGGTCTTCCTTGCCAAATAACATTTTCTCCATAGTCCATAGTATTATGAATGCACAATTAGTAGATTTAATACTAGTTTTGGATTAAAAAGTATATGGGATTTTTACCAACAATAGATTATGTGTCACAAGTGTCATAACCCAATTTTGGATTATTCCCCAAAAATAGCAAAAATAAAAATAAAAGAGGCCGGTGTCGATAGGAAAATCAAGGTGAAAATTTTGGACGTTTTCGAGAACTCGATCATACCTCTTTTGTGCCAAAAAATTACAGATTCAAGGTTAAAGTAATTTATTATTGGATAAATCTGTGTAAAAATTAAGTCGAAAGATGTAATTATATTTTTATAGGTCAATTAGATTTAATCGTTCACCAATTTAAAAATGTAATTTTGTTTGAGAATTAATTTAGGATCCAATTGAAGGGTTTACTTAAGTGCAATGACTTAATTATACTTTAAATTGATCAAATTAATTTTATTAAGGGCTTAGTTGATAAGAAATCAAGTTATTGAATTTAATTTGGGTTCAATTGATGAGATTGGAATTTTCGAAGACTAAATTGAATTTTTTCCAAGCCAATTATGCAAAGTCAGGGGTCAAATTGAACGAATTGAGTGTCTAATGGTCAATTGAAGGTTAAATCGCGCAAATCAAAAACTAATGATCAAAATAAAAAAGGAGCGCAAAGTTAAAGATGCTCTCGAAATTTTAACGGGGATACAGTTGCATAAAATTAAAAGTTCAAAACCAATTGAGGGTGCAATTAGAGCAATTATAAATTGACGTCCATTCTGGCCACCACAGGCCACCATTTTTGGCATTACCACGACAGGAAGAACCACCTCGACTTTCTCTACCCAACGATATTGACAGGTATGTCGTTCGTCACACTCTAAAATTCACCCTGTTACTATTCATTGTCTTCTTGCATGCAGGGAGAGTGAATTAATTCACTCCCTGCCCACTGTCACTGCATGAACAATGGGCTGGTCGGGGCAGGCTTTGTGCCCGACCTGACCTCTTGAAAGCTCAGACCTAAGCGGGGTGGGCTGAGAGCCCAGCCCTATGCAAGCTGGGCTGACAACCCATCTCAAGATGGGGTAGGTTGACAGCCCGGCCCTTGGCAACAAGGTTATCAAAATTGCGAGTTGACTTGCAAAATCCTACGATTTTGCGAGTCAACTCATCAAACCTTGTCAACTCGGGTAAAAAAATTGATTTTGGTCAAAATCGGTTAAAATCGTAAAATCGGACCGAATCGGTCCGATTTTACGATCTGCTCATTCTTGCGCCGGTTCAAAAGCTAATTCAAAATTTCAAACGGAGCCAAGAAAAAAAAATGGAGAAGAGGATGAGGAGGAAGAGAGTAAAGGAGATGGGGAGGAAGAGAGGAGGAAGAGAGTAAAAGAGATGAGGAGGAAGAGAGTAAAGGAGAAGAGGATGAAGAGGAAGAAAAATAAATAGAGAAGAGGATGAGGAGATGACTGATGAGGGTGGGCGGCGATGTGGGAGAAGAGAATTAGGGATTTAGGATTATGTTACTGGGGGGCCTTTTATACTAGTTATAATAATAATAATAATAATAATAATAAATAAATAAATAAATAAATAAAAAATAGGTTTCTAAGGGGGGGATATAAATTTATAATAATAATAATAATAATAATAATAATAATAATAAAGTAGGTTTCTACGGGAAGGGGTTATGATATTATTAATAATAATAATAATAATAATAATCTGGGGGTTTATAATAATAATAATAATAATAAGCATAAAAAATAATTTTAAAAAAATTCTATTAATTTAAGATAATAAATAACATTAATTAATTTCAAATACAACAACCATAAAAAAAATACAATTAATTGAAAAACATAAAATAAGTAGTTTAAATTTCAAATCTCAAATATTGTGGGTCTTTTAATTATATTTAAATTTATTTTTTTTAATTTAAATATAATTAAAAATAATAATTTTATTGTTGGAGGGTTTTTCAAAAGCAATTATTTAATTATATAACTTACTCTTATTAATTATATAATTAATTGTATAATTAAACTATATATAAAATAATTGAACTTTATTTAAAATAAGATAAAAAAATGATTCTCCAAAATAGTTTTTATCATTGGAGAACACGTCAACAAAAAAGTCATATATACACTATTTAAATTTTTTTGATGTTTTTAAATCATTTTCATGTTATGATGTCGAAATAATTTATTGGGGTTGGAGCTAGTACTAGCAATATCGGTGTTGGTACCAGTATTAGTACTGATAATCCTTTCAATAATAATGTTTTTGATGAATGTATTAAAAATAACGAGAAAAATGACGGTCATGAGACTGATTGTAATTTATATATCACATCAATAAAATATTTATTTTTAGTTTGTTAATTTTTACCTAATGAAATTCTATGGACATAATTGTTTTGTAATGTATTTTTCAATTATTTTGAATCATGCATGAACCTTAACTAATGAAGTTTTATGGCCATAATTATGTTATATTATATTCGGAAATATTTTACTTACGATTTTACGATTTTTCTATCTACACGATTTTAGCTGTGATTTTAAGATTTTTGTACAGAAAAATTCAGGTACGATTTTACGATCCGAGTTTTCGAAGCCCCTTCCGTGTCGTGTCAAAATCACGATTTTGACAACCATGCTTGGCAAGCCCATCAGGGCTGGGTAGCCAGCCCACTGGAAACAAATGATAAAAAATAAAAAATATATATAAATTTGCATAATATATATATCTTTTTTTAAAAAAAATAATCAAAACAAAAAACAATATGTTGTTTTCGTGTATACGGTCAATACGCTAACATATTTTGAACATTCCTTTTCTAAAAAATATTATTTCGGTTTAAAGAAAAAATGTGTTTTAGCATGGATTTCGTAAACACAAAAAATTGTTTTCTTGCATTTTTGGATTTTACAACATGTTTGTAAAATCCAAAGGGTATTGACCAATATTTCAAAAATATCTTATTTTTGGGGATTCATATATTCACTATTAATATTTGGGTAAAGAAATCCTAAAAGGGTTAATATCCAAAATATTGGCGAGGATAATTCGTTATTATTCACTGTTGATATTTGACTAAAGAAATCCGAAAGGGGTTAATATCCAAAATATTAGCGGAAATAATTCGTTGTTATTCATCGTAAATATTTAGATAGAAACCTTAAAGTGGTAAATATCCAAAATATTTTTACAGAATAATACGTCATCATCATTTAACCAACATATTTTTTTGAAAGATCGACACCATAGCAAATCATAAGGCAAACCAAAACACCAAGTAGCTTACCTTAAGTAGGGCGTACTAGAGATACTAAAACTTTTCCTTTACGCAACCAGTCTCTCGCCTTAGAATCTCTCAAAAACCAGTTTAGGTTTCCTAGTAACCATAATACTAGGTGGCGACTCCATTTTTTCATGAAAATAAAGATAAAACCCTGACATGAATTTTCCTGCTCGCGGGGAGAGTCGTCGCACTATCGCGGAGGGTGCAACAACAAGTTTCCCTTTCCTAAAAAAATATCAAGTTCAAAACTCAAATTCATAAAAAAAAAAAAAAGTATATGAGCTTTCCAGACAAAAAAATCTGTAAGAAACTGGACTTAAAGTTAACAATATGGAGTTGGAATTAAGATTCTTGGGGCTATAATGAATGTGGATCCACGATTAGTTGGCATGAGCTTTACCTTCATAGTGGTGGGAAAAAATGGTGCAAGCCTGTACCAAAGGTCTTGTTGTCTCATGTCTGTGTTTGGTGACCACATTTTTATCAACAGGTTTGGTAGCAGGTCAAGTGATCAGACCCAGGATCCGGTGCTGAAGACTTGCGGACGAAGGACAACTCAACTGTCAAATGATACGACTTCAACATATGCATTTATTTGTGACATTATGGCCCTCAAAGAGGATTTTTTTTATAAAAAAAAAGCATATTAAATATATATATATATATAATTCAAAAAATATTTTAAAAAATATTACAATTTAGTCATCAACAATGATTTGTTGACCACATGAGCTGCATTAGCTGCACAAAAACAAATGAGCTATCCACCACTTTCAGGCAGCTAGTATTCTCGTCACAAATGGTCAATTTTTTGGTTGGTGTCAATTATATTCCCAGTCAATCTTGACTAGACTGAACACTGTTTGGTTGAAGAGAGAATGTGTATATAGCTCTAACATCGCTTTCATATATATATATATATATATATGAATTTAACTGCGCTTCCCCGCGGTCTAAATTATATTTTTTTCAACGTAAAAAAAAATTAAGAGTATTAAATATTAAGATTATGTGATTTTTTTATTATACTATAAATTTGGGCAAAATAATCAATTTGTTTAAAAAATTTACAGGTCACAACTTTCTAATAAAATATATAAATTTTAAATTGATATAAATTTATTTGTTTAACAGGTTTTAATGAAATCACCAGTATAAAATTATCATCGTCATTAATAAAAATAAGAAGATTCGAATACCTAAATCATTGAATTCACTGTATTAGGATTAATTCATTTCATAATCTAATTTAAATTAAATACAATAATAAAATATAAATTATGGAAACACATATGATAACTAAAAAAAAAAAATTGATTTTCTACCTATAGAAAAAAGAAAACATCATTGAAAATCCATTGCAAAGTTATCACCATTATCATGACTATAACTGCTAAAATTATTATCACCATTACTGCCAAAACAATTAGAATCATTAAATTATCTCTAAGAATAAAAAAAACAAATATTTTTTTATAGAAAAGCAAATAAGAAAACAATAAAAAATAATCACTAAAATAATCATTTTTATTGCGCAAACAATGAAACTATAAAATTATCTTGAAAAAAACACTTTAACAAAAGTGCAAACAAAAACAGTAGCAAAAAAAAGAAAAAACTTGGATAAATAATGAGCATAAAAAAATCATATGATCCGAAAAAGAAAAAGAAAACAGAAAACACTAAAAAAAAGAACAAAGGGAAAAAGAAATTACCAACATAAATTAAAATTTCATAATTAAACTGAATAAAAATAAAATCCCAACAAAAAATAAAACAACAAAAAATTAAAAACAAAAACTAAAAGCATAAGTGCATAATATATGGACAAAAAATAAACATTGTCCAAGAAGGAAAAAAAACATCAAAGGAATTAATACCAAATAAAAAACTAAAAGAATACGTGCTAAAATGAAAAAAATATATATATAATTAATTTCAATTGAGGAAAAAATGCAAAAAATCAAAACCTTGGGACCGAAAAACAATAAAGGGATTTAAAAAAAATACAGTGTAATTGTTTAAAAAATGAAAAGAATAAGGACCAAACTGAAAAGAATAAGGACCAAAATGAAAAGTAGCATATATGATCAATTTTAATTGGAGGACAAAATTAAAACAAATTAAAACTTTCAAACCAAAAATATTAAAGGAACTAAAAACAAATCAAAAATCAAAAGATTAAGGACTGAAATGAAACGCATCATATATCATTAATTTCAATTGAAGGGCATAATTGAAACCAATCAAAATTTTCATTAAAAAAATCAGTAAGAAAAATGAAATTAAAAGATCAGGGACTGAAATAAAATAACCAACAATATGAAGGATCGTAATGTACTTTCCGGCTTCGGGAGAGAGAAAAGGGGGAACAAAAAACCATCCACCGTGATTTCATGACCATTGTCACACGACACGCACCGTAACGTGAGGAAGAAGACATGGTGGCTCACTATATGACAAGGCGATCAAACATTTTCCACCCCCTACAGACACCTCGCGCGCCACCTGAAAGGCACATCCACTTGAAAACCAAAGACGCGTCTGTACGACGCACCTGCAGTAAATTAAAAAATTAAAATTACAGAATTACCTAAACAACCTTGAACCTAGCGATAACCACGAAAAAACCAGGAGTGAAAGTACCACCATGCCCCTAGCCACAGAACTTCGTTTTTGTCTTTTTTGAGGGTATATAAATAATTGTATTGTGCATAAATATGTGAAAAATCTAAAATACCATTCACCAACCTTCATCTCTTGGTCAGGTCCCAGAAATAAGTAGGTAGTTTCATTGTGCAATAAATATGGAGAAGATCATAACACACCCGGTACCAAGGGTCAAATTTTGGCGATTCTAGAAGTAAAATAGTAATTGCAGTGTTAAAATCTATAATAAATATAAACAGTGAAACCTCGATGTGTTATATATATATATATATATATATATATATACACACACACAAAGGAGCTATTTATATTGTTTAAAATCAGGGGTCGATGGCAGTTATTAACAGACCGGGCCACGAGTCAGGTGGTTAAGGGTCTTATAACTTTTGTTTTAGCTAAAAATCAATATATATATACACAAACTCATTCTAGGCATCCAGCAATTTGGAGCTATTTATATTGTTTAAAATCAGGGGTCGATGGCAGTTATTAACAGACCGGGCCACGAGGCAGGTGGTTAAGGGTCTTATAACTTTTGTTTTAGCTAAAAATCATCAATTTGTTTTAGGTTTACATTTTAGTTTATATCAAAAAGTTCTTTCTTTCATATTTGTTTTATCACTATTACTATTTATTTCGTAACTGCAAAATAGAATGGTTCTCGATAGCAGAAGTGATACTATCATTTTATCTGACTTGACTTATAAATTTGGTTCCCTCTAAAATGTAGTTGTGATTTGACCTCTGCCAATCCTTGCTTTTCTCTTTTCTCTTTTCTTTTCTCTCCTCGTAATTTATTTCACAGGATATAGGGGTAGGTTGTAAGCTAATAACTGTAAAAATAAATCCCCTTAAAGCGGCAAATATATATATATATGTGGGAATTAATAATGCATTGCATACTGGTTTCGCTAACGTTACTTGACAATTTAGGTCTTCAGGATTAGGGTTTGGTTTTTGAAGGCCAAAAGACAGACCAGTAAGAAAAGATAAATCATAAACACGTAGAATGCAAAGACGTACGCTTCTTCTAAAAAAACTTATTATTTAGAAGGATGAAAAGAAAAGCAGATTGTAACATTGTTTATACAGCTTCCTTTCAGTTTTGATAGTTGCAGCAAACTTGGGGTGTTGTTGAACCGATCGATCCATCAATCCATAGATCGGATAGTTTCTTCTTCTTTCTTCCAAACATATAAAATTATTTCTTACAAACACACTGTAGTAAGAATTTTAATCATTAAAAAATAAGGTACAAGAAAAGTTAAAACAATACATTAAAGGTGTAAGAAGATAGACAAAAATAATGATTCCCCAGGTTCCTCAATTATAACCCACAGATAATGGGGTTGAATTTTTTTTGAAGGGTTCCTCGGGACCTGGTCAAAAGCTGTAGCCCAGATTATAATCAACTAGCCGATGATGTCGTGCCAAAAAATAATTACATGTATATAACATCAACATGGATGATTCTTCCTTTGTCTATCATCAAACCTAACCTCCCTGGAAAACATGAGACAAAATCTAGATAATATCAGATTTCCGATTTGTAGTACACAATTTTTTTTATTTTTTATTTGTGTTTTTATAATCGTTTCGGAAAGGAATGGTGGTGGATTGGTGATGGTTGTTATCCATGCCCTTCAACAGACGTTTTTTCCTTAATTTGGTTGCTGGCCCATCCCACTCTGCACGCATTATTGCTACTACATATACCATATAATTTATTTATCCTTAATTTGTACTCTCTTGTATACATATACATGAATATTTCTGAGGAGAATTGAAGAGAAACTTTATAAAATAAAAACTTATTTGTAGTTAAACGTAGGAATTAAGACACCCCGTCTTGATATTGAAACTTAAAATTTAATTTTTCTCCCTACAGTCTTTACTTTAATTGTTGTGCAGTCCCTGTCATTTTCGTATTTCGGTTTAATTTTTTTAATTATTTTTGCTTTATCCCTATAAGCTAAAAGAGGAGAAAAAATGATAGGAAGTTGACATTTATGCTAAGGAAAAAAATGAGAATATTGGTGTCAATGACTTTGTATTTTCAAAAATTGTTCAATAAAAGTGGTTTTGGTCTCTATAAAGGACTATATAAAAAATAGATTTAGGTCATTAAAGTTTTTTCGTTTATTAAATTTTTTAGAGATATTAGAAGTTATTTTTAGATTAAAAAAGATATAAAATTTTTATTGAAAAAAATTAACAATGAATTTTTGATGTCCAAAACTTACACCCAGATATTTTTTTACATGCCATCTATCGTCTACTCTTTATTTTTTTTATTTGATTTTTCAAAGTGTGGTTGAGATTATTTTTAATATGTATTTTGTTCAGAAAAGTATCAAAATAATATTTTTTTTTATTTTTTTTAAAATTATTTTTGATATCAGTATATCAAAATGATCTAAAAATATCAAAAAATAATTTAAAATAAAAAATAAAAATAAATTTTTATATATTTTTTAAAAAACACTTTTCAAACACAGTGTTTAAATAAAAGCTCTGGCTTTTTGGTTGTTATTTAATCATGCGGACTGACCTATATATCTAGCTCAACTTCCTAACCTAATCTTTAAAATTTTAAAGTTTTATTTAATATTCTCTTTATTTATTTAAAACTGAAACAATATTTTCTCTCATGTTTCTAAAAATTATATAGTTATAAAAAAAAGTAGTTATTTTTAACTTTTCAATACTTTAAAGATATTATTATAGCTTATCTTTATGTTTTTTATATATTTTATATAAATCAATTGTATTTACATTATGTGTTTATAAAAATAAAAAACCATTTATTCTTGGCAAGAGAAAATAACCTCCAAGATAAAAAAAAAATAGCATAGATTAAAAAAAAATCCAAGATTAAAGTTTTGCATATGCTTTTTTTATAAAAAAAAATCATATTTTTTGTTTAATTAATATTAACGACTCTTTCACAGCTTACCTGTATTTTTTTGATTAAAATTTCATTATACTTAGAAACTTATCCATAAAATACATATATTTTTATATTATACTATAAATTAATTTGGAAGATTACCAAGTCATAACGTTATTTACAAGATTATTAAATAACTATAATCAGAGGATTTGTTTCTTTTAAAAAAAAAAATACGATCTAGCACTGTAGTAGTTTATTTTAACCGATCTCTTTTGACCTTATATTTTGTTCTTCTTTTCACACTGTGAATCAAAACCACAACTCTCACATACTTTGACCACTTGCCTTTCCCATCACCACCTCCCTCCATCTCTCTCTCTCTCTCTCTCTCTCTCTCTCTCTCTCTCTCTCTCGGCTACCCCACCCTGATTTTTTGAGAGAAACTGCGAGCAGAAGCAGCTCTGTTTGGAGAAGAAAAGGTTTGAGAGTCACCTCTCTCTGTCTCTTATTCCTATTTAAAAAAACCCTAATTCACCTCAGTACCGTATTAGGCTTCAAAACAAAAGGGAGCACAAATCACCCAAAGAGAGTTAACTTAATTCCATTTCTCTCTCTCTCTCTCTCTCTCTCTCTTCTCAGATGGAACTATCAATTTCATGATCCGAGGGCTGTTTATTCCATTCCTTACAACAACAATATACTCTCTTTTTTCAAAGACAGGGTAAAAGCAAGCCGAACGCTGTCTTCTTTGGAGATCAGAGCTTTAAAGACAACTTGGGTACTTTTCTGCCATAGCTCTACTTGATTTTATCTCCCAGAAGATCTTTCTCTTTCTTTTTTATATTACCTCATGCTTTGTTTTGGAGGTTCTGTCTCTCCCTTCTTAAAATGAGTCTGTGTGGGTGAGTTACAAGTAACATCAGCAAAAATCTCACTGCATACATATCTTTTTCGTGAAGAAAAATGGATTCTGGCAATAGTGGAAGTATGCAATCCTCAAGTGGTGGGGATGAAGAGTATGCTTCACGCGCTGAGTCAATCTCAGCGTTCTTGAACAGCAACAAAAACAACCCATTAAGCCATGTTGGTCCCATGCCTAATAACCAACCGCGAGAACCAGAACATCACCACCACTCTTCTTCGTCATCAACCATGTTGTTTGACCCTTTGTCAAACTATTTTGATCCTTTCGCACCATCACCATCATCAAGATCAGCATTACAAACACTTACGAACCCTAATTCACTCCACAACCTTGATATGGTCTGGTCTAAGAGCTTAAGATCTGGCCCCAATTGCACTGATCTTGGTGGGTTCATTTCCTCTTCCTCACCAACCCAACAGTTCACCAACCAAATTCAAAATAGAACCACTTTTCAGTCCCTGCCATCACATGGACAAGAAAGTGCTAGAAGAGGTTCAGTTTCAGGGACAAATGATCAAGTCAGCAGCACTGCAGGGATTAGAAACCCGAAGAAAAGACCGAGAGCTTCTAGGCGTGCACCAACAACTGTCTTGAGCACGGACACCACCAATTTCAGAGCCATGGTTCAGGAGTTTACAGGGATCCCTGCGCCACCCTTCACATCCTCACCTTTCCCAAGAAGCAGGCTTGATCTATTTGGAACTGCAGCCTCCACTTTGAGATCAGCTGTCTCTCACCATTTGGACTCTTCACCACCCCTCTACCTCTTAAGACCTTTTGCTAAAAATTTACAACCACCTCCACCACCGGCACCGCCATTTGTCTCTTCAGGTTCTACTGCATCATCATTTTCTGCTTCTATGGCTTCCACTTCTACAACCAACTTCAATTCTTCTGGCACTTATACTAACAATACTACTTCTAATAACGTCCCTTTTGCTTCCATTAACTACCAACTACCTTGTGATTTAGGCCTTTCGAAACAGCCACTTAACTTGCTCAACTTCAACGTCCAAAACCCAATTCTCAATTTCCACCCACCTCGCCAAGCCCCGCCCAAATACCCACTTGCAGATTCACCCAATATTCTTGGCACCACAAAACCACAACAGGGGTCCTCTTTAGAAATTCCTTTAAACGTTTCACACCTGAAAATGGGTGTTTTAGAAGAATTCGGGTTGAACCATGGCCATGTTAACACAAACCTTTCAGACCTTCAAAACATAGTTTCATCATCACCACCCTCAGCGGATGTAACTTTAGTGAGAAGAAGTGATCAGTACAGCAACAGGCTTACAAACTGGGGAGATGGGGCTGGTTCAAATGAGGGTGATCATCATCAACAACAACAACAAGTTCTTTTAAGGTCCATTAATGGTGATTACAACAACTCAACCCAGCGTGTTACAAATGGGAAAGTTAACTTCTTGGCTTCATCCTCGGATTTTTGAGGTGACCATAAGCTGGGGCAAGAGAATATTGTGGCTACAGGAAGGTAAAGGTATGATGGAATCATGGATTTGTTCTTCTGATTAGGAATATAAATATCTTAATATATGATAATCACCATTAAGAACTATATGATAAAGAGATCATAATCAGAGAGAGAGTGAAGATGAAGAAGATAAAGCAAGAATTAATGGCGGTGAGTATCTATGTTGATGCATGAAGAGGAATATTTCTTTGTCTCTCCATCTTAACCATGACTTTTGGTTAACCTAATTAGGACACTGTTTTTTTTTCCTTTCTGATCTCTGCTGGTTGTGTAAATACCAGCTCTCTCCTCTCTCTTCTTCTTTTTATTCTTTTTACATTTTTCCATATATTAATTTCTGATCCTTATACATCCCTATACAAACCATCATGGCCCTTTTAGTTTTTCTTTCTTGATAGTAAAATGCTTTTAGTATAATTGTATTAACTTCTCAATTTTTCTCTAGGGATCGGAATGCGATTATATGAGAGAAAAAATTAATTGAAGTCGAATTTGAAACTCATTCTCTCTCCTGCATTACATAGTTTGCTCTAATTTATTAGCTAAATTTGATGACTAATTTTTGCTGTATGGCCTTCACATGGCTTGTTGGGGTTTTTAGTTGACCATAACGCATGAACATTGTGAACGGTGAAACACGGAACCCATCGAAGTGTGAAACTTCCTCGTATTTTCAGCACTTATGTGGTTTTTTGTTACCAATAAAACAAAAACCCACGTTTTTTAGTGCCAACCTAACCCTAAACATGAGTATGGAATTTATCATTCTAATGTCCCCTTGTTAATTAAGGTTTTGTTGAATTATTTTATATCCTTGATAAGTTTGTGTGATGCCTAGGGAGTGATTGGTGGCTGGATTTAGGGAATCGCTAGCCGCCTCTTTTGTTAGATAAATCAAATCTCTTGTTGTTCTCTGTGTTTCTTTATTTGACTTTTTCCCCCCTATATGATCTCGTTTGCTGTATAAAAATGACTTTTTTTAAAGTATTTTTTTAGATTTATTAGTGTTTATTTATCATTAGAGAAAAGCTAGTTAAGAAAAAAATATTTTCTAGTTAAGAAAAAAATTTATCTGATTTTTATATGTTAAAGAATCATGTTAAGTTTGATTTTTATATGTTAAAGAATCATGTTAAGTTTGATTTTTATTCTTTTGATTGTTATTTGTTTTATTTTAGATAAATTTTTTAAAAATAGATTATTTTGATTGAAAGATATTTTATATTTATTCTCCACAATATTAACACAAATTGAATAATAATTTACTTTCTGGAAATCTATTTTATATGAAAACCAAAGAAATAAAATAAAATAGAACTGCTTTCCATCAAACAAACGAAACACACACATATATCAATTCTCACATGTACACTGTTGTTGCAGCATGATTTTCTCATGAGACTTTACTCAAGAATTTGCATTAAATAATGCTATTTAATATTTTTTGAATAAATATAATAGGAGGTAATTGTGAGATGAAGTATTTAAGTGACTAATGCTAAATTTATCATTTATTATACTGGAAAAGCTTAACTATTGAATATGCAGATCTTAAATCAACGTATCCAATTGTTTTGGGACATAAAATTAAAATTTCAATTGCTATTGTGTATTTCTGCTTACCTCATGTTGCTTAATTTTGCTTACAAAATTAAGTCATGTCTGTATAGCAATTGAAAGTTTTGAAAGAATTACATTATGTTTCTTTTGAATCTTTGTGAAAAAGATATAATCAGATAAACTTTCTTTCATATATTAAAATTATTTTTTAAATACATCATCCACATCTAATATATATATATATATAAAGAAGTTATGTTTGTAGCAGCATATTTAATACATAGGTCTCCAAGGGGCGTAGTGGAAAAATAAAAAGTTTGTGATTTGTATAGCAAGTCTTGAGTTCAAGTCAGAAAATATATATCTTGTAATAACCTGAAATATAGGTTTTACTAAGGGGCGTAGTGGAAAAATAAAAAGTTTGTGATTTGTATAACAAGTCTTGAATTCAAGTCAGAAAATACATATCTTGTAATAACCTAGGTTTTACTCGTTAAAATAAGTTAATAAAGTCCGGTTTTCCATGATGAGTCTCCCTCATAAAAAAAAAAGCACTTAATACATAGTCAGTGTTATCTAAAGAATTACCAAGTAGAGAGACGATGCCAGTTGGACAAAAGCTCCTTTTTCATGCTGGTTTTTTATAACATAAAAAAGAAGCCAGGAGGTATTTTTTTTCGTTAACTTTATGTGAAAAAAATAAAGCTGTAAGAAACCATGAACAGGCATTAAAAACTGCATAATCTCGCTTTCCAAATGATCTGGTTTGCATTTAAAAAAGATTTCTTAGATCTCGATCGAAACAAATGACTTGATTATCACACCTTGTAAGAGCTTGCAATGAAAAATATCGGTGCATTATCAGCTAAAACGAAGTTCGCAGACAAAAAATGTGTGGACAAGAATAATTTTTAACATGATCTCGATCGGCTATGCACAAGCATGCAGTCATGCCAAATCCACAGGTTTAATTTGGCTCCCATAATTAATATCATCGATCATTCTTGGTTCGAGCCACCCATGCTATGGATGCGAAAGCTTAAGCAAAGGCTAGTCTATTCAAGCAGCGTTTTCCTCATCATTTAAAGGCATAAATATTTTGTTTGGCATTCAAATCAAATTGTAATTTTATTTCTGGAAAAAAAACCGATGTAGATGTAGGGTTTTGTCAAAACCATGATACCTCACGACAGATCTCATTCCCGCCATTTTTCTTTCTTTTTTAACTGAGAAGAAGCACAGAGCCAAATTGTAAGGAGGCACTCCTCTGTAAGAGTTATCATGATCAAAAGTGGGCAATAGCTTTTGCATGAATGGAGTTACAAAACTAAAAAGTAGATAATCTTTTTTTCATCCCATTGATTGATAGATCATGATCTTTTTCACTTCAATTATACAATATCTACCACTGCCACCTTTGGTGCTTAAAATTTGAATGATGAGAAAGGGATACAAAGTTATGTAGCTAGGGAGTAGTGCGGCTTCAAAACTTTGTGAATCTTTTTGCTAAAGGTGAGACATATATACATATGAATTATGAACGACCAATAAATAGGGTTCTGGCTATGAACTTTTATAAAGGGTCCCCTTCCTTTCTCACTTTTCATACATGTTTTATTTATCCTATGCTTTCTCAAGGAAAATAAATTTCAAATGATTAGCCGTGGGATTTTGGGAGTCATAAAGGGGCGCAACCACAGGCAGGGATTTTGCTGATAGACGGAGAGAGAAGAGGACGGTGTGACTTGTGACCCTTCTTTTATCATCATGGGGTGGTCTCAACTCTCAAGTGGCGTAAATAGTTTATGATCTCAAGTAACTCACAGAATTTATGATCTGGATAATAAATGATGAGTTTAAATTAAGGTATATATATTTTATAAAAATCTAAAATAATTAAAATTTTATTTACTCACCTTAACTCATAAAATATACTTTCAAAAATGGTGTTTAATCGCATGAAAAAAAATCATGAGGTGGTCCATGCGAGTGAATATAACGATAGCCTTTGCTCTGTAGCAATGATGCGTGCTATCTTGCTCAGCTCTCACTCTTCTTCACGATCTCTCAGCCCGCAGGCTCATGTCAAAGGCTGAACAGTTTCACGAACTGGTAAAGTCATCATTCTTTCTCTGTACAGAAATATAAAAAATGGCAGTGCCCTACATAGTTGTAATAAGATGTACAACTTTTGACATCCTCGCCATTTGGCTGGCTCCTTCCATTTCCTTCTCTCTTGAAACCATTCCCTCTTTTGAAAAAGGGAAGCATTCAAGTGCCCAGTACCGGAAACTCTCAAACTTTCATATTTGAAGAATAATAGTATCATATTCGAAAGTCTCCTCGCCTCATGTTTAATTTAGACCAAGTTTCTCTCTCTCTCTCTCTCTCTCTCTATATATATATATATATTAAAAGAGAACAGAGAAGAGAAGAAACCAGATATGGTTAAAGCTAGCCCCAGTACGCAGATCTAATCTTGGTTACTTTTTGACTCATGTGCACCTCCAAATTTGAAGCATTGGTCTGCTAATCAAGACAATAGTTATGAATCTATATATGTAACAAATGTCAGGTTCATGCCTCCTAATAATATTTCAAAATCATAAATATTTAAATTACAAATTATTTTATGTTTGAAATAGTGGTTAATTAGTGTGTTCAATTATATTTGACTGTTTTTTTAGTCTAATAAATTCTAGATTTATAGTAAAAGTTTGAGTTTCTCCCAAATCAGTCCTAAGAGGAATTAAATACTCTCTAATGATAAAATAAATATGTTTATAGAAAAAAATAATTTTAAATTCAAAGAACAAAAATATTTGTTCTTGAGTTTTAAGGTGGTTGATACTCTAGAAATTATAAATTTCTCTTAAGAGATCAAAAGTTCTAAACTCTTATCTAGATGTACAAGGATTTTTATACCTCCTAACCTTGTTGTTTTTAGGGAAGGAAAAGACAAAAATCATATGCTTTCAGTATCATTAATAAAAGGCAAAGATCTCTTATATATATATATATATATATTAATGAGATAATAAATATGATAATTCCAATAACAGACCTTGTATATATTTATGAATATAGAGAAATCATTATATAGTACAAATGATTATTCTAGATGGAGAGACATGAATGCTTATCATAACTTCAATACTTTTATTTTATGAGATCATCACAAATTAGATATATAATTTTAAAACTGGGTTGATTGTTAAGATTAAATTTCTTGAGTCTGGTCTGTTTAGATTCATATTATCTTAAACTTAATTGATTATATATCTTTTAAAATATATATATATATACACGCGCGCTTTTGATAATCAAACAAATTTGAAAGCATTATTAACACTTTAATCTTTTCTATCAACAGTTAATACTAAACTTGGCACTAGAATTAGAAAAACTATTTTTCCTTCTCTGATTTGAGGATGAAATCCCAATGGCATGCGCCTTATTTTAATTGTGTTGTTAACTTTTTTTCTTTGCTTTGCTTTATTTCTTTTCCCCTACCTTTTCCATATGCGATGGGGCTTATGTTCTTGGATTTGTTTCAAGCATCCATGGTGAAATAAAGAATTATATATGAAGATACTTTGGTGCACTATCTGACAATCTAAATTTATATTGATTTAACTAATCGTCTAATCATACTACATGTTAAAATTGATTATGTAAGCATATAACGCGAAGAAATATTCCCCCCTTTGATAAATCTAATTGCTACGATTTCCCTGTTTAGGAGTGTGATTACGGTAGCTTTTCAAAGTGTTTATTGTGCTGAAATACATCAAAATGATGTTTTTTTTTATTTTTTAAAAATCATTTTTGAAATCAGCACATCAAAATGATCTAAAAACATCAAACCGCCGGTCTTTAAAATAAAATAAAAAATAAATCAAATTTCGGCCAAAAGCCAATGGGATCGCAATGCCAAACGAGCACGAAAACTTTCGGAAGTAATAACAGTAACTCCTGTAGTGTCTTTGTTTCTAAGTTAACTTATTTTTTAAAATGTTTTTTGTTTGAAAAAAAAATTAAAATTTATTAAAAAAATCGTGTTTCACCGTAGTTGTAGTGTATTAACATCAAAAATAAAACAAAATATTATTTTATTATATTTTTAATCTATAAACCATTTTATAAAAATAGAATTACAAAACACATTAACGTGGTGGTTATTCAACGTCATTATTTGCCTGCCATGGTGGGTCAGGGGTGATTTTCATGGAGTTCACATCTGTCTGCCACCACTGTGAAGTTAAAACACTGCAAGCATAAAGCAAGATGTCCCTTTTTATTCCCTCCAGATCAATTACCTCCTTGATTAGATTTAACCACAAGAGTTCAAGGATATAAAGAGAGGTTTCACAATCAAATTCTGACGCTTAAAAGCCTCGCGATGATTAATGACAATTTCTGGGGCTGATTTATTGGTATTTCGATGGTTTTCTGCAATTCCATGTGATAAGCTAACTATAATGAAAAGGTTTGGGCAAAATTTCGGAATCATTTCTTTGAAACTCTTCAGATTTGCTAGTGGCCCGTGAAGGTTCTTAAGCCTGTTTATTTTTTACTATATTTTAAAAGTATTTTTGAAAAAAAAAATTAAAAAAATTATTTTAATTTTTTGTTTTAAATTAAATATTTTTTGTGTTGTTAGATTATTTTCATGGGTTGATATTAAAAATTATTTAAAAAAAATTATTTTAATGCATTTCTAAATTAAAATCATCTTTCAAAATAATTGTAACTTCACTCCAAAACATACTCGAAATCGAACAAGAAAAGGTATGTTTGCATTTGAGTTTTACTAAATCACAGTAAAGTTTTTTTCTAGGGTTATGAAGGAGATAATATTTAGGATGTGTTTGATATTGCTTTTGTTTTTGTGGTTGATGTTTTAAAAAATCAGTTTCATGAAAAGCACTTTTAGTTGCGGTTTATAATAATTATTAAACTGCTTAGTTAAAATTTTGGTTGAGTTTAAGGTTGATGAAAAATAGTTTGTGTGTTTGGTTATCAAGTTTTTCATATTATTGTCAACATGTGAAATTACTTTAAAGTATATATATATTGTTTTTTTAAATATTATAGATTTAATAATCATAATAATAAAATATAATTAATAATTAAATTAAATACTTGTTTTTATTCTCTCATCAAACTACTTGTAATTCCATCACGAACTAAATTCATACGCGAAGACCTCTATGATTCCTGACCATTATTTGATCGAGAAACAGCATATGATAAAATATCATCTGAAATAAAATTAAGATTGCAAGATAAAAATTATATTGTGATTTATTTCTAGTATATTTATTAATATTTTAATTATATTTTTAGATTATTTTAATATTAAAAATATATAATCAATACAATTACTCCACCGCACCTCTTCTCATCTCCGGAATGGCAAACACCCACTCGGCAGCGATGACTTTCCTACAGAATCACATACGCATGTCAGCTTTTTAATAAATATTGGAGTGCTATTTGGATTAGATTTGTCCGCCAGCAAAAGCCTACAGCAAGAATATAAGGACCTGAGAATGTGCACCAATCAGAGACAGAGGGTTGTGTGGGCCCGTCTCCTTTCTCCCGTCATCTTTGCTTCACCCTTCATCATGCCATACCCCAGAGCCCATATTACTGTATCATGGCGTGTGAATCAGCTTTGGAAGCCACATAATTCCTGGGACCCACTCTATCCCCTTAGGGGTTTAGCCTTGAAAAATGTCCCCGTGGTAATTATCTGGGTGGTATTGCTGGGTAAAAACACTACATAGAAAATTAAATAAATAAATAACAAGGAATTAATATCTTTTATATATAATAATAAATATTGAGATGATGGTATATTGTATTGATTTGGATTAATATAAATAGTTGTTTATTAATACGGTGATTGAAAAATAAGAAAAGATGGTTTTTTCCAATCCCTTTTTGAATCATATAATAACCCTAAGAGCCCAGAACTAGGTTAGAAAATCAGGATTTGATCCGAACTAATACACTTCTTGAGCCCAAAATCAAATTTTATTTTAATCTACCCCTTCCTGTTCTGGTGCTCCCCCAATAGTTAATTTGCATTTTGGCTCAGTGAGTTCATGGCTACAAAGTTCCCAAAACATCATCGGATTCTGTCAAAGTTGAAACTGGCAGATAAAATGCTGCATCACTTGCCAAGACAACACTCTGCATGTCTGTTTTCATCTACTCCTTCCCCCGCTGGTCGTGCCCAAGAGACCGGGAGCGGGCAAAGATGAATGCATTGATAGAATCAGAAACGCAACATGTAGGGGCGCATGATTTCCTTCAATTCATAATGAAGCTCCGAGTTTCCTTTATATGATTTCTCAATGTATTTTGAATCTCTGGTTTTATAAACCTACAAGCTAAGGTTCCTTTTAATGTGGCTCCACTCTCTGCACTTTCTCATTCCAGCAAGGTTACTCTCTGCAAGCTGATTTTATAAACAAAAAATGATTTAGGCCTATTCCAATCTAGAGTACTTTTGAAGATGAATTCTTCACAATTCACATCCCACCCCCACAACTGAGCTTATGTTTTTTAGAGTATATATTCCATATTCATATCCTTCTAGAGTACTTTTGAAGACAAATTTTAACCGGATGTGGAAGTATTGATTGAAAAACAGAGGGAAATACAAAATGCACCTTCGGGAAATGTCAAGAAAAATCTGTGATTGTTCAAAAAATGATTTAGGCCTATTCCAATCTAGAGGTGAGCTTTAACTTGATGCTCACTGTGTTCCAATACATCACTTGGTCTGCATATATGAAGATGAGAGTGCACCTGGTGTGGTATAGTTATATATAAATAACATTAATGGGAAACAACGAAACATCAAGGGGTGGTGGCGCAGTTGGCTAGCGCGTAGGTCTCATAGCTTCTGAGTTATCCTGAGGTCGAGAGTTCGAGCCTCTCTCACCCCAAATCATTTTTTCTTCTTTAACATTAACTAAGAGTCCATCCGTGGCAAGTTGGTGTGAGGGGGTCGGCTCTCGAACCCCTCAAAAGATTTCTGGGTTCGACCCTGCTCTTGTATGGAAACATCCATTTGGCCAGCACTTAAACTCTTCTGGACTGACCCGGTGTGAATAGGGATTAGTCTGGGTCCCTAGACCACCCCGTGGTTTAGACCCCCCCAAAAAAAAGCACATGAAATGGTTCAAGAACCATGCATATGTTACGTGTTCCACGACCATGCATGCAGGGCAAACGTGAAGAGTGGATACAAGGCAGGCATGAGCATGGACAGGGGACGTGCGCAGACGTGGGCGCATTCTTTGCATTACATTCAATAAATCAGGAGAGATTGAGTCATGTTAATCGGGATTTAGCTCCCACTCTCCAGTAGCAGTTTATTTGTTTAATTGTAAGTCCGAGTCTTTAGCATTCAGTTATTGCTTCCATTGTTTGTAAAGGCTATAAATATAGCCAGTTGAATTCAATAAAGGGCATGAATTACGTCCAGATTCTTAGCTCCTAATTCCCTCTTCTCTCTTTTCTTAAAACCCCAAATTATCCTTATCATTTGGTATCAGAGCCGTGTGTTTTTTTATGGACACTCGTGGGAAAACTAACGCTGAATTTCGCAATGAGGTTAATGAGGCTTTGGGTAGACATGAAACCAACTTTGATCAACTCCACACTGCCTTGCAAACCATTCTCACCGAACTCCAAGCCATTCGTACTACCCAGCGTACACAAACCAACTCCACAGACATCAACCCATTTGCACAAGAAGCATCATCACATCGAGCCACTGGTTCACTGTCAGTTGGCAACCATGATCAACCACACCCACCACAACTCAAGCTGAATTTTCCAAGGTTCAATGGAGAGGACCCGATTGGTTGGCTCTATAGAGCTGATCAATACTTTGAGTTCCAAAATGTGAGCATCACCCAGCGTGTTCAGCTAGCCTCGTTCCATCTGGAGGGCATTGCGTTACAATGGTATCGGTGGCTAACAAAATTCAGAGGACCACTCACATGGGAAGAACTGGCACAGGCGGTTTCCTTAAGGTTCGGCCCCACTGAATATGAAGACCCCTCAGAAGCTTTGACTCGACTGAAGCAGGCATCAACCGTTGTGGATTATCAGGAAGCATTCGAAAGGCTCTCTCATAGGGTCGATGGCCTACCAGAAACGTTCTTAATTGGATGTTTTATAGCAGGGCTGCGTGATGAGATTCGCCTAGATGTCAAGATCAAACAACCTAAGACCTTGGCAGAAACAATTGGGGTGGCCCGATTGGTTGAAGAACGTAATCTCTTGCAGCGACGAACCTTCCCAACAATTCGTCAACAATCCACCATGTCCCCAGCAACAAGAGGACAATCAAATCCCTCCCCAGGAATCCTAGGCCCCTCTCCTAATCAACGGGCAAGTGTAGGGTCCTCCCCTTCATCTACCCCCTTTCGGAGAATCACAAGCCAGGAGGCAAGGGAACGACGAGGGAAGGGGCTTTGCTACTACTGCGATGAGAAGTACTCCCCTGGCCATCGATGCGAACGTCCACAATTGTTCATGATAGAAGACTCCCTGTGTGACGAATCAAGTGCAGAAGAACAACAGGAAACGGAAATTACAGAGGTAACACCAGAAATCTCCTTCCATGCGATTATTGGCGCTGAACATCCCCAAACCATCCGAGTTGTGGGAAAGCTACAAAACAGGAAATTGATAGTGCTCATAGATGGAGGGAGCACTCACAACTTCATTGATCAGGCAATTGCAACAAGGTTTGGCCTACATATCTCTAAAGACCGAACACTTCAGGTTACGGTAGCAAATCGTGAGAAGGTGGAATGTGCAGGCCGATGCAAGGGAATCATGCTATTTATCCAAGGTATTACCATCACTACTGATTTTTATGTTCTTCCAGTGGCAGCTTGTCAAGTGGTTTTGGGAGTGCAATGGTTGGAGACTTTGGGTCCAGTGGAGACAGACTATAAGAAGCTCACTATGGCTTTCAATTTCGGCAATCACAGACATACACTGCGAGGTTTGGGAAGAAAGGCTGAAACGGCAAGCATTGAGGTCCTTCACAGTAAAAGAAAATTTGGGCTTTCAAAACCGGGGCTTCTTGTGTCAAATCCAGCCCATTAGCCCAGCAACGGTACCGGCCAATTATCCTCCAGAAATTGCGGGCCTCTTGAAGGATTTTGCAGTAGTCTTTACATCCAATCCTGGAGTCCCTCCTCAAAGACAGCATGACCATCGCATCCCACTCCAGCCCAATTCAGAACCAGTGAGTGTGCGGCCCTACAGGTATCCGTACTACCAGAAAGGAGAAATTGAAAAAATGGTGAAAGAGCTTTTGGATTCGGGACTCATACGGCCCAGCAACAGTCCATTCTCTTCGCCAGTATTATTGGTAAAGAAGTCGGACGGGTCTTGGCGATTTTGTATCGATTACCGTGCTCTCAATAAAATCACCATAAAGGATAAGTATCCTATACCGGTGATTGATGAATTATTGGATGAGCTCCATGGGGCGAAATTCTTCTCAAAATTGGATCTTCGGTCGGGGTATCACCAAATTCGCGTCAAAGAAGAGGATATTTCGAAAACAGCTTTTCGAACTCATGAAGGGCACTACGAGTTCATCGTCATGCCATTCGGACTAACGAACGCTCCTGCATCGTTCCAAAGTCTCATGAACGACCTATTCCGACCATACCTTCGGCAATTTATTTTGGTATTCTTTGATGATATCTTGGTATACTCCAAGACATGGGAAGATCATCTCACTCACTTACAGCTTGTTCTTATGATTTTGGCCACTAACCAATTGTTTGCCAAGGAGTCTAAGTGCCACTTTGGAGTACAGCAGGTTAAATACTTGGGGCACGTCATTAACAATGCTGGAGTTTCGGTTGATCCCGACAAAATTCAATCGGTGGTATCATGGCCGACACCTACAACGACCAAAGCAGTTCGTGGGTTTCTTGGGCTTGCAGGTTACTACCGAAAATTCATTAAGCATTTTGGGGGAATAGCAGCTCCTTTGACCAAGCTCATCACTAACGACAAGTTCCAGTGGACCCACGAAGCAGGAGCTGCATTTAACCGACTCAAAGAAGCACTCACATCTCCACCAACACTCTGTCTTCCAGATTTTACTCAGCCGTTCGTTGTTGAAAGCGACGCCTGTGGAACGGGCATTGGTGCGGTCCTGACTCAGCACAGCCAACCCGTGGCTTACTTCAGTGCAGCTTTGAAAGGGTCATCCCTTGCTCTTTCCACTTATGAGAAGGAGATGCTGGCAATTGTAAAGGCAATCAGAAGGTGGCGTCATTATCTCCTTGGAAAGCCCTTCATCGTCCGGACAGACCACAAGAGCCTTAAGTATTTGTTAGAGCAACGGATTACCACTCCTGCTCAAACCCGTTGGCTTCCTAAGCTGCTAGGATATGATTACACGATTGAGTATAAAAAAGGAGTGGAAAATCAAGCTGCTGACTCTCTTTCCCGTCTCGGTGAAGTGCATTTTTTATCAATTTCCATTCCTCATGCAGATTGGTGGCCTCAGCTACAGAAGGAAGTGCAGGAAGACCCCTTCTACGCGTCATCAACCAGTGCCACCTCTTCACCTCACATGACCCTGCGAGACGGGGTTTGGTGGCACCATGATCGGGTCTTCCTCAAACCGACGTCTTCATTGATACCGATGATTTTGGCTGACAGCCATTCCTCTCCAGTGGGGGGCCATTTCGGCTTCCATAAGACCCTCTCTCGAATCAGCCGAAGCTTCTTTTGGCCACGGATGAGACAAGATGTTAAAGAGTTCCTGAAGGTATGTTCAGTCTGCCAACAGTGTAAATCAGATTGCATGAAACCTGCCGGGTTGCTCCAGCCCCTGCCCATTCCCACTCAAATTTGGACTGCCATCTCAATGGATTTCATTGAGGGCCTTCCAAAATCAAATGGGCATTCGGTGATTATGGTGGTAGTCGATAGACTCTCCAAGTATGCTCACTTCATTCCCCTTAAGCATCCTTTTACTGCTGCTGTGGTTGCCAAAAATTTCGTGGCACAGGTGGTTCGTTTGCATGGCATTCCTACCTCAATTGTTAGTGACAGAGATAAGATCTTTATTAGCTCCTTCTGGCAGACTCTATTTCAATTACAGGGTACACAACTGTGTATGAGCACAAGTTATCATCCGCAAACGGATGGACAAACGGAAGTAGTAAATCGCGTCCTGGAACAATACCTCCGCAGCTTTGTTGGTCTTCAGCCAAAGAATTGGATAGAATGGATTCCGTGGGCAGAATTCAGTTACAATACATCCATTCACTCGTCCACCAAAATCAGCCCCTTTGAAGCTGTCTACGGGGTTCCCCCTCCAACTCCTCTCACTTACATTCCAGGTACGGCCAAGGTCCAAGCTGTGGCAGAATACCTACAGGATCGTGACTCTATCCTACGCGATCTCCGTCACAACCTCCGTCTTGCTCAGGAACGGATGACAAGTCAAGCTAATCAACATCGCAGAGAGGTGTCCTTCGACGTGGGGGATTATGTCTACTTGAAATTACAGCCCTACCGACAGTCCACGGTGGCATTTAGAGGATCTTTGAAACTCTCCCCTCGTTTCTATGGTCCGTTTCCAATTATCGGCAAGGTTGGTCCCGTGGCATATCGACTGGCTCTTCCTACGGACTGCCAAATCCATAATGTCTTCCATGTTAGTCTATTACGGAAACATTTGGGTTCCATCACACCACTATCGGCTACTCTTCCTCCTATTACTGATGACTCTTTCATCCTTCCTCAACCTGAATCCATTTTGACCAGGCGCGTGGTACAGAAGGGCAAATACCGACCCAGGTCTGAGGTGTTGGTTAAATGGGTGGGAACATCTGCTGAAGACGCCACTTGGGAAAAGGAATGGCGATTCCTCAAGTCATATCCGAATTTCAGTCCTTGTGGTCAAGGACAGTCTGAGTAGGCGGGATTGTTACGTGTTCCACGACCATGCATGCAGGGCAAACGTGAAGAGTGGATACAAGGCAGGCATGAGCATGGACAGGGGACGTGCGCAGACGTGGGCGCATTCTTTGCATTACATTCAATAAATCAGGAGAGATTGAGTCATGTTAATCGGGATTTAGCTCCCACTCTCCAGTAGCAGTTTATTTGTTTAATTGTAAGTCCGAGTCTTTAGCATTCAGTTATTGCTTCCATTGTTTGTAAAGGCTATAAATATAGCCAGTTGAATTCAATAAAGGGCATGAATTACGTCCAGATTCTTAGCTCCTAATTCCCTCTTCTCTCTTTTCTTAAAACCCCAAATTATCCTTATCAGCATAGTTATGGAATAATTTCTGCAAAATTTATGGTAACGTCATTTTAGAGCCTGTGAACTTGCAGCATAGCGATACAATTTCATCTCACAAGAAAGAAGAAGATTTTAGGACTCGTAACTCAGTGTTTGAGTTCAAGTCCTACCAGACCACAAGCAAGGTGGATGCAGCAACACGAGCACCTACTCAGTGCTTAATTAGGTTCAAGTCCTACCATAAGCGAGGTCGGTGGCAACTCTATATCATGTCACCATATATATATATATCAGCAGAGGCGTCCCAAAATTCAAATGTGTGGATATGCCTCCAGATTTGCCTGGAGGTTATGAAAACAAATATAACTTGCCAAGAATTTGAGATAAGCTTCCATGCCTTCTTTTCATGCAAGAAAACCAAGGCATAGGGAGATTAGGAAGGGTCTTTGTGAATTTTTAAAAAACACATAAAAGACCTGGGTTTTTTTTTTTTTTTGAGGGTCTTGATATTTAGAACTTTTATAAAAACCATATAGATCTCGGAGCACATGATCATTTAATTCCAAATTCTGTATAGTTTCCTTATTTCTTGAAAAGATCGCACTTCTTGGACTATTGACCGTAGATATTCGCAGTCTCATCACAGCACTGGCCCTCCTGCTCAAAACTGCATCAGCACCGACACTTTAAATCCTGCTACAATTGCCATGCCGCAATTCGACAACCCCCTTCGAAGCTTTTACTCATGCTGCCAAATTCACCAACATTTCAAAGCACCATCCACAGCCCCCTGCTGAAGACAAATTGGAATCACCTTGAATTTTTATTCTTGGCCCTTCCCATCAATTGATTTGAGGGACGGAGCTATTGATTGGATGGAGATTAATTAAATTCAGAGATTTGTTTAGAAAATACTTTCATTGAATAATTTATTGAATAACCGATAGAGCATTCTTACCAATAATTGAGGAGCATGTCAGCTTTTAGCGTGCGTTACTGAACTAAACAATTAATGCGAAGGAGGTGGGCCGGGGGGCTGAGCCGATGATGCTTAGGGGTGAGAAATGAAGGAGACAGCGGCAATGAAAACGAGGAAGATGAGGGAGGAGCACGGAGGAGGAGGACATCACATGGCGCCAATCCTTCTTCTCGCATTTTATTAGCCTCCTCACCCTAAACCACATCGTTATACCTCAAGCAAGTTCTCTTTTCTCAGAAAACAATGGAACCACCCGCCCACCACCTACCAGCCACACAACCCTAGTCCTCTCTCTTTGAAGATCCTAGCACACAACCTAGGCATAAATAACACATCCACTTGACAGTGCTGAACCAAAACCCAAACACCAGTTCTTGTTTGCTTCTTTTTTTTACTTCTTTCTGGATTTAATTGAAACATGGCAATGTTATTTTACTTTTCTTCGATGTTTGATTGTAAATCTTTAATCTTTTCTTTGGTTTAAGGTTTTTAGTTTAGTTTTTGTCTTAGGTTTTGAACTGTGCTTTCTTCTGTTATAAACCTCTAATTTGTTTTTCACTTGTATGTGGTGTTTACAGGGATGTTGGAGATCGACGAGGTTAATTGCTACATTGAACTACTCACAGAGAGAGAGAGAAAAGCTTTTGTTTTTGCTGTCTGTCTGGAAGATTCTCCTATGTTTACGTGGTCTGGGCTTTCTATATTTTTATTTTTTTCGTTTGATTCATTGAAACTTATGAGCTTAATTGTGAGGACTTTAACGTGGGTCCTGAGTATAACTTCAATTTTATACTTTATATATCTAGCTTAATTATTTTCTCAATATTTTTGTTCACAAATGATATGGAATTTATATCTTGATCCAATAAACTTTGATATAATTTATGTAAGAATAAATCAATAGCATTCCTCAACTCTCACATCAAATTACCCTGTCGGTGATTCATCCTGTGAGCAAAGAAATTTCTTATTCTTCCAAAATCTGGCACAAAAAAAAAAAGTCAACACTACACCCTGTATATTTGGTCAGCTCTCCCTGTTCCAAGTTCACACTCCTAAGAAAGGGTTTCGTCAGACCCAAAAAAGCTAAGCTAATGCTTGTTAACTCTAAGACTTAAGGTGGTCAAATTTATTAATGTTGAAGAAACGGATGGCTGACCAGTGAAGTCATGGTCTGAACCCAGATAGTTAATAAGAGTATCGCAAGTTGATTAGCCTAAGAAATTCTATCCCGTGAGTGCAATTATGGCAATTAAGCAGGACATTATTAAGGAGTTTTTCATTGAGTTTCAAAAACATTTTTAAAAAGATTTGATTTTTTTATTTTTTATTTTAAATTAAATATTTTTAGATTATTTTTATATATTAATATCAAAATTATTTATAAAAATTAAAAACTTCACTTTAATATATTTCAAAATAAAAAATAATTTTAAAAATAATGATAAACACATTGCCAGCAAAGCAGGCAGGCAGGCAGGCAGCAGCAACACCGGGACCTGTAAAACCGCGTTTTTGAGGAAGAGAACTTTACATATTGTCACCATGTGACTCTCTCTGATCTCATCTTCTCCTATTTTCTCATTTAAGTCTTCACTTACTTCCATGAACATAAATGATACTATATAAATCCATTAATGCTCTCTCTCGCTCTGGCTCCCCCTCCCTCTCTCCCTCTCTCTCTGAGTTTTGGATCCGGCATATCCAAGCTCTAGCTCTTACAAGTCCCCCTTAGATCTCTCAAGGCCAACACAAACCTAAATGGCTCCACTCAAGTACTTGATCTGTTTCAGTCTCAGACAGGTACTTCTGCTTTATCTTGTTCTGTTTTTGTTTACTGCTCTTCTCCTCTGTGCCTCCTCAGACAGTGATCAACAAAAGCTTGAAACCACTCGATTTCTTGCTAGAAGAAGAATGTTAGAAGTGGGATCATATGAAGACCATGTACCCAAGAAAAAAAGCACCAATTTATCCACCAAGAATCAAACCAAGCTCACCAACCCTGGCCTATCGACAAAAAACCAAACCAAACCCATCAAGACTGGCAGCCTCTCCCCCAAGAACCAAACCAAGATTACAAAATCTACAAATTCAACAAAAGCAACACTCACCACTTCCCAATCCAAGAATCAGCTTAAGCAGCTCAATTCCACTTCTCAGCTCAAAAAGCTAAACTCCACTTCGCAGCTCAAGAAACTCAATCCCACCTCAAAAACCTCTAACTCCACCAAATCCATTGCTGCTCCCACCAAGAAAACATCAGATCTGCTCAAACTAGGTTCATCCACAGACAAAACAACCAAACCCACTTCCACAAAGCAAACACAAACCCTCGTAGACAAGAAAGTCAGTGACCAAGAATCCCAAAAACAAAACAAAAACCAAAAACAAACCAATGAAAAAAAGACCACTCAAACTAAAAAACAACCAAGCTGGCTTGAACAAGATGATGAGGATGATTTGGTTGCTGAGTTCAGAGATCTTCCATCAAAGTTTCATCAAACTCTCATACCAGACCTTGAGAGAATCTCAATGACTTCCAAGAAGTATCTCACAAAAGCCAACAAGGATTTGACAAAAGGGTTCAAGCCAATTGTTGGAAATAAGTACGCACCTACCATTGCCTCTGTAGTCTCTTTTGCATTCATTCTAATACCTCTACTTCTTGTTTCTCTTATCTTCAACCGCATCAAAGCTTATTTCTCTATACAAAAGATCCTGATTTTCATCCAAGTTTATCTCGCAATCTATTTCACCATTCTATGCCTCTCTTCATTGGTTACTGGGCTCGAGCCCTTGAAGTTTTTCTACGCCACTTCACAGTCCACATACGTTTGCTTAATGGTTCTTCAAACCCTAGGCTATGCTCTGTACTTGCTGTTGCTATTGATGTATTTGATCCTGGTCTTTTCCACGGAGTGTGGGCTGAGCTCAAAGCTCTTAGGCCTGGTTCAGACCCTGGTGGGCTGTGCAGTTGGGCTGCATTGCTACGTGGCAGTGTTTCATAGGGTTGTGCTGCACCAACCACCCAAGACCAATTGGAAGATTCATGGGATCTACGCCACGTGTTTCCTCGTGATTTGTCTGTTTGCTAATGCTGAAAGGAGAAAGAAGGCTTACCTGGAAGAGGGTGGTGAAGAGGGCAAGAAGAACTAGTTGATAAAGAAATGATCCAAATGCAATTTCACTGAAGAAATATATTTTGCAGAAAATGCAGTGATGCTCATTTTGTCCTCTTTTTTTTTTTCTTTATTTAAATGTCTAAATTTTAGGCAGTTTCATTAGATTCCATTTCTTGCAATCAAGTGAGAATGGAGAGCATATGTATTCCACCATAATGTCTGGTGGGCAATGGTAATGCCACTGGCCAAGCAACCATGGCTAGAACATGAAAGGTAGAATAGAAGAATCTCGCTACTGTAATCAAATTTCTTATAATCCTCGTGTTTGTATTACAAATAAGAATGAAACTAGTTTTTTTCTTACACTAATCTCTACGTTGTTACGTTTTGCACATGGAAAGGCAGGAGGAGGTGGGGGGGGGGGGGGGTGTTTCCTGCCGACGGTCTTAGTGTGACCTGTCGGTGGGGCTTGAATATTCAGTACATTTTCCACTAGTATTCCCCTTTGACAATAGTCTCACGTCCAGATCTCTCGTCTCTGTCGTGTTTTGGAATATAATAAAGATTTAACTGTTAATTAAAATAAAAAAACCTATATGCGGTATTATAATAGTATATGACACTAGTATCTCCCTTTGACAATGGATGATGTTAGGTATTTTTTAACATGTTTAAGTAAATCAATTATTTTTATCACACTCTCAAAAAAACATACAGTGACTTCCAAAGGAGAGCCCCAGCTAAAATCGATGTCTGGCGATTTTGATGTGATGTTGACTTTTAACCCGCATTTGTTGACCTTTCAAATTTCACATTCCAAGCTCTTAGAATTTCATAATTCATAGCACCAGGAGTCGAAAGAAGCCTGCCTAACTAAAAAGATACCATTACAAAAGGGGGACTCGGATGTGACCTTATGAAATATTATTTTTGTTTGTGCATGGAAGTTGAGTCAGATGCATATACTACAACCTTATTGGAGTGTAAAACTGTTCTTCAAACAGTATCTTGTAAGAACTGCAGCCTCCATGATTATCCTTAAAAACTGTTCTTAAAGACTGTCTTGTCTCCCGATTGAATTAACTTGATAGGGCATGGGAAGATGTGCATTGTTTTTTTCCTATCAATCAAGGATTTCTGATAAGTTAGAGTGGGCTCCATGATCTACTCCTGCATCCTGTTTGGTTTTTGCCTAGATGATCTCTTGCAGCTTAGCCTTCTAGTTTTCTTCATTCATTCAAGGCTGTTGATTAGTTTTGCTAACCATTTCTAATTTCTTATGGCTTAAACCGATGTAGAACAAGTGGTGTATGTGTAAATAACATCTTAAATTCAAAGTTAATTGAACTCCAGTAGTTTGTACGTTAAAGTCAGAATGATGCGAAACTTCATTATTGATGCAAATCTTTTTTTAGCCGAATTTTGTAGTTTAGATCCCGAAATCGTTGTTTTTGTCATTTTAAAAAGTTTCGTTTTAGCCATAACTTTTGATTTTCAAGACCAAATCGACTTCCGTCAATTCTAACTTGCTCAGGATTTCTAGCAGTTTTAATTTCTGTAATTATCTTAGTTTGACTATTTTTGATAATTTTTAGTAATTAGTCTCATTTTCTTGTATAACGAGAATTAGAGTTAGGTTATCACTTTAAATATACTTGTAAGCCCTTTGACCGAAATCAATCAATTATTCAATAAAATTTCAAGTATTCTTGAGAGTTTCTCTTGTTTTTTGTGGATTCCAGAGTAATTAACAAAATATTGACATGTATTACATTCTTTTTGTGTTTTCCACTCATCATAACCATTAGAAATTATAAAAGACAAGCTTTGTAATTTCTCATTGACTGACTAACTATATATACACCAATTGCTCGCAGAATCTCTGGCTGACTTTTCTACAGTGGTTGAGCGTTAGAATAGGATTTATCTGATTTCTTTTATATTTGATGAAAACTAGGATTGCTTCTAAGATAAGTATTCTTGTCTGGTTTGGGAATCATACCAGGTCAAAGATTTCCACTCGGCGTTATTCTTCAACTAACCGGGAGTCATTTTTTCTTCTTTCGGGTACCTCTTCCATCATCCTTCATTTTAGATCACTGGTGTTTTTTTTCCAACTTCCTGTGAAGATCTGGGACCCTGATTACATCGGACAAATGTTTCGGATAAAAATAGACTTTATGCAAGTTTCGAGGAAATTCGTCAAGCAACACGTATTCTTCGAGGATAGGACACGTGTCTATGTTCCCGAAGATAAAACACCGATTTTTAGGATCCCATCCCAGAGATGCACCATAGCTTTTATAACTGGATTCTGGACAGTGTTTTCAGAGTCTATGTTAAACTGCTGTATTTTGGAGGAACTCTTTGGCATTATAGTTCCTTATGTGTGCGGTCAACTTTTTCAGATTGTTTCCCAGGCAACTTATACTACAGATGATTGGCATTTTAATTCATCCTATTTGTTTTTTTATTTAGAGCATCAACGCCCGTGCTTTTATTTTTTAGCTATTTCTCTAAAAAAACCATATTTATAGCCTTCATTTATGCAACTAAAGTAAGTCTTCCATTCCAGATTTAACACAAACAATTAGTTTTAAAATTCAACACCAATTTGATCAACTAAGTATGGTTGAGGTCACTGCAGGTATATAAATATTAAAAATATGCCAAAACAAAATTCTAAGCATTCCAACTTTTCCACTCCCTACAGCACAGGAGACTTGCTGTGAGAATAAAACAATCAAAAGAGAAGATGGGATGGAGAGTCTCACCTAATAGTTTAAATTTTTAGAAGAAATGATTTCTTGACGCAGTTTAGCGTCAGTTGGTCCTGATTTCAATACAAGTAGCATCGTTGTAGCCTCGTCATTCTGCAACTTCAACTACAATATCATGGAGTGGCAGTTCTTCAATTCCATGTCAAGTTCTTTAATTCTTGTTTCTTTGTTCTCCATTGCCGACCAGAACTATCCAGCTCTTGAGTCAGTTTCTCCAGTTGAGAGCTCCATTCAGCTACTTCAGCTTTTAGATTTGCAGAGCAACTTTTCGTGCATCTGCTCGGGACTCCCGAGCTTATTTTGCAAAAAACTTTCCCAAAGAAGAAGACTTTCCCACTTCCTGGATATCAGCCTCCTGAAGCATTTGAAATTGCCAGAAAACTCTGCTTCGCGTTTCAAATCTGCTTCGAGCTTCTCAATCCTAGCTTTCGCTTCATCTAACTCTTCATAGATCCTGTCCATTTTATTTTATTTTTGGCAAATTTAAAAGAAACAAAGCACGCCTGTTCACAGGCAAAAACCCTCTTCAGATAACAAATTGTTATGCCAACAGAGAACAAAGCACCACAGATGAATATATATTGAATATCACATTGTTGATATATTTAGAGGCAGAATCCAACAAACCAGATAAAATTATATCCTTTTTGATGGGATAATTACTCCTGTGATGCTATCCCCCCCCCCAAAAAAAAAAATCTCATCTTCCAGATCTAATTAAAAATATATTAGCAGTATAAAACACTACCATGAACAAGTTATTAAAATTCTAAAGACCACAAACCCTGTTTCTTGCCCTTTTTGTACGCAATAACCCAAAATTTGTAATCACATTGTTTATACAGAACTTACATGTCAACGAGCAATGCCGATATTTTGTTTCTTGATTATAAGAAATAAAAAAAAACGAAAATAATCAGAGATATAGCTACCGATTTTCATAACTTTTATACGGTTGTTTCTCTCCAGATTAAGGAAAGAAAAGGATTGTCAATATTATAAAAAGATATCCTCAAATATTCTTAAAATATATCAAAGATCTCACTTGATGATGATAATAAAAGTTTTGAAAATCAATTTAATTTTTTAAAAAATATATAAAAAATGACTTGATTCAAGTTAGTATATCAAATTCACGATCTAGTTATGAGATCAACATATCGTATAAAATCATGAAATAAAATTCTCAATTATGTAAATAAAAATAAAAATAAATACTAGATAGAGTATAAAAGTTAAATCATAGTGTTTCCCTAGCTTATTTGTGAACAAAAAAATCATTTTAAAAATAACATTAATCAAACTCTCAATTCACCGGTTGTCAGCTTTTCAGTTCCCCCATCAAAGAGTTAGGCACAGTTTTATGACTGATTTTTCCGTAATCATTGCGTGGAATTTAATATGAACCTATGTGGAATCCATCCACTGTGAGAGTCAAAATGGGGCACCAATGGCGATGCCGTGTCCCCTGAAAAGAAAAGGAAATTAAAAAGGGGCCAGCATGGCTTCTGGCAAATTAAGTTTGGAGTTGATGGGCTGAATTGGCATTACATTTGAGGACAGTCCATCATCCCGAGCTAGCTGGGGGCCCAATGAAGTCCATGCGTTGGGATATGGAGGGAGTTTTTTCTGTTTTTTTTTTAATATTTTTGATTTAGCACTTACTTTCTGTATGCTTTATCTCCCATATATTTCCACAAAACATATATGTAGAGAAGACCGCTAATCATTTCTAGTGCATAAAACAAGCCTTTCACAGCACCTCAATTTTATCCAACTTCATCTTTCATTTTCAATTTCTCATGAGTTACATTTTTATAGCTTTGTACTCCTTTCTTTTTTAATCCCAACGTACAAGCATTATGATTTTACTCTTTTTTTATTTTTGGTCCTTATTTTTTGTTTTGATTTTTTCTTATTCTTCAACATTTAATTGGTTAGGGATTAGGGTTCACTTTTTTCATGTAAGGTGCTTTTGATGTCATCGATTTCAAAAACAAGCATCAGTTGACTTTTTTTTACTTTTATTAAAAATATATTTAACTGAGTTGAGTTTATAACTCGAGTTGAGGATTTTTCTATTTAAAAAAAAAACACATTTGCAAGAGTATATTGTTTTTATAAAAAAAGATATTATTTGACATATTACATAGCATGAATATTTTACATGACTTTCAAAATCCCTACATCATTATCAATTGTCTATTGCTAAAGACTTTATACTTGTTAGATTAACTATTGACCAACTAAATTGAATGCTTTCAAGAAGCAACAACAAAATCACATGACGTGGGTTTCAAATTTCTTGTCCTCTGTCCTTTTCTTTTAATTTTACCATTTAACATCTTAATTTTGTTTTTTCAATTTTATCGTTGGGTTTTGCTAAAACTAGTGTTGTCATGGTCGGAATGCTTTCACACCATTCAGTGGTGGTGTAAAGCTTAGAAGTTATACAATGGAAGTCATTTCAAAGTTTCCCGTGAAGCAACTTATGGTATGAAATTTTAGAAACCTTAGCTTGACGGGGAAAAAGGATTGGGGGGTAGAATCTTTATGAAACTGTCGAATAGCTTGTTGATGATCCTAATCTTATTATAATAATTTTTTAGATATCTAGAAGAACTATTTTTTAAAGGTGTACCATGTAATTCTTGATAAAAAGAAAAATAGTTAAGATTGATAATTCAATTTTTTATATATATTCCAAAAATAATAATTTAATTTTGTAATATCGTATTTTATTTTTAATATAGAAATAATGATAGATTATCAATTGAATTCAATTCCATAATTGATTTGGTTCCAATAAAAATGAACAAGTCAGACTATTCAATTTCATGTGGTGTATGACATGCGTAAAAGTTAGAGTTATTTAAGGGTTCTCAAGCCCTAAAGTTTAGGTTGTATTTTAATTATTAGGCTGTTTCATTTTTTAATTATTTTGTATGTGTTTAGTTTTTAAAGAGATTATTATGATTCATCTATAATTTTTTATGTTGTAAATAATTGAGCTTTGTTTTAAAAATAAAATGATTTATTTTTTGATATTATTTTCAATAATTCCAGATATCAAAAAGACAAAAAAGATCAACAGTCGCCCATGCCTAGCACCAAAAGCTTCGATGCATGCATGCGTTGATATCCCCATAATTATTTTTAAAAGTCAAATTACGATGCCTAACGTCCTGGTTCATCCATGGAGTCATTATTTTTTGTAACTTGTCAAGATGCCCAAGTGCATGTACACTACCATAATGTTGGGTTTGGGATTGTGCTCTGGAAGGGACAGCACAACACAGACAAGACAGGACGAGATTAGCCTGTTTGAGAGCACGTTTGTCCTCGCAGTTAAACCGTTGTTTTGCTAAAATTAATTTTTTTTAAAATAAATATATTTTAGTGTTTTTAAATTATTTTATATTTTAAATTAAAAAAATTTTAAATTATTTTAATGTGTTAATATTAAAAATATTTTTTAAAAAATAAAAAATATTATTTTAATATTTTTCTAAACAAAATATACTTGAAAAAACACCCTGTTATCTAATTTGCATTTCATGAACAACGTTAAATTTATGTTTCTGTTTTCCTTTCATCACAAAGATAAGACATAATAAAATATTGATAATTTATAATTTGTTTTAATGCATAATGCTGTGCGTGATATGCTTAGAATATGGATTTAGAATGTTTTTTCATTGAATTTAATTATAAAAAAAATGCACAAGTAAATCTATACTTTGCTATTATTGTTTTTTGTCTCTCCTTATTATTGATTTAATATTGTAGAAATAAAAAAGGACAAAGTTAAAAAAAAATCATTAGATTTTCCATCTTAAAACAAATTGTACACCAATCCAAACCCGAGATCTCCCATTCACCAGGATGCGAGATGTTGATGTGCTCGTAACACATGGAGAAGTGAGATTTTTGTAACCCTGATCGATATGGACATCAAATTGGTAGATCCAAAAATGTAGAGTTCATGAGGTGTCCCTGTCGTGGTAGGGTTCCTCTCCCCAGTGTTCCTTTGCAGGGGGTCAAATGGGGACGACGGCAGCGTTTCATCATCATTCCATATCGGCTGTAACTTTACAGACGCATTGCCGGTGAAAACTCCATTTACAATTCTGGCAATCTTTCTCAGAATTCATGTCCTTATATAATATTGTAACGAAAAAACTTATATCCATCAACCAGACAAAATATGAATACCTTTCAACTAAATTATATTTTTTTAATTCAGCATGGCTAGCTGTATTTGTTAATTATGAAGGTTTTATCTCGTATATTTAGAACTTTATTTGATATCAAAAAACTTTTGTTTGAAAATATATTAAAATATTTTTTAAAAAAATATTTTAACATTATTAAAATATTTTAAAAAATAATTATTTTAACATTATTAAAATTATAAAAGTAAAAAAATAAAAATCTATTTTTTTCCAGGCACTCGAACTAACAACGTTGTCAAACAGGGTTTTAAAATTCCGTCATTAAAACTTCAACGGTTTTCTCAAAGTGCAACTCGTTATCTACATCAAAACTTAGTTGAATTTTCTTCGTAAATGGTTTAATTAATCTAAACCTACTCATAGGTTGAACAAAAAACCTCTTAAATCCTAACAGTACTCTAATGTATCACTTCTTTTTTATGAGATTTAAGTGTACGTTAAGAGTGTACTTGCGGTTGTTTTCAAAAATATTTTTGATTTATAAATGCAAAATAATATATATTTTTTATTTTTTTTTAAATTATTTTTGTCATTATCATATGAAAATGATCTAAAAATATTAATAAAATATTTATTTATTTTAAAAAAATAATTTTTTTTATTTTTTAAAAAATACATCGACAAACACCCCAATTGCGATAGCTATAGCTACCCATTTCATCAAGAAATTAAAAGAGCCACACATGGTAGAGAGAGGCCATGAATATAAACCTCAAATCAGAAGAAGTTAACAAAGGTACGTGGCCTTCTTGTTTGTTTTTATAATGAGATCAGTTTTCAAGCTTCAGTGAGTTCGTGCGCGTATGAGCTATGGCTTCAATCCACGAAAGTTCTGCTGTCTTTCTCATGCATCACGTATATTGTTCATTAGCTGGCTTGTGTTTTCTTTAGCGAAGTTTTTTTTGGTTATGTAATAATATAAATTATATTTTGGGATTTCAACTAATAATTTAAATTTTAAGATAAGATGATTTTTTAACATGATATCAAAATATTGTTCACCCAATAATTATGAGATCAAATCTCAGCACTTCTATTCTATCTGATAAAAATCAAACATAAAATAATGTGGGTCTATGCAAGTTTTCAGTACAAAAAACTTTCACTTGAAAAAATATATTATAAAATAATTTAAATCATATTCTATGCTCCATTTAACAAGTTTTAATACGAGATATTTACTTAAAATAACTTTTGTTTTGTTTCCCACAGACAATCTGATTGGTGCAATTATATGATTGTGTGTGTTGCTATATATGCTGATCATGTCGAAGGCAAGAAACGATACTGATGCAGGTAGGACGCAGGAGATTTTTGCCTAGTTTTTTTTAAAAATAATTAATTTAAAGCAAATAAAAAATATTTTTTAAGAAATAAAAAACAAATATATTCTCACTACATCCTGTTGGATGTAGTGTGTTCGAGACATACGTTGTGTCATAAAATTGTCACATAACAATGAACATGTAATGTTATTTCACCTCGAAACTAAAAAAATAAAATAAAATAAAATAAAAATAGATTACGGAAAACTTTCACAACCTCTACTTTTTTTCAAAAAAAGAAAAAAGAAAAGAAAAACTCTTAATAGGAGGAAACAAAGAGGGGCATTCGTGGCATTTCAAGTTTCTGCGATTCAAAAACGGTAAAGGAGTAATAAGACCAGAAAGAAAGACAGGCGTGTAAGAAATGGGACCAAAACCAAGAAAAACAAAGGCAACCACAGTGTTATAGTTGGTGCAATTATACCTGGCCCAACCTCCAAACCTTTGCATTTCAGTGTTCACGTCTCCACGCGCCGCCATATACACAACCGCCTTCAACTTTACAAAGATTGTTCAGTCTAACCAACGTCACCATGTCATCTTTCATATAAAATATGATTAATGCAATAAGTACTAAGTTCGTCCACGGCTTAATTTCTATACATAAAGAATAATCTTAAATATTGAATTAACTCGAAAATAAAATAGGAGTTAACAAAAACAAATATTAGGAGTGAATCAATACTGTAAGTAAAGAGTGTAGTAGTAGTTTTTTTTAAATATTTATTTTTGAAAGTATACTAAAATAGTATTTTTGATATAGTATTATTTTTAAAATACTTTTAAGAATGGTAAATGTGCCTTTGAAAGAAATGGATTTTTCTGTACATTTATACGTGCTATCGCGTGGCCCTATTTGGTATTGCGATCCTACTAGTTTTTGGTCGAAATTTGAAAAAAAAAATTCATTTTAAAAGCTTGCAGTTTGGTATTTTTAGATCATTTTGATGTGATGATTTTAAAAATAATTTTTAAAAAATATCATTTTGATATATTTCAGCACGATAAATACTTTAAAAAACTACCACAATCAAGCTTCCAAACTGACACTTACAACCAGAAAATTTAGAGGGCCGCTTCGAAAACATAGGAGTGCTTGAGAGACTGTACTGTTTTCATTAAAACAGCTACAAGGGCCTCTCTCTCTCTCTCTCTCTCTCTCTCCGCTGTCAGAATCAAACAAATCCAAGAACACCGTTGCACTTTTCTCAAACTCCACTTCTGTGTCTCTCTAGCTACTTCTCACTCTCTAACAAGAGCAAACTCAGAAAAGCAGGCCTTCCTTTAATCTGCTTTCAGACAACACGAGAAAAACATTTTTTTCCTTCCCTTTTCCTTACAATTCCATTGCTGTTCTTCTCCTTGCTTATTTCTTTAAGGAACCCTCTCAAAGGTATGCCATTTTCTACTACTGTGCGGGTGTGTTTTCTTCTTTTGTGGGGTGGAGTTGGGGGGGAGTACTCATATGTAGTCTATTTGTCTCTGTGATGGGGTCATTAGTTGGGTTTGGATCTTATTTAAAGACTAGATTTTACTTTTCTGGTGTTTTTGTTGAGTTTTGTGTGTTAAAGTTTCGTTCTTGTAGATCCAATTGGTTTTAGGTTTGACTCGTAGCTTATTTGAAAAGAGATTGTCATGTTTGTGTTGTTTTGTGATAGAAATATTTCTTCTTGTATCGCCCACTTTTCCCAGTGATTTTTTTATTATGAGTTCTTTGCGTGTCTGACATAATTTTCTTGTTGCCAACCAGTTAAAAAAGAAAATGACTAACTCCATCGTAATTGATTCAAACATCTAAAGGAATTGCCTCAAGCACTCAAGAGGAATATAAGGCAAGGCTCAGAGAAGTTGTATAAGAAATAGTAGAAGCTTGTATTTAAAAAAGGGGGGGAGGATGGAGATTGATTTAGCTAGCCATTTTCATTGGTGTTGCACTGATACTCTGAATTTCTTGGTTGAATGAATTTGGATGTGATGGCAAATATCCTAGTTGCTTTCACTAAATTTTTGTGTTAAGGTGATGTGATGGCATTTTCATTCCTCAATTTTATTTTATTTTGTGTTTTTGGATTATTTTGATGTTTGTATTAAAAATATATATTTTTTTTTCATTTCCCAGCTACAAACACTTTGAAAAGTAACATCTACCATATGCTCAAACATACACTATTAGTAATTAGAATAATGAATTTTTGATTTTGGCTAGCAATCCCTGTGCGTGCACACTAGTGGTGTCTCTCTTTGGAAAAAATGGAAGTGACCACCCCCTTTCTTGAAATTTCATGAATTAGTGTGGGAATTATTACTGTAAGTTATGCATTTTTTAATATATTTGATTGAATCACCATGGTCAATGACGAATTCACTTTGCAGTTTATGAATTCAGAGTAGTTGACTGTCTGAAAATGGATAAAGTATCTCCCGACTGTCCATATCCAGGATGCTTTTTTTGTGTCATGAAGGAAGGAAATCCAAGTAAGCGCAGAGCTAGTATACTGAAATTCTTCAGAGAACTTCCTTCGCAGGATGATGATGGCCAGGTTCTCCCAATCAGTGGCCTTTGGAACACTGCTATGGCACATCCAAATGACCCTGAGTTCATTGAATTGGGAATATTTGAATGCATGGTTGCTCTTATATGGAAAGGCTTAAAGAATCGCCGCTGGCTTTCTCATGATCAGAACATATACATTCCATACTATGCAGCTCATATTATCGGATCCTACACCATGAACATGGAAGAGTTTGCAGAAAGTGCTATTCATGCTGGTGTAATTCCTCCCTTGGTTGAGCTTTTAAGAGGGAGGTTGACATGGGTTGAACAAAGAGTAGCAGTACGGGCTCTAGGACACTTGGCCACTTACACCAACTCTTTCCCTGCTGTGGCAAGCCATGGTGAAATCCTTGAACTCTCCATCCAACTAGCAATGAGTTCACTAGAAATAGTTTACTCACATTTTTACCAATTCGCTGACAGAAGGCTTAGTTATCATTGTGATTTGCTTACCCGTGGCATGGGTGCTGTTGAAATGGAGTCCAGGAAAGCAGAGGAATGGGCTAGTCAGTTACAGTGCTGGTCACTTCAACTCATTAATTGCTTTGCTTTCAAACCTGAATTTCTTCCTACCATATGCAAGCCTGAATTCTTGGTTAAACTGCCAGGCATGTGGGGTGGACTTGTTAATGAAAACTCACCTGCTGGTATTGGTTTATTAAGAACAATCTGTCATCATAAGCTTGGTAGGGGACCTGTCGCTAGCTCTCCTGGTATTATTGAAGCATTGTGTAATATAGCTAGGTCATCAGATGATTGGCAGTATATGGCTATAGACTGTCTTCTTTGGTTGATCCAAGATCCAAGTACATGCCATAAGGTAATTTGAATATCTATTGATTTATTATTATTATTTTACTTTGGCGCTGCATGAGATGTTCCTTTTCTATTCTAATATTATTGGTGAGTTTAAATTTATCTTGCAATAGCATGATGGAATAGGGTGTATTGACATCTTGTGTTTAAGATTTCTTTAGGTTGAATAATTACATCTGTGGTCTGCACATGCTTCTTTTGTTAGTTCTAGTTGCAAAAACTTTTTTTTTTCAATCTTTGAAGAATTTTAATCTTGTTGGAAACTCTAACAAGGATGTTCCACTTCCCTGTTTATTTCATATGGTCCTGTTGATAGATTGAGTTGGTTGAATTCTGAAAGGAAGTAGACTTAATCTCATGGGATATAAGATGCAAATGGTTTGCATATATTCATTTTCATTTCCATATAGCTGACCCCAACTATTTTTCAATTGAGGCTTGTTTGTTGTTATTGCTTTTTAGTTATTCTACAGCTCCCCATCCTTTTTTTCTTCTATGGCTGTCATTGATTCTTTGCATCTTCAGTTTTGGCTCTTCACTTGTTGAGGTTTCTGTTGTTGCATATCCAATTCTTGATTAGTGTTCCTTTGAATCTCTAACGAGCTTTTTTATCAAAGGAAAACAAAACTGAAAAGAAAATTATTTCTTGTCAAGGAAAAGTTTAGAGCTTTAACAATCACTTAAATGAGAAGATGCTGTGGAAGATCATATCAAGTCCTTGCATTGATGTTTTAAAAGGCAACCTCTCTCACCATTGGTGTGTGCATGTGTGGTAACTATATAACCATTGCATTTCCCTAAATTTATTAACCAGGGAACATGTGCACGCAGCTTTTCCAATTTTCAAGTTCAGTAATCAGATTTTCTGCTTAAATGTGAACTCTCACAATGAATTCTAAATATTAATGCCTATTCCCATGAACTGAGATAGATTCTGCTGCTGCTTTGTTTGTTTGGATTTTTCTTATGAAAATCACATGGTGTTTACTCTTGATGTAAATCTACAAATTATCCTGCTTACATTGTTGTGTTGAAACATATTTCAGATATGTGATACAAAGTCCCTGTCGGCCTATTTACTTGGTTCTTTTGTTGCAGCATGGTTCTTTTGTTGCAGCATGTCTTATATTAGTAAATATAAAGTACAGTTATTTTTTGCTTACATCTTCTTGACCTGTTGATAGGTCATTGATAAGGCAGCACCTGCACTTGTGGACCTAGCAGGGATTACAAATCTGGGTGATCACAAAAAACTTGGGGACTACATTGTTAATGTTCTTCAGGAATGTTTGCAATCACAAGGGACAGGGCGTAGCACTATCAGTAACCGTGTAAAGGAACTGATTGAGGAACTATTGAATTCCAAACAGAGATTGAAATGGGAAAAGAACATGCCCAAAGAGGATCTCCATATTAAACAGGCAGCTGCACTGGTGGTCAAGCTTGAAGGAAATTCCCTATTCTCATCAGGAAACATCGCCGGAGCTGCATCAAAATACTCAGAAGCATTGTCATTGTGTCCAATGAGATCCAAAAAAGAGAGGGTTGTTCTGTACAGTAATCGAGCTCAGTGTCATCTTCTGTTACAACAGCCATTGGCAGCAATAAGCGATGCTACACGTGCACTCTGCCTTCACAGCCCTCTTAACCGTCATGCCAAAAGCCTTTGGAGAAGAGCTCAAGCTTATGACATGCTTGAATTAGCTAAAGAGAGTTTGTTAGATGCCATTTTGTTCATTAATGAATGCTCTCAGTCAAATGATCCTGACCTCTCTTTGAGGCAGAACAAAGTTCCTGACTATGCTGAGCGATTAGTCAAAAAGCAGATGCGCGCAGCCTGGTTATTTAGAGAGGCAGCCATCAAACATGGGGGTATCCATGGTGAGGGAGATGCTGGTGACATCCAGGAAAGTGATGGTTCAGAATGGGAAACAGCTAGTGAAAGTGACACAGGAAATGATGGAAGGGCTGAAATGGACGACGACGACGACGACGACGATAGTGAATGGAAGAACGAAGATGAGAGGAAAGATAAATATGATAAAACAACATTGAAAGGTAAAATTTGTTATTTCTAGTAAATTATTGGTGTGGTTTGTGATGAATTTGAAATACATTTGTCCATTACCAAATACCTGATTTCATTCAGATTTAAAGCATGGGTACAAAGTGCATCTCGCGGAAGATCAATCTTGAATTTGAGCCAGCAGGCGATCGCACTGTTGACATGAATTCGAGCAACGATGGAGAGGCACCATGGATATAGTTCAGCACAAGTCATTCAAAACTACCAACAAAACCTGTATGGTTTCATGAGAAGGAAGTACAATAGAAATATGTGATTGGCTATTGTGTCCATAAGCAATCTTGTTCTCCAAGTTTTGTCCGTTTCTTTAATTTTTATTCCCTGATTCTTGTTGATTTCAACTGTAGAAATTGAACAAAAAAAAGGTTTTGAGTGTAGAGCACGATTTGTAGTCTAGAGAATGTGAAGCTTTTGAGTGATCTAACGAGGCTTGTGTATATAAACCATCTGCAACTATCAATTCCTTTTTTCTCGAGTGATCATTTACCTTTTTACCATGCATTTTGGTGTCTTTTTTGATGGTGTTCAACTAGAGCTTCTCATTTTGGACATGCTGGCAATGAAATAACTGTATTCAAGGTTGCTACTTGAGGTGGTTTGCACCGTATATTTTTGTTTTTGAAATGGGAATCCAATTATCAGCTGCTTTGCACGGATATTTGCTAGGCCTGAGTGAATGGTGGATGTGCATGGCTACTTTTCAGAATTTTTGCGGATGATGCTTTGAAGGGGTGTTTGGCAAAAGCGATTTTGAAAAAAAATAAAAATATATATTTTTATTATTTATTTTATATTAAAAAAATTTGTGTTTTTAGATATTTTAATGTCAAAAATTATTTTTTAAAAATAAAAAAATTGTTTGATGTATTTTCGAATAAAAAATACTTTTAAAATTAATTGTAACTATACTCTTAAACAAGTAATTAGTCCGCTGGTATTAATTGAGGTCCTGTCCGTTTACAATTATTTTTTATAGTGTTTATTTATAAATATATTAAAATAATATATTTTTCAAAATTTTATTTTATTTCGGCATGTTAAATTAATTTAAAATAAAATAACGCAAAATCCTAGGTGAGTTGGGTCTGTGAAGCCTATTGACTTTAAAATATAAAAAAAATTAAAAAAAAAATTCTAGATTCTAGTTTATTAACGTTGAAAGTTCAAATCTGAGAAAACTGTTTTTTATTTAAAAATATGTTAAAATAATATTTTTAATTCTTAAAACACGTGTGCTTTTTGATATTTTTTTAAATAAAAAATATATATAATTTTTCATGTGAACACACCTGGCATGTTAAACAATTGCCACGTAATTTTTTATTTGATAATAAAATTAAATTGTCTTGTATAGAAGATTGACACCTATAATAAAAGATGCACCTGTCTTATTGATAAATATAAACTATTAACCTCTAAATTCATAATTTTTTAATATTTTTCTTCTAGATTTTGACCCTTCCTTGTCAACGAACAAAACTGTTGCTGGAAGCAATACCTCCATCAAATCGCAGCTCCTTACAAGCTACGCTTCCTTGTTTCCGGTCAACTTACCATGTGTTTATTTTCATGATTTGAATTGTTTTCTAATTTAAATAAATACTAAATTGATATTTTTAATTATTTATTAATCATTTTAGTGTGTTATTTTTCAAAGTATTCTTTTATTTAAAAATATATTAAAATTTCCGTGTATCAAAACAATTTGAAAATAATAATAATAAAAATTTAAACCCCCAAATAAAGAGTAAAGTTAATGACTACACTGGCTTTTTACAAAATAAGTGAAAGGGAACAATGAAGTTCTCAAACCCTAAACTCCAGCATAAGCACTTTAAAATTGTTTTTCAAAAAAAAGAATTTTTTTTGTTTTAAAATATTTTTTATTTAGTGTTATTAAATTATTTTGATAGGCAAATATTAATAATGATTTTTGAAAAATTAAAAAATATTATTTTAATATATTTTAAAATAAAAATCACTTTAAAAAACTTTCATAATCACACCCTCTAACACAGTAATTATTCTAGCCTTAGGTGCCCATCAGACTGGTGATTGGAATCCACATGAGAAGCTAGCATTAAATTAAATAAGAAAATACGGTTTTTGTTCGGGAATATGAAATATAAACCATTTTGCCCAAGGCACTTCTCTCTCAGAGATCTTCTGCAATAGATAGATAACTTATGAATAATCTGATATATATATATATATATATATATATATATTAAAAAAATAAAAATATTTTAAAAGGTTAATATAAGAAAATCATCTCAACCTAAAAGTTAAACGATGAGTTAATGTTTTGAAATATAATTTTTATATATTTTTTTTACATACCTTCTTCGATAAAAATATTTTAAACTTGAAACTTGTGTAAATTTATATTATATTGTGCTTTGTTTTTATTAAATGAAATAAAAAAGTTGTAAAATTCAAACTCGTGATTATTTGATCGATCAAACTCTAATACTATATTAAATAATTACCTCAACAATTAAATAAAATCTTGATATAATTATATAACAATCCAACATAAAGTTTGAAAAAAATAATCATTTAGTAGGTGGTTCAGTGGTAAAAACATGAAATTAAAGAATTTATTTTTCCTGTAATTTTAGGTTTTAGCTATATAATTGTTAATATACTAGTCATTAACTTTAAGCATGTAAATCTAGTTGGATTACTTATAAGCTGACTCGAATATTAATGATAGTAATAATAAAAAAAAGGTTGAGAAGAAGAGACGCGAACATTGACTGTGCAAGTCCATGGGGCACATACCCCTCCCGGTCCAGATATTAGTGTTAGGGTGTGTTTAGTATTGTGTTTTGTTTTTGTGGTTGAGGTTTTGAAAAAACAGCTTCATGAAAAGCACTTTTAGTTGCGGTTTAAAATAATTATTGAAGTGTTTGGTTAAAACAATGGTTGAGTTTGAGGTTAATGAAAAACAGTTTCATGTGTTTGGTTATCAAGTTTTTCATATTGCCGTCAACATGTAAAATTATTTTAAAGTATATATATATATATATTATTTTTTAAATATTTAATAATTATAATAATAAAATGTAATTAATAATTCAAGTAAATTAGATACTTGTTTTTATTCTCCCATCAAACTACTTGTAATTTCATCACGAACTAAATTCATACGTGAAGGCTTCCGTGATCTCGGAACAACATATAGTAAAATATCATTTGAAACAAAATTAGAATTGAGAAGCAAAAATTATATTGCGATCTTTTTATAATATATTTATTTATATTTTAATTAATTTTTAGATTATTTTAATATTAAAAATAATTTTTTATAAAAATAAACTTTTAACAGAAAATATAATAAATAATAAACTATTACTCCCTTCCCAGAACACCCCCCCTTCAGCCCCTCCCAGTCAAGTTTCTCTAGCGAAAAGCAAAAAAAACAACTAATAACTGTTTTTTTTTGTCGGCTTTTTATATTGTTTTTATCTGCGGGCTCATGTTAAATTTTTATTTTTCATATTTAATCAAGTATTAGAATAGAAAGTTTTTTTGCAACCTCTGATTGTATCACAAAAATAAACACTACTCTCTTAATAATTACAATTTATTTGATCATTAATACGATCGTCTCTTTTATACGAATTAATGCTATCATTTATTTATTTTCATCTTTTCTTTCCTTCTACTGCTACTATTGTTTAAGACAAGAACCGCAAGGACAAGGATGTCTGGATGACACCACCGCATGTCTATCTATCAACCTTCAAACGTCACCTCCATAGGGAAGAGTGCTAAGCGTAGAAGTGACAGAACAACCTCCTCAAGTTGCCGTAGTGGCTGTTTGTTAGTGCGTTTAATGTTAATTTTGAAATTATTTTTTATTTAAAAATATCTTAAAATAATATTTTATTTATTTTTTAATATTTTTTATATCAACCCATAAAAATAATTTATAAACATCAATTTTTTAAAATTCAAATCTATATAATAATTAAATAAACTATGTTACAAAAAAGCCTTTCTAACAATAAACTTGTTTTAGGGGCTAAGATTGCTGGGTAATTATTCAAAAGCTGATTAACCAGCCTGGTTATTATTAAAAATATTTTTATACCTTTTAATAATCTTTGAATAAATTTTATTGTTGCTTTTACACTGATCATTTGTCGCAAATAGAATAAACATAAATTTTAAATTCAAAACATGACACTGTATTTCATTACCAAATAATCTAACACGGGTCAATATTACAGGTAAGAGCATCATAAAGCTCAACTAAACCTAAACAAGCAATCTTGTCAGAAGAACACTTACAGATACCGGTTACGAGTCCTACATGGTGTTCGAGTGTCGTTGTCGTTCCATATAATGCACTCTCCCATCCGATACCTGCACTCAGATCATGTTTTTAAGAGGGAATTTGATATGTGATTTTGTGTGTGCTTTTTTTAAAAAAAATTAAATTAATATTCTATAGTTGTTTTTATTATTTAATCTGTTAATATAAAAAAATAATAATATATATAATAATTTTAATATATTTATAGTAAAAAACGTTTTATATCATAATACTAAAATAGTAATAGTCACGGCCATTCTAATTTTTTCGTCTCAACTCTCATTTATTGCAATATTAGACAGCCTAACCACCCTCCCCTCCCCCACAAGCAAACCGCGTCATGCTTTTTTATTTATTTATTATTATTATTATTATTATTATTAATATAGATGTTCGGATAAATTTTTATGTAGCTTGTACTTCTCAAATATTTTCATAATATTTTGAGTTATTAAGTTAGTTTGCTGATATGATAATGATACTTACTATGTGTTTTTAGATGAATATACATTCAAAAGTGATTTTTTAGGTTTAAAAATATAGATTGACGAAAGAAATCAAATCATTTTTATTTTGAATATATATATTTTTTTAATTTGATAAAATACATGTTTACAATAGTAAAAAAATTCTTTTAAGTTAAAAATATGTTTACACCACCTTTGAAAAATAACTTTTGATTAGTTATGTGCCAACATGCAAACCAATATTACGAAGCTGTTTGACACGGCTTTTTTTTTTATTTTATTTTAAATAAATATGTTTTTGTGTTTTTAGATCATTTTGATTTGCTGATATCAAAAATAATTTTTAAAAAATAAAAAAACATCATTTAGATGTATTTCGGCACGAAAAGCTTTTTGAAAAGCTATGAAAAGCTACAGCAACAACTCTCCCAAACACCCTCTATATAGTACAAGCTACCGCTTTATGCTGCGAAGACCAAACCATCATCTCCGATGTCACTTCAAATCATTTAACAATTGAAATTGGCATGATTGTGTTTAGTAATATCTGATATTATGGTTAAAATTAATTTTAAAAATATTTTTTATTTAAAAATATTTTTTTTTATTTTTTAAAAATAATTTTTGATATTATCATATCAAAATAATTTAAAAATATTGTTTTAATTTTAAGTAAAAAATAAAAATATTTTTTTAAAAGAGTTTTTGAAACGAATTGTAATATAGATATATATAATCCTTATTATAGAAAGGAAAATGGAAAGATGGGGATAAGAATGAAGAGTGGATTGTTTTTCTTCTCTAGATATATATGTGAAAACCAAATTTTAAAAATATTAAAATATATATTTCTTTTATTTCCAATTTCCAATCATCATCTCAATACAAGAGTGAGTATATTCTTTCCCGTTAATTCATTTTCAATCCTATTTTCGGCTGACTAGCTGGTCCATATTTTATTATAATTTAGTTTTAAAACTGTGATTTATGCCATATATTCATATCTTATATTTGAATGAACAAACAACAATATCGTGAAAAAGACTTCTCATTCATTCATGGATATAGTTTTGGTTGACTACCAACACAGTTTTTAATTTTATTTTAAATCCATAGAGAATATTGTTTTATTTTGTTTAAAATTATCGATAATTGTTCCGGATATATTTAAAAATTAATCCGAGAATTCTTCTCGTGTTTTTTTTTTTTTAAATATCTGTAAAAAATAGTAAACTAATAATAATAATAAAAAGCTTTAATCCCGGAAACTACTTCTCACTCCTTCAATAATCCTCAATTTTGTCCAAGTCTGCTTCTCTCTCCCCCTCTTGCTTCCCCACTCTCCTTTTCTCCCTCCATTTCCTTTCAGTGTTCGCTCAAAACAAATCAAGATTCTAGGGCTTCATTCTCGATCAGCAACATAAATTAGTTGATATAGGAAAAAAAAATAAAGAAATGGAATGAATGATTCGGGTCTTTTGTAGCGACACGTGACCAGCTGCTGCAGCTTGATTGGTCGCAGCCATGCCATCTCTTCAACTTTTGCAGCTAACCGAGCAGGGTCGAGGCCTTCTGGCCTCTAGAAGGTACTCATTTGATTTCATCCATTTACCCGAATTCTTAAACAAAGTAGAAATTATTTAGATTCTTTAAAATTATTATTCTTAATCAACCATATTGGTAGCTTAAATTAGATAATCAAATAGAGTTTATAGTTTCGGTTTCATCATATTTGGAGGGATAACTTTTGTGGTAGGTAGATTTTTTAGCTGAGCTGTTATTGATTATTGTTTCGGCTTCTTTATTGATATCCGGCGATTGAAAAATCATTCTGTTGTTTATTTTTTAATTGAGGATGATGTTGCATTTCTGATTCTTAGTTATAATTTAATTAATTAATAAATTTTGTGAAGCCATGTTGTTTTCCTTTGAAGGTTACGGAGAGGGGAGGGAGTTATTTAGAAATCGAAGGTATAAGGAAGGATTTGCTTTATTGGTGCCTTTGTTTTTCATTAGATCCACTAGACTAGAAACCTTTTGTAGTCGGTAGTCCGAGTGTGTGAAATCTTGGGTCAGTCACCTTAGCATTATTTTCTGTTAAAGATTTATGCTTTTTGGCATTTTAGATTTTTTTTTGTTACCTGCTTGGTTCCTAAACAGGTGGTAGTTTTTCCTTACCGTGTTGATAGGTTACACTTTTAAACAACGAATGAAAAGAAAAAAAGGCCGGTGTGAGAAGTTGGCTGCTTAAAAGATAAAATAATTTGGATCATAAATCTATCCTGGAAATGTTTATACTTGCTGTTGCTCTTGATACAGTTTAATGAAGAGCTTTTGGAGCAATGAACCTACATTCATGTAACTTTTTTTGCCCATGCAGGAAATCTCTACTGTTTGCGGCTGGTATCTTAGCTGCTGGCGGGACTGCTGTGTATGTGCAGTCACGGATTAGCTCTAAGAAATCTGGTTCTTTTCTTTATTCCAATGGGCTCAAAGATGATAAAAAGACATCAGATAAGCTGGTCACTAATGGCAAGAAAACTGTACAAAAGAAAGGAGGTTTAAAGGCACTGCAAGTTCTCGCTTCAGTTCTTCTGTCTCACATGGGTAAAACAGGTGCCAAGGACCTTTTGACTATGATTGCCATAGCAGTAAGTCTTTCTTTTCTGCACACTCAAATAGAATTATTAAATCCTTCAATATCTATATCTTTTTAAGCTCCTCATCCCCAGAAGTGTCTAATTTTGCTGCTAAATTTCTATGAGAAAGCAATATAACTGTATGGATTTCTTCTAGGTTCACGGTGCATATATAACAATGGTTTACTTTTTGTGATTTATATAACACAGGTTTACTTTTTGTGATTTATATTCACTATTAACTTTATTTCTATTTTATCTAGCAACAAAACTCTAAAAAAGGTTTCAAATATAACCTTCTCATGTACAAGAATATGATTGAAAGCATTGAAACAGAGCGGCATTAGATACGTTGTAACTGGATTGCTCCCGGTACATAGTATCACTATCTTACCCGTCAGAAATGAGCTAGGTCATGGGAAATAAATTGACCAGGTGTCACAACTGAATATAGATGATGCTGATGAGTAGCAATAAAATGGTGTCTCTTGGTCAGTTTCCTGTTGATACAATCTCCCAATAACATTTCTCAATGTCTTTATTTAGATGAAGAGGGGTTGATATTTTTATTTTGTCTGTTGATAATGGCACTAACTCGATTTATTTCATTTATAGAATCACCAGAACAACTTTGTACCTCTTTATGTGGAACCTGTTATTTCCTGATAAATCTCTTTGTAAAATGTTGGGTTTTAGGATGATTTTAGTCAAGAACAAGGATTTCTTTACAGTATAATGGTAATAGTAACACAAGATGGAAATGAGATTTATGACATACTCTAGATGTTTGGTGCACTCTGCTGCTACCGTGGTTTGAACTCGCAGCTGCTGGGTGTCATCCAGCCAGCTATTAGAGTAAAAACTGGCACTGTAACAGCTGACTTCTAAGATCATCTTCATGCTGACTCCCAGATTGCAACTAAGTATCCTGTATTCAACAATCAAATGAAAATAAAAGAATGATGAAAGAGCTTCGTATTGCTGAATTAGAAAAGGAGAATGGAAACCCTTGATTTACATTATGCATGCATTATCTTTCATTCTTGTACTTCTTCTCAACCATTGGAAAAGAGAAGGAGACTTTTACTTTGAAATTTCTTTACTCTATTCATTTCTGATATGGGAGCAAAATGGATCTCTTGTGGGTTTATTCGGTATAGAATATTTATTCATTAATTCAAGTACCTGTTTTCCCTAAACACATGTTATCAACCATTCAGTTTAGCGTGGTAGTATTTTCACGAGCAATAATGCTCTTTGTGGCATTATCTAAGTATGTGTTTACATCCTTTGTGCAGGTATTGAAAACTACTTTGAGCAACAGATTAGCAAAAGTGCAGGGCTTTTTATTCCGTGCTGCTTTTCTCCAGCGTGTTCCATTATTTTTCCGGCTGATATCTGAAAATATCATACTGTGTTTCCTTCTATCCACCATTCATTCTACTTCGAAGTATGTTACCGGGACCTTAAGTCTCTGTTTCAGAAAAATACTGACGAAAGTTATCCATGCACACTATTTTGAGGTAAAATGGTCTCCTTTTAGGGCAGGATTTCTCTGGAATGTACAATTATCAATCTCTGCTATAGTTTGTCTCCTTTTGAAGTTGCTGTGATACCCCCCCCCCCCCCCCCTCCCGGGGGTGCAGTTCTGTCATTCATGATGGCACTTGCAATGTAGGATTGAATATGAAATTTTTTGAAATTTATTTACTGATAAAGTAAGATGCGGCTTGCAATGTGCTCTTTGATGCGGTCAAAGGCAATCTTTGATGAGATGCTGGCTAATGACTATATTTTGAACTTTGCTTAGTTTTGAACATTGTTTTCTCAGTTGTTCATTTGCTTATCTTTGTGTTTCAGAACATGGCATACTATAAAATATCACATGTCGATGGCCGGATTACTAACCCTGAACAACGAATTGCAAGTGATGTACCAAGGTTCTGTTCAGAATTGAGTGAACTTGTCCTAGATGATTTGACTGCAGTTACTGATGGTCTGCTCTACACTTGGCGCCTTTGTTCATATGCCAGCCCTAAGTATTTGTTTTGGATGGTGGTAATTATTTGACTTTTTTTCTGATATTTAGATAGGAATTATTGGCATTATAGATTTTATGAAGACATATCTTCTTGCATAACTGTTGATGATGGCCTTCTCAAGTCATTAAGATTGATGTCTTATATTCACTACTGTACTTGCGATGTCCAGGCCTATGTTTTGGGAGCGGGAACCTTGATTAGAAACTTCTCTCCTGCTTTTGGGAAGCTAATGTCTGAAGAACAGCAGTTAGAAGGTGAATATAGGCAGCTACATTCCCGTTTGAGGACCCATGCAGAGAGCATAGCATTTTATGGTGGAGAACAGAGAGAAGAATTTCATATTCAGCAAAAGTTTAAGACCCTGATTAAACACATGAGAACTGTCTTACATAACCATTGGTGGTTTGGAATGATTCAGGACTTTTTATTGAAGTATCTTGGTGCTACTGTAGCTGTTATTTTGATTATTGAGCCATTCTTTTCTGGCCAACTTAGACCTGACGCTTCAACTTTGGGAAGGGCAGAAATGTTGAGCAATTTAAGATACCATACCAGTGTGATAATATCACTATTTCAGTCCCTGGGAACTCTTTCTATAAGTTCAAGACGACTGAATCGCCTCAGGTATATCCAACATCATGATGCTTTTAGTCATGGACTAAAACAAGACCTTTTTTTATATTAATATTATAATTTCTTCATTTTCTTTAAAAAAAGCTATGCCTACCAATTCTTTGACTACTTCCCCAGAAAAAGCTTCAAGCATGTATGTCTGCATTGATAACTTTATGTGTGTTTTATCACAGTGGTTATGCTGACCGCATTCATGAATTAATAGCCGTATCAAGAGAGCTGAGCAATGATGATAAATCATCACTGCAAAGAAATGGAAGTAGGAACTACTTCAGTGAAGCTAATTATGTTGAGTTTTCTGGTGTCAAGGTACTTGGAATTTATTAACCACTATGATTGCAGACACTTTTGCTCTATATTTTTAAGATTCCATGTTCTAATGCTAACAGTGCTTTCCAGGTTGTCACCCCAAGCGGTAATGTTTTGGTTCAAGACCTGACTCTTAAAGTTGATTCAGGATCTAATCTATTGATTACAGGTATCCCTTTGAACTTGTGCGAGCATCTCATTCCTGCAATGTCTTTTTATTGATCTTGTTACTCCATTTCCTTGCCCTTTAATCTCTGTTCTCATTGGTTTGTTGTTTTTAAGCTGATATATAAAGTATATTGTCATTTTCTCTTGAAGGTCCAAATGGTAGTGGGAAGAGCTCACTTTTCCGAGTTCTAGGTGGCCTATGGCCATTGGTTTCTGGCCATATTGTGAAACCAGGGGTCGGTTCTGATCTTAACAAGGAGATCTTCTATGTTCCACAAAGACCATATACTGCTGTAGGCACACTCCGAGATCAACTAATTTATCCTCTTACTGCAGACCAAGAGATCGAACCACTGACTCATAGTGGAATGGTGGAGCTGTTAAAAAATGTAATTTTCACATTTTTTCCCCTTTGTTCCTCATGATCAATTACTTAATTTTCTTATAAATGCTTTTTGTGTAAGTGATGTTTCTCTGCTCATATTCTAGGTTGACCTTGAGTATCTATTAGACCGTTATCCATCTGAGAAGGAGGTTAATTGGGGCGAAGAACTGTCACTGGGGGAGCAACAAAGGTTAGGGATGGCCAGGCTGTTCTACCATAAGCCAAAATTTGCAATTCTTGATGAATGCACTAGTGCTGTGACTACTGATATGGAGGAACGTTTTTGTGCTAAAGTACAAGCTATGGGAACATCTTGCATAACCATATCTCATCGTCCAGCTCTAGTTGCATTTCATGATGTGGTTTTGTCCTTGGATGGAGAAGGAGGCTGGCATGTTAATTACAAAGGGTTAGTATATCAAGTTGGTATTTTCTTTGTTTGCACATGTGAAACATAGATGCATTAATTGAAACCATTTGAACTTTAGGAAGGATTCTCCAGTCCTGACTGAAGCTGGGGGTGATCTCACTTGGGATTTTGAGACAGAACGCAAAAATGATGCCTTGATAGTTCAAAAAGCATTTTCCACAAGTGATAAGGTCTTATTAGTGCTCTAATTTTTTTGTTTTTGGTGGACATATATTTATAGTGTCCCATTGGATTTATTTTACTTCATTTAGAACTCAATGGCAGTATTTATCCAGGCCACACACTCGTATATTTCAGAAGTGATAGCAGCATCACCCAACACAGATTATGATGTTCCATTGCCCATTGTTCCACCACTCCAAAGGGCTCCAAGGGCATTGCCACTGAGAGTAGCTGCCATGTTTAAAATACTGGTGAGTCCATTCAAAATCACTGGTGTAATGATACATGGTAATGGCTTGAGGATTTGTTAATTTAGTCGTCTCTATTTCAAACCTGTCTTACAACATCTATAGGTCATAAAAACTGAAGAGTGCCTTCCTTGAGTGGTGCTTTATTTGCCACGTCCATTTTGGGAAAAAATCATTTTATTCCCTCAACTTTGGATATTTCAACAACTTATTCCTTAAATGATCAGTTTTGTTGTTCAAAAAATCAATTTGGCTCTAAATGTTTTTTGGTTTTGATCAAGTCCCTCAAAGCTATAGATGGTGATAAGCAATCATGTCTCAATTCAGAGACAATTACAATTTAATCTGAAAACTTTATTCATAGATAATTTAGTCTCTCACTGTTAAGTTCTCTCATTTTTTGTTAGGGTAATTTTAAACTCAACATGAGGTAGAACATTGGTTTGATTAGTTGAAGAGAAGATTCAGGTTGTTAATTTGTGCTGGTAATTGAATTGTTGTTTGCTTTCCCTTGTGAAGTTGAAATTTAGAGGTTGCTTTATGGAACCTAAACCTTCCTATCCTCCTGTTCCACCTTCAATTTCATCCATATTTTAGCCGTTGTTATGCTGTAATCATTGTTTTGTGTTGTTTTCCCTTCCTCCCCTGCACCACATATAATACCTAAATGTTTGTTGGACTATGAATTGTGACAAACTGCCACTCTTGCATAGATCGTTGCTGGTGTGCGCTAGACCTGCAATGAAATCTGAAGTGTCTCATAAAACTTATATCTGTCCCCTGTTGTTTGTTTTAACTTTTAGTTCCATACATATCTTTTTATCACATATGTTTCAGGTACCAACTATACTTGACAAACAAGGGGCACACTTAGTAGCAGTTGCTTTCCTTGTCATCTCAAGAACATTTGTCTCAGACCGGATTGCCTCATTGAATGGTACTAATATCCAATGTGGTTTTATGCATTTGGTGTTCTGTGGGGTAACATTCTTGTTATTGAATACATTAATTTTTGCAGGTACAACTGTAAAGTTTGTTTTGGAGCAGGACAAAGCATCTTTTGTTCGATTAATAGGCGTCAGTGTTCTTCAAAGTGCTGCGTCATCTTTTATTGCACCTTCATTGAGGTATTGCTGATGATTGATTGACTTGTATAGAAAGTCAAACCAAAGCACTGATCTAGTATTATGAGTTCTGCCTTCTAGATTTATTTAGACTATTCGATCCTTGGAATTTGCTAGTCTTTGGTTGTTACTCTATTTTTTTCAACTTTCACATGGAAACAAATATTTATATTTAATGTTTTTTCTTATCCTTTTCTTGCCAGCATGGTCAGTGTGAGTGGATCTGTCTTTACTAGACAGAGAGTCAAAACACTAAGTTGAATGGCCCTGATGTATTTCCCCCCTTTTCCTGTGCTTAGAAAAGAGCTAAAATGGGTGACCTTTGGGGAAGTTCTTGTCTTGCGTTCCTCTTTCTATAAGGGAAAGAATCAGTTTGGGGGGTGGTTTACAAAGCACTTATGTCATTTTAAATCTTTCATCCCTAATTCGTGGGTGAAAGTTTCATATTTTGATGCTATCAGAAAACATTTTTTGCCGCCGCATTTACGAACATTCCAATATAATTAGGCTTGATTATGGTGTCCTGGGCAGAAGGGTGTGAACTTATCTTATCATTTTGGAGCACACTTAGTGGTGAAATCTACACTTTTGCTATAAATTATCTCTTTTTCCAGACACTTGACAGCCCGGCTGGCCCTTGGATGGAGGATTCGTTTGACTCAGCATCTACTGAAAAACTATTTGAGAAACAATACATTTTACAAGGTAATTGGGTCCCATATACTTAAATTAGTTCCTTGTTGTTGGCCTTTTATTTGAATGCTGAAGTGTGTTGAGCTTGTGTGCTCAGAACGCATTGTATAATAAGTTAATTACTTGTATAATTACCCAGCTGTCAGTGTTGAATGGAACATTTTGTTTTTCCAAGTTACATACTGCAATTTTCTCACTCAATGCAACAAATTTTTCAGAATGGTTTTCCATTTGTTGAAGCTTCTTGTGTATTTCTTGTGCTGTTTGTTGCATCTAATATTAACAGTTTTAATTCATGTCAAATATACTTGTAGGTTTTCCACATGTCTAGCAAAAAAATTGATGCTGATCAGAGAATAACTAATGATCTGGAAAAGTTAACCATGGACTTGTCTGGACTGGTAACTGGAATGGTGAAGCCATTAGTAGATATCCTGTGGTGATTACTTGTGTAGACTTTATTTGATTTATTTGTACTTTCATACTTCCATAAATTCTTGACCCCCCACAAAACCTTCCTCTTTAAATTACTTATTTCATTGAATTTGCAAGGTTCACCTGGAGAATGAAGCTCTTAACTGGTCGGAGGGGAGTTGCCATATTGTATACTTATATGTTACTTGGTTTGGGTTTTCTGAGGGCTGTTACTCCTGATTTTGGTGATCTTGCTAGTGAAGAACAACAACTTGAAGGAATCTTTAGGTAATCTCAGACCTTGTTTCTACCTTGCACATTTGATTTTGAAGTATTTTTTACATGTCTATTTCCAAAAGATATCCGAGTATATCTGAATATGGATGATACGGACAGCAATGGTTGGTGCTGCATTTTTTTGTGAAAAAGCTGTCCTTACATTTCAATGAATAATTCAGGTTCATGCATGAGAGATTGCGCACACATGCTGAATCTGTTGCTTTCTTTGGAGGTGGCAAACGAGAAAAAGCTGTAAGCTGCTTTTATTTTGTCAGTGTACTGTTTCACATGTTCAAATGCCAATTGGTGCTTTAGAGCAATATTTCTCAATGGTTTAGGCTTTGGCCTTTACATATGCATAATGCACTATAAATTGAATGTGTGGTTCAAAGGTCAAGTCATCAAAGTCAAAAACCATAGATAGAATACCAGCAATTTTTATTTTGTATTCAATGTGCAAGGGGGAGTTAATCCTTGTTTTCTGGTAAATACTGCCTCATAATACTGGAGGCATGGTTGATCCAAAACTGATAGATATTGTTCATACTACTTGGTATGAATGTGTACCTTTTATTTAGCTGCTTCTTGAATCATTGTAATGGGACAAATAAAATATGTATGTTAATCTGGTGGGAAAAAGAACAGGAAGGTTCCTTTAATGAAGTAAAAGATTAAAAAGTTCTATTGTATCTTTTAAATACCAATAAGTTCACTTTTATATATCTTTTTTTAATGAAGTTCATATTTGATTATACTACCTATATGATCCTTGTCATATATTGTAAAAAATGGCCATTCAAGCGGTTTTTCCTTTCTTTCTTTTTTCTTGGCTCAAGAAACCTTTATGAGATTTTTTTAAGTTTTAATTATATATTAATTTATAATAGAAATATAAATCTTCTATCAAATCATCATTGCTGATCTTGGGCAAACTCAATTGAAACTGTAATTATAAAAAACTGAAAACAAATTTCTTTCATATTTGTAATTGTTTTTTGAAAAAATAAAAAAGTAAGATGCCATTGGTATAATGAGCTACTCTAAACTTTTTTATAGTTTAAAATGATCACAGCAAGAATAAAAAAATAATCACATCATCATCCTCATAATCCACAAGGCAATCATTAAATTTATTTTCAGCTGAAAAATATTTTATTGCAAAAAATTATGTACATGTTATAGAATTTTCTAGTAAAGGTAAACAACTAGTTTTTAAATGTATTTTTGGGGTTTGATAGGAAATATGATAAAAGTTTAACGCATTTGGAAGAAAAAATTGAAAGTTAGACCTTAGGGTCATGTAAAAAGATGATAGGACTTGCCTTTCATTTATTTCTCAAATGTGAAGTTCTCAGTTTATTTGCTGATGCATGTTAATATAGCAGGGTCCTGATGTTGTTTTTGACACTTCATAACATTTTGAAGCCTGATCAACATATTATTGATTGTCATCTTGCTTGTGTTAAGTGTCTGCTAGTTTCCTGAAATTTATGTTCACAGGCTAATTTATTATGGAAAAAAGGTTTAACTTCTCAAATTGCTGATAAATGGCTAGTTAGTGTCAAAACCTATTTACCTTTTCTTTTTATTTTTGAGTATAAAGCGAAAATTTAATAAGTTTGAGACTGATGTGTTGCTATGGTGTCCATTAGGTCAAATGAGGGTTGAGTAGAGAAAGAGAGTATCAAATTATTCATTTTTTCCATTACTTGGAAGGATTGCAATACAACAACATCTAGGGAGAAGATAAATTATTATTCTCTTGAATTGATTATTGGAGTAGCAATATATACTTTTGGTCCACAAGGATTTCTTTTAAAATTTTGTCTTTGTGTTTGGGTGCATCACCTCGGTATTTTTTCTGAAAAGCCTATCTTTTGCATCTATTACTTTTCAATTTCTCAAATGGAAAAGTTGGGTTCATTCCAATATCTCAAATGGACATAGATACATGTGTATGATCTTTTAATGGGGTTATTTTTCTAACGCCCTTACCCTGCCTATTTTGTATCCTTATAAACACAAAGTATGGTGAATGTCTAAGCTTTGAAACTCTTCATGTAGGTAGCAACTGATTTTGTTAGAGAATAATATAAATCATATTCTGGGGCCTGACCTAATAGTTTAAGCTTTTAGGTGAGATGGTTTCTTAACATGGTATCAGAGCCTTGTTGACTCAACGGTCACGAGTTCGAATCTCACCACCCTCATTCTATTTAATAAAAATCAAGCACAAGGTAGTGTGAGTTTGTGCAAGTTTCAAGCCCAAAAGACTTTCACTTGAGGGGGGGGTGTTAGAGAATAATGTAAATCATATTTTGGGGCCTCACCTAATAGCTTAAGTTTTTAGGTGTGATGGTTTCTTAACAGATTTACCATTTGTACTTTGCATGTTAAAATGGTGCTGTTGATTTCTGCCCTCTATCTTTGCATCCAGAGAAGTTGATTTTTTATTGTAAATTTGTTTTCTTGTCTTCCATATAAATTGCATTTCTGTATCACAGAACTTCTGTTGCAATACAGCATGGAATATCCTTCACTCATTGTATTTTTTCCCCCTTCGCAATTCATATTGTTTGCTCTTTTTTCAACTGAGCAGATGATTGAGTCAAGATTCAAGGAACTCCTTGACCATTCCATGTTACTTTTGAAAAAGAAATGGTCATATGGCATACTTGATGATTTTGTGACAAAGCAACTCCCACATAATGTAACTTGGGGTTTGAGCTTGTTGTATGCCATCGAACACAAGGGAGATCGAGCCATAACCTCAACTCAAGGTGAGATCAGTAGAATACTTAAGTTGCATCTCTCGCTCATTCTCTTATGCTAACTAGTTTTTTTCAGGCGAACTGGCACATGCATTGCGGTTCTTAGCATCTGTTGTCTCTCAAAGCTTTTTAGCCTTTGGAGACATCCTTGAATTGCACAAGAAGTTTGCTGAGCTTTCTGGCAGTATAAATAGAATTTTTGAGCTTGAAGAGCTTCTTGATGCTGCACAGTCTGGTACATCCTTCTTTATGTAACTACCTATAGTACTCTTATTTCATGTGCCTTTGGCGTGGAAGTAGAGATATGGAAAGTTTGTTTTGATTTAATTTTGCATGCAAGTTGACATATTATGTTGCAGACAGCATAACAACCTGAGGAAAGAACACACTCAGAGTTGAGCTACAAAAACAACAAAAAGAATTGACAGTATTATATGAAAATGCATGCCTTGTTTGCTGAGGGAAAAAGGTTCAGCATATAATTTTAGCCCTGGAACCAAGCAAAACATAATAGTTTGAATAAGAGAGTTTGCTAAAATAGACTCAATTAATAACTCTAAACGAAATTGGCAAACTGGGGAAGAAAGAATCGAAGTTCAGCAACAAAAACAGGAAAAATTATGGAGGAATAAAGTAATATTTATCATCTATAACCTTATATTCCTGGGAATATTAATTTGCTACAACCCGCCAGTTCTAGACAATATTTTCTTGTTCCCAGGGAAGGTGACATTCCCAAAGAAATAAAATAGAATATTGCCTGGAGTCTTCCATTACAGCCTCTTGGCAATTCTACTTTCCTTCATTTCAAATCTCCCCAAATATGCTTTCTTTTTCATAGAAGAAACTGATTTAGTGAGAGTTTCTAGTCCTGGCACCAATTAAAAAGTTTGCATAAGAGATGCCATATGAAAAGGTTGAATGGTTTAATTTGGTTCTTGTACTGCTGATTTCAAAAGTATTTTAATCTCATTTGACTTCTAGTACATAGAATTGTATGTAACATTAATGTATTTGCTCTTGTACTTCAATCCTTTCCCCCCTCCCAAATGTTTGGGCCTATTCAAGCACACTTTAAGCGCCACAACAGAAGCAATTAGTTTTATCTAGCTTATCTTTCTTGGGGACTTTAAGCACTACGTTCTTAAAGTTTTAGAGATCTGCCTTATGTCTTTGAGATGTATACTTGTGTGCTTCTCAAGTGAGGCTCTGGTCGCAGTGAACATCACAATCCTATCTAGAAGGATAATTCTTGCCAGAGTTCGAGCCTGCATGGGGACATTTCTGTAAAGATGGTGGTCACTAAAAAGTAATTGTTGTTAAAATTGTTGTTGTTCATATTTCATAAATGGCCAGTAGTAGTCACCAATGGTAGCAATCTGGAAGCCTAAACCTTAAAGGAGAAGAAACAAACTTGTTTGAGATAAAGCAAATCAAAGTTCTTTTACGTGTCTCTGAAGAAGATAAATCTGGATACTGTGGGATTGAGCTGGGATTTGCTTGTAAAATGTTGTCTCATCAGAAAACATTTGAATCTCTCTCTCTCTCTCAGTTCTTCCAATATGATGGTTCTTCCAATACCAAGCTTATTTCTCTCTCTATGTTATGCAAATAACTATTGCTGCTGTGAAGATTCCATTACCATTGCTAGGTTTTTGTTTGGTTCTATTTCGTAAAGGGTCTACATTTACTCTTATAGTTTCCTTATAGAGTTTTTGCCTTCCCAGGGGATTCTTTGAATAGTAAACTATCTCCATCTAAGAACAGTGAACTTTACTCCAAAGATGTCATTTCCTTTATGGAGGTCGATATCATCACTCCAGCACAGAAATTGTTGGCGAGGCAGTTGACATTTGACATAGAACAAAGAAAAAGCCTGCTTCTTACTGGTTAGTGATTTCTTATGCCTTGTTATACTGTTATATTATCAAACAGGCTATTGTTATTTCAATTGCACACCTGATATGCATGTCAAACTATTAAGGTCCAAACGGGAGTGGGAAAAGCTCTGTTTTTAGAGTCCTCAGAGGTCTTTGGCCCATTGCAAGTGGAAGAATTGCTAAACCATTGCAACGTATTAGTAAAGAGACTGGATCAGGCTGTGCTGTCTTCTATGTTCCTCAACGACCATATACATGCCTGGGAACCTTGAGAGATCAAATTATCTATCCTTTCTCTCGTGATGAAGCAGAAGTCATGGCTCTAGATTTGTATGAAAAAGGTAACATACTTGCACAAATTCCATTTCCTTGATTTACTTTCAAGTTTCTATTTTCATCTCTCCTCTATGTAAATGTTAAGTTGAATATGTACATTGCATCTGTTATCCATCTCTGTCGAATCCATTTCATTCATGGCTAGCGGCTTTAGCATTGCATATGAGTATATTGAGGCATCCTTCTGTCTCAATTTTAACTATCCAATTTCTTATGAAAGATGAATTCAAGCTTTATTAATATTCCCAAAGAATAGAAAAGGACAGGGAAATAGATGTTCCAATATCAGCTTTTGAAACTCAACTTGAATTAGTTAAAAGAAAGGCCTCTTTATCAAAAACTTTCTTCTTCTTGCTTTTTTTCTTCTATTTTGGTTGCTACTGGCTGGCTGAAACTATGCAAAGTCTGACATTTCTAGCTAGTAGTTTTTTGATATGTTGATAAATTTTCTTAAAAGATTGAGAGGGAATGCATCCTAAGCTATCCTGAACTTGAAGGTATTATTGTATATAGTAAATACAACTGTTACTGAATCCTTGCACTGAAAATGATGTGGAATTTTTGAGATATTGATCTAAAGCTTTTTGTTCTCTAGTACTCCCTGCTATATTCATCTGATGACATCTAGACAGTGATTAAAGTTGAATGGTAGAATTAGGTGATTTTAGATTCTCTACTGGTTTTCCAATAGTTTTGCAGCAGAAAGAGTTTGCCTTATCTACTGTAACAAATTAACAATTATTTCAATTTTTTGGATTTCTGACATTGTTAATCAATTGTTTTCCTGGGGGATTATAACTGGGCAAAAATTCAGGTAAGCTATCCACCGAAATAACAAACATTCTGGACTCGTGTTTGAAAAATATTCTGGAAAATGTAAGGCTAAATTATCTCTTGGAGAGAGAGGGCGGCTGGGATGCAAATATGAATTGGGAAGACACTCTCTCTCTTGGAGAACAACAGAGATTAGGCATGGTGAGTAAGCTAATCAAGTTCAAATTTAGTTTGTTTGAATAAAAGATCTCAGGATTTTTCTACTGGATCTTTAACTGTCTGACACAATTACTTTTTTTTTTTCTAGGCCCGCCTATTCTTTCATAAGCCTAAATTTGCCATCCTTGATGAGTGCACTAAGTATGTCATCAAACTTAGCGTGTGTTAAGCTTTAAAGAAATATTGTCAGTTGCCTTTTAGTATCTTAATTTTCTTTTTATGTGCTTTTGGTGGCAGTGCAACAAGTGTTGATGTTGAGGAGCAACTTTATAGGCTTGCTAGTGATATGGGCATCACATTTGTTACCTCCTCTCAGGTAAGTGGTGCTTTGATAATTGGTGTAATTACTTGCTGTATAATTGGTCTGCTCGAGAGCACTGTTACTGTTTTTTTCACGAGTTATCAGTTGCATCCAGTTGCGTCAGAACATCTTGTTTAATCTGACAACAACTGATATCCTTCAATGTGATTTGTTTCGGTCACACAAATTAGCTGCCCTAGCTAGCGTGCTGTATTCTTCTAATCAGACTACTGCTTTTTCTTCACTGATTATGCCCTCATTTGTGATAGCGTCCTGCTCTCATACCATTCCACTCCCTGGAATTACGGCTTATTGATGGCGAGGGCCACTGGGAGCTTCGTGCAATCAAGCAATGAGTTGATAATGGCCTCTGCCATTGTGTAACGGGAGCATGTGAGATGGGTTCAGATCTCATAGACAGAGGTATAGAGGAACGGAGTCATTTGGGCAATCAGCGGAGTTAATTATTTTCGGTGCATCTCAATTCGTGGTCATATAAACTCAAAATAATGAATCCGGCAAAGAGGAGATGCCATGTTTTTATTTTCCCTTGAAGATTTGATGACATTCTTGATCATATTACGGGTTATTCTGCTCAAAGCATCAACAGGGCTCACAAAGAGAAGTCAATCGCTCAAGGAGGTTATTGGAGAAACTGTTAGAAATCAAGTCTGAAATCATTTAGTATAGACAAATCTCTATGTACAGACCTTTTTTTTTATTTACAAGTTAATTTTTTGGGCTATTAATTGAAATTCGTTACGCGTTTATGCTGTAAGAATTGAATACTTATATTATTAAAGTTGGTCCGTGAATAAAATCCCAGGAAAAGTTTTACCCATATTCTGTCTTCCCTAACTGTCTGCAGTTTTACTTTCCATTGAATTTAAAAGGGGGTTCACCACCTTTAAGCTCACTTGCCAGTTGTCATAGAGACAGAGAGGTGCTCTTGTTCTGTGCAAAATTTGTCTGCATGTATATTAGCAAATCAAAATGAAAAGTTTATTTTGAAATAAAGAAAAAGAATAACTTTTTTGCAATGATTTTCGAATAAAAAAACAAATTTGAGCGCTTATAAGCATCAATAACTATCGTATGCTTATCGATTTGATAAAATGATTAGGATTATGAATGCGGATCATTGGGCACCAAGGTGCGGTACTACTCGTGCGCTATTTCCAGCCAAGAAATCAGTGAGCTGATTAACATCGCCTGAAGTTTTTTTGATTGGCCGGGTAGGCAGTAGATAAGTTCACGTACGGCATTGGTGGCTTGCCAACGTGTTAAGATCATTCTTCGTCAACTTTCCCTTTTATGGAGAGGGTGGTGGAAGGAAGAAGAATTCACAGCTCTCTGCAAACACCAATTATCATAGCCATGGAGATAAAAGTGGCATCCTTTGAGGATATAGGAGGGACGCGATCGTTTTCGTTGGACCTTCTGAGTTGTAAAGTCGGAAACCCTTGCTGTCCGATAAGCTTAATAGAAGATTTAGCTCAAGGTTTTAATATCAACTCGTGCAAAAAGTCAGAAAGAGATTCTTCGGCTTAATAGTCCATAAAGCTAGCAGCCCTAATTTAAAATTATCAGTTGCTCTCCGAACTTGTCTTCTTCTTCTTCTTCTTTAACTGAAAATTGAACACTCACGTGTTGCAAGAGAAATTAGAATGATTAAAGTATTATTTAAAATCTATACTTTCTTGAAAATTTAATTTGAATTGAGGGAAGGTATTTGTGCTTACAGATTCAAGGTTCAGATATGACGAAGTTCTAATTATTTCTAGAATTAAATGATTTTATAGTCTTGTGTTTGTCTATGCATGCCAAGTTGCCAACTATATACAGAATCTTGAACCCACCTAGGTGTCTCATGAATGACAGAACTGTATACTGCAACCCAATGCCGTTGTACTTGGAAGGGTCAAATTAAGATATCCACCCCTTCATGATTCATAAGAGCTTATTTTAAAAATTCAACGTAATCTCCCACAAATTCTCTTGTGATCCACTTCTTATTTCATGACATTATTAAATTGCCCTTGCAAATATTGCAACTAGGGTTTTGGTGGGTTATATTCTCCACGCTGAACTTTTTTTATATATACACATGGAGGCAGCTTCCTCGAAAGCAAATGCCACCATGCCACCACTATCGTTGCGTGCATCTATATATACCACTCCATAATCCATAACTTCCCCTCACCAAAGAAATTGAAAGCAAACCAAAGCTTCTCTTCTCAAGATAACCAATTACTCTATCTCTCTCTAAAATGGGTGCTGCTACCGAAGGTATCATGGGTTCTTGTCTTAGCATTGAAATAGAAATCTTTCAAGCAAAAAATATAGAATTCAGGTCCCATGGGAGCCTTTTCGTTAGATACTATCTCTCTGCAGGAAAGAACAAGAGAATTAAACTGAACAGCCGAGAAATCTCCTCAAAGTCCAACCTTTTTTGGAATGAGTCCTTCTCATTGGAGTGTTTAGGCACTGACGACTCCATCAACAACCTAAAGCAAGAAACTGTAGTTTTCGAGCTCAGATGGAGAAGCGCAAATCCAATCCTTGCTAAAATAAAAGGGTCACAACTCCTTGGTCGAGCCGAGGTTCCATGGAAAACAGTTCTTGAATCGCCAAATTTGGAAATGGAAAAGTGGGTTATGTTGGTTCCGAAGAAGGGCAGTGTCCCTGATGACGTCAAGCCTCCTTCAGTGCAAATAGCAATGAGAGCTAGAGTTCCAGAAATGGCAGATATGGCGAAGAAGAACAGGATAAACGGCAGGCTGAAGGGACGTGGTCGTTGCAAGGATAGCGGGTGCAGATGTGAAGATTATGATATTTTTGCCCTAGTGGTTGCTTTGGAAGCACTATAAGCACCAATGGTTGGCAAATTAAGTACCCACTCGTTAGTTGGTGTCAATATTTCTTTTTACTTCCTTTTCATGATTGTTCAATTGGGCATGTGGAAATTTTGTCATGCATGGTAGTCATGGATGTATATGCATGATCAAGATTGACATTAAATTTATCGGACTCTTCAAAGAAGGGTTTAATTTGTTTACCAAAACTCTTTACGGTCTACTGGTATGTATGTAAACGTTGACTTTACAGTATAGGAACTGCTAAATGCTGTAATGCATAATTTCTATGTGTGTATGGCTCATGGGGGTGAGCCTCTCATACAATCTTTTGACTTGGTATCTCAACCACGACATTCAATGCGCATGTAATTGCCGCACAGAACTGATCGAATAGTCTGAGGTTTGAGCACCCTTTTCGGTTAATTATAGCCTGCTTTGCATTACTCCAGGAAATGGGAAGTAAATGCGGAGCATAGGTGTATCTTACATGAAAAACATCGACCAAGAAAATTAAAAGTGGTAGATATTTATAACTTCAAAACATTCAATAATCCATAATTCAGAATATATATATATATATATAGTCTTTTTAGCTCATCTACTTTGGATGGACTGGAAAATGTTAGAAGGAACAGCGTTTTTTGTGTCATCTATGTATACTTTCAATGAACTAAATCATGAAAATGAGCATTTCATACTTTGAATCTCCACTCTTCTCTATCCATTCAAATATTATACGTCGTGTAAGATGCTTCTTGTGTCTTGAACTTTATGTTGGATATGCTCCTTCATCGGACATCGTATGCTTGGCCACTGTAGGGCTTAATTAATTAATTAGTCCATAAACGTATAAAAATATGTGCTCATTTGATAAACTGATTTGTAATTTTATCAAGAGGAAAGTACAGGATCTGGATTAATGTTGACACATTTTTTTATATAAAAAAAATAACTTGCTGTATATGCATGGACTAATTTGATAAAAACAAAATTGGATGCGAGAAAATACCACTTCTCGAAAAGCGTATTTTATGGGTCCAAGTGAGCGAGTAAAACTTCAGTTATTCTAGGTTATTATAAGGATTCAAACTCAAGATCTATTATGCAGATCCGTCAAAAACTAATTTGATAATTTCTATAGAGAAAACATGTCATTTGGCCTCTACCTTATCAAACCAATCCCTCAAGTTAGATCCGTTTTCGTTCCAACATTAAAATGGGATGAAATGTTGGACCCAAAGACTTTGAATTGAAACGAAAGAAAGTGGGTCAAACCCCACCAAACACTCACACCACCTTCTTTTTTTTTAATATATATTATGTTTCATAGCAAGAAAGCGATGAGAAAGGGTGATCAAGAGACCGAATTAGTAGGTGCGTTAATGGAGGAGGATCGTTGAAAAAGGGATCCATAATTGAGTCCCTTGATCCAGGGGTTCTCCTTGTTTGACTCACCCACCTTCAGAAGAAATTGAGTTTTCCTGCTTAGAAAAATATCACTTCATTGTAAAATGGTAAGTCTCTTCTTTATAATGAGATTAAAACTAGTGACGTATGATAATTAAAATATTGATATTTTATTAAATAGCAATTTTAATTTAAAAATTTAAGTTGTTGGATGATATTTAAGATTAATTTTCTAATAATAATAATGAATGTTATTAAATAAAAAATCTATATTGCTTTCACCAATAAAACTTTGAAGATGTCACCGTCTATATAGGTTAAGAATTGAAGATACTTCAACAAATAAAATAAAATAAAAATATATCAATTTACTAAGATGCTAATGGCAGTGTTCAAAAATTAGACTTATAAATGAATCTTCTCCTAAGTGATTGAATTATATAAATTTCATCATTTTTAATTTCTCTCTAATTAATTAAACCAGTACTACTAGTAGTTGACCCAATGACTAATTAATCTACTAAAACTAACACTAGAGTCTTTTATAAATCACCAACTTATAATCTAATCAGTCTATTATTAGTTAAATAAGCAGAAAATCACATTAACTAATTTGTCTTGAACAAATAGCCAAATTGAGAATCTTTTCACTGTCAGCTGCAAGCAGCTAGCTTGATTAAATTGGAGGCATTAACATTACACCAAATTGAGAAGGAAAGGTTGAAATTGAGAAGTTGTTAAGAAATAGGTACCAAACTGGAAGTGTTTGAAATTCCAGGGATATATATTTACCGATAAAGAATTATGGATGACTTGAAAAAGAAATCAAATTTGAAATGTATCTCTTAAATAAAGACACATGCACTCACTCTCATTCTCACTGGCAGTTCGTCCATAGAGCTAAAACAAGAATAAATGGAGAGAAATGTAGCCGTGAGGAAGCCACGCACTTCCACCGCCGATCTTCTGACGTGGAAGGTGTCTCCTCCGTCTGCCTCTCCTCCTCCCGCCTCCTCCCACCGCCCTCACCAGGTACTACGTCACATATTTTATTGCTATTACATAAAATAGTCAGTTTTTTCCTCCGTGTCTGATTTTTTGATGCATTATTTCACAGCCGTCTGATAAAATCAGTAAAGTGCTGTTTGGAGGTCAGGTTTCTCAAGAAGAAGCTGAGAGTCTCGTGAAGAAGTAAAGATCGCCCCTTTGTGTCCTCTGATATATATATATATATAGTGTGTGTGTGTTTCAAGTTTTTAGCTTTTTTAGTTTTCTGTATTATTAAATATCAAATATTTTGTGAAAAATTGTTCTATATATTATTATTTCCCCCCTTTCTCAATTGGAATCGGATCATTAATTGTTGCATTTTCTGTTCTATGGTTGATAATGACTATAACAAGCAAGTAAATTGAAAGTTCTGAAGAAAGGAAAAAAAATGATTTATGGGTTTTGAAGAGAACTTCGTATGAAATGGATTGGTTTCTTTTTGTAAAGATAGTTAATGTGATAACAGATGTGGCAAGTGATTTAATTTTTTAATGGTAAAACTTTTTGTTTTCTGTCTAAATAGAAAAAGGAAATGGTTGGTGGTGAACTTCTATTAGGAAGTTACAGTTAATTTCTTGCGGGAGCTCATGAACGGCTCAGATCATTTGAAGCCCTACTTAGGTATAGTGGTTCTTCAATATGACAAGGAGCCCTTATCAGTATATGATCAAGTTGTTAGATATACTTGATTTGGAACTCCTCGTTGTTAAAACTAATCAACTTTTGAGTTTAGGCGATTCTTCAGTGCGAACAATTTGGTATTTTTACTTGTTTTCATTGAATCCTACAAAGTAATTCGATGGTTGATTTCACTTGTGCATTTGCAAATCATTCATGGTCTTACTATTCTAGAAATGTAGATTGGTCTGTTCTTTGGCAGACGATTTAGTTTTTACTTTCAAGCAAACACCTGCCTTAACATACAGCACAACCATATTCCCTGTGCTCCTGACGGGTTTCCAACTTAGAAACCTTCAAACTTTGTAAACAATGGTTATTTCATAGATCAGTGCCAGTTGTTCATGTGTGCTTTCTCTGAGCCATCTGAATCATTCCCTTCATTTTTTTTTGTTTTAGTAGAAAGCCTTGCTCCGGATATAAATTAAAGGAGATGAGCGGCAGTGGCATATTTAATGGCCAAGATGGTGCATCTGAATCTGGTGACGCTAATCCTAATAACAAAACCACAGTGCGTGTTTATCAGGTACTTATTTGATGATCTTTATTAAGGAAAAGTTCATTATCACCATTTGTAATCACTTGTGTATTAAACATCAATATTGATGGCTATTCTCCTTGATTTTGGGGTGCAATTATTGGATTTTCAGCAAGCAGTGATTGGAATAAGCCAAGTATCATTTAGTGCTGACGATAGCGTCTCCCTTAAGAAGCCTACCTCTATCCCAGAAGTGGCAAAGCAGCGTGAGCTAAGTGGGACAATGCAAAATGATGCGGACATGAAGAGCAAAAGGCAAATATCAAATGCTAAATTCAAGGAGATTAGTGGGCATGACATTTTTTCCCCTCCTGATGAAATTGTTCCCCCATCACTGGTTGCTGCACGCTACTTGGAAACTAAAGAAAACAAAGGCATCGGGGAACCTGCACCTCGAAACATTCGCGCATCTATCAAAGTTTCAAATGTGAGTCTCTCCATCATGTGTTTGATAAAAAACATTTCTTGTATTTGTTTGTTTATGGTTTGATATTCTATTTCTAGTAGGAAGGTACAGTTAGTGTCATGTTGTTGCGTTCTACACACCTTTATGGGGTCTTTGAGCCAAATGTTGAGTTATGAAGTGGTCATAACCATCAGTGAGGTCCATCTATAGAAATAGTGTCTTGATAGAAGCCTCCCTACCATGAGTTGATTAACATCGAACTAGTAAAATGCAAAATGTCAATAGAAGCGCAGCTCAGTTCTCTCATGCTTGTTCAATGCTGCAAGAGTTTCCCACCATCGTTTTAAGTGCTCTTATACCGTAGAAGATTTCCTATGTTTGTCATTTCTAGAGTTTTTGTTCTGGCACGAAATCTATTGGATGCTAAGTTGCTCTATGTTTTATCTATTCGTATCTCCTGTCTGCTTTTTTGTTTTCTGTTGACCAATAAAACATGAATATAGTCTTCTTCACTCTGTAGATATGAATATGTTCATCTCAATAGTCCAAACATCTTCAAGCACCATGTTGGAAGGCACGTGAGCTTCTTAATTCTTATCCCAATGACTAGGTTCCCTATCTGTGGTTTTTTAGTGGTTCAAGTGTAAAATTCAACTTCGGTCGCCTCGATGCACGTGCTTGTCGAAACTATCCTGACTGCTCTGTGGATATGCGATGATCTTTGTTTTTAGCTATTCCCCACTGAATTTTGACTGTAACTTCTATAGCCTGCTGGAGGTCAGAGTAATATTCTGTTTGGTGAAGAACCAGTCACGAAGACAGCAAAGAAAATACACGACCAGAAGTTTCATGAGCTGACCGGTAATGATATTTTCAAGGGAGATGTTCCTCCTGGATCCGCTGAAAAACAGCTGAGCACGGCAAAACTGAGAGAAGTGAGTGGCAATGACATTTTTGCTGATGGAAAAGCAGCATCCAGAGATTATCTTGGTGGTGTCCGCAAGCCCCCAGGTGGCGAGAGCAGCATCGTTTTAGTATGATTGTGCACCTATCAAGCTGCATGATGAGAGGATTCTTAATCTTCATATTATCCCTATATGATTGTTCTGACAAATGAAGTGCCTTTCTGGGTAATGAATCGGTGTAATATTTTTTTACCTTGAAGCTGGATGGATGGCTGATGAGTGCTTTCAATTTTCTTCTGTCTCAACTGTGTGCTGCGCGTCAAGGCTATACTCATATGACAAAAATCCCAAACAAAATGAAGCTCACATCCAAATTATAATTGTAGCTGAAGAAGACAATCTCTTTCTGATGGCATTGTCAACAACAACTATAGCAGAGTAATTGTTGTTGATGTAAATTCAATCCATACAGCAAGGATGATAATTACCGGTCACCATTAACTACAATTATAATCGCCAGCTATTTTCACACATTATCAAATATACTAAAAGAGGATTTGACGTCATGGGTGGGTTATTATGTATTGTGAGATAAATCATTGCGGATTACAATAATATTGCTCAATTTTCGGTCCGATTCGGGTCGTTCGGGTCGCCAGTTTAGTGCTTTTTTCTTTTTTGCATATAAAATAACGGTTTTGTCCATCTAAAAAGACAAAAAAAGCATCTGAGCGGAGAGGCTCCGCGTTAATGCACGCTTCCGGTCTAGTCTACCGCACTTTTTTATTTTTTTTTATATTTCTTTGCACAGTGCAATAACAATTACACCCCTCGAAAAGGATAAAAACAGCTCTGGGCGGGAGGGGTGCCACAAGAATTTCACATTTTTTGAAAATTATTAAATACAGATATAGCCTCGAATAAGACAAAATAGATGACTTGGGCACAGGGGCATACAAGTAATTGACCTTAATTGTTAATTATATTTTTCGAAATTCTGACAGAGCGTGTGACACACGCGCATGACTGTATTCAGCCTCACGCCCTGTTCGGGAGGCGCGTGAGGATTGTTCAGGTCGACGAAAATGGGCTTCCGGTGTATTAGTTGATGCGCCGCCATGTGGTCTTTCTCATGGTGCAGCGCGTTTTGGCCAATGGTGGCGGTATACGCGACGATGACCGGTTAAAGCTCTGATTCCCGTTTCTCTCTTTCCAGGCCCCCGGTTTTGTGAGCCTTTCACTTCTGTCCCTATACTTTTAATTTTGTATATAGTCCTCATTTCTATTATATAAGTTTTAATTTAGTTCAATTGAGTCCTTCGATTGAAATCAATTATATAATAAAGTTTCAGTTCAGCCTCTTTCTTTTAATTTCCGGATTGAGTTTAAATACTTTAATATATTCGGTACAGAAGTTTTGATTTTTTCAATTTTGTCATTGGATTGAAATTGATAATATATTTGATTTTTATTTCAGCCTTTATACTTTTTATTTTTGATTTTAATACCTTTATTTTGTTTTATATTTCTGGAATAGTCCCTATTTTTGTCCATGTATTTATAAGTGTGCTCTTGGCTTTGGTTTTTAATTTTTGTTATTTTCTTATTTGATAAGGTGGTATTTAAAAAAAAATATTAGCTCTTAAATTTTATTTTGTTTCTATGATCATTTGAAAATTGATATTTCTGTTTTTTTTCTTCCTTTGTTCTTTCTTTTAGTTTAGTTTTTTTTATATTTATTTTCAAGTCAAATGAATATTTTTCACCTGATAATTTTTTTTTTGTTTGATCTCTTGTTAAAGTTTTTAGCGTTTTTTTAGTCTTTCATTTATTTTTGTTTTTTTCATTATTAACACAATGATGATGATGATAATGATAATAATAATAATAATAATAATAATAATAACAATAATTTTAGTTGTTTTTATTGCTTACTCTTTTGTTAATGTTTTTGAGTTATTTTCTCTCGGGATAATTTGATAATTTTTGTTGTTTTGACAGTAATAGCAATGATAATTTTAGATGTTACAACTTTGATGTTGCTATTGTTAAAATAGGGTGTGTTGATTTATTTTATTATATCAAACTTTGCGTTTATAAATATTATATTTTAATCTCAATAGTTATAAAAATTATTTGTTACACGGCGGTTAATTTTCTATAATAGATCATTGGCGTGTGAATCACGCAAGACTTGATCTATTAAATAAAAAAACAAGAAAACCTTTTTCACGTTTCATGAAAATCACAGCAAATACTCTCTGTCAAAAATAAATGATATTTGCTCGGCACACCGGATAAAAAAATCATTTTCTTGATATTCATATATTCTTTTTTTATTTCTGTTGCATCATGCATTGCAAGACACACAATTTTCGCATTTCGTGTGGCGTGGATATGAACTTAATTGAGCGATTAAAAACTAATTTAATTTTATGGTATATGGGGACTGAATTGTCTTACAGTAGATCTCTGCCAAGTGCTTTAAAATAATTCGCCTTTAAGTTTTCAACATGGTTGGCCGTGTATGATTGGACATGAGACCCAAATCCCATGTTCATCCTCTTCAAATTCACATAAAACCAGCCTATACTCGCACGTATGATCATTTTACTTGTAATAGAAATATAAAAATAATAATAGATAAGACTGGCCTTTCATTAACCGGAAGGGCCGGTTAACTTTACACCGTTGATTTGCTCGATTTACTCCTCGTGATCTGTTCACGCCTCATGTCACATGGATCATGTGATGGTGCTTATCTGTCAGCAAAGGGACCAGACTTGAATTTTTGTGAGATACAAACCACAATGAACTCCACAAGCAAAATTTCATTGTTTATGATTTATTGGGGACCTAGAATGGATCAACCAGCCAACAATAATGTGTTCATGGAGGATGACCGGAGATCCTGGGTAGTGATTTCGGTGGCAACATGGGTAACATGCATAGCCAGGAATACTGTTCATGTTTTTTTATAAGAATAAGAAGAAGAAAAATGGAAAACAATTCTAGGCATGATTAATTAAGGAAATTGGAACGTGATCATATGAATGGCATGATTAATTAATAATCATTTATATATCTTGTATTTCCATTCAAGCAATTGCTTTTAATTCTATTTAAAGTCTCTTGATCATAGCAAATAGAAGAAAACTTAAAATAAGTCTTATGATCATAGGAAAATCCAAGTAAACTTGCAAATAAATTAGGAGAACAAGGAAGAAAACTAGACACAGAAAATGGAGAGCGCCTGGAATTTACTTGCCGGGTTGGGTCTTTTCATGCCAGTGGCGTTGTTTCTTCTGCTTAAACAGAGAAAATCGAGAGTTGATACCAAACAACTTCCACCAGGGCCCCCGGCATGGCCAATCTTTGGTAACATCTTTGATCTCGGAGCCATTCCACACCATACATTTTACAAGCTCAAAGAAAAGTATGGTCCTGTGATTTGGCTAAAACTTGGATACACAAACACCTTGGTGATACAGTCTGCCGAGGCTGCTGCAGAGTTATTCAAGAACCATGACCTTGCTTTCAGCGATCGCAAAGTCCCTCTTGTGCTTACAGCTCATGATTACAACCAAGGATCAATGGCAATAGGTCGGTATGGCCCAAACTGGCGCATGCTCCGGCGTCTCTGCTCATCAAAGCTCATGATAACCAAGCAACTCGATCAGACAGCTGTCCTCCGACAGAAGTGCATCGATGACATGATAAAGTATATTGAAGAGGATGTTGCAGAAGCACAGGCACAGGGAGAGTCGGGGGAAATCAAGGTCGCCCACTACCTCTTCATCATGACCTTCAATCTAATTGGTAATCTTGTGCTATCACGGGATCTTGTGAACCCTCGGTCAATAGATGGCCATGAGTTCTATGATGCCATGGACAAATTCATGAAGTGGGCTGGGACGCCAAATGTGGCAGACTTCTTTCCATTTTTGAAATGGCTGGATCCTCAGGGGATCATGAGGAACATGGTGCAGGACATGGGACAAGCCATGAGGATTGTGGAGAAATTTGTGAAGGAGAGGACAGAGGAGAGGAAGTCAGGGAGAAAAAAGACAAACGATTTCCTCGATGCACTATTGGAGTATGAAGGTGATGGAAAAGATGAGCCTGATGTGATCTCAGATCAGAATAGACGAACTATCATACTGGTAAGCACGATGCCTAAATGCAGGTTACACATATCAAACCAAGATTTTCATCAAGCTTCTGTGAAATATATCGTTTAACGACATTTAATTCAAAGTTCTCACTGGATGAATGGTGCAGGAAATGTTTTTTGCTGGATCAGAAACTACAAGCACCACGATGGAATGGGCCATGACAGAGCTATTGCGCGACCCTGTGGTGATGGGAAGAGCTACAGAAGAGCTTCATCAAGTTGTTGGACCCAAAAGAAAGGTTGAGGAAAGCGACATAGATCAACTTCCATATTTGCAGGCAGTGGTTAAGGAGACATTAAGGCTACATCCAGTCGTTCCCTTGCTGCTTCCACGAAATACATTAGAAGATACAAACTTCATGGGATACCTGATACCCAAAGATACACAAGTTTTTGTGAATGCATGGGCTATCGGGAGAGACCCAGATTCTTGGGAGGATCCCATGGCTTTCAAGCCCGAGAGATTTCTAGGATCAAACATTGAGTACAGGGGACAGAATTTTGAGCTTATTCCATTTGGATCCGGGAGACGAATTTGTGTGGGCATGTCATTAGCTCACAGGGTACTTCACCTCGGTCTAGCCTCTCTGCTGCACTGTTTTGAGTGGGAGCTTGGCAGCAATTATACTCCGGAGACCATAGACATGAATGAGAGGGTGGGAATAACAGCAAGAAAGCTCGAACCCTTAAAAGCTAAACCAAAGCGGGTAGGGAGAACAGCAAATTTCAAATGAATTTCTGCAAAGTTGGGTAGCTGGGGAATGCGTGCTTTGAATAAGAAATGGAAGAAGGAATTATACGACAACTGAGGAGTTTTTCTGTACTGGTTGTTTTTAATCCTCACTGCTGCTCATGTTCTCCATAACTAGTGCCAACTATATCTTTTCACATTTAAAATCTTTTTTTTCAAGCTTTCAGTTTATATATAAATAGAATGTTTGATATTGTTGGTGTGAGAAATATTAGAGAGAGAAAAAAAAAAGAGTATACAAGTTTGTATAAGTTTCTTGTTGTTGCAATAAAACAATATGTTTTACTATTTTGAGCATTTCAAAACCATCACTAGTGGTCTTTCCCATCAACAATTATTTTATTATTGAAACTCTTTTCATAGACTTTATAGACTTGATCTATATAAATCAAAAACTGATTGATTTGATCTTTAATGGACCAGTTAAGATTTTATTTTTTATTTTTAATAGATTTGATCGATTGTTTATTCATAAATAAATTTGTGAGTGAAATTGTTTTTAATTTTGTATTTATTTTTGTAAAATTGAATTACTTATAATTATTATTAAAAAAAATCTTATAAATTTTTCCATTAATTGCTTTTTCAAACTGCTAGTTTTTCACAACATATATCGCGGTTTTAAATTATTCTCTAGGATAAAAAATAATGAAAATATCTATTGGTTATTAAAAAAATAATTGAGATACTAAAAAATAACCATAAACCAAGTTTAATTTGACCAAAATTCAGGATAATTTAGCCATAAAACTTCCTATTTTACAAAGACTTTATTTGTCGAAAACAAAAAAAGAATAAGGAGGTGAACCTTTTACGTAAACAAAACCTCGACTACTTTCAATGGGATTTATGCATCACCCCTCTGATCTCTCTTCTGATACCAAAAGCCAGCGAGCGTGCCGCGCTAGTTTATGCATGAAGAGTTCAATTTTTATAGCGGAGGATGATATTTCCAGGGGAAATGGAGGATTTCGATGGCATTCGTTCCATCACGACACCTCTATCGTTTGCAGGGAGCACAGTTTTAAGATCCAAAGTGTCATCCATGGGCGTATGCCATATATGAAAGCAACAGTTAACATTCGTATATCAGGATATGAAACACCAACTTGGTCCATTTCAAAGATTTATTAAGCTCAGAGATGCACAGAACATTGCAGGGAGATACTCAAAATAAGCAAAACAAAGAAGCAAAGATGATAGCTCACGTCAGGAAGATAGTGTCCGGCAAAAGCAACACAAACAACAACATCTCATACAAAGCACAACTCTTCCGCGTCCACGAGAAATGGCTCAAGCATCTCCATGGCCAATCAAGGCAAGAAGCATTCGCTCATAATCTCCAGCAGTCTCTCCAGCAATGTCATGATCGAGAGTAACACTGTTTCGGCGACGGTATTCCTCCTTAATACATTCCATGTCAACCTCTGCCCTGGTGGTTACAACTCTAGTAAGAGCCCATTCATCTGTCCCTATCTTCTTGATGGCCAGCCGGAGGAGCTTCTCAAAGTATTTTTCAGGGTAGGTCAAGCACTTGATTGTTGCTCTCAGTAACTTAAGGAACTCATTATCGGCATCTTCCTTCAAGTTCTGCGACCAGATTTGCCATTGTCAGTTCAAAGTGAAGCAGATTTCTAGAGTACGTTTAGAAAATTTATTACTTTAAGAGCTAAATAAAAACCTTGGCTTGTTATAGATATTCGGTATTTCATTGCAAATTTGTTATTCTTATCTGCCCCTTGAATAACAATTGAAATCATAATTGACAAACTCGAATGCTGCATCGAAAATGGTTACAGAGAATAACTGATAGAAGTCGAATTAGATCACAATACCTTGTTGATGGCATTTCCAAAAGCATTGTTGTAGTGATTAAGTGTTGCATTAAGCTGTGCCTTGCTCCTTGTAGTCAGAATCCTGATGATTTCATCGTCACTGTAAGCTTTATCTGAGATCTTCTCATGAAGTATCTTAGCCTCTGATTTTGCCAACATCGTGTTCACCTCATCTCCCTCATATCGGAAGGCACTTACAAGGGGAACCAACAGCTGCTCATAACAATTACAAACACAGAACTAACCAATTCAGAATTGATATCGCTAATGAAGTACCATAAGTTTAAGAGGAGATCAATCAAAACTCAAGATTTATGCCAAGAGTACATCTGAATTCCAGGGCAAGAAAAATTAATTGCTCATACAGATTTGATTCGAACTAGTACAATTGACATGAGCTGAGATCTCCCTGACATTACCTTGCGAAAGTCTCCAGTTGTGTGATATGCAACATCTTCCTCGAGGGATTTCTTGTAACGAGCATGATATGCTTGCCTCACCTTAAAAAGGTCATGTGAAGGCCTAGAACAAGCTATTTCCATTAAAACCCAGTTGCTTGAAGTGAACCTCTTTGTGGCTTCATTAGCCAAATATGCATCACGCTCAGCGGGATCCAGTGTCCATACCATTATGACCCTCTGTTTGATGGAAACAAAATTTGGGGAAAAAGTTTTTTAGCAATCTCCATGTCAACGCAATACTATCAAAAGCCTTAGAAAAAATAATTTTGCTAAAGAGGAAGTATAGCACTAATTAAAACTAACATAAGATGCATCAGACTGACCTCGAAGTCATTTGACAGTTCCTTGTCCAAATCTTTAAGGAGATCTTGCCCATAAGCTTCAGCATAAACCTGTCGGATTAGGTTGCGTTGTGCAGCATTCCTGTGAGCCAAGATGGAGGTAATCAATCCCTCATTTGTACCCCATCCTGCAAACCAAAAAAGAAAAATTGAGACCGGTTAGATTTAGGACAAGATGAGGACAATCCCTCAAGGAAAAACGGATAAAGATCTGTTTTTTATGTCCTAATCACAACATCAACATCAAATAATTTGCAAAGATTCCATTATCTTATACGATAATTGGTCGGCTCTCGACATCAAGATTGTGGGCTTAACAACGTATATAGAGATTTGAAACTTAAGAAAGTAGCTAGAAATATACTAAAGATAAAAACTTTACCAAACACGATTAATGTTATTCCACATAAAATAATCTAGCTGTCATTTCTGCAGAACAGAAGAACTTAAAATGGAGATCAGCATAGAAATCAGACACTGGACAAAATATCTGCAAGATCAAATACCACTCATTTCATGTTTGAGTCAAAAAGTCAAGCCAGCCCTTTCTCTTCAGAAAACGAATCGAAATCTAAAGTTTTAACCACAGATTACCAAATTATGTAATAAAGAATGCTAGTTTACATTATGATCAGCATCTCATGGCCCGTCAGAGGAACCCGCACTCAAATCCCAACAAAGAATATCAAAACAACCAACATGATCAAACACAAAGTATTAAAAAGAGTGATGAATCTTTAAAGAGGAAATATAAATGGGGAGACCTTTAAAAGCTTTATTAAGTTGCTCAGCATCCTCATAAGGAGGGGGAACAGAAGCAGGAACTTTAAGGGACGCCATTGTTTTCACCCTTCACTCTGTTTTCTCTCTCTGTTTTGTGTTTGCCAAGAATCGGAAACGATGGCTGATATTGAGATCTCTGGGCTTGTTTTATAGCGCATGAAAAGGAAAGAAAATTAAATAAAAATTAATTCATTGCCAAAAATGCGATTGTATAAAAAAATCATCGAAATTCCCGCTCATCGTTATCTTGCTTTTCAGTAGTTTACCAGCGACAAAGACAATAATGAATTGGGTCACGTCATGATGATATTAGCTGGAGTCGTGCAATTATCATTGACAAACTGTAAAGCCGCCTTATCAATTTCACCACAAACTACAAACTGCTTTCAATTTTATCCCTAACAAGCACATTATTGTATGGGTGAATTTAGATTTCTGAGATTTTTTCGAGACTTTTTGCAATTCTGGATCGGACATACGTGCTTGTGTGAGCGTGCATGAAGGTTATTAAACTCGAATAAGCTAGTTGATTTAGAATACCACCGGCTCAGAACTTGAATAGGTCGGGTTAGAGAAAACGTATATATAAAATAAAGTGTTTGTTTGATATTTTGGTGATATTTATTTTTTAAATTGTTTTTTATTTAAAATAATATTTTCTTAATTTTTAATTTTTTTTTAATATCAATACACTGCAACGATCTAAAAAAAAATAATCTTACAAAAGCATTTCTGAACTACAATAATAAGATCATTTGAGAATTGTCTAGAATGTGATCGGATTGACTAAATAAGTTAATCTGTCATCTAATTTACTCTATTAAATCTGATTTAACTATTAAAAGAAATAATAATTTTTTTATTAATCTAAATCAATCGATTGTTTTCGGTGCACGGAAGTCTAACGGAAAAAAAAAGAAGCGCACATGGCATGGCTATGTAATCCATCGCCGGGGTAGTTGTACTGAATTTGTTTGCCGATTCAATGGACGGTGGGCATAAAAAACAAGGGAGTCGTTTACTCCGCTACTCGTTTTCTTTTGTTTATTTATTTCTTAATTTCTTTTTTATAAGTCAAAGTGTTGCTCGTTTCATCACATCCATTCTTACATAAAAAAGGACAAGCCAACAAGTCCCTTGAAAAACATCGGATCTTATCAGATCCAAGTGAATCAACTCTTGGAAGCTACTGTAAAAAAGAGTCTATTTTCCCGGTGGAACAAATCGAGACCAAACAGACATAGCCCAGAAACAATCTCTGAGAGCATGAGTACAAGTTTCTAACCCGCCGAAACACCAAGAACACTCAACATCAGCAGTCCAATTCTCTTCGATTTTTGCTCATTGAGCAGTTAAACATGAGAAGGTTCGAACCAGTTCTTTAAAATAATTGTAAGGTGATGGAGAATGAAAAATAACGCTGAAAATGAAAAGACGACTCCACTGGGGATCGAACCCAGAATCTCTGGTTCCGTAGACCAGCACCTTATCCATTGGGCCATGGAGTCCTTGTGCACATGTTGACGTAATACCTTATATAAACCTAAATATCTCAAAAGCATAGTCCCAGGAGTAGTAGGTGTTACGCCATCAGTTATCATCACCAGTTTTTTAGCAAGAAAACCCGGAGACAATACTTTGAGCACGCTCTTCTCCATCCCTTCTCCGTTTTTTGCAAGAAATCTCTCCTGCCTGGTTCTATGTATAGATAAAGAAAAGGCAAGGCCTTTTCTACGTGCATCTGTTGCTGAACCCATAAAGGAAAGAAAAGTTGGGGATGCCATTGCCATGAGAATATGAAAGGGATAATTTGTAAACAGAATCTCCTTTAGCATTATTTATCAAACATTGAGTCTATATTTTGTGGGGTGGAAACCCATTCTACCATTTTGTTTTTCTTTTTTAAGGAAAAAAGCATGGGGAAAAAGCAAACGTCGTTATGGAGCAAATCAGTGCCGTCATCCCTTTGTGTCTGATCTCACCACTGTCATTCTTAACCCTATCTATGTTAAACCATCCAAGCATCCGACTCATATATTTGAATCATTGTCAAAATTGAATTCTCATGCATATATGGGTGTAATGTATTCTACTGTTACATTGCACATAATTCTCATTATAAAATAGCAGAAAAAAGTTGAATGATTACTCAAGGTTCCCAAGGAATTTTTTCTCTAGATACTTCTCCCGGGAGCATAATAACCAAGAAGATGTGGTGAATCTGTTTTACCTTATGGCTGGTGTTTATTTGGAAATTGAATGGCTAGATCCATCCCGATGACTATGAACTGTGCACAAAATTAAAGTTACCTGCCATGCATGTGGGCTTTTGATCTGGAGTTGCTCCACGTATCTCACCATGCTAATTTTCTCCCAGGCTGTTGGAGATCGCAAAGGGGCAGTATTTGGTGGCCTGGTTGAAGCTCCCCTGAGGCCAACCAACAAGAAATATCAGGTAGATACAAACTTATTAATTCATATAGATAGTGATTTCTTGTGTTGTGCTGACCTTCAAGTTTGAACAGGGATCAAATAGTACATTTGTTTTTACAAATACACCTGGCTATCCTGTCATATTCCGTCCCACAGGTATCTCTTTCTCAGCCTTTCGGCAACATCTCTTGATTCTAATTAACTTTTTTACTGTTGGAAGCATATGGCTTGCTTTGTTCATGTGTCAAAGCATTATTCCTTTGCTTATGGATGCTGTTCGGACGTCCATGTGCAAATATGTCCTGTGGGAATGGATTAAAAAATGTTAATCAAAATGATGGTGTTCCCCTTGAATCACAAGAAAATTGGTAGCAGCTTAGACATAATTGTTATGATGTCTTATTCTGCGGTGCATTTTGCTTTCCTAAACAAAGTTTGTTTACAGAATTTGTAACTGAGGATAAAAAAAACTGCATTATGTATAGTGCAGTTCATGTTCATTGACTTTTATATGAAGTAATCGCAGCGCACAGCTGCAAGCAAATTCTACGTACATATTGCTATTAACTTGGTACATCTGCGCAGCCATGAGAGCAGTGAACTCATTAATTGCAACATAAAATGTACTGGTCTTTCTATGCAAGGACTTTGACATGCTTGGAGATGTAAATTTTTGGAACTCTTGCCTGAACTATGAATTTCAATCGCAAAATCATGTCAAATTGCTTGATGCGTGCCCATTCCAGAAAAGTGTTTTCTCGAAAGCATACCGCGCTTCAGTTTAACATCTATTCAAACCGATTTATTTTTCACTAAAATCAATCTGGGCACTAACCTCTATGTTAAAGCAGGTGCTGATCGTTATTTCACTTTGTGCTCCACCGCCTTTCTTGCAATTGGTAGAGGTGGCCACTTTGCACTTTACTTGGACAGTGATCTGTAAGTCCTACCTTTGCTTCTCTGTTTTTTATGTATTTATTCTGCAAGTACGTGTGATATGAGTTATATATCTGTTTCCTAGAATCAAATATGGAGAACAGTACACATGATTATGTAAAGGATCTAATTTTTTTTGTTGGTGCCATGCAAAGATTAAATGGATCAAGTTCGGTCTCGGAAACGTATGGGAACCCCTGTCTTGCACACTCTGAAGCCTTTGAAGTCAAGGAAGTTGAGGTGTGCATGGAGCCTTGCCCTTTCTCCCTCCTCTCTCTCACACACGCACCCACACGCGAGCACGTGATCTCCTGTGGTTCACCAACTCCACAGGGTCAAATGCCTTTTAAGTCGGTTAAAAGATAACCGACAGAAGTCACTGTCTTTTCCTTTCCTTGCAGTTATGGGGCTTTGTTCATGGTTCACAGTACGAAGAAATACTTGCTTCAAGCAGAACCGAGGCTCCTGGGATTTGTCGGTTCTGAATATTAAAGAACAGGACGGGGCTCAATTCACAATGACATGGATCGAGTGGTTTCTTTGATACCACTGAATGATGCTGAATGCCAATCTGTTGCACATATCATATGGAAGTGGGTACATGTGAAAATAGCATTTACAATCAACCTTTGTACATAGATGTTTTGGACTTGAGCTGGATTTGACAGTAATGCTGATTGGTCATGTGACAAAGAAGAACGCACATGCTGCTGTCCACATTCATGCTCAATGATATTGCCAAGAGCATGATGTTTAATTGTTTAACGAGTTCATGAGGTACATGACCTCGTTTTGTTGCCTGTACTATTATTTTCCTGTCGAGGATTTTCAGATTTCCTTGGAGATTTTGTCTCAACAACCGAATGAAATTGACTTATAAAACCTGGAGGTTGAACCATGCCTGGAGATATTGGAGGCCGTGGTCTAGATGACTAGTAGCTTTGAATACTACTGATACATCACTCTCCCTATCAGAGTGTATTTGTGCAATGTGCCCAAGCAAACAAGGCTGCAAAGATGATGGCTTGACCCTTTAACTAAATAGCTTTATTTTTTAAAATATTTTTCTATTTTACTACGAATTTTTATGAGCAAATATCACAGCAAAACTTTCCAGGGTAGAAAGTTTTGCCGGCATGCAACATGCTAAGGTGGAAGTTTTGGTCCATTTCATGCGCAGGTAACACGGAGGAGCCTATTACGCATCAAGCAACGGAAAAAAAGTTTCTGACTGTGCCTGGAAAATTAAACATTAAAAAACACGTGATTCCCTTGGCCTTGCAAAAGAGAAGGTTTCCAATTTGAAGTAACATTCTGGAGAATTGCATTTTGTTACATTTGACCTGCTAAAGCAAGCCTTTCTAAATTCTAAAGGGGTAAATTTCTTGTCTCTCCTGGTCCTTACTGCGTGGCTAAATAAATTTGCCAGACAACATATGGAATGCTGAATCTGTTCCTTTGACTGGCTCCGAGGGCTTCTGCTTTTACGGTAAAATGTTTTCATAGAAGATATTATTTCTTAAAACTGAGTAATATTCAATTTTAAGTAGTGATGATCTTCAAAAAAATCCAATAATTTAGAAACAGGGTTTATGTGTTGGATTATTTGCTAATTCTTATCATAGTACTAAGATAAATGGAAAGACAAGGAAAAAACTCATTTCAGGTCGTCATAGGATATGGACTTGAAAAGGGTACCGATAGTAAATAAATTTGTTATCCTTCGAATGCACAATACTCACTAGCACAGCAAACCTAGGAAAACACAGGACAGGGGCACAGATCACGAGATAGACTGCGTGTCCCCTAACTATTGAAGTGAACGAATACGACCATTAATTCTAATATGGACAGACAGCTAGCTATTCAACATCTGTAGTTGGTAATTCCAAGAGCTGTCGCGCAAGCTTTTGATGCAGAATCTGTAACGAAATCAGAAATGCATGTCATGTAATATTATGTAGGAATGCTACATAAATTAGTTGAGGGCTTTACTAGAGGAAAGAAGAATATAATGAAAAAAGAAAAGGACTCGCGTGGCACAATATCATCCTGTTCGAGAAACCAAGTACCTTCCTCCCATTGTCACCGGCAGTCCCCCCCCCAAATACGTGCCAAACAAAACTGCTGCGTTGTCAAGCAACTGCTGCAGTTTTCTCCGGCATGCCTTGTGGTTTCTGGGGGGACCCATTTTTCAGATTGGCAGCCTTGGTGTCTGCTGTTTCCTCGTACGCAGCTGCATGGACACCAAGGGCAGCACGGCCAGAAGGGTCGGGATTTTTTGACCAAGCAGCATCCCATTCCACTGCTTTTGCAGTGCTGCAAGCCACACTTGGACCTCCAGGAACAGTTGACCTTGCGGAATTCTGTTCAAAAATGGAAATTAATTAACAATAGCGCAACGGCTGGAAAAAAGGAACGAAGCGTTCATATAGGCAGCAGCCAGGTAAATGAGTCGTGCTCCTCTATATTGCAGAGAAACTTGGGGAATAAAAGCTCTGGTACTAGAAAAGAAAAATATTGCACCTTAGGAAAGAATTTCTCAAAGATGGTTCTGTAGTAATATGCCTCTTTCGTTGTAGGAGTATTTTCTGGATAAACGAAGCTTGCATTCATCAACATCGCATCTGTGACCTGCCCAGTTATAACAGAGGCTAAAAGTTGTTCATATCCACCTAAGGCAATAAATGAAAAATTCACTACAGCAAAAGTTTTTCAATCTATAGCTAGCTAGATTTCTCTTAGAAAATAAAACAAAGAAATCACTGAAATCATAAATTATAAGAAAACCATCCATTTCCTGGGTTGTCTTAAAAAAAACAAAGGCTGAGATGTAGAGTCCGAAACAAAAGCCCGTAACAATTCAAAGTATACATACTTGTTTGTTTGCATGATCCTTCAAACCATCAATCCAACTGTACCCTACTCCATCACTGAACTGCTCCTTCTGCCTGTACAATATGTGCTAAACCAAGTGGAAAGGGAAACATTTCAAAAATAAATTTCATGGTGAGGGACCGAGCAGCAGAAGGCTAACTATAATATTTTTTTAAAAAAAAAAAACACCTTTGGCAGATATGGATTCTTCTCATCATCAAAAGCATTACGTAAGACCCACTTCTCAATCCTTCCAAGATCAGGCCTGATCTGCAAGGATGAAAGCAAATAATTAGATTCTAATCTTAATAATTAGTAATTTTCATCAGCAATCTTATCCCAGCAGAAATCACCAGACAATACCTTCATAACATTAAAATGTGCCTAAAGGCCTTAAACAACTACTGCAATTCTATGTTTTGTAGCAGGTGACGACATTGAAATAACCAATTTCTGGGAAGCATGCCTCATATTTGAAACTACACAATCTATGGCTCATTGAACAGTCAAATACAGAAAAATAGAAGGAGAAAGAAGCAAACACGGCCGATCTGTATCGAAGCATTAACATGTAATAGATCGGTTATCAGCTTTTGTTTAGCAATCTTCTCATGCAGTGCTGGGATATGTTTGCTTCTGTTATTTTTCTCTGTGAGGGACCGCGTATACCTGTATCAAATAATGAAACAGGGAGCATCAAAGAGGGGGAAAGTCTTTACCATTTTCCACTCAGGGTCAATGCTCATTGCAATGTTGATGAATTCTTTATCCAAAAAGGGAACACGAGCCTCAACACCCCATGCTGATGTCGATTTGTTGGCCCTCAAGCAGTCATAAAGATGAAGAGCTTTAATCTGAAAAATTATAGCAATCAGAACTACGAAAAATACTGCATGCAGTGTGATATGTTCAATCAAAATAACTTTGGCATGCAGCATAGTTTATTGATTCCTAGTTCCATTCCCAATCAAAAAAGCAAAAAATAATACCTTTCGACATGTCTCTTGGTGAAACTCCTCCTTGTTAGGAGCCTTGTGGAAATACAGGTAACCTCCAAAGATTTCATCTGAACCTTCCCCGGAAATAACCATTTTCACTCCTAAAGATTTTATTTTCCGTGACATAAGAAACATTGGAGTGCTGGCTCTAATAGTGGTCACATCATATGTTTCAACATGATAAATGACTTCCTCAAGAGCATCGATCCCTTCCTGATTTAGCAACAAGACTTAAGTACTGGACATGCAAAGCATAGATTCTCTCTTTGAATTAGAATAAGAAGCAGTGCTTACCTGAACAGTGAAGTGAAATTGATGGTGGCGAGTTCGGAGATAATCTGCTACCTCCCTCGCAGCTTTCAAATCAGGGGAACCCTAAATAGCAAAACAAAAGTAGAAGCATTTGCATGAATGAGGAAAGCACTATTTAACACACCAGTGCCAATTCAATTTCCTTTGATTCGCTGGCATCTTGTAGAGATGCCAGATAATAATGTCAACATCAATGCCTTTATTATGTGGATACTGAATAGTTTAATCCTCACATGCCAAGGGAATGACAACAAGGTAGCGTGGAAAGGTCATGAAAATTACAGTTTAAAATCACAGATAAGTCTTACCACTATTCCCTTTAGAAGCATGACATGCATTAAAAACCATGCTGGAAATGGATTTTTTTAATACTTCACATTCTTTACTCATCAACTAATCCAGTATGTTAGTCAGAATTATTATAGCATCTTCAGAGGCCTGGCAGTCCGAATAATTAAAAAGAGTGAAACTTGTTTATTTAGCAGCAAAGCACCTCCAAACCAATGCAGAAGGTATGCAATTGCGATCCCCACTGTTGAAAAGCTTCTGAGTCGGCCAAATGGCGAGAGGCCACAGCAGCAACAAGTGATGAGTCCAATCCTCCAGACAGAAGCACACCAAAAGGCACGTCTGTCATAAGTCTCTTGATTACAGCCTACATGAAGGTGGTTAGAAAAATTAAGTGTATGAGAGCCGTAGGATTAAAAGGAAAATAAAGAAAATCCAAAAACTAAGCACCTAACTTTCAGTCTATTCAAATACAAGTCTTGGAAAAAGACAGAAGAAAGATAGGCACAGATAATGCCTAGATCATAATGGCCCACTAGTTCATTGACAGGAACAGGAACAGGAACTGAACAGTTACTGCACGGATAGTGCCTGCCTATAGTGTGAAAAGTACTTGCAGCAGTTAAATTGACTGCTTGCATATGCCTAATGTTTCTCACTAGACACCTGTTTAGAATAAATATAAATTTCCTCGTATATTCATGTTTTGGGTTATATAGAGATAACAATGCAAAGTGTATAACATCACTGTTCTGCTTTAGCATCAACGAGGCAGATTGGAAAAGGGAAGACAAAATTACCGACCGCTCATTCTACAAATAACAGCAAAAACAACTGTATGCTATATGATGAAAGGTTAGAGATGTTATACAAGAATACCTCACAACTTCGGAAAATACTAAAGCAGAAAGACAAAAGGATAAAAAAGAAGATGTTTTCACATACAATCATTACTATTCAGTAAAATTTGATATAACAAAGATATTAACTAAACAAGCATATAGGGAGAGTCCAGAACATACCTTCTCAAAGGCCCTCCGCAAAGCTAGGGGATCATAAGGGGTTGAAGGTATTTGTTCTGAAAACCATGGTGGGTTGTACCACCTTCTAAGCGCTCCTGCAGGCGTGCAAGGTAAACAGCATAATGACCTTAAAAGCATGAATTTGAACAGTCTGCACAAGGATACAAGAAACTGACAAAAAACACAATTTTGTAAGAAATGACTCCTTTAACCCTCCAAACCATTGCAAGTCCAAAATGGCCCACGATTGAATATACATACAAACTTCCTCTCAAGCTTTTGTCTTTCCCCCTTTCTGGAAGTGGCTGGTAAGTAAAGCAGGGATTTGTACAGAAGAGAGGGCTTGCTCCCCCATGTCATAGGACTAATAATCTTTTCACTGAGCTTCAATCTTCCAATGTGTTAGGGTAACTGAATCTATTATTAATAGTATATGTGCAAAGTTTATACAATATAAACCAGAAAAGTTCTAGCACTGATAAATGAAATCACGAACAAAACAGATATAAGGTTGATAAGTGAAGACCACTACAGGTGAACATATGCAATCAATCTTTAATTTAAATCAAAGCACATATCCATCATTCACAACATAAACAAATGCAAACCTTGTTTGCTTGAATATATGTGCCCAGGCAAGAAAGACATGAATCGTTCACAATCATCACTCAATGCTTTCATTTCTGAAGCAAACCAGACAGATCCTGAGTAGAATTAGCACATGATTAGCACATAAGCAGGCATTTCTTTTATATAGGGAAAAAATACACATAAAAACAAAACCTCAAAACATCAACTTTGGAAAACTTGGGTGGACCTAACAGGATAACTTATTTATATTCGCTTAATATGCAATAGCAGAAATTATGTCTACCATAATCCAAACCCAAATCAATACCATGATTATTATGGGCATGCGAACCAAAACCTAGGTCCTATCTTTCAACACATCTTATTCTTTCAGGATATACACTAACAAACTAGGAACCTATTTTAATCAAAGAGCTGGTTATTAGCTTTTGAAAGCCACCAGCAATTACACTAATGATGCAACCATGGGAAAAGGGCTCTAGTTGCTGCCACATATGTAGTTCTATTTTTACTAATTTGAGGCTTTTATTCTATGAGTTGGGATCATTTTAAGGCAAGGGCTGACTATCATTTTTGCAATTTCCAGCAAAACAAGGTGTTTTGATAATGAGTCAGGTATAGAGTTTCTATGTTTGTTAAAGAGTATTAGATCATGTTCTTCTAAGTAAATAACTGAACTAATTGCAGGATAATCTACTGATCACAAGTAAATCATCATAATGTGATCAAGAAGCAAACTGATGCATATAAAACAAATCTAACATGCCAAAAACTGCTCATTATTGATCATAATATTGATCAATACAGAACAGCCCTCATCAACTGCTCAATTTAATTTTTAGAGAAGGGTCAATACATAACAACACACGTTGACAAGTAACTCATTACAAAGTGAGAAAAATGAATATGAGCGCACATAATAGAAATCTCATGTTCCATCAACTGTTTCATTGGTCGTATCGTTTAGATGGCAAGTCAAAAAATTGAGAAGACTAGATATAAAAAAATGTATTGACAAGAAGACATAACCAACCCTCCAGAACCTTTCTGTGTATTAATGTCTCTCTAAAAGCAAATTACTGATATATAGGTAGTCAATATTGAAAATCATCAAAACTGTCCTTCATAGCTAAATGTTTGAAACAAAGCAGCAGAAGAAATATGTAGGCCTTCTTAATACCAGCCCCATTTCATACATGTGACTGCTATTGTTCAAGATTGAGTTCTCATAAAAATGAAACCTCATTATTTAATAGCAAAAAAGTTTCATGGCGACGGCTCATTAAACATATAATTTATAAGACTAGTTTATGTCGAAATTCAGAACAAGTGACAATGCTGAGCAGTTATCTTCCCAGTCCTGTGAAGAAGATTTAAAATATAACATAGACTTTAAGGTCGATTTCACATCCCATATGGTTATGGAAGTGAAAATAGGACAGCTATAAACAATAACAACAGCAGTTATGTCAATGACTCGGTAACAAGACAGTCAAAAACCTTTTATCAATGATTCAGTAACAAGACAGTTAAAATGCTAAGATTCATCAGTGCTCCTTTATGGTCTTCAAACTCACCCAGAAAGGGGTGATAGAGTGAAGCTTCTTTGCCTTAACACTTGGCAATTTACAAGGCACAGAATAGCAAAAAAAATAATCTAGCCATTCCTTCTTAGAAAGGTGTTCCCTTGCATTAACATTACATTCAAAAACAGAATTCCATCAATGTGGCTTTGCTCACTCGATTGTTAAGGGTGACCCTTCAACAATCGGTACCATATACTATTAAGAAAGAACATCTTCCCAATGTCTTTTAGTACTATATAGCAGATATGAAGCAATCTGACATACCATCAAGACCCCAGCCGATATAAAGTGGGGTAATACCAATAGCATCCCGAGCTGCAATAAAACTTTTGTCACGAGTATCAAGAAGGACAAATGAGAACATGCCGTCCAACATGTCCACAAAATCTTCTCCATGTTCTTCGTACTGGAAAAAAACAAACAGAAATATTATGTCAAGCAACTAGGAAAAAGAATGCAAAAAATGAAATATTTAAAGGCTAAAGGTAGGAGACTCCAATTTACATGCTACAGCTCAGGAAAAAAAAGGAAAGCATGTCTTGCATCCTGGTAAATTTACTCAAGTTGCGTACCAGGGAAAGCATGCAGCAAGATACAAACCATGACGAGAAAAATACATTCAACTCAAGTAGCAAACAAGGTGACTGACTTTTCCAATGAGCATATAATGTAGCTTATTTGTGACTTGTGTTGATGTCATTTGTATAGCCTAAGAGCTTCATCCTCGTATACATGATAAAAATACAAGCAAATGGTAATATGTTTATAAAATCTAGATCACTTACAAGATGAGCAATGACTTCACAGTCACTACCAGTTCGGAAAGTATGAGATTTCAACTGCGCCCTCAATTCCTTGTGGTTATATATCTCTCCGTTAACCTGGACCGGACACAAAAAAAAACATCAAGGATTCCATTTTCAAATAGCCTTCATTTGAATCAAGAAATTATTCACTCGAGAAAATAAAATAAAATATCGACCCAGTTGTTAAATGCACGAATAGAAATGAAATTTGACGAGAAACCCACGGAAGAAATGGGCATGAAAAAAAAATAGAGAGAGAGAGAGAGGAAAAGAGGCAACATACGGTGACAACAACAGTCTTGTCTTGATTGTAAAGAGGCTGATCTCCAGAAGCAGGGTCTACAATAGCCAAACGTTGGTGAGCTAGGTAACAATCTTCATAGCAATGTAATCCACTCCAATCTGGTCCTCTGTGCCTCAACCTGGAAAGAGAGAGAGAGAGAGAGAGACTTCAATCTTTTTTGTTTTCATTTTTGAAAACGGTGAGGAAATGAGAAGGTTGATTTGATTTAATTTACCGGCGAGATAATTCAATGATACGGGAACGTTTGGCTTGAGAATTGTCGGTGCAACCTAAAACAGCGAGGATGCCGCACATGATGGAGGATTGGAATGGCGGCTGCTATTTTGCCTGGTCTGGTCTGGACGTCTGTGACTGTGCAGGGACGAAATGAAGAGCGGGGACACTGGGAGGCTGCTTGCTGAATAGGATGGCTTTATAGTAGCCCCTTCAATTGCGGCCTTTGATTCTATCTTTTTTAACTTATATTTCAAAAGATTCCCCTGGCCCCTTTTTATTTATTTTTCTTTTTTCTGGCGTCCTTTCCTGTTTTTACTGCGGAATATATGATTTTAAAAAAGAATTACCATGAGAAATATTATGCATATTATTTCCATTTTGACGGGCAATTTCCAAAAGTTTAAAAATGATTCGCGACGAGGTCTAAAGTTTTTTTTATGCTATTAAACTTCGTTCTAAAAATTATATTTTGTAGGTATAAATGAGTAATTAAAACTTTAATTATTTCATGTTTTTATAAAAAATACACTTTTTAATTCAAACTCGAAATATACTATATTGATCATAAGTTCTTTGTTATCACGTCATGACTTTTAGAGACAATGAGGTTTAAAGTATTAATTCTTTTTAGTTTTACGATTTGATTTTTTTAACTTTTCATAAATTAAAATTATGTTCTGTTTTCTTTCGCAAATTTTATAAAATATTTTAAAAATAAATAAATAAAAATTTAGATATTAATTACATTGATTAGTTTTGTTTGTAGTCCAGGCTCGCTATTCATTAACCTTGTGGACATCAATACTCATGTTTTGTGTTTTAAAAAACAATTATTATTAAAAGGGGCGAAGAATCTAGTGGCGTCCATCGTGACCGAAACCTGTTTTTATATCTATTATATTTAAGTTTTGTTTGGCAATTTTGTTTTGTAATGTGTTTTAAAAATATTTTAAAAAATATATATATATTATTATTATTATTTTAAATTAAATATTTTTTATATTTTTAAATTATTTTCATGTTTTAATGTAAAAAGTTATTTTAATATATTTATAAATATATAAAACTTTCAAAAATAATCTGAAACTGATTCCCAAACCGTTAAACCCAATTAAAGGAAGAAAAAGGAGAAATTCCTTTTGTTTTGTTGTGCTTGCGTGCTGAAGATTCGTACAGGTGGGTTGGTAGGGGTGGGGCCGGGCACAATAAGTTGATGGGGTATCTCCAAGTATCTAAGACCCGGATTCCATGTTACTGTATCTCCTTGGACTCACTGGATGATGCATTCAGTGTGCATGCATCCACGGGCGGCTGAGCAGTGAGCAGAAACAGAACCCGGTGGGAACAGACAGAAATACGCCTTGGGCTTCCACTTTTCCATTTGAAATGAGTTATTTATACCGTTTCGTTTCAACTCAAATATTTCATATCAAACAAAAAAACAAAAAAATAGAACAAAATTATATTATTTTTGTCTCGTTTTAAATATCAATTCATATCAGAAATACCAACTGAAATACCCTGGAATCACTCCAGGTGTTCCATTTTGGGCACAGTGAAAAAATCATTTCCCATGCTTCATGCATTAATCTGCCACCCAATGTTTTGCAATTTGCATTTTTATATTGTTATTTTGTTAATGATGTGACTCTATATATATATAATATTGTTTATGAGATGTATTGAATTTGAAAATGCAAAAATAAAAAATATAACCTTGATTCCAATGACTGAGTCGTGAGAGCTCTGCATTTTCAAACAGTGCTTAAAAAGTAAGTCAATAATGGGGGGCTGATGAAAAATAAATAATCATCCGTGCATCTTTTGGATTTCTCATTTGGATACGTATCTCTGCGTTCTCATTTTATATTTTTTTAAGTTTTAACCGTTAGATTTTATTACTACCCGGGTGATAAAAGAGTCCGTTGCCTATATTATTATTTTGGATTCAAATTTTAAAATAACTCGTAAGAAAATTGTCAAGCTTGGATACGCACGTTGATATTTTTTTTTGAAGAATTGTAAAATTAATCCCGGAACTTCTTAGAGAGGGCAGGCATTCGGTTACAATCTTCAATCCTACCATCAACTGATTGGAACTTGTTATTGTTGGGTCAAAAAGGCTCCGATATCATATTAAAAAATCATTTCACCTAAAAACTTAAGCTGATAGGTAATGTTTCAGAATATGATTATATTATACTCTAACACTCCTGAGTTGAAAAAATGAAAGCTTTGGTGGTGGAGTAGTTTGGTTGTTTTTAAAGATCCATTGATTATTAAAAAATTATTCAGAGATATACATGTTTTTTCTAAAATCTTTGCATGGTAAGATGATGAATTCACTTTTGAGATCAATAAATTAGAATGGTTGACCAAGGGTTATTTAGTCTTTCCAAAAAATCTAAAACAATAAAATATCTTTTTTTCATGAGGTCAGAAAATAAAGTTGTTAGAATTTTTGTTTCCTTTTCACTTCTTATAATACAATAAAAATATATTTTTACCATTGGAAAAAAAGATACACGCCTCCAGCATCTGTGTCCTTTCACACTTTTAAGATTTTTGAGGCATGTAGAGGGCATTCTAATATATTTTTTGAAATTTGATTTTTAAAAAATAAAATGATGCTGGTAAAATTTAAGGTGGTGCGTGCAATGTCATCCGATAACAAAATCTATGTTTGTGGTGTCTCTAAAAGTATCACCGCATTCTCTTACCGATAATAACATGTGGCGGCGGATAATGAGCATTGTCACCCAAAATTATTTTTTATCTTCATTATTTTCTCTTTTTTTACAAAAAATCCTATTCTTTTTTGATTTCTCAATTCTAGTTTTTATGTTTTTTTATTGCTTATTTTTAATTTTTTTCCATTTTATAAAAGTTTTTTGTAGTTTTTTTTTCCCAATTCAATCTTTATTTTTATGATTCACGTTTGTTTTTTTCCTTGGCTCTCTTGTTTAAGTTTTATTAGTTTTTTATTTTATCCTTAAATCATAGTTTATTTTTTTATATATAAAAAATCAGCCCTCATTTTCTTTTCCTTTTATAATTTTTCCTTTTCAATTTAACCCTCCGGTTTAATTTTTTGTTGTCCTCTAATTTATTTTTTATTTTGATTTTCATCCTTATTCTTTTTATTATAATTTCTCATGTGATTTTTTTTTTATTCATCATTTGGCATTTGATTTACTAAAATTTAGGCTCCGTGATTTTATATCTATCCACGGTGCTTCCAATCCAATGACACAAGTAATGTTTTTGAAAAATTAATGCAGTCCAATATTTTTTATGATTTTTTCATTTCATATAATTATTTTAAAAAAAATTAGTTTGTGGTTATCTTTGAATTTTTTTCTATCTTTCTATCTCGGTATCATACTTGGCCATGAGTTTTATAGGTAGTTTTTTATTATAGGTTGTTTTAAAACATTATATATTTGTGTTTATTTTTTATTTTTTTTATACAAGTGAGCTTATTTTATATAAAAAAGCATTTAATAATAATAATAATTCCAACGTATTCAGTCCTGCACAATATTTTTATTGTTTTATTTTATTCAGTCAATTCACATATATTTTATTTTTATTATTTTAATAATTAAATTCAGCAGATATAAATGGATGGATATCTTATTTTATAAGATTAAATATCTTGATTGATATTTATATCTTAATTTTTCAGTTTTTATTATAGCTATTGGTAGCAATTGTTTTTGTTTATTTATATAAATGATTATCAATATATCTGATTGAATGCTTGCATGTATTTTTTTTTATACTCTAGTTCTTTTTATATAAAACACATATCAAAATAGTCTATATATTATAGTTTTTTTTATTATCTTGCAGCAAAACATGGCGATATAAATAGCAGAGAAAAAAAAAAATAACGGACAACTTGACCTTCAACACATCAGGGGCTAAGCTGATTTCTTTTCATTTTTTGACAGCAACGCATCTATATTTTTACTATTAATTTTTATTACATTTAAATTATTTTTTAAAATGTCATCATGATAATTCATAATATATATTTTTTAGGTCTTATGACAAATCGATGAGACAATATTCTTATGAAACTTTGACCGTTGAATTGAACGCGACAACAGATACTGCTTGTCAGCAACATTAACGACGAAGAGAAAAAATGAAAAAATAAAACGTCGATACGACGACGTAATACGTAAACGCTGCTGTAAAGGGTAAAAAGAGGGAAAGGAAAAAAAATGGACGTACCATGCTTTTCCTCGTGGATTTTGTGACCGTGTGAGATTTATGGTTTAAGTTGTTTTGAAAATGTTTTTTATTTAAAATATATTAAAATAATTTTTAATTTTAAGCATGAAAATAATGTAAAAATATTAAAAAAAAACTAATTGAAAATATTTGTTTTTTTTTTTTATAAAAAAAACACTGTTAAAAAGAATAATTACTTTAATTTCCAGAGCTGACAACACGGAGAAAAGTGAGTCCGAAGGTTGCCTCTCCAAAAATGGCGACGACGAAGCGGAAAGGTGGAGCCTCCGGGTCGGAGAGAACGAACCCAAGGGTTTGGCTATACTCCATTTTGCTCACTCTTCAATACGGAGCTCAGCCTCTCATCTCCAAACGCTTCACCAGGTACTTTTCTTTTTTCTCCCCCCCTTCGATTTTATGCCTTTCCTATCTATTATTTTTTCATGTACGTTTGTTATTGCTAGAATTCAATTCTCTTGCAAGAATTTGATTTAAAATGCTGCTTGATTTATTACATCATCAATGATGGCGAATTCTAGTCATAGTTGAGGAAGCAATGTTAGCGTTTTGCAGTACTGTACCAATCAATTAGGACACCAAATATGATCCAGGTGGTTACAATTTGTATACATAAATCCTGGGCAAGTTTCATTTCCCGATACTTTTATGTTTTGACATGACCTAGTTTATTACAAAATCAGCTGGGTCTATCATAGTTGTTTCAGCTCTTCCTTTTATTTGACCCAAGTGAAAATCAGCTACGTTGGACGTATCTTATTAATATCAAGACTTCTTTCTATGTTTGCTTTTGCTTTTGTTTCTTGATTCCCTGGTTTTGACGCCCTTGCTGTCTGGAAAATCTGTGAAATTGTGCACAACCTGCCTGTTGTTTTGGGTTCTCAATCTAGCCCAAGCTTTAATGGATTCGATGAACATTATTTGTTGTGGTCTTTTCTGTTTCTTATATGTTGACAAATGTTATTGGTATGTATTTCCTGTGAAATGTCAGTCACCAATTCATTGAGTTTCATGCAGACGTGAAGTGATCGTGACTACGTCTGTTTTGACATGTGAGGTAGCAAAGGTAATTAATGTCCCATGTGCATTAATTTTACTCTTTCTCTTCATTGATTTTTTTAAAAGGAGAGGCTAAGGTCAAGAACAATGCCTACTCTGTTTTTTCCAATCTAGATTGGATACTATATTTAAACATAAATGATCATCTACTCCTTTCTGTATGCTCTTCAGGTTGTATGTGCCGTAATTCTCATGGCAAGAGATGGTAGTTTGAAGAAAGTTTTCAGTCAGTGGACTTTGATTGGGTCGTTGGCTGCATCAGGACTTCCTGCAGCAATTTATGCTCTGCAAAACAGCTTGCTGCAGATATCTTACAAGAATCTTGATTCACTCACATTTTCAATATTGAACCAGACAAAAGTATTTTTTACTGCACTCTTTACATACATAATATTGAGGTATGTTCACAAATTTTTATTTTTCTTGGTACATTATTCATTGCTTTTGAACTCTATTAAGCATGCAACAATGTTTCTCGAAGTTCAAGCATTTAATATCTTATAGAACATTGAAACTATTCCTTGTTTAGGTTTATTTGAGGCTTGATTCTCAAGTCTTTATGCTCCACCTAGTTACTGTCTCGATGATTTGAAACTTGCTGTTCTATTTTCAAACAAATTGCTTACAAGTTGATATCTTGCAGTGGCTCATTAGTCAGTGCAAGAAAGGCTTGAAGTTGTTATTTACATATTGCTGTCGGTTTATGTCTTTAGTAGAATTTCATCTCTTGTTCTTGATTGCTTAAGAATTCTTGAAATTGCATGCAGACAAAGCTGGTATTTAAAGACACCTTTTCTAGAGCTACTATATGATGACCTTCTCTTTTGGATATTTTATGAGCATGCGACATCTTTTAATAACCCACCCTCTCTAACTGTAATGAGACTGGGGCAACTTCCACGCAATAGATTATGAAAAGCCACCCAGCTGCATATGTTTATGTGGAATCAGTTATGATAAGTTTTAGGATTGTATTGGAAACTCTCTTTATATTATTCTCTGGTGGGAATGTGCAGGCAGAAACAATCAATTCAACAAATTGGGGCTCTGTTCTTGCTAATAACAGCAGCTGTTCTTCTAAGCTTCGGTGAGGGCTCTAGCAAAGGCTCTAGCAGTAGTGATCCTGAGCAAATTTTATTTTATGGGATCATTCCTGTCCTGGTTGCTTCAGTTCTCTCTGGTCTAGCTTCAGCTTTGTGTCAATGGGCTTCTCAGGTTTGAAACTTGTATTTAAATGATATTCCAAGTGTTTTTCTTTTCCACCCCATCCAATGTTATTTCCCATCATTTCAGGTTAAGAAACACTCGTCATACTTAATGACTGTAGAAATGTCAGTTGTTGGAAGTTTATGCTTGTTGGCCAGCACAACTAAGTCTCCAGATGGAGAAGCTATTAGACAGCATGGATACTTTTATGGTTGGACTCCTCTAACAATGGTAATGATCGTATCCAATACACCATGCAATTTTTCTCAATGATGACAATGACATACTTGGCAAAATAGTTGAAGTGACAAGGGGTATTTGGAATGGGATTGGTTGAAGTTTTCAATCCAAATCTAGTCATGAAATAGAAAACAACTCCAATTGATTTGTGTTCATGATTTTCCAGTTGAAGTTTTCTTGCTGTATTGAGCATCTCATAATTATTAGGTGGTCCAAAGGGCAGGAGAAATTGTCCATAGAACCTATTTGTCTTCTGTCAGTTTACATCTTTTGAACTGACACGAATATAGCTGGACGGTGAGGCTCATCCATAATGGGAAGTTGTTAGTGTTAGGATACCTGCCTTGATTTGGAATGCTTTTGGTTTGGTACCAATCCTGTGACTCAGAATTTTCTTCTTCTTCTGGCTACTCAAGAACAGTAGATGGCTGGTCATTCCGTGGGCTTGTTAAAATTCCAGTTAGTAATATAATTTGAGGGCCCCAAGTGTGCATATTGCGATGCATGTTGCTTTGGATTTGTGAAATTTATCTGTGTTGTATATTTGAAGGATATATATTTTAAACTTTGGAGTCTGCGAGGATGAGGGGTGGGGTTGATATGCTGTGTGCATGATGCTCTTTGTTCCTCCAGCTTCCTTTCTTCAAGCCTCAGATGGATTGCATTCAAAGTCTATGGACCCAGTAACATTGTTGCCAGTTATCTTAGGGAGAGCATTTTCGTTTTTTCCTTCTAATGGCATGCTTGCTAACAGCTGTATCATGTGTGGTTTCACACTGACAAACTGTGTTTGCTTATTTTTCAGATCCCAGTTCTAGCGAATGCTCTAGGTGGAATTCTCGTGGGCCTTGTCACAAGCTACGCTGGTGGCGTGAGAAAGGTAAATGTAACAGTATGAAAGTGGATATTAAAAAGAAAACCAATAAAACTCAGGAAATTGAATTAACCATTTTATCCTTTTAAAACATTTTCTATTTTTGATCAAGAAATTGAAAAAATAAATTAAAACCAACAGAATATTAAAAAGAAAACCAATAAAACTAATCAGTTAGGTGAGCTTATATTTTTCTTATTCATTATTTAGGGTTTAATTCATTGTCTATTATATTATATCATTGCACCGTATTTATTTTTTCAGTATGTACTTTTGTCAAGTTTTTTCATCAAGATTGACATGACTATATTTTTCATTTCAAAAATATCATTTAGTTGTATGAGGATATGATAGAAAAATTGCTCATTTTTTTAAAAAAATTATCTTAAAAAATAACAATATAAAAAATTACTCGGCCTTTAAATTTTTTTTAAATTAAAATTTTCTTTTTTTTTTAAATAAAATTATATCCCTGTGTCTCTCACGGGTATTTTTAAAATAAAAAGAATATAATTATATCAATATGGATGAACAAATTGGATAAAAATATATATTAGAGAAGCGGATACTATATAAGAACATAATAGACACAATTAGAAATGAGGGAGATATTAGAGATTTGTTGAATTATATAAGGCTTTAGAGTCATTTACTTGAGAAAAATCATGAAGTAAAGGTACTTCAAATGCCATTCATGCATGTCAGTTTCTAACACCTAGACCCATTTGACATGGAGATAAAAACCACATCAGCATTTGATTGATCAAACTTTGTGAGCACAAGTACTCAAAAAGAAAAACAAAATCAATACCTGATGAAGTGTAAACTGCCACGCAAGCATTTCAGTAACAAAATTAATGGAGATACGTAAGTGATCAAATTGTGTGAGTACAAGTACTCAACTAGAAAGAATCATAAAATACAGTTATTACTTTATAATGCAATTATCTCTTATTAAAAAACCCTTAATCTCCACAAAATTTTCTTGATGAGTGCAGGGGTTTGTCATTGTTTCTGCACTTCTTGTAACGGCCTTGCTTCAGTTCTTGTTTGAAGGGAAGGCACCTTCAATATACTGTCTTGTGGCTCTTCCACTCGTCATGAGCAGCATTTCAATATACCAGAAATATCCATATCAAGTAAAAAAGAAGGAATCATAGTCACCTTGACAGCGAAAGGGAATTCATTGAAGTGGCCCAGTAGATAGGGGTTTCTTTTGGTATAAGATTTAGGCATCCAAGTTGTACATGGAGAAATGCTGTTCAGTACTGATTCCTGCCAGTAGATAGTGGTTTCTTTTGGTTTCACATCGAGGCAGTCTTCATTCGGGAACAGCTGAATTCAATACTGATTCCTATCAAGAGGAAGAGAACAGGTTTTTGATTTGATTTGTGATTTCTTTGAGATGCGGATGACTGGAGATCTTTAGAACCTCAATCTGTGTTTTGAAGCCCTTCAAAATGAATATTTTCTTGTTGCACGTGTGAACTTAGGTAAGAATGGATTTTATGTAGATAACTTAGCCATGAAAGGATGTAATGGTCATTCACTTAAAGTTTTATGGTTAACTTGTTTCTCAAATTTATGATAATTTGCTCCTCCCTAGCATTGTTGGTCGAGGTCCAAATACAGTTCAAGAAACTGGGAAGAAAATAAATTTTAGAAGAGCAATGTCCAAACTAGCACCTTTTGCGAGGGTCTATCTGTCAAATCATCAATCCTAGCCCTTGTTACTGTAGTAGAGATGTCTCTCTTGGTGAATATGTTCACAATTAACATTGACATTTTTTTTATAAAAAAAAACTAAAAGTAGGGTTAATTAAGAGCTACACTTGTAAAATACTATTAGTTGAAATGGATTTTTGTGGGTCTGTGATTATTATTTTATAGTTTTATTTTTCAATTTTATACTTCAATAACACAATCTCTCTCTCTCTCAATTTAGCCATTGTTTTGAGAAATAAATTTTATAAAAAAATTTGATTTTTTTCTTGATTTTAACCTTTTAAATGTGTTAGAAGTGAGGATTTATATATATTTTTTAAAATGAGATTATCATGATTTTATAAACTTGATTGTGAGTTTGATAGGATAACTTAAGTTATATTTTTATCTTATTTTTTCTTTTTAGTTTTGTTTTTCAATATTTGGTTTATTAAAAATTAACCTTCATAATTTATTTTAATTTTGTTAACATTATTTTCTTCTTCTTTTCTTCTCCTCTCTCTCTCTCTCTCTCTCTCTTTGTGTTTTTTTTAACTTTTATTATTATTTTTATTTTGGCCTTCAACATTAAGCTGATTATAAATTAAACTTCATAATTTTTTTATTTATTTTCTACTAAATTATCTCGGTTTTAACTTTTATGTTCTAGATCACAAGTTTATTGGGTTAACCTAGTTTGACTATTTTTTTTAAAAAAAAAACTATTTCTTTTTTTTATTATTTTAAAACATTGAGTTGATTTATCATAGGGCTTCAAGTTGTTTTCTAATTTGTTTTCTGCAAGATTTTCATAAGCGAGTTTAGTTTGTTAGAATATAAGCTTCATGATTTTCTTATTTACTTTCTATTAAGATAATTTAGTCTCATAACTCGGTTGCGAGTTTATTTTGTTTTTTAATATCTCATGCTTTTGTAATTTTTTTTTTAATAATTTAATTGATTTTTTTTACGTGCACGTAGAATGTTATCAAATTATAAAATATAAATTGTATTTAAAAAAAAATCAAACTATAAGACAGTGAGAGTAATTTTCCATAAAAATAATATAACTGAGGAGGAGGGGGAAGAGGAGAGGAAATGTTTTTGAAGCCGTCACATAGAGCACAGACATCTGTTGCCTTAGGCAGTAAGGGCCCAAACACAAGCCGAATAAAGGTTTTCGAGCCCATATCCACCAGTATTACTGTACTGGCAACACACTTGACACTAACGCTCCCATCCATAATTATAAACCCTCCTCCTAGCTCACTGCGTAGTCAGAAGCATCTTCATTTCAGCAAACAGATGGCAGGCAGGTTGGGAAGAAGAGTAATAAACTTCGCAAACCTCCCCATAAAACTCCTGATGCCCACAACATACTCAAACATCACCGAAATCGCACTAAAAACAATCCCTTCAGCCTCCAAAATCGAAATCAAGCGCGTCCTTGAATCGCTCTACGGCTTCGACGTCGAAAAGGTACGCACTCTTAACATGGAAGGAAAAAAGAAGAAACGCGGTGGATTCCTCATCGCCAAACCTGATTATAAAAAAGCATACGTCACTCTTAAAAATCCGCTCTCGATTTCTCCCCATTTGTTTCCGATTAGAGTTATCGAGGAAGAGAGGGAGAAAAAGAGTAAGAAGGCACCGGAGAGTAGTTTTGTTGAGGATAAAAAGAATCACTGGCTTCACGAGAAGAAGAAGGAGAGTGGCGTCGGCGGCGGGCGTGGTGGTCGCGGAGGTCGTGGTCGCGGTGATGTGGCGGCCGAGAAGGCTAAGTTTCCTTGGAGTAGCATGAGGATCTCTACTGCTAATTCTAGGTAGTGTAGATTTTGGGGTTTTATTTTAGTTGAGAAATGTTGGTTGATTTTGGTAAATGCTGGTTTATTATGATAATTTGTGTTGGATTTTATTTACATTTATTTTGATTGGTACTGCTGTGATATTATATAACATGGAGATAATGGTGTTTTATATTGATGGTAGTCATCGCAGTTGCAAATTGTCGTTTGAAAGATCAGGATTCTCGTGCTTGTTGAATGCTAATGCAAAACAAAGTTTTCTTTTTGGCAGTTGATTTTTATTGAAACAAAGTTGGCTTCGAATTTTGGATTTGGTAGTGGCTTCAGTGAGTGGGATAGTGGATACCCTTATAGGATTGATAGGAATGAGGCTGATGTAATGTACTGGAATTTATTCCTGGCAACCTTTTCTTACGTTGAGTGAAACTACAACATAGTTGATTGTATGCTCTAACAAGAAAGATGCACCATGCCCTTTTTTTTACATGTGAACTTACCTTAAGAAAATATGTAATTCATACAAAATTATGAAATGGATAGTCTTCTTCTGAAATTCATTTTGTGGCCAAGTGAAGTATCTGATGTAATTCTCCACATAAATCCCCGTCTGATTTTCTATGGAAAAGAGCTGATGTTCTGTTCTTTGTCCAACCAAAATTCCAAGCCGATCCATTCATATGCCTTTTGTTTTTCTTTTCATATTCGAGTTGAAGTTCTGAACATTCCCTCTGCAACTTTGTCATTTGTGTCTTTACGTTCTATAGTTCTGCTCTTGTGGTCATGATCTCATTTTTTGTTGACAATTGAGTTATTTCTTGTTCTGAGCTGTTACCTCTTGCTACTGGCTCTTTTCCTTGCATTGCTGCCCTCATTTTTATTTGCTAACAGAACAACACCTTCATGTTCATTTAATCTTAGATGAGAAATGTAGATTTTGATGAATTATAAAAGTCCTATTCTTTCACTTTGTTTCGGGCACATATTTGCACACCATGCTTTAAAGGTTTGTGATTTACACCGGGGTTTGTTTTTGAGAATAACTGTTCAAAGGCAGGGAGTGTTTTAGCAGTTTTAGGTAGGAGTGGTTTTTGGATTTAACCTAATGTTTTGAAATATTGCTTATTACCGTGTTTTCACAATATTATCAATCTCACGAGGCAGCATGGGGATTAACAATAAAGCAAGCCAATTAGTCATATAAAACTTCTTTCATTGTTATGTGGTTGCAACTTGTATAAAAGTTGGCATTGTCTTACAAGAAAACATTTCAAAAACAACAACAGAGATAGCACATTTCACAACAACAGAGATAGCACTCAATGCATATAGTTAGATCACTAGGTTCCTATGGCTGAAATGGAAGTCAATGGTAGTAAATGGGAATATTTTGGACACACATATATCATGTAGCTTTGGTGTCCAAAAGTTTGTTACTGCAGCTTTTTCTTCGTATCTCAGGATTGTGTATTAGGGTAATTGTAGATTTTATGTAATTAGGTGTCATTCACTCCATCAATCCCACTATTCTTTTTTTGATCCAGAGTCCCTTTTAGTTTACTGAGAGACAGAACTGGAAGGACTGTACGTAAGTAGATGGAGTTAGTGAAGAACAACTGGAGGATAACTTAATTAGAAGGTTTTTCTTTGTGCTGATGATGGTAAGAGTGGTTTGATATGGGCAGGAGTTGCAAGCTTGAGTGGAATGCAAAATAATGTAGCTCAAGGCGGTGAAAAATTTGTGTTGAGTGATATCTCAGGCACAGTAAAGTAGAATCAGATAACAGACCCCTATGTTCTGTGGGAATAACACTGTTGTTAGTTAGAAACTTTTTAGAGCATGTGTGATACTGTGAAGTGCATTGTATTGTTGGCACTTGGAAGGTTCCTCAAAATGGGCAAAATTGATCTGATACCATCTTTCAGAATTTACCGGTTTATACTCTAGATGTCATTGCAGCTTTCCTTGCTTCTCGACAGCTAAACTACCAGTTTGCTATGTCCTTTATTAAGCATTGTAGAATCATTTTGTTTAATGTTTGAGAGAGAGAGAGAGATTTTGTTTAATGTTTGATAGAGAGAGAGAGAGAGAGAGAGATGATTTTGCTCATGAGCAGGTGAGCTGTAGCTTTTAGACCATGTATTTCTCTTGCTGGCAAGTTACCTTGTGAACATTAAAGGTGATGTCTTGAACTTGAATTGGTAGATCCGTTAGAATTTGGGATGTGACAAACCTGCGGGATCCGAGTATTGGAAAACAAACAGAGAAGCATTAGCAAGAGATGCAACAAGTTTGAAAACAGAAAGGACCAAAACGATAAATATATGATTAGATATTCTAACATTAGCTTAGTCATGATTTAGGAATAAGCACCTGCTAGCTATCTTTCCACAAATCAGCAGCTAATCGCTGGCTGGAGAAGAGGCTGTATCATGAGTGATCATTCTTTCAAAGGTATCGGCTACTGATATGGCTGTAGCAGGCAGGAACTACGATGCTTTTGCTGTAAACTTGATCAATACCATCAGAATCACTCTCTGGGCTCTTCCTGTTACATTGAAGCTGCATCACATTGTTGTCAGTGGCCCTGAACATTTAATGGTGAGGACATGAAGACGGTGGGGCATGACCATAAATGTGAGATATGAGTCCGTGGCTAGCTAGGTGGGAGTACTGATGGGTGAGTTGAGAATTTCAGCAAATTCTGATAGAGATCTATCGGAGAGGCTTTGAATTGTCAATTTTCATCCACGTATGTGCACTGGACCAGGGGGTCGTGGCTCCAACCTAATGTTTACAGGGTGTTTAATGTTTCAAAAACGATTTTGAAAAATATTGATTTTTTTATTTTAAATTAAAAAAATTAGTGTATTTAGATTATTTTTATGTGCTGATGTTAAAAATAATTTCAAAAAAATATTATTTTGATGCATTTTTAAATATATGTTTTTCTAACTCTAGTGAGTGGATTACTTGTAAGAGATGAAATTACATGTGCTTACTGTAAAAATCAAATCCTTTTTTTTAATCTGTTAATGGGATGCCTGAAGTCATCATGGCACTCGTGCAAATGTAGTTTCTTATCTTGGAAAACGCTTGAACTATTCATGTATAGCGCCACCAAGTCATACCTCCACCAACTATTTGCTTAGAAAATATTTAGCACCGATTTTCTTTTTCTTTTTTAATCTAATTTTACGATAATAAGAATAAATATTTTCTTTTATAAATCAAGTAATTTTCTTTTATAAGTAATATGTATTTATTGAGCCAGAACTCCCTTTTCCTTATTAGTTAATTTCTTTTTAATTTTGAAGGAAATATAAGATATAATTATTTATAAAAAAAACATGAGAGCCTCAAGAACCAATCTCATAAGCGTCAAGCCTTGAAATACAGGTGCGTTTGAGCCTTCAACGCCGTCGTATCCAGGCTTTTGGGTCTATGTGATATTTTCTAAAAAAAAAGGATCCAGCTGAGATTTTCAACAATTTTGTTAGAATTAACAATTTTCAATAAAAAAAAAAATCCAGCTGAGAATGGATTGCGCCCGTCGGTTCATCAAAACTGAAGAAAAATTTAAAAATAATAATTAAAATTCAACGCTTGATCTTGTAAACCGCGTGCACTAGATGATTGCTTTTGAACAGTCCATTAAAAATGTTTTTTTAATATTGAATAGTACATTAGAGAAACAGTCCATTAAAAAGAAAAATTAATTTATTTATAATAATCCTTAGCTCTACCAGTTAGTATTTAATTTATTGGAAGTTCTTATCGTGACCGGCATAGATAATAAAAGAAACGAGTTTTTTCCCCGATCATTTCCATTTTTTTGGAATAAATAAAATTAAATTCTTATAAAATACTGTTTAAAAATATGATAACGGGTAAAAAGTTTAAAAGTGTATTAAAGATGTGTTTTTAAAATGTTTTTTTGCTAACAAATGTATGAAAATAATATTTTTATTTTTTAAAAAATATTTTTGATATAAATATATTAAAAAAATACTAAAAATGTATTTAAAAATCAGTGATTTTTATAGAAAAAATAAATATCCTCAAGGGTAAAATCTAAAGAGTAAATTCAATAGAATGCATTTATATTATTTATTTGAACCAGCTGACGTAAGAAAGAGAGCACATCATGAACAAGAGAGGCGGGCATTGACTTCAATTCAGTGGGCCTGTAGGTGGGTCTCGCAAGGAGGACATAAACGTCAATCAACAAAAAAACTGAGTTTGACTGAGCCGCGCCATCCCACCCTGGTTGGCGGTTTCTTTCCTTCCCTTAAAAGAGCCTCCCTCCTCCATCTAAACCGAAGCATCATTTTATCATCGCCTTCTGCGTAATCTCTCTCGTTTTTCTCATCAGTTATATATCAACAAATTAATAGAAGAACGAAGGAGAAGAAGGAGAGAGAAATGGCTACAGTATCCCCTCTGGCGAAATACAAGCTGGTATTCCTTGGCGATCAATCCGTTGGCAAAACCAGCATCATCACTCGCTTTATGTATGACAAATTCGACACCACTTATCAGGTTCTTTCATTTTCCCTTCCTTTTTGTTTTGACGGAATTATTATCAATTTGAATGTTTGGATTTCAAGAGCTATCATACGTGTTGCACACGCAATCAGTTTTAATTTTAATTCTCGATCCTTTTCTTTTTATGAATCTGTAGGCTACTATTGGAATTGATTTCTTGTCCAAAACAATGTACCTTGAAGATCGGACCATTCGGCTGCAACTCTGGTAAGCCCTTTTGTCACCATTTTATTTTTAAAAAAATTATTACATACATACATATATATATAAATGAAATTGGGGGAAATGCATTTCATTTTACCTGTATTATGATTTTTAGTCGAAAGGCGATGATAACCAGATCATGTCGATACCTATCAGGTGTATAATTAAGGTTGAGAAAATTATGCGGTGTATGATTTTGTTATTGAATTAAGTTTTATTAATTAATTAGTTGTAAGGTAATGCATATGATTGTGGAAATGGACACCCTAAATAATCATCATAATTGTTGTTAACAGGCTGCTATAGTGGCTACCATCACTAATTGATTGGAGAGGTCGACCTACTATGTTGTTTCATTTCATTTTATTTTTTCAAAAAATAAAACTGTGCAGGATGATGCCCTTTCAAGACAGGGTTATTACCTTGGTCTGAATTGATCACAATGTGTTGTGTAAGTCAAGTTGTCATGAAGTATCTGCTAATACTCTGTGTTATCATTTTACGCAACATTTCAGTTACTTAATTTGTCAAAGAACTTGATTCATGTCGTAATGCTCTTGTATCTTGTTTCTATGGTGTATTTGTTTTTCCTTGTGGTTTATAGTTTGTGAATTTTCGTGTATGTTAACTCGCAGGGATACTGCTGGTCAAGAGAGATTTAGGAGTCTTATACCGAGCTACATCCGGGATTCTTCTGTAGCTGTAATTGTCTATGATGTATCTAGTGAGTTATCTTAAGAACTGAACTCTGGTTTTATTGGAAATATGAGTTCTAGTGTACATAATAAAATGCACCTACCTCTCATGAATAACATTTGCTCATGTGTACTTGTGCATTCACCCTTTTGTTAGGAGGGGGAGGGAGGGGGCACTGCCTGTAAGGCGATATTTAGTGTTGTGTTCATTTAACATTATCAATTCTTATATTACTTGCTAAATTGTGTCCATGTAGATAGGCAATCATTCTTAAACACCTCTAAGTGGATTGAGGAGGTACGGACAGAGCGAGGTGGCGATGTCATTGTTGTCCTAGTCGGAAACAAAACCGATCTTGTCGATAAGAGGTAAGAAAGTAAATAATGAAAATAACATGATGAATGATGTTTCTTGGTTTGATATCCACATTGCTTAGATATGAGTGACCTCCGGGCTTTTGTTCTTTTACGTGACACCTTGTGGGTGAGATCACTCTGGTTTTTAGCGAGTAGGAATATCATTAAGGAAGCTAGTATCATCTTCCATACGAGAGCTGTGAAATAATCTATTGATTTCTTTGTTCTACTCTAGTCCTCTTATTCTCATTTGTGTTTGAGCGAGAAGACTGGGGAACTGTTTAAGCGCAGTTCTACCTGATACTTTGCCTTTATTCGGTTCCTGAAAAAAATAATCCTGTTAGATTCTGTGATTGAGAAGTGAAAATGAATGGATAAGCGTCTTAAATTTTATGAGGACGAAAGTTTTTCTTTGATCCTTTTAGTCTCTTTCTCTCTTGAACAATTAAGAACTTTTCTGGTTGTGATTCTTTGTTTTGTTTAGAACTACAATTTAATAGTCCTTTCTGTTAGTTGCCTTCTGTATTTAGCTTGAAACAATTCAGCACTATTGTTATTTATTTTTGTTTTCACTATGTTATTCGGTGATCAAACAGGCAAGTTTCAATAGAGGAAGGAGACGGCAAGGCTCGTGAATTTGGAGTTATGTTTATCGAAACCAGTGCGAAAGCAGGATTTAATATAAAGGTAAAAGTGAGACGCAAGATTTGATATTTTCAAGCTGCTCCAATCTTAAGGAAAATATATCATGCTCCAAAGAGATAATCTTATGCAGCTCGCATATGGCCTTGTGTGAACCTATAATTTAATTTCTCCTTGTTCAGGTGGCTAAATTTCTTTGATAAGTAATTGTTTGTATTCTGATTTCTGAAAGTAAAAACGCAGCCTCTGTTCCGCAAGATTGCTGCTGCCTTGCCAGGGATGGAAACCCTTTCGTCCACAAAACAGGAAGACATGGTTGATGTGAACCTCAAGCCGACCGTCAATTCTTCCCAGGCAGAGCAGCAAGGAGGGGGTTGTGCATGTTAGAGAACTGGATTTGTGGAAGATCGAGGAAGGAAGCACCTTCAATACCAGGTTATACCCACTGAATTAAAAATCGACAGATGATGATTTTTATTTGAGCTATTTCTGATCAATAAGCTATTTGTTGAATAGGAAAATTGACCGTTCAGATATCTTCCATTTAGCATCTCTCGTCTTTTTTTTTCTTTTTTGGAAAACCTTTGATATGTTTGTGACACCATTATGAGATATTAACTGCAATAGGAGGTAATCTCTAGGTTACCCATTTTGTGATTCAAGAAAATTGATGGCTGTAATTTGAGATTTTGAATTCATTGTATAAAGATTCCAACAAGTGGTATACTACATTTGACAATTGATATCGTTTTCTTAAACATTTATCCATCTGTAAGTCGAACTAAAAATTGTCTCTGCATTTTATACGGATGTATTCTTTTTCAGCAGTTCAAAAATAAGCGATCGAATTGTTCGGTCAGTGATAGTTGAAGAAAAGATGCTAATGATTTGGATCTTCAACAAAGACAAAAGATTTCTAGTGTATAATTTACTTCTGAATTCAAATCTTTCCAGATTGAGATAGCAGAACCATTCTCTCTCAAGATATTGGAGAACAATTTGCGTCGAATCAAATTTATGTTTGGGGCATGCTGAAAACTACCAGCAAATGTCTGACCTGTTGAATCATAGGAATTAAGATAACCAAAATGTATTATAGTTTACGTGAGGATCGACCGAGTCAATCACATTTTCTGGATCTCAACAAGACAGAGAAGCAATAGGGTGGCTCTCAAGATCCATGCATAGCTCGCTACAGTTGAGCCTTTCATCAATTTTATTACATTTATAAATCCCTATCAATTAGTAGTCCTAAATTTCCCTCTTTGTCTGTCTTCAATCCAGGAAGAACAAAACATCCCATCATCATCATCATCATATCAAAAAAAGTCCACACAACAACTCATGCCACCGCCCAGTTTAAGGTTAAAAAAAAGATAGTTGAAGCCAGCACTATGCGGTGATGGCAGCTAAGCCAATGAGCATAGTACTCTGGGTTGGTCGTCTAGAACTTGCTTAGCTAGCAAGACACTTGAATTAAAAAAAAAAAAAAAAGAGATTGTGAGAGAGCATGAAACAGGAAAGAATAAATTGTTAGGTAATGATAACAGAGTGGTAGTGGCTGGCAAGGCAACATTACCGTACTATTGCATTTGGATTTTCCCCCCATTGAAATAATCATCAAAGAAAATTAAAAATATAATAATACTTTTTTTTTTTTAAGAAAACAGGAATTAGAAAAGGAAAATTGAAGTTTTTTGCTCAAATGAATATTTCTTTATCTAAAAAAGCTGAAAATTTTGTTTTTTATTTTCTAAACTTTGTTTACTGAGTTTGAAAAACACATTTTAGAAGTTATTCACAATTTTTCTTTCTATTAATTTTCAAATAAAAAAACAACAATGCCATTTTATTTTATTTTATTTTATTTTAATTTTAGATTGAAGAAGCCAATGTTATTCCCATTAATTTAATAAACTCTTCAAAAATACTATAGCTTTTGAAGCCGATTATTGAAACATAAGAGATTTGAAGTGCCGAGGAAAAAAAAAACATTGCATCACACGCATTTTACCATGAAACCCTTAAATTTGATGTTCTGTAGATCTGTTAATCATTTATTTATCAAAAATCTTGGTTCGAGATTTTGAAAATTTGTTGTTTTTCACCGGGAGATTGCCGGGCGGGCATATATAGAGATGTGTACCACAAATCCAAATCCAGGATTCCTGTTGCTACTTGTTCATGAAATAGGAAATGAGCTTGGCTTAGAACACATACACTGCAGATGATAATTTATGATCCAGTTCCAAAAAAACTAGATTAGTGTAAGGAAAATACATTGGCTTACGTCACATTAGATGTCTTTCATGTCGTCCTGCCTGCCACTCCATTCTTATCAATTTCATGTCGTAAACAGCACATTAAACAGCGGCTAGGTTGATCTCAGCGAGCCAGCAAAATCGGACTCCATCCCACTTGAATGATTCTTTTCCTTCTTCTTCTTCTTCTTCATTATTATTATCATTATTACAAATTTTGCTTCATTATAAATTTTAACAAGTTTTATAAATATTTTTGGATGAACAAGGTTGATACTTTTCTTGAATAGAAAATTACAAAGCATACAAAAGGAGAAATTGAAAGGGTCATTATCATTATTTTAATCTTGATTTTTTGTTATTGTTAGGTGAGATAAAGGGCCAAATTATACTATAATATTATAAAAAAAAAAAGTTGACGTGTGTGTTACACGTGTCAATATGCGAAGGATTAAGCGATGGGTGCGGCATTGCCAAATGAAGATGCTCAAGTCCTTTTGGCAGCCTCATGTTTGGACAGTACGTGTCCTGAACAAAATTCTGGTTTGACCTTTCAATTGTTTGAGAGTTTGCTCTCGATTTGTTTTGTGTTTGGATTTGATAGCTGTTCTTTTGGTTTTTGTAAAATTTTGTAAAATTTTATTTTTTAACTTCATTCTTTAATCTGATTTTAAGTGTCGGTTTTTTTCCACTTTGATCCTTATTATTTTTATTTTTTTCTTTATCTTTTTGTGTATTTTTCATTGGTTTTCAATTTTATCCCTCAATTTAAATTTATGGTGTATTATTTTTTTTAATTTGATCCTCATTGTTTTGGTTTTTTTTTTTATCTTTTTGTTAAAGAGTTTTTTTCCTTTTTGATTTGACCCTTCAATAAAAAAAATTATTGCCCTCTAATTTATTGTTTATTTTTATTTTCATCATTGTTTCTCTAATTGCTATTTTTTTATATAATTTTCTATAATTTGTTTTGTTTCTCCAATTTCATCATTTAATGTTTGATTTGTTGGTGATGGTGTTTCATGGATTTTTCTCGTATATATAATGTTTCTAGTTTAATGATCCAAGTCATAAATTTAAAAAATTAACGTAAGTCAATATTTTTTTTTGCTTGTCATGTTTTCTAATTTTATTATTTGATATTATTTTTAAAAAATAGCTTTATGGGTTTTTTTCAAAAAGATTTTGATGAGCTATCCCTATATCATAACATATATTAAAAGTTTCATGAGTTAATTTAAGTTGGTTCACCCTTTATTGATTAAGTTACGTAATTATCACATTATCTTGGATTGACTTTGACTAATATTTTGTTTTATCTATATTTATCGAGTTTTGTACTCTCAAATGTTTTTCTTTCAAATTATCATTGGTCGTTTTTCTCTTCTGATTTTTTTCAACTTGCTGTTAACATCTTCTTAATCTGATAAAAACATTGTGAAGTGGCGTTGCTTCCCTCGAACAACATCGAAAACTCATAGACATCCTGGCCCAAAAAAGAAGTGAAAAAGCTTCAAAGGCTCTGTACAATCTGGTAAACACAGGCTGCTAAACGCCATTATTGACGATATGGTGTAATAGAAATACAAGTTTCAGTAGGCACGAGTGGGCTGCCTCAAACAGGTAAGTGTTTAGGATCACAGAACTCTTGAGAGCAGCTTACTTGGAGGGTGTTTGACACGGATTTTTTCAAGCCGTGCAGCAGCTTTTAAAGTTTTTTTTTTTTACTTTAAATGAATATGTTTTGGTGTTTTTAGATCATTTTGATGTGTTGATGTCAAAAATGATTTTTAAAAAATAAAAAAATATCATTTGGATGTATTTCGGCACGAAAAACACTTTGAAAAGCTACAGTAACAACTGTTCCAAACAGACCCTTAGAGTTGGAAAAGACAGAAAAGAATCACTGTTGGCAAAACAATTGTGACAGTGATTCTTGCTAACAGTGATTCTTTTCTATTAGCAATACCATTATAAAATTTAATTTAATTTTATAATAAAACTTTTAATTCAACTGGGTCTGTGATGGACTTTTTTTTTCAAATACTTTCTGGGAACATCACCAAGGAATCAACACTTTTATAAAAGTTTTAAGGTTTCCCTGGGGCTGGAAACAGCAGCACTTTAGAGAGATTAATTGGAATGGTCCATAAAAGTTTACAGTTGGATGTAGTTTTCAAACCATAAAAAGCAGTTGCCCTCGTCTTTCTTCTACATTGATTTGACTGCTTGTCGTCTTTCCCACCATTTTTATGAGCTCCATAGCTCATCCAGTGGCTCTATTTTGGTACTGTATTAAGGTTGCGTTAACTGCTGGAACATATGTGTAGATAATATATGAACAGTCATATCATTCTAATATTTAAGTCATTGAGTATACAAGAGAAATAATATATGAAAGATTTGAAAAAATATATATGTAGATGATTATTGAGTTTAAGAATACTATGACATATTGTGTTTACCAAATGACTTTAAAAGGATTTTGATCATCTTTGTCTACTCAATGGTGTAAATATTTGAGAATAATATAAATTATATTCTGTAGTCTTATCTAACAGTTTAAGTTTTTAGATGACCATGTTTCTTAACATGGTATCTGAGATTTGTTGACCCAGTGGTCACAAGTTCGAATTTCACCACCCTTGTTCTATTTAATAAAAATCAAGCATAAAGTAGCGTAGGTATATGCAAGTTTCAAGCCCAAAAAGCTTTCACTTGAAAAAATATATTAGAAAATAATATAAATTATATTTTGAGGTATCACCTAACAGAATAAATTTTTAAATAAAATGATTTTTAACAGTGAAATGTATATGTTGGACAACTTCAGTTGTCAACTCAAAACATTGTCTACGTTGTCAAGTAACTAGAAATCAATCTACAGAATTGAAAGTCGAAACCATCTGTTGGCTTGAATGCATTTCATCTAATCTTATAGTTTCAATTTATCCACCATAAAATTATAAATAATAAAGTTATTATATAATGACTCATAGCTACAGAATCAATAGCTCTTCTCTTTTAAATTCAAAATTATTGTCGTCAGCGATAAGTTAAAAGTAATAGTAACAAGTCAAAGAGCTTGTTTGGGAGGACGGTTGCGGTAGCTTTTCAAAGTACTTTTTGTGCCGAAATATATCTAAATGATATTTTTTTAAAATTATTTTTGATATCAATACATCAAAATGATCTAAAAACACCAAAACATATTCATTTAAAATAAATATTTTTTTTGAAAAGCTACGGCGCGGCGGGTGAAACGCCGCACCAAACAACTTCAAAGAATGAATATAAATCCGCGTTTTAAAACAGTTATAAGCATTAAAAAATATATATATGCTTTTGAAAACACAGGTGGGAGATGATCGAACTTTATAACTTTGTATTCACTTTTCTCAATCTCACTCAGAGCACACTAATTTATCCAAAGTTTTTAATCAAGCACTCCCCTCTATGTTATCTTAACTGCTCTGTTTTTCTGATTTACTGTTCGAGAGTGTGGTTGAGATTATTTTTAAATATATTTTTTTAATCTAAAAATACATTAAAATAATATTTTTTTAAAATTATTTTTGACATCAGCACATTAAAATAATATAAAAATATCATAAACATTTAATTTAAAATATATTTTTTTATTTTTTATTGACATGTGTTTTTTATGATTTATAATCTGCTATTGCCTTCAATTTAAATTATATTATCAAATTAACCTATTTTATAAAATATAGTCAAATTAAGAACCGAGTATAGAGTTTTTCACAGTTCTTTGAAAAAACAATTGGTCGCGGCACATCACAGTTCCTGTCCAGCTAAATACGAACGATCAATCTTGAGATCTATATTATTTTTATTCGTAAACAAAATATGTATTAATATTTTTTTTTTCTCGGAAAAAAATCCCACTGTCTCCAGACATTTACAGCGGAACATGCGAGGACTTGGGAGGAAAATATTATCTGTGTAGCTATAAATGGGCATGGGACATGGTAGGTGAGGAAGTTCTTCTCAGGAAATAGTGAATAAATAAAAGGGAAAAACTTAATTTAGCCCTTAATTAATATTAATTTAAATGTGGTCGATAGGCCGGGGGCTTAGTTTAGCACATTGAAATAAATTATTCAGTATAACAAGAGCTAAAAACATTTCATAAAAAGTCAAATTTTACAAAATAAAATCCGAGATAATATTAATTATTTTTAAAATCAGTTAAAATTTTATAAAAGGCAAATAAAAAAATAAAACAAAACCCAATATATAATTAAATAAATATCGAAATATAAAACTTAAAAAACACGAGCTTAAAAAAACATGCATATATTTTAACTTGAGTTAATCTCCTCAATTCATAACCTATGAAATTCTAGACTCGAGTACAATGAAAAAACTCAATACCCAACTAATTTAACATTAAAGGTTGAAATCATAAAAAAATTAAAACAATCATCAAAGTAAAAAATAAAATAAATTAAAAGAATAAATATCAAATTTGATAGAAAACTAATGAAAAAGAACAAAATCATAAAAAAAAAATTAATTCAAATAAAAAAATTGGAGAGAGATAATTTTTTTTTGAAGAAAGATGAAATAAAAAAATGATAATTACACAAACTATTAAAAATAAATAAATAGTAATTGAAATAACAGAGAAATCCAAAGGAAAAACAAATTGAAATTTTGTTGGGGTAAGTTCAAAATTGAAGGCCAGGATAGAAAAGGTCGGGAGGCTACTAAATCATATATATATATTGACCACACGCGCCACATAAAATTAAAGATGAGGACGCCGTCCCTGAAGCCAATGCTTGGCCACTAGGCTACTCCACCGATTATGCCCCCAAAACTCGGCCACCGTACTCGCAATCACAAGTTAGCAATTTATTTTAATGATATTTATATTTATACAATTACCAAAGTACTTATTTAACAACATGATTAATAAAGTATAGTTTATTTTCATAAGCTTTTTTAGTTTAGTTTATAATAATTGCAATAATAATAAATGGGATGAATGGCGACATGATGCTGCCAGCATCAATTACAGGATAAAATGAAGTTTCCTTTTTTTTTTTTTTTTTTTTTTAACTAATGTGATGTCCGGTCAGCGTTGTGTAGTCGACTAATTTCATAAGTTTTAAAATTAATAATTATATAATTTTTTTAATAAATATTATATTAAGAGCCACAAGTTGAAACCTAGCAAACCTTATTCGCAATCTCTTATCACTGGTTAAATCGAAGTTTCCTAATTGATTAAAGGGGAAGAAGTCAAGAGTTAATTGTTGTGTTGAGTGTTCACACCTGAACATAGAAAAAGCACTATCCCGGAAATCACGTCAAAGGTGAGACTCAACTCACTGTGCTTTCGCCTTGCCCTTCCTCCCTGTCCGAAATTCCATTTTGGCTGCTTCCCGATCTCTCTCCTGCAGTTCCTATCCCCATCTTAATTTTCTTTTCAGAATAAAGAAACCCCCTTTCTTCAACTTCGTTCCTCCGGGTTTCTTCCCAGAAAGTCAGATCAAAAGACAGAGCTTCCTAATTATTTGTTTTACACAGTAGTTAATGTCTCTTTTCGAGATTTGACATCACAGAGAGACAGAGAAGGAGGACCTGATAAATCATGGCTGACTCTAGACGTTACCCTCTTGGCAACCAGCTAGGTAAGAGTGTTTCAACTTTTCTATTTATTTATTTTTCATCTTGGTTTTGGATTCATTTGTATAGTGAGTGTATTATAGAACTTTTCTTTGAAGATTTCAGTTTTGTTTGACGACTGGGTTGTATATGTTCAGGAGAAGAAGATATTAATTAGTAGCACTAAGTTTGTGATCTGGGCTTAAAGCTTGGGTTTTTATTGGTGTTTTTTTTTTTACTTTTAGGACAAAAGGACAACTTGTAAGCATTATTATTTATTTACAAGTGCAACAGTCCAGTAAAGATAATTTGTTTACCGAGTCTAGTGATAATTTCGATGTTCTTCCCGGGGAGGGTTTGAGATTTTGAGGGGAAATTTGTGAAAAAAGAAGGAAATTTTTGGTCAAGATGTTATCATTAATTGATAACTGGATTTCAGAATAATGATAAAAACTGGACTGAAATTTCTGTTTTATTGTTCAGGATATAGTTTTTACGTGCTATACCAGTCCCTAACTTCTTCTCTTATGCAGGCTTAAGGTGAAATAAAGTGGTTTAGCAATGGTGGCATTAGTTTTCATGCTTTATACACTCTTCTTGTCTTCTTTTTTTAATACTTAAATGTTGTAAAGTTATTGCTCATGCTATGCATTTGAAAACAAAAAATTGTCCTATGGTGGAATGCAGATATTCAGCAGATACTGGTAGAAGCACAGAATCGATGGCTACGCCCTGCTGAAATAGTTGAAATTCTTAGCAATTATCAGAAATTTCGTATTGCCCCAGAACCTGCACATATGCCTTCAAGTAAGACTTTGACCGCATTGCCTTCGTTGAGAAATCATGCAATGAACCTTTTACTCTAGTTGCCATGCATTGTCTCTAGGGGGATAACAAGAGTTCTTTTTTGTTTTTAGCTTGTTCATTCTAGTTATTTTCTGTTCTTTTGCGGGAATCTATTTTGCATATGATCCATGTGGCAAGTTTCTTTAAAAATCACAACCACCTATGAGTTAAGGAAAATGTCTTGCATGCAACATTTCAAACTTATCTCTCATTATATTATTTCCATATGGTGTAATGGATAGAGCCTGAGGATAATGGTGTCATATGGGGTGGAAGACCATAGAACCTGCATATGTTTGATAGATTCATTTGCAATAGCTTTATGTTTCTAAGATCAAAGTGTTTGTCAGATCATTAATCATGTCTTCACCTATTTGGTCTCTTACTCTCTTTCATTTAAACCCTTTCTGTCGGATATCAGGTTGGACATCATTCTCACAGGTCTACAGCAGTTGAAACATGAAATTGCAATCACATTTACTCTAAAACAATGTTTTGATGTTGATTTTTGTTTTGTTATTTATTAAATTTTAAGGAAAATGATAAAACAGCTTGTTTAAGGTCGCCTATCCAATGAAACTCTATTTGTTTCAACTCCAGTTGCTTTTCATATGGAATTCTATTTGTTGTGAGTTCCAAGTTTCTGTGGTTTCTTTTATCTGGGGAGTTCCCACATAAGGATCCCTCCCCCTTTCTTGCTTGAATACTAATGAGTCTAGGTAATTTATGTTATGAGAAGCTCATAGATAGCAGTTGTGCGAGTGCTTCTATCTTGTTTTAATGTTTATTTACATTTAGTGTGATATCTTCTCCACTATGGTCACATAGACCTCGGTTTGATTAAGTTCCTTCGGGTAATTTGCAGTCATAAACATATCTTGGCTCTAATTTCAGGTGGTTCATTGTTCCTTTTTGATCGCAAAGTGCTCAGATACTTCAGAAAAGATGGCCATAACTGGAGAAAGAAAAAAGATGGGAAAACAGTGAAAGAAGCTCATGAGAGGCTCAAGGTAAGCATATTAGGTATTTTATCTATTGACATAAGCACTGATCCAGAATATGCGGTGGGAAAATTTAATTCTTGCATCTTTGGGCTGATGCCTTTGTCTTCTAGCTAACGTATTTTACTCAGGTGCACAGGCATTATTTATAATTTAGTTGTGTTCTTCCAGATCACAATTACTGAAAAAAGTGTATTTTCTTCTAGTGTGGAAGCATTGATGTGCTGCATTGTTATTATGCACATGGAGAAGACAATGAAAATTTTCAAAGGCGCAGTTATTGGATGCTTGAAGAGTGAGTTCTTGAATCTTTTCATTTCTGATCATTCCAATCTCATGTTTTTGGATCTAAATGATTGCATTTCAAACTATTTGTCTGGTCACATACATGCAATGGCTTATAAAGTGGCATAACTGGCAAGATTTAGAAGATTGGATCGGTTCTAACTTGAATATGCTGATATATATGGATTCCACACTGTATTATAGCTCATTTTATATTATTTGGAATGCTATGTAACTATATGATTTTGCTATTATTTCACTTTCTACTTCGGGGTTCCAGTAATCCGAGGCATGACAGTCAAGGCTTCAAGTGTTTTGTGCAATTAAGGAAATTTTTGACCTACATAAGTTCCATGGCAATGTAATTCTTCAATATATATATATATATATATATATATATATATATATTTTTGGTATTATATATATATATTTTTCTTTTTTCTTTTGGTGAGTGTTTCTAAAAAATTACAGACTGCCACAAACTTTCTGAAGAACCTTGGGCCTAATGCATATCAAGTTATCAACACACACAAAAAAAAATCTTTATTTGTGCCTGAAAGTTAAGTTGGTTCCTGTTATGCTTAACTTTCACTCATCTCTCTCTCTCTCTCTGTCTGTCTCTCTCAGCACACATATACTGCACAATAGTGCTTTGATGTTTTAAATCTTTATATGCCTGTGCCCTTTCATGTGAACTGTAAATTAGCTAAATCCTTGATAGTTTTGACCACCACCTGATCCTTTTAGCTGATCTCGTTGGTTTAAAATGGCTACTTGAAATGATAGCTTGTTTCTTTCTTCTAAATTCCACTTTTGAGACAGATGACCATCTTCTATTTCTTACGTGGTTGACCTCTTCTGCAGGGAGCTTTCACACATTGTACTTGTCCATTATCGGGAAGTAAAGGTAACAACTTTACCCCCCGCTGCTAACTTTACTGTCATTTTTATTTATTTTGATCTGCCACTCTGTCTTCCAAAAGGTTCGGTTTTGTTGGATAGCTTTAAAGATGAATCTACTTTTTGCTGCCTTTATTTTTTCTCAAATATTTATTCGGTTGTTCCGGGAAAGTTAGAATCCAATACTTCTATTACCTAGCCTTTTTTTCTTCTGCGGGTTGTTACTAAGTGGGTTAGTATCTGTATTTTCCATTTTAGTATTTTCACTGCATCAATACTCGGAACCCCTCTCATGGTAGAAAAAAGGAATAGAAATGAAAAAAATAAATAAGGAAAAGGAAAGCAATCTGTCTCCACAAATTAGAATGTCAAGATGTATTGGATAATTGTGAACATGTATTGGTCACACCTCCGAGGCTCCAACATCTGCCTTTTTTAAGTTAGGAATAGGAATATAATGATGACTTGTAGCTCAGAGAGAAATATGATGTGGTTTGATCCTTTTGGTGAAAATGATGCCTTAACTGATCATTGGATTGTGAGTGTCATTTCATTTAATTTGGTTTCTAGTATTTTGTTTTGTGATATTGAAGCATTTTATAATGAATGCATGTCTCTTACAAACTCAATGAAAATATAACTTTTTATCTGAGGATTAAGCGACTATCATGTATCTTTGGTGCAAAAGCTAATAGATGAGTTTTGAGTACTCAAAACTATAAATCTATGTTTAGATTTGAACCTTAGAGCAGGTTTTTGAAAATAGGTAATTTCTTTGTGTATTTGTGAATTAGACTAAAATGGAAGTCATTAGAAAGGAACAAAAATTTATGATGTATTCTTAGCATGATGAAATAATGATAAATATATGTAGCACTTTGCAGGGCTGAATCTAGACCTGAAATATATGTACAATAGCCAAGGTATGAATACAAGTAGATTGGTATTTAAGACTTTAGAGCAGGAACAGCAAACAGAAATTATTTAGTAAGATACCTTTGCATGGGATTGGAGATTTTTGCATCTCAAATAAATTAAGCATTAGGTCTACTGTTGAATGTCATGCTGGAAATTCCTCATGAGAATCTGTCTGCACCTCTGTTCCCACAGAAGAATCTATGTGCACTTATTTCTTGTCTTTGATGCTTAAAACCACGATTCAGTTTTGATATTCATGTTTTTCACTTTGGTACAGTTGCTTATGTTATGATTGTTGTCTTGTGGCTATTACCTAAAAACGGATGTCATGAGTGTTGCATCACTTAGTCTAGAAGAGGAACAAGGTTGACCTTGTCAAAGATTCTCAATTCTCTTATTTTAGCTTGTGTTTAACATCTATTAACTTAGCAATCTTCTTATTGGGTTTAAACTGCTTTAATTTTCATATTTCATCAGGGAACCAGGACAAATTTTAGCCGCATTAAAGAGTATGAAGAGCCCATTCCTTATTCCCAAGAAACTGAAGACACGATGCCAAATTCAGAGATTGATACTTCTGTTTCTTCCAGTTTCCACTCTAATGGTTACCAGGTACCCACAAGAACTACAGATTCGACAAGCATGAATAGTGCTCTGGCATCAGAATACGAAGATGCTGAATCAGGTCCCATTTTATTTTATTTTTTCATTTTTTGTGCATTAGTTTCCTGTGACAAGAATTTCTGGGTCAGTTTCTTTAGAAGATGTATTACAGCTTTCTGTATGACAAATGCTTTGGCTTTCCATATTCTCACATGTGGCCATGGTATTTACTGCAGGATATAATAACCAAGCCAGCTCTAAATTTAACTCTTTTTTCAAGGCGCAAAAGCATGCAATGGAGAAAATTGATACAGGCGCATCTATTCCTTATGATCACATGCTGTTTTCAAGTATATTGGCTCTGATGTTTGATCTTTCTAGAGTAACCGCGCCAATATTTTTAGATAACACATAAGAACTTACACCACAATACTTGTATTTTAATAGGTGATTATCAAGGAAAATTGCCAGCAGTTTCTGTGACGGAATTTATCTCACCTGCCCAAGTGGATACAGCTAAAGACATTAATGGTACTCAACCAGCATCTGAGCCCCATAAAGTCCTTGACTTGCCATCATGGGAGGATTTATTAGAAAATTGTTCTCGTGGAACTGAATGTATGCCTTACCAGACAACTTTGCTGTCTCAAGTGGATACAGTGGGATTCATCCCTAAACAAGAAGATATACTGGAGAAGTTTCTTGCCAATAGCTTTGATAAAAGGCAGGGTACGGTGGGAGTCATCCCTAAGCAAGAGGATATGCTGGAGAAGTTTCTTACCGATAGCATTGATAAAAGGCAGGATATTGGGAGTCACCTTCTTGATCAAGAAGCATGGCAGGTCAGTGTGATCCTTCCTGTATGTTATAAATCTTAGCATCACATATTTTAATTCAGATAAAACGGTAGTTTGTGAATGCCAAATTCTTCTTTGTGAATCTTCAAGGATGGAAGTATGATGGTAACCATTTTTTATTCATATGCTTCATGAGTGAAATTGATGAGTGGTTATATAAAAGTCTCAATCTCTCAATCACCTCTCATGCAATTGATTACAATATACTCATCAGATGTTGATGTCTACAATAGATGGATTGTTGTAACATGTGTATGGCTGGGATGTAATTGAAAGATTGATGAGTCATAATGTAAGATAAGATTGAGTAAGAAATGAGTACATCTGTGGGAGGGTTAGGAAGTTGAGAATGGTGGTTTCTTTTTTTTCCATTTCTAACTTAAACCTGTGGATGTGCTGGGGAGAAAAATTGATCATATTGAAGTTTTAGGAGAAATCAGGGGAGACTAAGACCAGAAATGACATGTGCTGATTAATAAAGAATGGTCTAGTTTCACAGTAGTTTAGAGAAAGTTTATCTCATAATAGAACTGCATGAAGGAGACAGATCCACGTAGTCAACCTCAGGGGATATGTAGATCATAAATTGCCCATTCTGATTAATAGAGGATGTAGTGTTTTAATAGTTTAGAAAAAGCTTGTCCCATTATAACTGAATGAAGGAGACAGATTCATGCAGTCAACCGCAACTAATTTGGGATCGATGCTTAGTTGAGCCGAGTTGTGAAATACTTCCTAATAAAATTTATTAAATTCTTACATTAATGCATCTCTTGTTATATGTTAATTAAAGATGTGCTATCTTTTCCTTTTCCGTTTCACTTATTTGTTTTATGTGTTATTTTTAAACAGACTATCGAGGGTGGGTATTTGCATCGGTCAAAGTGGTCCATGGATCAAAAGTTGCATCTGGACTCGGCATATGATCTCACTGCTAGGTTTCATGATCAGCAACTTGATAGTGGCAACTTAATCAATACTTTTGAATCTTTCTACGCACAGGAAAATGATGATCATATCCAAAATGACCTTCAATTACAGCCTGCAAATTCAGATCATGGTATGACCCTAGAGGGGAAATCCATCCACTCTGCATCAGTGAAACAACATATTTTGGAAGATTCAGGGACAGAAGGTTTGAAGAAGCTCGATAGTTTCACCCGATGGATGAGCAAAGAACTTGAAGATGTAGATCAGCCACATTTGCAATCTAGTTCTGGGACATGCTGGACTATGGCTGAAAGTGAAAATGTGGTTGATGCTGACAATCCTTCTCGAGGACACCTGTTCACAGATATGCTTGGTCCTTCTCTCTCCCAGGACCAACTCTTTAGCATTATCGATTTCTTGCCCAACTGGGCATATGCAGGCACAGAGATCAAGGTACTATAGAGTGCAGAATGGAATGCTGAGATTTCTAAGCTGAGCTACCACTCCTTGCTGGAGTATCATAAATCACTTCATTTAAATATAATAACGTTTTTTAATTTGTACAATTTATACAGGTCCTAGTCATGGGAAGATTCTTGAAGTGTCAAGAAGAAGCAAAAAACTTTAAATGGTCAATTATGTTTGGGGAAGTTGAGGTTCCAGCAGAGTTTATAGCTGATGGTGTTCTTTGCTGCACTACTCCTTCGCATAAGGATGGAAGGGTTCCTTTTTATGTTACATGTTCAAATAGGGTAGCATGTAGTGAAGTGCGTGAATTTGAATATCGACCTATCCATCTCCAAGATATTACCAATAACTATATTAACAGTGCTACTGAAGATCTTCATATGCGATTAGCAAAAATGTTGTCTCTGAACTCTGCCTCCCCTTCAAAATATGACTCCAGCGATGTCGATGAGATCTCCCAATTGAGCAATAAAATCAATTCTTTGCTGAAAGAGGGCAATGAAACATGGGACCAGATGATAAAGCTTACTTCACAGGAGGGATTTTACTCAGAAAAATTAAAGGACCTGCTTCTTCAAAAGGTACTCAAGGAACAGTTACATGCATGGCTTTTGCAGAAGGTAGCTGAAGGCGGAAAAGGCCCTAGTGTATTAGATGAGGGTGGCCAAGGGGTGCTACATTTTGCAGCTGCTCTTGGCTATGAATGGGCCCTGGAACCCACAATAGTTGCTGGTGTAAGTGTTAATTTCCGCGATGTTAATGGATGGACTGCACTTCATTGGGCAGCATCTTATGGCAGGTGAGAGAAATTATTTTTTTATTCATTTCCTTGTCTTCCTTTCCATTCTCAGCACTTCATATTGCAAGCTGGGGACTAACATGGGGTATGGTACTATGATAGTTTGTTGGACACAGGAATTCTTGATGAATGCACCATATTAACCAAATAAGCTACTGAAAAATGTTAACTAGGGTAACAAGCCGCCTTCATATAAAAACTGGGCAGTGAACCTCCTAGAAAACATGGGGGTATGTTATTGGTGATGTTAGGATATCACCAAATATCATTTTATTGATTATAGTGGCATCAATTCTAGCTTTAATCCTAGCTGGGATCTAGTTACATCTGCAATTGCTGGCTCTTACAATTTCTTGCTGGTTACCTTTATCAAAATGCTTATTGAATTAGTACTCATTTATACTTTGGCTTGAATATCAGAGAGCGAACAGTTGCTTCCCTTATTCATCTTGGTGCTGCTCCTGGAGCATTAACAGATCCAACTCCCAAATATCCCACAGGCAGAACACCTGCTGACTTAGCTTCTGCTAATGGACATAAAGGGATTTCTGGCTTTCTTGCAGAATCTGCTTTGAGTGCCCACCTTTCTTCTCTGAATTTGGAAAAGCAGGATGGTGATGCTGCTGAAAGTTCTAGAATACCAGCATCACTGACAGTTTCAGACTGTAATGAAACTCCAGTCATTGATGCTGGACTGTCCCTGAAGGATTCGTTAGCTGCTGTTTGTAATGCTACTCAAGCTGCTGCTCGTATTCACCAAGTTTTCAGAGTTCAGTCCTTCCAAAAGAAGCAGTTAAAAGAGTACGGTGATGATAAACATGGAATGTCACATGAGCGTGCTCTTTCACTTATTGCAGTTAAGTCACAAAAGGCAGGACAATATGATGAGCCAGTTCATGCGGCCATACGAATTCAGAACAAGTTCCGTGGTTGGAAGGGTAGAAAAGAATTTTTGATAATCCGGCAGCGAATTGTTAAAATTCAGGTGCATTTATTGCTCGTTCCCCCTTTATTTTTAGTTTCATTTTTTTTTATTAGACTTCTATGTACAATCAACTTTTTTTCCTTGCATGAAGCATAAAACTCTTGAAAATTGACCTCAATTGCTTTCTTGTGAAGGCCCATGTACGAGGCCACCAGGTCAGGAAAAACTATAGGAAGATAATCTGGTCTGTTGGCATTTTGGATAAAATTATCTTGCGTTGGAGACGAAAAGGAAGTGGTTTGCGTGGCTTCAAATCTGAAGCACTTACTGAGGGTCCCAGCATGCAAATTGTATCTTCAAAGGATGACGATGATGATTTCCTTAAAGAAGGCAGAAAGCAAACAGAAGAAAGATCACGAATAGCCCTTGCAAGGGTGAAATCCATGCATCAGCATCCGGAGGCAAGAGAACAATATCACAGGCTGCGCAATGTCATTGCTGAGATCCAGGAGACCAAGGTAACGGGTTTTTATTTTATTTGTTTCCCTTGCAGTTGCTTGACACTTTGCATTAGAGACAACAGTGAAGGGTGGTTTTTTCGCAAAAACAACTTCTCTTCGGCATATTATGCCAATTCAGGTTTTAGTGGTAGAAATTCTCCTCCCAAACAGTTAATGGTAAGCGGACTAGGTTGGGGACCACTGGAAATGATTTGAATTTTGAGCCCACGTACACTATGCAGACTATGGTTCAGATGAACTGTGGACATGTAAAGCAATGGGAAAATGTTCAAAATTTCTGAATCGATAGCTTATAACCTTGGAATTGTCCCTAATTGAAACCTTCTTTAAAGCAAGGCTTTAATCAACGACAACCATTAGCTTTCAAAGGGAAGCAGCAAACACAATTTTGTTAATCTGACTGGTTTTATGATCTGTAAATCTCACAGGCTATGTACGAATGGGCTGACAATTCAGAAGTGATGGCCGAGTTTGATGACCTGATCGATCTCGAAACATTATGGGATGGTGACACTTTCATGCCTACAGATTCTTGAGCCAACCCCGGGTTATCCTCTTTGACTAGATGCTGAAATTGATTTGTAAATGTCCCAATTGAGTCTCCTAATTATAACTGAAGTAGGTTAGGGCTGTATCAAATGGAAGCAGTAGTGCTGTATTGTCCTAGTGATAATCATTATGCACAGTAATATGAATTGTTGAGTTGTAATAAGAACTGAAGTCATAAGAGAAATGGTATATTGCAAACAAACTCAAGTTCTTAGTACTTGCAAGTGGTTGGCTTTCTTGAGGATTTAGCATGCTTCGAAGCTTTTTATACCATATTCGAACTGAACTCAGAACCTTTTTGAAAAGAATTTAGCTGGCATCATTGATAGCACTTTTGCGATGCAGAATTTTCCCCATGGGTGGTCAAATTTGAACAAACCACAGGTGGTTAGTAGGGCCTTTTTCAACGCTACTTGTGATCATGGCGAAGTTGAAGATCTGCTTTGTTTTACATTTATCACTATCATTTAACCTTGATAAACCAAATTACTCTTACTGACCACTGAAACAAAAACTTATAGCAGAAATTGGACTGGCAATCCTCAAATACACAGCAAGATTTGATACAAATGCACAAACAATTTCCAACCCAGGACAGGGGGCAGCCTTACGCTTCATGAGATTTCTTTTCAACACAACGTTGCGTGTTGCTCAGCTTCCTAACAAGTTGTCCCCGTAGAGGAAGACTTTTCCGCAACTGAGTACTTCGTTTGCAACTACAGTTCTCTTAAACTGTCCTCGAGAGAGGGAGAGAGAGGGAGACTCGAATACGAAATTAGGCTTCCTCAGATTAACTCCTTCAATGACAGTCCTAAAGGTGAATTTCATTATAAAATGTCAGTTTCATAAAGGTAAAAAAACAAAAACAAAAACAAAATTATGGTCATTACCGTAAGAGTTTTCCTTCATAAATATATATAATTGATGCCTCCCTTGAAACATTGAAAAATAATTAACACGTTCTAAGAAAAACAATAGACTGCCAGAAACGCAATGCAAGCTGATAGACCATTTCTATATTGATATCAACTGAAAAGAGAACAGGACCCGACATCAAAAACCAAAGTTCCTTGAAACTTAACAAAATAAAACCAGGCATGTTGAAGACTCAAAAGGACCAATCTGCATATCCATCTAACCCATCATATATAACCCAAGGAGAGGAGACAAAACAACATATTTTCAAGGTCCTTCATCAAAACTAGTCCACCGCCCAAAATAGGTTCTCCTTTCTATACCAAGAACCATCCTAATAATCTTGAGACTTTAAACCATCTAAAGCTAGTTTCATCTGTTTTGCAATCAAATCCTTTTCCATCATGAAGAACTCCAACTTAGCGTTCATCAAACTCCTCCACTCCCGTTCCAACTCCACCAACTTTTCCTCTGGAACCTTCCCCAGCATCATCATTGCTCTCTCCTTCACATCCTCAGGCAAATCTTCAGCCAGCAATGATGAACGCAAATGCGGGTACTTATCCCACAAATCATCACTCCCCTCTTCTCCCTCCACTTCCTTTTGCCTCTTCATACTTGATTCCTTCCATTCTCCATTCACGAAACTCATTTGCTTCTTCACATTCGCATCCTCTCCTCCATTCAGCTCGTTGTTAGCAGCCTGTTTCTCTTTTTTCCCACCCTTCCTTTCTCCATTGACTTCCTCACTCAAAATTCTCTTCTCCTTCTTCACATTCCCCTCCTCCCCCTCATCGCCTTTCTCACTCAAAACCTGCTTTCGCTTCTTCAAATTCCCTTGATTTCCTTCTCCGCTCACTTCCTCACTCGAACCCCTCTTCCCCTTCTTCACACTCGCCTCCTTTCCTTTCTCATTCACTCCCCCGCTCCCCAATTTCGCCACCGCCAGAACAATCCCTCCTCCTCCACCACCACCACCAACAGCATCATTTTCCCCACTGTTTTTACTAGCATTACTCTTATTTACCACGACAATACCACCAGCACCCCATATTTGTTTTGCAAGCTCTACGCACTCCAAATCATGCGGTTTACTAAAAATCTCATATTGCCCACTCTCGTTCGTCTCCACATCAGTAAAATACTTCTTCTTCAACCTCCTGATTTTTTTAGCAAACTGATTATTGGAGACATTAAAATAGAGTGAGTCCTTCACAGATACATAAAAATCAGCAGTATCTGGAGAAGAGTTTCCCCCCTTCTCATTTTGGAACTTAATCATGCCATTTAATATCATAATCTCATCTTCATCACTCCATATACGCTGAGATCCTCCGGTCCCAGGTCCGGATCCCTTCTGTGCCTTCTTTTCATCAGCGTCATTCTCCTTCTTGGGCTGCTCTGGTTTTGGGTCAGATTTGCGCTTCGGCGAGATGGCCTTGACGGTGAAACCAGAGAGAGAAGGTGACGGAGGCTGAGCTGACTCGGTGTCTTCGGAGTCAGCGTCTGAGTCGGACTCGAACGCTGACACCGAGTTTGGCTTTGGAGTTTTGGAAGGCAGGTCGGGTTTCTTTTTCTCCACTTCTGCACCACCACCACCATCATCTTCTTCGTCGTCTTCAGTTCCATCTTCGTCATCGTTTGATTTCTCACCGGCAGCGTTTTGCTGAGTTCTGACGGTGCCGTTTTGAGGTTCTTCTTCTTGGTCATCGGTTTCTTCTTCTTCGGAAGATGAAAGAGCAGGAGGGGGCTCTTCGAACAGGCGTTTCCGAGCCATGTAGGGTTTCTTTTCTTTTCTTTTCTTTTTTAATTTTTTTTTTTTTTGGGGGGGGGGGGGGGGGTTAAAATGCGAGTGACTGAACACTGACTGCTCTTCGACTGTGATTGGATCTTTCTTCTCTCTTTTTTGTAGCTTTGTTTATTTATTTATTTGGTTATTTTGATGAAAAGGTATATTTTCATTTAAAGTGTTAGCGAGAGAGAGAGAGACATCACTTCTTATACTCCCCGGGAATTTGACAACGCAAGATTTAATTTTATAATTATTTCGAGAATTATAAATTAGAAGAATTTTGGGGGAACAAAAGATGAAAGCGAGCACTGAATATTAGATGGTCCATCAATGAAAATTTAATACTATCCCCATGGCTATAACATTCTAGAAGAAAAGCTTTAGATCACCTGCTTGTTTTTATTTATTAAAGTTTTTGGATCACAAATTAAATAAATAAGAGTAGAGAATTCTTTACTGCTTTTATTATTATTATTATTTATCGCGGGATCAGGTTGGGGTTCGGATCTAGCTATGCCTCCTGTACAGGGAGGATAGGTAAATATTATTGAATAGTAGAAATTGTATCTTTACCTTCCACAAGAACCATCAAGATTCACCGGCCCTGCCTCAGTGAATCTGTTACATCCAAATCAAAGCATGCAGAGGGAAGATCCGTGGAAAAGGACCATGGAAGTTAGAAGCTTGTTAAGAATACTATAGCATGCATGCTACGTGTGATGAATGCTTGATCAATGACCACCTAACAAATTCAGTACGAGGATAGCTCCGACCAAATTCCCAACTGGACTGGGTTTCTGCTGTTAAAAACATTATCAACCATGAACAACGCAAACCATCTCTTTGCAATTTTCAAACCATATACACTGCTCTTTTATCCTCTAATTCTGGAAAAACACAAGGATGGTGTGTTTCAAACTGTACATGGAAATAACCCAAGTATACATTTGTCATCTAGTCGTGGTGGTGGTCATCTCAAATGTGGTTATTTGGGAGCTCTTCCATCATCTCAAATGTGGATATTTGCGAGCTCTTATCATTGGTTAAAGGACAAAAGGGAAAGAAAAACAATAATAACAGATTAAACAGAAGGCGAGTCCAGTCTGAATGATTTAAATACCTCCTTGTAAAACCAAATGCCCCCTCCTCCCCTCTCAACTCTTGTTGTTACTAGCACCAATGCTCTCATAAAATAAGATATACCCATGATCCGTATTACTTGAATATTCCTGCGGTGACCCAAAAAATGTCTGCACAGCAGACTCGTCAATCATCTCGACATTTTCATCATCAAAAAATAACCAGTGGTTGTGGCTTTTCACAAGGCTCACATAGTGCCCATGATTAGGTCCACTTCCCACGTGGACAACAACGGCAAATAGTGAGTATTCAATATCTGCATCTTCCACAGTATTGCTCAACTTCAGTTCGAGTGGGAAGACAACTCTGTAAGACAGCTTTTTGTACCGACCAAGCTGCTCAATATATTTAAACCTCTTCAGATGGATGACCAAGATGTGAGGAGGCTTCTTTATCTTCATCCTCTTTTGGGCTTCTTGCAAACTGCATACGGTGAAAAAATACATAAGATTTACTGATTTACTACACTAGAAATGTTCAATCACTTGAATGCTCTAAAACATCAGAGGTGAATCGATCATCCAAATTAACAGTCAAAAGTTCAATCAGCCCGTGAAAAGTTGAAAAAGAATCAGAAAAACGTTGTTCAGCCAGTAAAAACGAGTGCTGAGTAATATAAAAATACCGGTTAAGATTGCCCTGTTCATTCAAATTGTAGTTCAGCAACCTTTCAGGAAATCAAACCAAACTACTACTCAATCTACTTTGTTTTTTCACATATCTGGTTTTATAAGGGGGAAACAAAGCCTTTAAGCTATAAACCAACAAAAATAAATCAGTTATCATGGTCTTTTACATGAAATAAAATATAATTTTTATGTTAGTTCAAAAGATTTTTTAATGCTTTAGTGTCACTTTATCTCTTAGCTAGGCTCTGAGCAGGAAATGATTGTCCAGAGTGAGTGAAATCATATCCTGTATAATTCCAGAAGAAACAATCACCAAACTTCACCATACAGACTATCCAGAAAGAAACACTACAACAGAAAGTCGATGTCAAATATTCATCATATATGAAGGGGTTATCCAGAATTGATACAAGTCAATGCCAAGAAATAATTGAGCAAAAGCACCTACCTGCAGCACTTGTCACAGAAAAACTTATCCTCGGCATTCAAAGTCTCTGTGGAACTAAAATTCTTCAAGCAGCTTGTAATGGAACTGTTTTGTTCAATATCAAGGCTCAAGTCAAAAAATGTTTCATCTCTTGCTGTCACAGTCTCACATTGCAAGCACCTTGTCTCGTTGGTAAGTATTCCCTGATGTATACATACACATAAGAGATGATGAGTATTCTACCCTAAAAGAGGGAGGCGTGAATCAATGAAGAGAAGAGAAGGAGAATCCCATCTCCATACAACAAAGCATGAGTGAGGAACTAAAATACAAATTCACAATAAGATCATTCAACTACAGTAACGATTCACAACATGGAAAATGTCATATTTAGAATGAATGGATTGGCTGCGCAAAGTCACCTGAAAATTTTTGTGCACCCAAGTAACCAAAGGCTCTTTTGAAACACCATTTGCCAGAGCATGCTTTGGTCCATTTGCAATTTTTTCAGGTGGAGAAGTTTCAGGATCACTTTTTACAGCTTGGGCCTCTTTCTCCAGAATGTCAACGAGTTCATTTAGCAAAAAATTCAAAAACTCGTGAGCATCCTACATGAAAAACAGAGATAGTATTCACTCCACTTGTATTGTTTTATTATACAGTTCACATGTTGTGTCTGATCAATCCCCAGACTCGCAATTAAATGAACAAATACCTGGTGCATATAGCTTCGGAAAAGCTCATTTTGTTTTTTCAATCTCTGTACAAAACGCTTTGGAGCAATGACACCTGTTTTCTTCTTCTGTGAACTTATCTATGCAAATGAAACACTAGTAATTAGCTCCAGCATCATGGCTAAACTACTAAACAAGTAGCAAATATATGTTTATGTACATGGAGCTCTTTCTTTCCCCTCCATTTCTCTGTACTGTAGTGAAAATGCAGAGTACACAAACATGCAGAAAGTACAAAAGTACCAATAAATTACTTGCCCATGAGGAACTGGAGACCTAGTTACACTTGTTGAAAAAGATTATTAATCAATAAGAGAGAGAGTTTTGGATTTAAAAATGTCCAAAAATATTACCAGGTGAACCACTTAAGTGCACGAGAATCTGAAAAGTGTAGTTCAAGGATGCTATCAAAGCTATTGACAAAAACAATATCGTCAAACAGTTTTGTCTCGGCTTGTTCTATGACTCTTGAAGGAAAGGAATTGAGAGTAATGGCTAAGGAATGTAGTTCTAACAAGAGGGGGAAATAGATTTAGAACCCAATGACTGGTTTAATTACATTTCTTATGTAGATCCATAAAAAAACCATGAAATTGTCAGATTTGATCTTAGCAGGAAATAAAACTTCAGAAAAGCATATTGAACAAAGAAATTCTGCCTTCAACCACATGTATTGCAGGAATAAAGGAAACAATTAACAGAGGATGTAGATATCATGCATCCCAATATGCCATCTTCAGAAGATTTTTCTCCCCATTATCAGCAGACTAAGTAAAAAGCATTTAGAGAAAGATTTGCAGCTAAATTGGGTTCAAAGGAACAATAATGACACCTCAGATCTCTTCTTCTAAATATCACTCTATACTTGCACATGCATTTATTTCCTCTCTATTTGACAAGAAAACTCATATGAAGGAGATGGTCAAGCGGAGAACAAGCACCAAAATGAAACAGAAAGAGCACAAACTGACATGCAGAAAAGGAGAAAACAAAGAATGAAAAAAAATAGCAGTGGAGATTGGAAATCCTACTAGTCCAAGTAACCATGCTGTAAGACCATCTAGTACAGGAATAAACTTACAGGGTGAGATGCTGTAAGCACTTGAAAGAGCGAAAACAATATCCACATAGTATCTAACAAAAACTTTTCCAAAAAAATTACACAAAAACACCATTCATGGAGTTAGTAGCACCTGAGTAAATAAATCTGCCAAGCAAGTCAAGAGATTCTCTTCCGCGTCCCCGGTATTCTTACCGTTACCATAATATTCTAACAACTGTTCTCGAAATGGTGCACAGAAGTAAAGCGCCTGCATAACAAAGAAAGAAACATGGATAAGACGTAGGTGGAGAGCTAAAAAGCACAGCAGTACATCCCCCTCCGCTATCATTATAAACCAAATATGCCTTAAAATCACATTCAAAAACACTTTTCAACAAGACCTGCATGAATTACAATAAAATATAGTCATGATTCTCCAAAGAATCAAACTAAGAAAGTACTGATTATCAGCAACAAGTTGAAGTTTTCAACTTGATAAACGCAACCACTTGCAGCGGAAAGTACACAAAATATCATTTCCAGACTTGGCATACGAAAACTATGCATTCAAATTTTCAAATCCAATCCTAAAAAAAAACCTAATCTAATATTACTGTATAAAACTTAAGGCTGAAAATAAATGTTTCGCGGTTAACCTGACTAGAACACTAAGTATGAAATAAATTATCAATTCAAAGACGGGGAAAAAAGTCAAATAATCGACACAACTCGAGTAACTAAGTAAATAAACTAAGGTAGAAAATGATTAAATCGAGAGAAAATAAAAACCGACAGATGATGGTTGAAATTGAAGAGATAATAGGAGACCTGTAAAACGCTATTACAATAACAAGTGTTGCCGAAGTTCTCGAGGCCGAAGTATCGTTCGCCTTCAGGAAACTGATCGCCTAGAGCTTTCTCGAGTTTAGAACCTGCTGCACCCATCACTGCATCGACTGATTCAACTCAGATCCCGATTTAACTCACCGACTCAACAATCCTCGTTGACGAGCAATTCTCCCTGTCTTTGTCTAGATTTGGATAGTTAGTTAGTTAGTTAGGGTCTGTTTGGTAAAAGAGGATTTTGTTTATGATTTTGGTGGTAGGGAAAGGAAAGGAAAGAGACGAGGGTTTGTGTTTGTCTGGTATGGCTTTGTGAGGGAGGAATCGGAGAGGAGACTGGTAAATATTTATTAGTATTTATTCTCTTATTTTCTTTTCCTTTTATCTTAAATGAGATAAAGGAAAATACCATGAGATGAGCCTTTTATTTAGTTGACTATATTATTATATATTATAGTTAGTCCCTCTAGTTTTCCAAAACTAAATATTATCTCTCAATTTTTCAGAAATTCGGAAATACGGCAGCCAGCAGCAGCTGCTTGTATTTTCTCCAAAGTTTTCCTGACGCTTCTTTCCTAACTTGTGCTGGTTAAATACATCACATGTTTTTCCATGACTTCTTTCCACGATAACTCAATAATTTTCAATCCACTTGGATTAATTTTGCTAACTTGTTATCCGATATATATGATTGAAATAATCTTATAAAAAAGGAAAATACAAAAGTCATAAAGATAAAGATATAATAACTTATTATTGAAAATAAAAATAAAATCAAATTAAGCTAATATTTTAAACTTGTGATTCAGGTTGTAAGATTGAATTAATCAATAAAAAGCAAATCAGAAAAAAACTATAAAACAAAATTCTCAATCATCCAAAATTATAAAATAACAATTAAAAAAATAAATATCATTTTTTGTGTAAAAAATAAAGGAAATAAGATAATGAAAGATACAATAAAAATAGAATAGATAGATAAAAATCAAAAGAATAAATACCAAATATAACAAACAAACGAAAGAATTTTGATGGGTAATGAAATTAGAAAAAAATTATTTTAAATAAAATAAATATAAATAACAAATATGAAGTAAAAACAAATTAAAATATTGTTGTGAGAAACTAAAGGTCCAGCGTGGAAATTAAAAAGAAAAAAGAGAGAGAAAACCATCACTTGCCAAATGGATGGTCTATTGACCGCACACACTGCCCAAACATGGAGGGTAGCCAAGGAGATCCCAACACAGCCCTAAATGCCGGTGTGTGGCCGCTGGGTGCCGCTCGAAGTGTACGGAGATCATTTATGCACAGGCATTTTTTAAAATAATATTTAATTATTTATATTTATTAACTAACTAATAACTAAAACAAAATGAAGAAAGGAACAGTGAACATCACTGTGCACACACTCACATATTACTGTGGACGCGAGCTTTTTTATCCGTGTGTCGCGCGAGTTCGTCCACCCTATTTTTTTTTGTTTTTTTACTGATGTGAACAGTGTAATGACGTTCGGACCCCCGATAATAAGACAAAATAACATTTTCGGCTGAGGGCTACGGTTGTAATTGCATGCGTACGGACCGGTCCGGTCCGGTCCGGTTCGCCAGAACCTTTTTTTTTGTAATATTTTTTAAAAAGTGTTATTACGCATGTAACCCCCGATAAGACAAAATTCATGATTTAGACTCAGGGGTGATGTAGTAATTGACCACTCAGTTACTGTGCCGTTGCGTCAGCGCTGTCAGCAGGCCGTACGGCGCGTCGGCGCGTTTCTTGAGCTCGGTCGATTCAGGCGACGCGTGCGACTTCATACGGCGGTACAAAAATTTCCTCCGCCGGCTAGAACGATTCGCAACCCTTCCCTGAATCTCATGGAGCAGCGCGTGTGGTGTTATGATCAACGTAGAGGCTCATATAGTCGGTTGAACGTTTATGTGCACTTTTCTCTCTCCTCAGCGCCGGATTCAACTTCAGTCCCCCGATTTATTGTTGATGCATTTCAGTCCCTTGGCTTTTGTTTGATTTCTGTAATAGAACTTTCGATTTCTGTCACTTTCGTCCTTTAATTCAAATCGATATATATGCAATTTGCATGTCAGTCCTTCTTCTTTGAATTTTTCGGTTTTCTATTAGATCCCTTAATTTGTTTAGTGCAGCAAGTTATATTGTTTTTAATTTTGTCCCTCATTTCAAATTCATCATATATTGCACTTTAATTTCAATCCCTCTTCTTTTAAATTTTTTTCCTTTTAAATCTTTGAATATTTTTGGTACAAAAGTATTAATTGTTGTCAAATTAATCCTTCATTTTAAATTAATTATAATATAATAATATAATTAATAATAATAATAATAATAATAATCTTTTTTTTACATCACAAATATTTTTTAAATGCTAACAATAATAATAATAATAATAATAATAATAATAGCAATGCTAATTTTTATTTTTATTTTATTTTTTTGTTTTATCTTTTGTTAAAGTTTCTTGAATATTTTTAGTCTATCATTAATTATATGTTCTAATATTATTGAATATTATCGCATAGGAATATATATAGGGAGACGAAAACATGACCTAGGATTTTTTGAATAAAAAAAACTTAATATCAGAATTCTTAAATACATTTTATATAATAATATAATGAATTACTCAAATAACATAAAAAAAATGTTGAATATTGTCGCCTATAAATATATAGAGAGAGGAAAAAAATGACCTAGGATTTTTTTCTTAAAAAAAAATTCATATCAATATTCTTAAATACATTTAATATAATAATATAATTAATAAATCTTATAAAAAAAATATTGCCTTTGAATTTAAATTTGGTGCTCTTTTGTTTAGGTTTATTTCTTAAAAACAAATTTGTAATATTTTCGTTTTTAATATTTTAAATATAATATTACCCGGGAGAAAATTAAACTCAAAAAAAAATTACAAATTTACTTAGGTTATCTACAATTAAAAAATATACGGGTCACTTCCCGTTTCGATTCATGTTCTTTTTAAACGGGAAATAAGTCATTATAGCATGTAAAAAATTTAAATTCATTTATGGAAAAAATGTAAATATTTTTATTTTTAATATGTCAGATCTAATATTACTAGGAAGAAAATGGAACTCAAGAAAATTATATAGAGGGAGAGGAAAAATGACCTAGGATTTTTTTAAGGACAGATATTCATATCAGTATTCTTAAATACATTTAATATAATAATAAGATGAATAAATCTTATAAAATAAAAAAAAATATTGGCTTCAAAATTAAATTTTGTGTTCTTTTGTTTAAGTTTATTTCTTGAAATAAATTTGCAGTGTTTTGACTTTTTAATTATATATTTATTTATTTATATCAAATTAAAATATGTTAAACCAATTATATATTCTAATATTTATTGAATATTATCGCCTAAGAATATATAGAGATAGAACAAAATAGCCTAAGATTATCCTTTAAATTAAATATATCATGGAAATTATGTCAAATTAATTATATATTTGCATATTTATGTCAAATGAAAATATGTAAAACTAATTATATGTTTGAATATTTATTCAATATTATCGCCTAAAAATATATTGAGAGAGAGGAAAAATGACTTAGGATTTTTTTAAGAACATAAATTCATATCATGTTTTTTTAAAAATGACTTAAGTTTATTTCTTGAAATAAATTTACAGTATTTTGACTTTTTAATTATATATTTGTATATTTATATCAAATTAAAATATGTTAGACCAATTATATGTTCTAATATTTATTGAATATTATCGCCTAGGAATATATAGAGAGAGAACAAAATAGCCTAAGATTATCCTTTTAAATAAAATATATTATGGAAATTATGTCAAATTAATTATATATTTGTATATTTATGTCAAATGAAAATATGTAAAACTAATTATATGTTTGAATATTTATACTATCGCCTAAAAATATATTGAGAGAGAGGAAAAATGACTTGGGATTTTTTTAAGGACAGAAATTCATATCATGTTTTCTTAAATATATTTAATATAATAATATGATTAATAAATCTTATATAAAAAAAATATTGGCTTCAAAATTTAATTTTGTGCTCTTTTATTTAAGTTGATTTCTTTACCAGAATTTCCAATGTTTTTATTTTTAATATTTTAGATCTAATATTACTGGAAAAACAAAACATCTAAATATGTTTTTTTTACAAATTGACCTGCAATATCTGCAAGTCAAATTAAAAAATATACAAATCACTTCCCGTTTTCATTAGACTGTTCTTTTTAGACGGCAAAAAAATAATTATAACACACAAAAAAATTAAGTTTATGTTTTAAAAACAAATCACAATATTTTTATTTCTAATATGTCTGATATTTATTGAATATTATCGCCTAAAAATATATTGAGAGAGAGGAAAAATGAGTTTGGATTTTTTGAAGAAAAAAAATTCATATCAGTATTCTTAAATATAATTATACTAACTAAATATCAAAATAATAAAATACAATACATATAAAAGCAATCAATTTTTAACATAGATAAAAAAAACCCGCCGCATCGTGATTTTCTTCAAATAATCAAAACATTGCAATTTTGCAATCTATGAGTTAATTAAATCAACACACAATTCAAATCCAAACTGTAACTAAATTATTCTCCAAGCCAGTAAAATAATGTTAACAACCAACCAGATCAATGCAAATAAAAAATAATCTATCTTTAATAGATTTCAGCGATTCCAATATTGCTATCAACCAGTTAAATGCTTAGTAACTGTTAAAAAATATTTAACCATCAACACATTCAGTTCAAGACAACAAAAAATCAACTTTCATTCATTTTATTGATTACAGATTTACATCAACCAATTAAATAACCATAAAAACAATTAGTACATACTAAATAATTAATCAATTATGGTCTTGCAATACTCAAATTACAATTAGCTGATCTTTCATAAATTTTATCGCTAATAATTTTTAAATTTCGCAATTGAATTATTATCTGAGTATTTAAGCTTATAACAATAATCAACTAATTCAATACATAAAAAATATTATAGCATTATTTAAAATTTACAATTCTCTATCTATCAACTAAAAAATTCTTTGCTTATCACATAAATAATCAGTTTGCTGTATATAAAAAGCCCGGCGCAACGCGCGGGCTTACCAGCTCGTTAAATTACTAAATAATCTATAGTTAATTTGATGATAATGATAATAATAATGATAATAAATAAATTAAAAAAGAAGCATATCGGCTCCCGTCGACATTCCCACGATGACATCTCTGAGGCTCCACATTTCTTTATAGTCAAGAAAGCAAAAGAAGGCCTTTACCTCTTCCTTTGCACCGTCGGACCCAGGAAGTTGATTAGTCAACCTTAATGAACATGATAATAACTTGAAGGTCCTGTGAGAATACCGTTTCATGCTTATTAACTAACGTAATGTTTTTCTTACAAAAATAAAATAAAATAATAATTTCATTATACCAATCTAACAGGTATTTGTACGTACAATGAAACACTAAATGTCCTTACTATATATATATATATATATATATATATATATATATATATATATATATATATATAGCAAGGCATGCGATGAAAGAGGACATTATCAAAGACAAGACGCATTGAAAATTTCTTATAGCATTACTAAGTCAACGTAAGTTATTTACCATTAACAAGCTTTTTATGTGCATGTACGGACAAAATAATAGCAAGGAGGAGGTAACGCGTGACGAAAATGGCACGTGGCATGCATGCGTCGCTGAGTAGTTGGCCCAAGTCAATTTTCTTTTCTTTTATTATTATTATTATTATTATTAATAATAATAGTATTATATTTGGCAGTAGATGAACACGTGATGTTGAAATATAGCTAAGTGTTCGTTTTGCATATAAACATCCACTAGCCAGTCAATGATGTCAATCTGAGGCGGAAGGAGCATCATAACGCAACAAACTAAGATTTTTTTTAAAAATAGCATTTTTTAAAAAAAGAATTGAAATTAAAAAAGTTTTCAAGAAATAAATACTCTTATGCACATTGCAGTGCTGGGAATAGCACAATTATGTAGTTCAATATATATATCTATATATATATATATATTAAAATCTTAAATAATACTTATTCTCTACCGTTTAAAACAATTACTTTATTGATGTTATTTTATTCTCAATAATAATTCACTTAAAATTCAACATGACTCCTTAGGTTGATTTATAATTTACATAAATAAATTTTAAAATATAATGATAACACTAAATCAAAACAACTAATTTATTTTTTGAAAAAAGACTAATGTAGAAAAGATAAATATTGAGAATAAAAAAAACAAAACAACTTTAGATTATTAAGTGTGCACGGCACGTGTGCTTTTAAAGAAAAAAAAAGGTATACATGTTTTTGCAAAAATATCCTTGGATAAAAAATATTAAATGAAATAATTTCCAGATGTTTTTTTTTTACTGCATTATAATTATTTGGTCACTTTTAATAAAAGATAATTTATTTTTAAAAATTAAAATTTATTTTTGATTAATCCAAATACAGTGAACCACAATATTAAATATAATTTAAAAACAAAACTTTTTTTCATTCATACTCAATTTCTTTTTTAATAAAAAAACAATGAGCCAGCATAAATCAATGAAAATTGAAAAATAAATACGAGAAAATGTGGAGGGGTGCCTTTTAGTGTTTTTTAGACCTTCCTCGCAATTGTTTTTCAATATTTCAATGGATGACGAAGCTCAGAAAGTTCTGGTAGACACAAAAACACCCACCGTCTCATCGTTTTATACGTTTTCCCCTGCTTGTAAGGTCAAATTGGTTTGATCAATCATATTCCTGTACTTTTGATCAATTATTATTATTATTATTATTATTATTATCTACCCTTGTTGCAATAAGAAATTAAAATGGGTATAGACCTAGATTTGCATTCGCACTCAATCACACTCACTCTGGACTGCAATCACACTAAGCAAAATAAAAAAAAAATAACTCTTTAATAAACTCAATGTGATCGCCACAATGAAAAAAAATCATGATTTCGTATTCTTAATCAGTCCAATATTAAATAATAAAAATTTAAAAAATCAATTTAAAACATGAATTCAAAACAAAAATAAATAAATAGAAGAATAAGGACAAAATTCAATACAAGAATAAAATAAAATAAAATAAAATAGCATGATATAAAAACTTAAAGTCAATCTTAGTTAGCACGATAAATTTGCAACTCATGCCCTGATATGCAAAGAAAAACAAGATAGGATGGAAGAAAAATTCCACCACTACTCATGATGTCACGTGTACCATTTTATTGCACGTGTTATCTCTTGATTTTTAGAGTAATATGATAGTTGAATATCTTTTATCACCGTAAAAGCTGCACACATTGTTTAAAAAATATAAAAAAATTCTTACTCGGATTTACACGTCACCTGTTTTTTAATCACAATAATATTTTATATTAGTTAAAAATACTAAATTGTGCATAAACCATATGATTATAAAAAAAAAATCTTAATAAAAATACAAAAATGCTTCTTGATATTAATTTAACAATTTTGTAATTTTAAGAGTAACAAGTTCCTTTCATTATACTTAAAATGATAAAAGAATTAAAAATCTCATAAGAGAGATTTTATATTTTTGTTTCCAAGGACAAATAAATAAATTTACTGTAAAAAGTATTAAAATCTATTTGTCAGTTTAATAACAATAAATGAGCCACCAAGAAAAACCATATTATCTCTAAAAAAAGTTAATAGATTTTGTTGAAATATAAAGTGTATGAACAATAATAAAAAGAATAAATATATAAAAAATTAATAGTAAAAATAATCTAAATTGAATTTTTGTATTTTTTAAAATCTAGCGATCCTCGTCAAGCCAAAAAGAAAACTAGAGAAAATGTCTTGTTAATATTGTTTTATCCCTAAACGCTGCAGTTTCGTGTTCCTTCATTTCATCTCACTCCTCCCGCTCAGTTTCATTCCCTCCACCAGCACGAACAATCATGGAAGAAGAATTGCCGCCGCCGCAGTCAGATCTCTCAGGTCCAAACCCATCCAGTTCCATTGACACCACGCTCCAAAAAAAGCACCAAGCAATGCTAGACCGTCTCTCCAATCGCCACCAATCCCGCCAAAAAACTGCCACCACTCCCACCACTATTGATTCCACGGCCTCCTTCCTCTCCAAATTCACCGACTCCAAACGCTCAATTGAATCTCTACTCAACAACTCGCCTAACACACCAGATCCTACTCTCCTCAAATCTCACCTCGCTAATATCTCCTCCTCCATCTCCTCCCTCGAAAAACTCGTCGCCGAAAGCTCCTACTTTCTCCCTCCTTACGAACTCCGCTCCTCTCTCAAATGCATCGAGAATTTAAAACAATCTCTAGAGAATTTGAATTCTCAACTTCTCCCTAAGAAGAAATTCTCCTTCAAAAACAAATCCACTAGTAAACCAAATCCCGGCAATTCAAATACAAATCCAATCCCACCGAATCCATATCACATACCTCAGTCAATTCGCGATTCACCTGGAATTCGAAACAAAGAAAGCCAAACTTTAAGCAAGAATTTCAAGAATTTTAAAGAGATTGGGGAGTTTACGCTATCGGATTTGGATTCATGTGAAGTGAAGTTAATCGGGTGCATTAATGCATTATTTGTCAACAGATTGAGGAATTGTAGGGTTTATACGGGACCTGTGATTGGTTCAATTTTGTTAGAGGAAGTTGAGAACTGCGTGTTCGTGTTAGCATCGCATCAGATAAGGATACATAATGCGAAAAGTTGTGATTTTTATTTGAGAGTGAGGAGTACACCGATCATTGAGGATTGTGGAGGTGTGAGGTTTGCGCCGTATTGTTTGAGGTATGTGGGCATAGAGGAGGATTTGACAGAAGCAGGGTTAGAAGAGGAGAATGAGAGTTGGGGAAATGTGGATGATTTCAAGTGGTTGAGAGCAGTGAAATCACCGAATTGGTCAGTTTTGGAGGAGAGTGAAAGGATTGGCTGTGTGGAGATTGAGGGATCGGGAAGCACTGAAGCTGAAGTGGAGATTGAGGGGGTTTAGGGAGCAGAATTTCAATAGTTTGTTATGCTAGTTTTGAGTTCAGGTAATATGATTTTTTGGGATTTTGCTCAGTATTCTTTATGGGTTGATTGTGTTTCACATGCCAAGTGTTATGGAGTTTTGAATGAAAAGTGGGAAATGGTGTTATGGAAATGCCAAGTGTTTTAGTTGCTTTTGTTATTGGATTTTGAATCAACGGTGGAAATTGTAGTGGTGGTATATGCTTGTTTTTGTTGCCATGCACTAGATTGTTGGGTTTGGAGCATTTACTTAATGAAGCTGTAAATGTTTGCTTGAATGTACTGATTGTTGCTTCTCATTTGTCTCTATTATAATTTGCTTCATGAATTAGGGAGCATGTTAATGTTGATACTGTGAATAAGGTTTAGTGAAAAATGCAGTCAGGGTAGGGCATCAAGGAACTTCTCTCTCCTGAATGCTTAATAATGGTTAGAAACTCTGGCCTGTCCGATTTTCTGTTGATACTGGTAACCTAGGAGCCCATGAGAATCAGTGGGCAGAGGGCCATAGACCCAAATAAATTTGGAGTAAAAACTTGTATAACATCATCCGTAATAATTATAAGTTTTTTGAGAAGTTCTTCTACAAAAGAAGCTTGTCACAAATGCTTTAAAAAGAGTTCATGGGTATCTATATATATTTAAAAATTTGCCGACCTGCTTCTTATATTGCTTTAGTGCTTTGGTGCTGAAACACGCCTGAAACTAGAGGGAAACCTCTTATATCAGATGAATTACTTGCTATGCAAAGAAATGAAAACATCATGTCAGGAGTGGCAGCAAAAACGTTAGATCTATTGTTCTTGGAATATTTACTCAATAGAAAGATCTTGGTGTGCCACATCTTAAGGCCATCAGAATTAAACTTCCAAGGGGTGAAATTAAAAACGCATTTTGTATTGTTTTGGAACTATTTTTTTAATCCTCATTGACGGTTATGAAATTTGATGTTAGTCCTGTTTATTTTGTTAATCCATCATGGCATTTTGTTAAATTGACCACTCCTAAACATTGTCGTAGGTACTAATTTTGCGGTAGGTTTATAGTTTTTGATGAATATCATTTTGGTTTCTTCTAACATGGACTCGGTATTTCTTCTAGTAACATTCCCCCCTCTTTTTGCAGTCCCCAAACCTACTTTAGTAGAATATTTGCATTAGCTGAATCTTGAGACAGCGGAAAACAAATTTGATTCTCATTATGTGATTGGTAATAGAAGTAGCTATTATTGGATTTCTGATGAAGTGAATTTTGTGGTTTGGTTTGCCCAATGCCATGTCTAATGGCTTGTATCAATCTAGTGGTTTAATAGATTGCCACTCCTTCTATACTGTTGAATAGTCCTCGACCTCTTTCTGCAATGCTGAGAATTTTCTGCCAGTTAAATGGAAGAGCTTGGCTTTTGTTGCAAGTTTTATTTCCCTTCTGGCTGCAATGATTGTTCCCAGTTCTATTTGGTAGTCTCTATTGCTATGTGGTGGTACCCTGTACTTCCATATTGCTGTTTTTTGTGTATTTTCTATTCTAGTTACTTCTGTATTCTACAAGTGGTTTTCTTCTGATACTGCTGCAATTATAGATATGAATCTATCTGCTGCCTTTCGGTTAGTTTTGTTCCATGACAACAGTTGTTTAATACAATTGCAGAAGATTAATACTCGGTGACATGTTTTCTGGATTGTGGTCAAGTTTGCTGTTTACCATGGTCAGTTTCAAGGATCAGGTTGTTCTCTGGATGTTTAAATCCTTGAAATACCAGCTGAATGTGAGTTGCTGCCATGGCCTACTGGCTGTCCTCATAGTTTTCTGGTTGGATGCTGATATTTCACTGGTCGAGTACCTAGTCTGACAAGTTATTATGGGATATATACCCCCCTACAGCATTGTTGAAGCTAAAAAAAATCAGTTTGTAACCTAGTTCTCTATTGCTGTTGACTTGGATGTGCTCCGTGGATTGTTTCTATTCTTCTATTGATGCTACATCTTTTGCTGGCACCTTAATAATGCTTCTAAAACTCATCCCAATGATTGCTTGTAGCCCAATGATGATTCAAGTGTTGATGTTTCTGCAGATGGGATTTACTTGCATGTACAGTGTTGTTGGGTGGGTCAACTTATACTTTTGTTGTTCTGTTGTTTTATTATGAATATTTGGTAGCCCTTTTGTTGCTTTTTGATTTTTTTTTGTCAAACAAGGCAATGACATGGGATTTTCAGGGATGCTATTCTTGTAGTGGTTCATTTAGTTTTGTACTTTTGTTAATGAAATCCCACTTTTTGCTGTCTAAGAAAATCATAGACCAGTCATCTATTTTTTTGTAGGCATATTGATTTAGAAGTGTGAACTATCATCCATCATTCTTTTTGAGATTTATTTTAAGGACACCATGGCTGTTCTTGAACTCAGGTACCCTTCTGCTTATTTTTTCCATTATGGAATGGTGACTGTGCATAAGATGCAGAAGCAGGTTGAATAATCATACCTATATATTTTATAAGGACTATTTGGGGGCCCTTTGACAACTACACCTGTTTTGACTTAATTGCTGGCATTTGGCCTTATTGATGTGATCTTGCCAGTTTTTATCATAACTATTCCACTTCCAATTTTTGTTATCTGAAGCCATGTGCTTTCCAGAGTTCAATTAATCAATAGCTAATACTGATCTATTCTCAGTACCCAATCAAAGATTCTTTTGAATCTTGAAATTGTTGTCTGATGAATTGTTTGGTAAATAAGTGGTAAATAAGTACATATAAATGTGGTAAATAGGTGTCATTTTAGAAACATATCGGTTCACATTTTAGGATTCTTGCGTTGGCCAAAACAAAGCAGCTGCCAGAATTGAATTTAAGTCATTATAAAGTAGAGGGGTCATCCATAGCATATATCTTAGGATACTTTAGTGATAGCTTAGTAGCTCACACTATCCGTTTTGGTATTCTTTTTTCTATTTTCTATTATCTTGCACCAACTCCTGTTATGTTATAATTTAGTTGTGGGCATAACCATTTTCTTTTTCAAGCTTTGACTTGATTCTCTGGCTAGTCCAATCAGGCTGTATGCTCGTGGATAGATCTTGATGATCCAATCAGGTCTCAACTGCAGCCATGTGACCTAGCTCTGCATGCATCTTTGTTTGAATCTGTTACCTGGTTCTCGTGTTCCATATCTAGGAATACTAAGATATCCATGAGCAAGCCTGGATAATTACATCCCCCTTCCATCTTTGCTCTCTCTCTCTCTCTCTCTCTCACTTGATCTTGTAGAGAGTACACGTTTATTTTCAGGCTTTAAAGTTCGTTTCCAATGTACTTGATCATTTGTCTTGATCCCACTTCTGCATACTGAAACGGCGCAGTGTTGAGTGCTATGCAGAACGACAAGTATTCGCAGGTTGATATCATTCTGAAGGTATGTTTTTTCTGGTGATTATTAATTGCAAGTATATGTTTCACAGGCTTCAAATTTAGATCCTCTTTTTTTCTTTTATTTCCGAGAAACCTTCTTGCTGGTTTATATGTAATTTCAGCTCCTCTTGCATGTTTCTCTCAGGACCACGACACGTTCTTAAAAACACATTTTTTGCCACTAGAGAGGTGGTAAATAAATAAGTTGGGTAAAGTAAAATTTTAATCTATTTTTATTTAAAATACACTGTTAATCTTAAAAAACTATTTTCCCAACTTAAAATCCCCAAAATAGTTTAAAAACCCATTAAATTGGAAAAATGAACGCTTTAAAATCAGATTTGATCATTTTTATCATCATAATCAATCAACTTAGCTGCCCTTTTCTCTTTTATTTGCTGTTTTATGATGGTTCTTAGCTCAAGAACTCGAAGATGAATAAAATAAAGTTTTGAACTGAAACTGTACTTATAGAACTACGCATGCGAAAAATAAAAATTGAAAATATCCCAAGGAAAAAATAAGAAAAAAACTCATATTATTTTATTTTTATTTATTAAAAAGAGATCATGGTTTTTATTTATTTTTCAATTTTGAATCCTTATTTTTCTTTAAATATTTTTCAAACTGTAAAATTAGATTTCCTTTACCTATGAAATTGAGCACTGATTCAATATTTGAATAATTTTTTTGAGATCAAGAGAACTATATAAAAAATAAATTGAAATAAATTATCAGCCTCAAATCCTAATCAACACAACATTAAAGGATACCAAAATTAATACCATTTGTTTTTTTTTTTTTAAAAAAAAGAGCAACTATTTTTTACTTCTTCAGTTTTGTTCCTCTTATTTTTAATCTCTTGAAAATAATAAAATCATTTTTTTCTCGTGAAATCAAGTATCAACCTGATATAAAGATAATAACTTTATAAAAAACAAATCAAAATAAATCATAGCCCGTACAGTGAAATAGTATAATGACTATAGCTATGGATAAAGGGAAAAAACTGTTCCAAATATAATAATAATAATAATAATTAATTATGAAATTGATGGGTGAAATCTAGGTAATTGGGCCACTCACGATTCCATTTAGCGGGCCAAGACTCACCACTAGGCCCCAACAAAATATGGACTGTGGATGATGAATAAGAACATCTCTTTTGTTTTGATACAAAGGGACTTGCATGGTTTGGATGCCCTAAAAGGAGATCCTAGCTAGTTGAATTCTGTATGGGGGGCTTACACGAACCTTCCCTCTTCGAATGTATCGAACGGTATAATATTTTTTATTTTTATTTTATAAATTAACCCCCGCGATATATCAAATTAATTGTCAGTACAGAAAAATAGCTAATGTCTACCTACTCTGCAATTTTAAATGGCTCGCAAGGTCAGTATTCTCCTCGAAATATCATAATATAGCACTCATTAATCTAGCAAGATCCGAGATAAGAGATATTCAGTTGGCGAATCTAGTATTTTTAATCAATCTTCAAAGCATTTTAAATCCCACCTGACCTGGGTCTGCTATACGGTATAGATACGTATCACTGGGTTTATAGATTAGGTTATGCATGCATGTTGCTTGTATTCAAATTAGGGCTGATTTTTCTGCACTCTAGTTGCTATATCTATCAATTTTGTTTTCTCTTATGTTTTTATTTTTAAATTGCAAATGTACTTGCCATGCAAAATATAAAAGAGAGACACTCTATTCATACATACATACATACATACATACATACATACATACATACATATATATATATATATCAAAGTCAAATTAAATATCATACGAACACCGGATTTCAAGGCTAGTTTTGCAAAACAGGAGGAACAGGTAGGACTTTTAGGGCCCAATCGTATATTCTTGGCAACTAATCGAGGACAAGTGCACGGGTGATGCTCGGCATAAAATACTTTTGTTGACAGTTTAAAATGATACATTGCAATGTTCTAAATGCCATAGATATACGCGTATGATTTCTCATTGAACAGAATATGGCGTTTTTATATATATCAGCTGCTTGCGTGATTAAAATATATGAGAGGGAGACGTAATTAGGGCCAGGAACGAATTGGATGTGCCATGAAGACGAGTTGCATAAATGTTTAAATATGACTTTGTTTCTGGTGAACAAACATGACGATGATAATTTATTGGTTCGCCTGATTTTCCCTTCATCTATTATTTTCTCTTAAAAAAACTAAACGGAGAATATTGTTTTTCATTTCTTGTGGATTAATATTCCTGGTTCAATCCGTTGTCTTTGGATTAATTCACGCACTATGTTCAATATCCAGGGTTCAAAGTTGGGTTTTTTTTTTTCTCAAATGATTTTTCTGTCTCCCTTTAGTGTTCGAGCATTTTCCTAATTGTCTGTTTCATAAATTCACGTTCGTGTTTGTTTGTATGTTTAAGCTAACTTGCTCGCTGATTATTTCTTACGAATTCTCTCAAGCCACTGTATTCGATTCTTAGAGTCTGTTTATATATCTTGGGTAGAAACATAACTGTAATGGATTATCAGTTGAGGAACCATCTTCTATATTTTCTATTACAGATCGTACATTATGAAAAAAATCCAAAATGATATGATCAGACAACTATTAAGTTGTAAAGGCATATGTCCGAATCGATCCAGAAGTTGGTGTCATTTTTTTTGTTTTTGGGTGTTCTCTGAACCTGTCAAAAGTTGATGGAAGCATACAATCAATCAGTGTATATATAACTAGCTGGGCTGTAGCGAAATCAAATGATGTATTCTATAAATTTTAGGTCATAATTAACATAATATAGTTAACCAAACTATCATTCTCATTGTCTTTCACTGTCCTTAGCTGTAAATGTGATGTCATCGTCTATTGAAGTTAAGCCAACAAATTAATTACGGTAGTTGATGAGCTAAACAAAGTGATAAAGCTAGCATAGTACAAAATTGCCTCATTAATTAAAATACTAGTCAAACTTTAAATGTGTCCCTATAAACAAAAATATTATTCAAATTAAAGGGTTTTTTTTGGATGATTGCTTGTGAATCAATTCACATATCTTCTTCTTGGCCCATAGCGTTGGCCATAACGGTTGAGAAAACAGAGTAGAAAGATGCTAGGTGTAATTAATTAAGAAGATTTGAGAAATTTTGTTTGATTATAAATTCTATCATACATGTCAGGAGCTATATACTCTAGTTACCTATAAAATTAATGTCCTAAAATAATCAATGGTCGCCGTGGAGGCACTTTGTGTAGACCAATGAGATAAATGACTTGAGTAAAACATTTTGACGTGTGATTATCATTGAAATGGTAAAGATGTGATGAAGTTAGCACAGATTTCTCAGGCCCCACATCAATTGTTTTTGCTTTCTGGCCATCAGGGTTGTTAGGCCATGAATAGTAGAAAGGGTTTGAAGATGGTGTTCGATGCATGCCACATATAGCATTCACGTGTGCTGCACGTAAAACAGCTCTTTCTCATGTGAAAATATATTATAAGTAGCAGCTGCTTCTGTCATTTCTGCTTGTTTTTCTTTAATCGATCGCATAATGATGCTTAAAGTAACTGTCATTGTCCATAGTAGAAGAAATAACCTCATTAGTCCAAGCCGATTTATATATCTTATCCCATTTATTTATGATTTGAGAAAATTGAAAGTCCTTCTCTTTGATCAACTCTCTCTCTCTCTCTCTCTCTCTCTCTCTCTAACGAATACGGAGATATCACTGTTTAAGTCTACATGATTTATTAGATTGGAAATGCTGGAACCTTTAACGATGGTGGGATTTTGATGAAACTGCTACTGGCTCTTCCTGTCAATCTACCTAGCTATATATCAAGCCAAATATGTTGGTTTCAGGATCTAGCTAGACGACCTCATCGAACCCAATTTATCTGAGCTACAGCAAGTGCGCAAGGGTGTTTATCACCCAGCAGTACTTGATTTGAGTCAATTTGTTGGAGTTCTAAAACAATGTGTCACGATTCCATAATCTTTCAGTACTGTAAATTATCTCAAAGAGAATGCGTGTTAAGAAAGTAGGTGCTTGAACTGTTGAGGGGAATTAAACAAAGACGATTTCTCTGAATCTCTATCCCAAGAACAAATAAGGCATCCTTTACATTCTATAATTTGTTTATGCTATGTATATCTGAATGTGCTTATATGTAATTAACCTATATATATATAGCAGGGTTGCTTTTCTTTTGCATGGAAATGGGGCAGCAGCAAACCCTATGCGTGGAATGGGGAAGCATAGAAAGTCAGAGTTTAGATGTATTGGGTAGAAACTTAACAGAGCAAGCAATTTAGTTGTTTAGCTGACTGAACTATATGATGTTTTCTAAATCGCAATTAAAAATAATCACTAACTTTAGGTGACATCACTTGCGTTCTAAATTCTATATTAAACCTGCTTCTTTTCTATGTGAGGAGGAGGTGGTCCACCCGACAAGGAACCCTAGTTGAAGAAGCAATCTCCCTTTCTCCCTCTCCCTTTGTGAAAAAAAAAATCTTTAACAAGCTTTCGTGAGGGAGGTGGCAATGGCAATAGGGTTTCTCTCTTAAAATCTAGCTATGAAGGAGATTTTTTTTATTTCTCTTAATTAGTAAAATTTCTGCCGACAGTAACATACAAGAAGCAAGTGAGGAAAAGAGGAGAATGGGAAAGAAAATTCAATGAATTCCCACTTCTCGTCGTGTTGCTGTGACTCTATGTGGCCATTGATTTGATGCTTTTGTGTATTTTTAGTTTTTTCTTTTTCAATTTATTTTTAAGATAACGTGTTTAGGTTAAAAGAAATCGCTTAGTTATGGAGTAATATTCTTATACAGATTTATTTGAGAAATTAATATTCAAACTTAAAAGCAATATATATGTACATATCTTTCTCTTATTGCCACATAAAATCATGACTATACACACACAGTAATAAGGAAATCAAATCGTGGAATCTCAGTGAAGATGCTATATATTTTAATTAATTTATTAAGTCGTATACCGAGCGAGAGCAATGAAAAACATATTTAATATATATAAAATGCTTTTAATTTTGATATACTTTAGATCGGGAAGTTTTTGTTCCATGAACATATATACTGATACTAACAAGATTATCCTTGATTTATCCAGGGAGAGACAGCAGAAAAGCCTGCGGGGGTTTATGTTTCATGAAACTGCGCATTTTCATATACTGATACTAACAAGATTATCCTTGATTTATCCAGGGAGAGACAGCAGAAAAGCCTGCGGGGGTTCATGTTTCATGAAACTGCGCATTTTCAGGCCCTATGCTTAGTTTTAAGCATTATATCTATATCTATATCTTAATATATATATTTTTGACCGGGTGTATATTTTGAGGCCCTATTCTTGGAAAGGAAATCAAGGGGGACGTAAAACCTCTTAGTTTATATTATATGATACAGGACAAGGAAGTAAAGGATCGATGGAGGCATGCATCAACAAATGCCATTGACGCATTCTCATGATCAGGGTTAAACTTAAAGGAGAAAATCTTTTAGGTTTCAAAGATGGTGGAAATTCAGTGTTTGCTGCACCAACTTCTCCTCTAACCAGCTCCCTCTATGGTCAAATTAATGGCTCATGTCCTTTTCATCATCACGTCCCTATCTCCTCATGAGAGTAAGTTTTATGATGATTAAACCTAAGTATTTTGACAACCATTCATGTCATCCTTCTGTTCTGAACATCTGGTGATTAATTATGCTCTTGGTTGAAGCGTTAGATTTCTTTCTGAATCTGAGTAAAGGTTCCGCTATACAATCTTGGCACGGTGTATTTTTCTCTCTTTCTGACTACCTGCCATGATTTGAGCAATAAAAAATAATCTGCACATAATATATATCCTTGCAATGTCTTTTTTATGTATATACAGTACGGAAAATTAGAGGTAATTATATGCATACACTTAGAGACCTAATTACAGAATTTTTTCTAGTTTTAATGAGTAAGCATATCCTTGAATAATGTCCCCAATAAACATGGCGTAATGACAAATAGATTGTGATTTGCACAATAGGTTTTGAGTTTGAATCAGAGTATACAATCTTTGTAAAAACCCGAGAGAGCTAAATTTTGACTCACCTGAACTCACAAAATACGTATTCTAAAAAATAGGATTTTCTAGAATTTCTTCTTTTATATATATATATGCATACATAAACATTTAGAGACATAATTACAAAAACCTGAAAGTGTGAACGTGCTTATCTGCAATATTGACGCCTGCATGTTTATATTCTATGTGTTTCTATTCCAAATCACATGAAGAGTATAATCATGCATGGAATCCCCTGAGTCCCACTAGAAAGTCTTAGAAAATTATCAAACGGACGCGGCTGTGGGGGAGAAGGAGAGAGAGAGGTGGCCTATTAGCAACGTGGTTGGTCAGAGTGCAAAATCATCAAGCACACGTGGAAAGAGACACTATGCTCGATCAAAGCTGGAACAAGATCCCACTGAATGCTCAACTCGAAATATACAAGGCAAAATGAAACTAGCTAATGATCATGTGGCCTACATTGCATCAGACATTAAATAAAACCAATCAACTTGCCACCACCTTTATTAGGAAACTGCCAGTAGTGCTATATATTATTGATTTCATCGGTTACGCTTTGATTCCCTCATTATATTTATATATTTTTATGAAAAATAAAATGTTCGGGACATGAACGACATGATAAGAGGTTTCAATGTCTTTGAAGAAGCAAGCGTACATATGTATCCAATCAAACTATACCTCGAAAAAAGTATGCTCGAGCTCGGATCTGTATCGATTTGTTGGGACTAACGAGGTATAAAAACATGTTTGGTTTGCATTTTACCTCGTTTCGTTCACTTTTTAAGTATAACAGAGTCAAATTAAGTTCTCCTTGTCATCACTGTGTGCTTCCTGAACTTCCTTCACAAGAGTCGGCTGGAGTTGGATATGATGAAATTAAATAAATAAATTCCCATCATACAAGAATATTATACGTGCTGTTTGCTTTATATTTATGCGAGATCAGGTAAACTTAACGTCTGATCCTTTCTTTCATAATATATCAGATTTAATTAGAAGTCGTTTGATTTGTTAATTAATTTGCTAGGTCATCCTCACTCATTAATTTGTTCCAAGGAGCATGATATAGTATGATATAGTGACAGATTTTAAAATTTGTCTTACAAATCTTAGTTCGAATCCGAATATATTTATCTAAATTTCAGAAACTGGCCAGACCCCATCTTCATATACAGTGATCAATAGTTTCATCTACAATAATGATAATAAAAATACTATATACGCAAGCAAAATTAATAGTAAGAGATGCCGTTTCCATGCACCGTGTGACGAAACAGGGTGCTTGTTGCGTGCTGGCATGGACTGCGTTCTATCCTCAGACCATCGACAGCATGCCATCTGCTCTTCTTTATTTTAATTTGTTTTTTACTATAATCATGTAAGGTCTTTATCGTTTAATCATTTAAATGATATAAGAATTGCCCTCACCACTTCTCATTGCCAAATCTTGGCCATTTTAGGTTTAGGATGTTATATTTATGTTGGGATCGAGATTTAAATATCTTAGTAAATAGAGCTTGTCGGATGCACAAGAGATACATCCCATGCATAAATCCAACAAGAACCTCATACCTTAAACTGAAGTAATCTTCTTTTTACATTATGAAATAGCTTATTGGGTGATTACTAATTATACTTCTGTAATCTATAAACCAAAATGTATGTGAAAAATAATATAATAATGAGAACGTGACATAACTTTCTGGTATATAAAAGTATGTGAATTCATGGAATATTCTTACTGTTCCAACAAGTTCATGCATTTTAGACATTAATTAGTCTATAATTATCTGGCGAATCAGACAGGCTTCCTCTCGATCCGGACACTAATTAAAATTTTATATCTATTAGAGTTACTTCATTTCTTCATTTTTAATTAATCCTACAAATCTACCAGTATTCTACTCCCCATCCCTATAGTTTAAATTATTTCATCCAATCCTCGTAGTGTAATTTTTTTTTCCATGTTTACTCTTCGATCCTGTTTGGCATTGCGTTTTAAAAGTATTTTTGATAAAAAAAATTAAATTAAATTTTTTATTTTAAATTAGATTTTTTGGTATTTTTAATATCATTTTCATGTGCTGATGTCAAAAATAATTGGTAGAATTTTTTTGTTTCTATAAAAACACGCTATTTTTGTAAGTTTTTCTTTTCTTTTCATAGTGTAATTATACTAAAAAATAGAACTTTATCTTATTTAAGTTAAAAAAAATCTAATTAAAAACCTTTAATCCCCCGAATGATTAAAATAGAAGAAATAATAAACTAAAAAAAAACACCACAAACAACAAGGATGCAATAATTTTTTTTAATACAAACAAAAAAAACATTACTATATATGTGCTCAATGGTCACCTAAAACCCCATGTTATTAATAGCATTAATAATTATCCATATTCCTTAAACAAAGGCTTGTCGTCAACCTAAAAAACACCTCCAAAATTGAACATGAACACCATTTTCTGCTTGAAATATCTTGTACCTCTAAAGCAATAAAAAACACCAGGGTTAATGGTTAGGTATACACTTGACCAAAATAGAGGAACGACGCTTAAAACATCATTAAATCTTGGTTTGCACTTTATATTTATAAACTAGCAGTGCATGTCTCATCAATATTTATCCCAATAAAATGGTTCTTATAAAATTTACCCTCGATCCAAAACATTTACTAAAACACCATAGAGCCCTTTTAATATTTAATAAAATTCAAAAATCATTAAGCATAAAAAACAAAATGTTTGCCCAATCTTGTTTTTTTTTTCCGGAGTTAAGAAGTTCAGTCACTCCTCTATACTCTTAAAACTTTTCTTCATGTCATTGTAAGTGAACCATGATGTAAGAAAATGAAAGGGGGTAAGGGTGGTGGTGTTTTATGAAGAAAAAAAAAGAATAAAAAAAAAATGAGGGAAGAGGAATGAATATCCAACAAGTTATAACTTGAATATTACCGATAATGAATTTATTGATATATATTAGCTATAATTATATTTCATCAGGAATTCTATTTTTAATACTCACACATATTACTTTGTATATGTAATTAATAAGGGGATATCTTCCCTGCTTTTTTCACGTTTAATTTTGATTTCCATTTGTAATTTCACCAATATTCCTTGACAGAAACAACAACATTGTTTTCCGTTGATGTTTTCATTTTTATTTGCTAATCGTCAAGAAGTGAGTGGGTTTCTGTGGTTGTGGAGTTCATGTGGTGGTTTGGGTGGAAAAGACAATGGTTAGGGTGGCTTGGGATTCGCAGCTACATTACTCTATATGCACATGGCAATTACCGAACTATCACTAAAAATTGGGTAGCAAATTTACCCTTTATCATTTCTTTCATATAATATTTGTAAAAATATATGTGAATGTTTGAAAGCAAAAGGCAAATGGAAATCACCCAGTGTTTTGTTTTTTTTTCCTTTTCTTGTAATAATGTTTGTTTTTGTTGAAATGTAAGAAAGAATATTTCATGAGATCCCAGAATATGATTTATATTATTCTCTAACATATCTCCATTAAGTTAAAGTCATTTAAGTTTGAAACTTGTACAAACTCATATTTACCCGTGCTTGATTTTTATTAAATAGAATGATAGTGTTGAGATTTGAACTCATGATTATTAGGTCAACAAAACTCTGATACTATGTTAATAAATCATCTTATAATTTATATCATAACCATGATCGGAGATGTTTCTGCTACAATGAGGTTAATTTAGAGCAATAGACCAATTTCGATTGGCAGCAGACTGCCCTACCATTTTGTGCGGGCTGCTCAGAATTTTATGGCCAGTCGATTAATTAACTCTACCTAGAGACTAGAGGGGGGAGACGGAGAGGGCACGTTTGACATTTCAAGAAGAAAAAGGTTATTGTTGTTTTGCTTAGCGAATGGGAAGCTATCACATCACCTTTCAAGAAACATTGAACGGATATAAATAGCAAGCCCGCAGTGAATGGTTGGATCAAAAGGAGGCAGACAGATCTTAAGGGAGAAAACATAAGATACACTGTCTGATAGAAAATGGGAAGATCTCCTTGTTGTGACGAGAGTGGCCTCAAGAAAGGTCCCTGGACCCCTGAGGAAGATCAAAAACTTGTCAAATATATCCAAAAACATGGCCATGGAAGCTGGAGAGCCCTCCCCAAGCTTGCTGGTATCTCCATCTGTCTATCTATCTTTCTGTACGTAGCACAGCTCCATCTCTATTTCTCTCTCGCTCTGGCTCTAACAAGCAGTTTATTTTTGCAGGTCTTAACAGATGTGGAAAAAGTTGCAGGTTAAGGTGGACAAACTATTTAAGGCCAGATATCAAACGAGGAAAGTTCTCCCAGGAAGAAGAACAAACAATTCTAAATCTCCATTCCATCCTTGGCAACAAGTAACCAGTCCAACAATCATCTTTTTTGTTGCATCTTAATTACTGGATTATTCATGTTATACTTATGGCCGTTTTTTTTTGTTTTGCTTGCTGTTTTACAAGATGGTCAGCAATCGCCGGCCACCTACCGGGGCGGACCGATAACGAAATCAAGAATTTCTGGAACACCCACCTGAAGAAAAAACTCATTCAAATGGGTTTTGATCCTATGACTCATCGGCCTCGAACTGATATATTCTCCAGTTTACCACATCTTATAGCCCTAGCTAACCTGAAGGAACTCATGGATCATCATTCATTGGAAGAACATGCTCTAAGAATGCAAACAGAAGCTGCACAAATGGCCAAACTTCAATATTTGCAGTATCTCCTTCAACCTCAGCCTCCAGCAGCTTCTAGTAATGCAACAAGCTCAAACAACCTAAACAATATCAGTACTATTGGTGAAATGGAATCCTTTAATCTCTTGAATTCACTTGCTCCATTCAAGGATAGCCCAGTGTCAAGTTTATCCCAGTTGGATTTATCAGCTTCCTCTCTTCAAGGGGTCAATGATTTAATGTCCTTCTCTCATCTGCCTGACTTACAAATCCCTTGCAACTATCAAACACCACCAAACAAGGAAGTGCTTGATCAAGCTCCTGAGTTGACAGTGTTTAGTCAAGGAGAGAACTCACCCAATTCTCCATGGCAGCTTCCTTCATCTTCAACCCCATCTCCTCCTTCTGTATTTCCACCTCTAACACAGAATGGCGGCATGTTCAACAACTTGGGAGATGCCTCTAGTACTTCAAGCTACGCAGGAGAAGCTCCTTCAGTCTGGCATGACATCCTTGAAAACCCTTTGTTTCATGATATTGCTTAGCTTAATTTTCATTAGTGTGAAAGGTTTGGAGCTCACCACCACTTCACTGTGTAATACCACAACATATAAACTGCTCACAACTCCATTAATAATCTATACACACAGTAGCACATTGCACTACTCATCATGGTAGATAGATTTGCATGCATGTTTTTGAATGTAAGTTGGAACAGTTTTTCCTCATGGAGTGTTACCAGCTAATCATATGCAATTATGGGACTGATTTTATCGAAAGATTTCATCTGATTTAATTGCCATTGTTTTCAGTGAACAACTCTAGCTATAGCTTTCACAAGGTAGCTAACATACAGGAATAATGTTGCATGAATGACCAGTGATCTTCATGGCAGGTAGGTTATGGAAATTATTTCATGCGTCTATACTATTGATTAAAGACTAGTTAAATAACTTAAAACACTATATACTACTTTCCTTTTTTCTTAACAAACATGGAATATGTTTTTCTTTTTGTCTTGAAACGTGTTGACATATCTATTCATACAATATATTGCCTTGAAGTTGCATAGAACTTTCCATCTTTCTTTTTAAAAAAAATCTTGGAATCTTAGAAGAAGCATACACGTACAGTTATATAATATAAATAAAACAAATCGAACCAAAATTTTCAACTCTCCATTTCTCATGTTTGTGTGGGGTCTTCTACAAGCAAGCGACAGAAGTCTGATGAAGAAAATAACAAAAAAACCTAGAAAATAAGTAATATTATATAACAGGTTCGGTCCAAAAATTTGTTGAGCTTTACTGATGAGAAGTCGTGATGTTCATGCATAAGAAAGAGTTTTTTGGTCCCCAGTTTCTTTGGTAATCAATATCTCTTAAATTACCTCTTGATTACATTAAAATAAAGAAAATGACCAAACTTTTTGATATGCCCTAGCCAACCACTCTAAAGGAAGTGGAACCAAACTCCATGTCGATAACTATCTGGTTGTTCTTTAAAATGGCAGACACCCACGCACATAAATATATAGCAATGGAAGATACTGCAAGAGATTTTGTGCTTTTAAAAATTGTCTAGAGAGAGAGAGAGTTGACCAAAACCTCTATGTCAAAAAAGTGACGTGAAAGGATCCTTCAATGATAAGGAGTGACCCCAGTTAGTTAGGAAACTTAAATAGCTTGAATTTTGTGACCAGAAATCGACCAATTGGTTCTACGACTAGTCTAACCCAACAATGCATGAATCTTTTCAGCTTTCAAAATCTTGCCTGGATAGTATCACAGTTTAATCTCCGTTGCTTGCCTTTGTTACAGAGTTAAAAGTCAAGTTTTTCTTGTCTAGAAGTAAGTATTTACAACTACGAAATACTTTTGAAAAAAATTAAAAAAAATTCTTTTTATTTTTTATTTTAAATAAAAAATTTTAGATGTTTTTAGATCATTTTCATGTGATGATATAAAAAATATTTTAAAAAAATATATATTTGATACATTTTTCAATAAAAAATATTTTTAAAAATAACATCAACTACATATCCAGATAAACACGCAATAAACATTATTTCACCGGCTATATCATTGATGGAATTATCGATAGAAAATGTCGTCATAAAATTAGTATTTTTTTGTTTGTTTTTCTTTTAGTCAGGTAGTTGTTACATTAAAAAACAACAAAAATACAATAAAACCAAACACTATCGATTTTTATTAATTTCAATATTCATTACAGTATTAATTTTACAGCAATAACTATATCCACCTCCCTTATATAAGTCTTTAATATAATCCCATTGGAGTGCAATCTCTCATAAGTTATTGTTCCTTTAAAATAAATAAGTTATAAAAACCATAACATTTGAAAATCCTTAAAAATGTCACATGCCACCTCCCTCCCCTCTCTCTTTTGTTGGAATTCATTTGAAAAGTCCTTGGCATGTCTATCGAGGTGATAGCTAACACTAAAAATGTGTCTCATCTTATTAGAGCACATCCTATGAGAGTTAATTAATTATAAAATCGGTGTCTATGCTACTTGAAATTTTTTCTATTTAAGTTCTTCAACTCATTTATTTTTCTGTCGATGCATGTTTTCTGTCTAGCCGTCTCCATTAGTGTAATTGATGGGAAAAGTGCGTGAACAAGGGAATCAAATCTTATGAAACACTTTAATCAAACGACATGGATTGTTGTAGTCAAATCTCATAAATCATAATTCAATCTAATCCCACCTCATGTCCTAATATTCTCACACATATATAATTAACTATACAGGTCAATTAAATTTAATCGATGCAAAATATAGGAATAGCAGGACCAATGTGGGGACTTTATTACAGTCAGAAGAGATATACATGGATTATTGTTGCCATACAAGGGGCTGGATTCAAGCAAGTTTCTTCTTATAATAAGCTTTCTGAAGATACAAGTAGACACAATGCCTCATAATCAAACGGCAAGTGATGACGTGTCAAAGTAATGCAATGTCGACTGCCTTGATCAAGTTGAGCCGGTCGTGCCACGTAGTTGGTCGAGACAGATCATGAATTCATGGATACCAGTAGCCTGTACTGTTTTTATTTTTGTCTGAGCACTTCTGCCTTGCAGATTTTGTGGGTCAACTGCTAGGTTTCCATTATCTGTATCTTCTTACGATCAAAGGTTTTTAAACGAAAGTTCTATGATCGGTTGATCTAATCAAAGAAAAAAGTTTTAACGGAAAAGCAAGATAATGGTAATCTAGAGGATTAGTGAAAAAAATGTCTGGTAAGAAAATTAAAATAATGCTGCAGCTAGCAACAATCGCTCAAGTTGAAGATGGTTGCTTTGAATTAACAAATTATTTCAGTAGAGGAATACTAATAATTTTCCAAGGTGAGTGGGTGGGATTTCTTCCTTTTCTAGCAAGGGATTGACTGTAATGAATGCTACACGGACCAGTTAAATTCATGAACCAAAACATAATTTGTTTTAGAAAAAACATATTTATTCCTCGTCAATCTGAAAAATAGAACAAGATTTATATATCTTAGAAGCTGATGTTCAGTTGACAGTATAATTAAATGTCTCTACAGGTGTTTTTAAAATGCTAAATGGTTCATCCTGATTAATTAAGTGATGTGTAGGAGCGAGTTCTAAATGACAGGGGTGACGTGATGAAGCCTTAGAGGCGTGGTGAAGCAATCAATGGAGGTTTTTGTAAATAGCAAGTTGGGGTGCTGTAGCGGTGGGGGAGGAGCAACATCCACAGCTAGGTTAATTTTTGGGAATTTGGTTTATGCCATTTAGTCATATTATCTAAAAATATCAAGTTTTGTTAGGGGAGCTTTTAGAATATAATTTATATTATTTTTTAATGTATTCTCTAGTGAAAGTTATTTGGTTTTGAAACTTGTATACATGTTTACACTACTTTGTGTTTAATTTTAATAAAAAAAAATAAGGGTAATGCATGAGATTTGAACTCGTGACTGTTGAGTCGACAAGATTTTAATATCATATTAAAGAATTATTTTATCTAAACATTTAAGCTATTAAATAAAATTATATAATATAATTTATATTATTATTGGTTTGTGCTAAGATTTGGCGGCAGTGTGCTGGCCTTGTGGTGTTTACTACTTTACCAATATGAAGTTGTTTCCCACATGGTTGCCGCCAGCCATTGTTTTTTAGTGTTGTGGGTGGTGCACCATGTTTTTGTCGGAGTTGAGAAAAGTTCATCTTCTTACATTAATTCGTGTGGTTGTGCACATGATTCTTCATCGGTGAGTTTCTCTCTATTTCTTATCTTTCTTCTCTCATGTAATGCTATAATCATTTAATTATTAATCGAAAAACTTAATTGAAATTGAATTAAAAACAATTGTATGCCTCTTAGGGATGGCAATAAGTCGCGTGGGGTCGGGTTTTTTTATGCACCCACGTCCAATCTGGTATGCTTATAACCATTATTCATATCCAACATGTATATAGTCAGGTCAAGGGTCTTCTTCACTCGATCCGGGCATTATTTTTTTTAATTTTTTTGAAATTATTTTATAGTATCTCATGAGATCAAGTAGCACAAAGAGCTTTACGTATTTGACTAATGATTCTATTTTTCTAAATCACATTTAAAAATTAATATTCCGTATGATTAAAAAATTAGATGTTATGTTATTAAGGATGTTAATTAGTGATTGGTATTGTAGTATATATTAATCATTCAAAATATTTCTTATGTTTTGAAGTCAAGTATGCAATGTTAATTATGTTCTTGATATTTTTTTTAAATTACTTTATGTCATAAATCAACCAACTAACTTAAATCACATATATATTAATTAATTGATACTTGATATGGAAATATTATATATAATACTAAGGGACATTGACTTATATTGATTGATATATAATACTAAGGGATACCAATTTATTAATTTTATATGTTTTAAATTAACCATCTTTATTTCCAGACTGTCATATTTATAAATTAAACCTCGATTATAAAATAAAGTTAGAAAACTAGATTTTCTTTGTCGTACAAGTTGAAGTATACTATTATAATTATAATAAATACATGTTGACAAATTAATTTTGTTATTTATTGAGTAAAATTTAGTTAATAAGTGATTATTCGATGATAAGGTTTGTTTTATAGAATTTATAATAATTATATGTATTAGATAAATTGAAAACAGTAGAAATACCGTGTTAGGTGAATTCTTTACTAGCACCTTGAATCCAATCTAAGGCCAGTGTTTTTACTTTACATATTTTGATTCCAATCAAACCGAGTAAAAACATGACCCTGCCATGGTTGAGTGATGTTGAATAACTAATGGATAGCGTGAAATTACTATCCTTTATTATTATTTTTGTCTAAGAAAAGGTTAGATATTGTTTTTTAAAGTATTTTTTACTTGAAAATATATTAAGATAATATAATTTCATATTTTAAAAAATTCATTCTTAGCCATCAAAACATCTTAAAAATAATTTAAAGTAAAAAAATCAAGAATTTTTAAAAACAAGGTTTGATCGCAATAACAAACATCACCTTACTAATTAATTTCACTTGAAAGGGCTTGATTATGACCCCTAAATGTAGTGAAAAAGATGAGGAGAAAACGAAAATCGTAAATGACAAGTTGATTATGTGCTCATGACTATGATTATTAGCATTAGGAAGAGTCGCACCCTATTGATCGAAGGATTAGAATTGAAGGATTTAAATAGTTAATTCAAACAAACCAATGTACGTTAGCTTAGTTTTCAAAGATTTGGTAAGGCTAGTGAGATCATGATTTGCATTTTTTCTTCATTATCAGCATAATATATATCTTTGAATTTTTATAATAAAGTCGTATTTGCGAAAACTTTTGAAATCGAGTTTTTTTTATGTTTTTGTATCGTCTTATTAAAAATATTATTTTAATACATTCCTAAATAAAAAAAATATCTTAAAAAACCTATTACCTAAATTTATAGCACATGGGTTTGATGTTTTTAAAGAAAAATCAGAAACGGAAACAATTGATGTAGAAATCGAGAGTTTTTGACCGTTGTCTTACGTTACTCAAGCTCCAAAACATGTCTTCTGGTGAAGTAGATGCACTAAACTCTATCTAGAAAAGCCACAGTTGACAGAAAAATTAAATTCAATATCGTGAGTACTAGTAATTAAAATCACTTGGATATCGTTCCAAGCAACTTAGGTCAAATCACAATCACAAAGAAAAACGTGCATTTAAACATTAATTAGGAACTTCCAAAAGAAAGGGAAATGAAAAAAACATAGCAGTGAAATTTGAGTTAATTTCCAAGACTTTATTATCATAATTTATGTCAACATTTCTACAGTACCGTGGCCCATGACAGCGCCATTCACATGACCTTAGGATACATACATGCGTAGTTGGTGGCGGCGGCGGCGAGGAGGAATTGATGGCGGCGGCGTGGCTACTGATGAAGAAAGGAATGTCCAATTATTGTCTCATCAACTCCATCTCAGTCTAGTAACCGATCAATTATTTTTGGCATTGAGAGATTCGGTCAATTGAATATTTGCTTGTTATAAATAACCTTTGGTAGAATGTCTTTGGTTACAGGTTTTTGGTGAGACATCTAATCATGTTGCATAAATAATGTTGTCTCAGGTACTTGTTTTTTATTCGACCACGCATATGAATGTTCTTTGCTTTCTTCTCTACTCATAAAAGAAGATAGGTGTGCCCTCTAGACAGCTATATTTTATACCACTAGAGACATAAATCATAATCCGAGTCTAGTGATTAAATATATGATATTCTTTATCATCACTTAATAATAACATAGGTCTTCTGGCGGATGAGTGAGACACCTTTTTTTATTTTTTAAAATGAGGAGTGGATTAAAATAAAAAGATATAAAATGGGAATTTATAACGAAATGGATTAATATAAAATGATATAGACGTAAGAACAATCAAGTTACAGTAACAGCAGAGGGATGAAAAGCAAAACGGCATAGTCAAGCAACGTGAGAGTCAGTTTGTCTGCAGAAACTCAGACTGTAGATTGCAACATTCGCCATGCAAATCCTGCACTCACGCGATTTCCCGCTCGCAGTGCACATAAAAATAACCAAAGATATGCCCTACTATTGCAGCCGCACAATTGAAGACTAGCTGAAGGGATAACTAAATCAATTGTTCATAATTCATATTACCACTACAATGCTGCAATAATTCAATTTTTGTTTCTTACGTTGTGGATTATAGGCTACCTACCAACATGAGTTTGGTTATCTGCAATAAACTGGAAAAAAGAGCACAGAGTCATCAAGCCGGAATGGTTATTGGGACTTCATCGATTAAGGTGCCACAGCTGAATGTTCTGCAATGCACGCACAAATGAATAATGCCAAGTCTAATGCACAAGACCAACAAGTGTCCTTGGTCAATCTGCTTTTTAAGACAATAGTGTTTGCCATTTGGGATCCTCCAATCAAGAATATTTTTGGTGTTGATCAGAAGATGCCTCGGCTACCTGACCATGTTCTATCCAATTCAAGAAGGCGATAATATTTTACTTTAAATCGAGAATTGTTGAGAAATTAGTTCATTCCCGCTTGTTTCATTAAAAATTAACTTGACAGATATTAGTAAAGACAATCTGAGAACTATACGATAAATCTTTTCTTTAATTTTGGTTTTGGGAAACAAATATGTTCATAGGACTAACCAGCTGAGGGAGCTATATATTTTGACGCAACCTTTACGGCATCAATCTTCCTTAAAAGGAGGAAGAAAGGCACATTGAGAGCAGGAAGAGGAAGAAGAGAGCACAACATCGATATCATTCAAACACAAACTGATTGTCCTCTTCAGATTTCTGTTTTACAAAATCTTAAGCTTTCAAACACCTTCAGAGGGAAGAGTACTCTGTATGTTTGAAGGCATCAAGATGTTAAAACATCTGAGGCGGTAGACACAATCATTCCTGGAATCTGAGCATGCCAATGAAGTTCTTTCAAGTCTTTTTGTCCCTGCTCATAGTATGAATGCAAGTCAAGGATCTGAAGTGGGAACCTTTTTAAAGAAATGTCCTGGTATGAGAGTTTCACAAAACATACCTGATGAACAAACAAAAGTTGTGGCGGCAAATCTGCTGGGGCATTTACTTGCTCTTTTGTTTTAGCTTTGAACTCTGCTTCCTCTTCCTCATCCTTTTCCAGGGAAAGGTCCCATATTCTAGTAATTTCAAGGAAATAAAAGGATTAGTGCCCGGACAAAAGGACCGAAAAACATTGATGTAAAGTTCGGTCATATCCTATTAAAAGGCTTCCATCCGTTGCTCTTTGTATGAAGTATTACTTACGCTAGTTGATTGTCAGATGATGAAACTGCCAATGTGGAGGCTTCATGTGGACTCCACTCGATGGATGTGATAGGGTGCTTATGGTATTGAAAATGTGCCACTAAAGATTTATCTTCTTCCTGCTGACAAAAAAGATATATGATGATAAGACAGCAACTAGAGAAATCCAATAGCAAATGGCATCTGAAAACATTAACTAGGAGAATGCTGATAGTAAAAGGTATATGAAATACAAAATCACTAACACTGGGAGAAAACTGGTAGTGAATGGCATATAAAAGTACAAAATGTTGACGCGATTTTTTAAAACTGACCCTGGGAGAAAGGTTCTCCAACTTTTAACTGCTAACAAGGACAGTGTCAAGTCCAGCTAAGGTAATCCTAAAGTGTAACTGTATACTGAAGGATGAGACCAGAGATATTCAGATCTGAACACATGAGAAATTGAGAACACCATTGTTGAACAAGATTACTTCAGGGTCTAAAAAAGTGTCATGAGAACTCATTCTTTAAGCAAAAATTCATAATGCATACATCAGACACAACATACCGATTTTGGTGATAACAATCTAAGATCACGAATAGAAAATGTTCCATCATCAATTCCAGATGCCAACATGACACTAGCCAGCCTATCACAATGAACGAAGTTATTGATCAGTCATATATATATATATATATATATATATCAAAAGGTTGCTAATACTGAGGATGAGTAAGATCTTCTAATGATTCAAACACCTATTCCAGGAAATCACGTTCACATCTGCATTGTGTGCCTTGAAATAAATAGCTGGTGACTTCCCCAGACGTGCATCCCATATTGCAATATGACCATCCACAGAACAAGAGGCAAACACATGATCTTCTGTGGGACTCCACTGCACAAGCAGAAGTTGCAATCAGAAAGTTACAAGATTGAAACAATCAAAATAGTAAGTGTATTGGATTCAGAATCAAAATACATACTTGTAGATCTTCTACACTAGCAGTATGACCATTAAATGGAGTAGCATCAACATTCCATGTTGCACCAGATGTGGGCTCCCATAAGTGAATACAGTTCTTGCAGTCACCTTCAAACATTTAGGAAGATCTTCCAGCATTAGAGCGTTTTATGTATCAAGCAGCTGAGCATTATAGTTCTTCAGTGGAGGCTACTGAATAGGAGAAAGTAATTTCCATATTACCAGTTACCAGCCTTCCAACAACACGAGGACTCCAATCCATAGCATATCCTTCATCTTTATGCCCTTTGAATTTAAATAATGGAGCTTGATTAAAAACTGAAGAAGCTCCCCGGGGAACTTCTGTTTCTGACTCTGCCATAGCATTCAGATGAGTGCTGAAGTCCCATATCTGCATGTAAGGTTTAAAGCACATGAAAGAGATCCAGGAGCCTGGAATCTATAATTTCACAGTAATCTGATGGGTTACAAACTCCAGTTCACCATTTTATGACATTGTGTTTAAAATTGAGAATTGTACAACCCTTTGAGATGGCAATATAATTACAAGAAATATTTTTAAGATCTTCAAGAACTTCTTTAGATAGTAAGCACAGAAGTCTAACCTGAACATAACCAGCATCAGACCAAGAAGCACATATATGGGGATTTTGTGTCATAGCACGTATACGATTAATACATCCTCCATGAGCAACGTTGCGCAACTGTGAAAGAAAAATCCAAAAATGAAAATGCATACTGAAAACGGAAAAAGAAATACAGATGAGAGAGAGAGATGCATGATTTGAAGAGATGAATAATGAAAACAAGAAAGCAAGTTGTACCTGCAAAACTGGTGTCACAGATCCTCCCTCTTCTTCATCTTCGCTGTCTTCATCACTATCACTATTATCAGCATCCATGTCAGAGTCACCATCTGTAGTTTTGGAGGGCACCAAATCACGTTGTTTTCCAGAAACATTAGACACTTTAAATATTCCAATTGAGTTCCAATCTGGTTTTTCTGCCTGGAAAAATTACATTACAGCTACATAATTATATTCAAAAACAGAATTAAAGAAAAGGTTCAACCAACATGCTAGGAAACAAAATTCGCCAAATAAATCTTTCAAAGTTTTCTCCTTTTTCATTCAATTACTAGAGCACCTAAAGTTTGCCCCGTTATAACAGTTTCTCTTGATTCATAAATGTTGACTGTACCTAAATGTATGCAAAAGAGTAACAAACAAAGAGAAGAGAAATACAATCTTCAGCTTAACAAAACTATAATCATGTTTCTTCAGCGACTAACAATACACCACGAAAAAATGGATTTATGACCTGAGTTCCAGCAACAAAATACAGTGTGTGTGGAAATCATTCCGAAGCAAACCAAGTGAATCGCGCACTACATCAAAACTGCAAAATAAAAACACTTAACTCATAAGAATAGATAAAATTTAAAAATGGTCTCACACTAAAACTTCCCTGTCTTTTTCTTAATGGCCCAGAACTACTCACCCTTCAAGTTCAAGTCTTTTCTTTTCAAACTTAAATTACAAAAACAATTGATTAAAGTTAAGCTTGCTTTAACAACTAGAAAAGAAGTATTGACCTTAAGCAGGGCCAGACAATGTGAAAGGCGTGAAGGGAATTGTAAGCAGTAAGCAGTGGGGTCACATTCAAGTTCTTCTTATCTCTTGTCAACACCTGGTTGCCAGACCTTCGTGGGCATGGGTGGTATTGGTGAAGAAGAAGAAGAAGATGGCCCATCTCCTTTCTGTGGGTAATTCAAGTTAATTAATTCGCAAGACAGCCAAAAACAAATATTTTATTGTTGAATAAGAGAAAAATACAAGGAAACACAATTCAAAGAATGAAGGAAGGAATTTATCGTTAGAAACTGATGAAGACCTTGTTCTTTCTCTTTGCCTTCTTTGTATTTTTTTTGCCCCTCTTTTGTCTCTCTTTCAAGGTTTTCGAAGAGGTGCTGATTATGAGGATGGATGCAGAGGGAGTTTGAGAAGGTAATGGGGTTTTACAGGTTTTTATTATTTTGGTTAAGACTGTGAGATAATAACATAAAAAAATATAGAAACATTTGAAAAACTACAAACACTTCACCAGCAACTTTTAGTTTATGTCTTATTTAAGAATAATATAGTTATTTTATTACCCATAACAATGTAAAAAATTAAAAATACTCTTGAGTAGTCAATTGTTTATTATCTGGTGACATAAATAAAAATATAGTTTTACTGTAAAAAAAAACTAGAAATGACTCAAATACCCCAAAACAATCTATGAATGTCAACCAGTCTCATGAAAAAAACTAAAATGCTCCGAGTCCAAAAGTTAAAATTATTTGTTCTTGGAGGCAAAACAATAATTATACTATTGCGATTTACCTTTTTATTTAATTATTATTTGAAAACAAAAAAAAAACGCGATCAAAACCCTTCAATGAAGAACAACGTGAGAAATTGAGGGGTTATATATATAACTATATACAAGAGAAAAAAGGCTAACGAGGCGGGCCAATTTCAGCAACAGTATCAGAAGCTTACGTGTGCAGAACCAAAACAATTATTGTGAATGGTACCATAAATATCTTAGAATATTTAGATATAATTTACTATTTTACCTCGTATTTATTTTAAAAATATATAAGAAAGTTCCATTTTAAAATTAATCACTTTTAAAATCTCAATAGAATAGAATAAACACATTAAATAAAGTTATTTTAGTCTGCATAGTAAATAATGGAGTGAGAATAACTAAAATAGGAGTAGGAATAACGCGATCCTTATTATTAATTAATTACTATCCTTGTTTTTTATTCTTTTTTTTTAACTTTTATCATTATTTGTGTTTTAGGTGCCGCTAACATTTTTTTTTTTTTTGGAATTGTTTTTTAGAGAAAATAGACTTAGGCCATGGGCTCAAATATGTAGTTAAATTGTATGACGTGGTAGGTGGGTATGGGCTCAAGGCCGGTGTCGTTATCATCTTGAATTTTATGCTATGAATTATTTTATTTCTTTACATAAGAGTCATCATTTTTAAACATATTTTAATAGCTTTAACACGCTCGCTATGACATAACCAAAGCTGGTGGCAGTGTATTGTTCGGTTGATTGGCGTGCATCCCGGTTGATTGGCGTGCATCCTGATTATGATAGATTGTGATTGAGTTCTTTTTTAAAATATTTTTTATTTAAAAATATATATTTTTTAAAAAATATTTTTTATATCAGTAAATAAAAATAATTTAAATATTAAAAGAATAAAATTGATTTTTATTTAACAACTAGTCATTATGTCTTTTTTTTTAAACTAGTCATTATGTCCCCATAATGCAGAATCTATTTGAATACCCTCTCTTTTATTTTAAAAAAAAATCTCAGTGTGATTTTTTGAATAATAATTAATACTTTAAATTCAAATTTAAAAAGATTATTATAATTATCGTTTAATTGTTTTCCTTTTAAATATTAGATAACTAAGTTGTATTTGCATAATGCATTAACAAAAGTAAAAAATGAATTTTACCTGGCAACTATAACTAGCCTCTGAAATAAAATAAAAAATAAAAAAACAAAGAATATCGTTAATGTAAGATATTTACATGGGTTTATCTTTTACATCTTATAATAAAAAAATAACTTCACAATTTAGTTTTTTAATTAGCAAAACAAATTTTTTTGTCATGACAGGACAAAACAAGATAGAATATGAAGTGCTCAGTGCATATTTTGGACATTCGAAGTCTATGGATTGATCCTTGTCTTGTCCAAAGTTGTGTGCAAGGCGAAATTCTTGTCCTATCATGGAATAGAACAAATTATCCAATACCATGGATAAAAATAATTATTAATCTATTCATCGCTAAGTTATTTTTAAATTAGCATATTAAAAACTGAGTGTTTGGGTTTAATTGTAAAAAAAAATGTTTATAAAATAAAAGGTACATATAATAAAATTAGAGGACTAGAAAATATTATAATAAGGACTAAAGTGTCATAAAAATAAAACACAGGAACTAGAACAAACTGTTGTATAATTTTCAGGAAGCAAAATGAACTCTTACAGAAACTCATTTACATGTATAAAAAATATAAATTTGAAGTATAAATCATAAAATATGATATTTCTAAGTTGAAAAACATACCTAATTTACAAATATGTTATAATTTCTTCTCAATATCTCGATACATGATATGTTTTGAAACTCGTATGGTAAGATTACATGTTTTTTTAAATATATTTAAAAATATTTTATTTTAGGAAATACAATATTTATATTTGGAAAATACTTTTAACACCTCAAAGTGAGATGTTAGAATTATTTTTTTCCCTGCATGATACAACTTACCTTTCTTGTGTGTAAAACTTATACGATACAGTCGACAAGGTTTATATATATATACATGTCTAAAAGTACTCTATATAGGAAATTCTTTTTACAATATTCCTATTTAAAAAACAAATCTAAAAAATAGGAATTAAAAATATTATTTCCTACGCCTTCCTCACACAGATGAAAATCTATTAATTTATTTTGCCCTGATTTATCATTTCTTTTCAAAGTCTTTTGATTTTCTTTCCATGTGCAACATTAAAGATTAATTGTATATTTATTACAATATATTCCATTATTTACTATATAAATAACATATTCACACGGATCTTCTTTCATCCAACGTCCTCAAGAATTTTTGGCATCATTACACTCCACTCTCATCCAAGGATGGCCAGGAAGAATATTTTTTCCATTGTTCTTATGCTAGTCCTCTTGTTGTTCATAGGTTTGCCTCGTTTATATCTCGTTTTTTTATAAATATTCAACTCTAAAATCAAATATAAACATATATATCTCATTGCCATGCACATATCTTTCTGCTTTCTCTATATTTAAGACAAGTCAACACATAAAGTCAATACTTATGTTTTTTTGTTTTTTTTAGGTTGTGATATCATGGCTGCCCAAAAACAGTGCTGCACTGAACATTTTGAACTGGGGACCTGCTTGCCAGGTCATGACGATAAAAGACCATCTGGAAAATGCTTCCATTATTGTATAAAGAATTGCCCGAATCAGAAAGGAGGCGTTTGCAAGCTGTGGGGTAACAAGCATCATTGCCATTGCTTGTGTTGATTTTTCTTATGGTATGATCAATAATAAGACAGCAATATCGATCTATTGTTTACACGGGAGGAAACTTCCCCCGATGCAACGATGTCATGATATTTGCTCGCCAATATTTAATTAATTAATTAATAATTTTTTCATGAAATCTATCTTTTTTATATTTGTTATTCTCTGCTGCTATTAAATGCTATCCCCACTCTTTTTTATTGCTATTCACGCCTCAAAGTTTAATGCAGGGATCAAAATAATCCCGTTTGGAGTTCCTTTCTTTACATTTAAATTTCATAACAATTTAAAATGAACTTGATTGATACCAATTCTAAATGATCTAAATGACTGGAATTTTTTATAGTTACCCTATCCAATAAATAATGAATATTTATTAAACCTAACTTAATATGCGTGCGCACGTGTCATGTGCATTTACATATAAAATATTTATATCTGTGGAGTACATTGAATGTAAAATTTAGGACTGTATTGGATTTTCTTCAAATAAAAAGGAGTATATTGACCGGTTGATAATTGGTTATATCAAATCATTTTTTTTACATTCATCTCTAACTTGATATACTCGTAACCATTATCTACACTTGACCTATATCCAGTTTGGGTTAGGTGGAGACTATTCGTGCCTGTTTGGCATTGTGATCCCACCGATTTTTGGCTGAAATTTGATTTTTTTTTCATTTTAAAAACCGGCGATTTGGTGTTTTTAAATTATTTTGATGTGCTGATTTCAAAAATAATTTTAAAAAAATAAAAAAAATATCATTTTGATGTATTTCGGCACGATAAACATTTTGAAAAGCTACCGCAATCGCACTCCCAAACAGGCCTTTCATTTCTTGGATATCCATTAGATTTCCAAAACAACTCAGATACAATACTTTTAATTTTATTAAAAAAATATTTTTTATTTTTCTTCAGCAGGATGAATTCACATGAAGAGTATCACTTATCTAGAAAACAATCTTACTATTTCATTTTTTTTTTAAATAATAATATAACGGATCAACATTTCAATGTGCACTAATACATGTCGCTAGGATTGAACAATAAAATAACTATTTTGTCATTCTCAAACAAAATCATTGAACCGGCTATTGACAGTGAAAGGATTTAGGTATTTACACGTGGCGAATGATGGGAGTGATAACGGCAAGGCCAGCCCCCTAAGGGATATTCAGATGAGGACTATAGAGATGGATTTGATGGCAGAGGAGGTGGATAGATTTATTTTTATGGTAAAATTGTAATAACTAATCTAAAGAGTATTTTAGCCATTAAATAAAAAAAATATTATTTTTATTATTTTCTTACAAAGATATTAAATATTGCTGAATATAAAGTCAAGGATACAAACTATAATTTTTTTTAAATCTGTATAAGCAAAGTATAATATTGACTAAAGTTCATGATGATAGTGTTATTTATTTATTTATTTATTTTTAGTAGTGATTTTAAAAAACACATTATTATGGCCCACGGAGACTGAAGATCAATTTATTATGTAACGGTACACAGCCGCAGCTGAACGTGTAATTAGACAGCATATTCAACGGCCACGATCCGGTCTATGCATGCCGTTTGTGGTCCCTCTTGCCTCTCTTTCCATGAGTTCTTTGAAGTCAGCTTTAGACGGTGTTTGTTTCTTGGAATTCACTTTTCGAAAAAATCACTTTCCAAACTTTTCTGTATTTGTTTATCTTCTGGAAAGTTAGTTAACGGAAAACACTTTCCGGTCAACGGAAAACACTTTCCAGTCAAAGAAAAATTTGGCTTGGTTTTCAGGAAAGTGTTTTCCGGAAAATTTGGGCGGAAAACACTTTTTGAAAGTTGTGAAAAATTTAGAAATGTCATTATTTACTGATTATATCAAATTTGATCCTCAAACTTTTGATTGCTATATATAATTTGTTTTTGAATATTTATTTTTCAATTCCATCTCTTAAAATTTAATTTTTATATTAATTTTGGTCCTTATTTTTATAATTACTATTTGCTTTTTTCTTATCATTTTTTTATTGAAATTTTTTATCTATCAAATTTGGTCCTCATTTTTTTTATTGTTACTTATTTTATTTGAAATAATTTATGAAATGTTAATTATTATTATTTTAATTTATTCACCTTTCATTTTTTTAAAATTTTTAGATTTGATCTCTATTATTTTGATTATTATTTATTTTATTTGAGATAATTTATGAAATTATATTTTTTTTCAATTTCATTCTCATTCAACTTTTTTAATTTGTAAGATTTGTTCCTCATTATTTTAATAAACTTGAAAAAAAATTAATTTATTAATAAATTATTTTCCAGTTCATTTTCCATAACACAAACAAACACTGGAAAGTGTTTTCCAGTTCATTTTCCATAACACTGCCAAATATTGGAATTCACTTTTCAGGAATTCACTTTCCAAAAATAAATCACTTTCCAGCAAACAAACGGGGCCTTAGAAGCATCGAAAGAAAAAGGTTAAGCCTTGCTTCAGTCCTAAACTATACCAACTATTTCAATCAAATCCCTGTACTAATTTCTTAATCAATCACCCCCACGTCTCAACCTTTCCTTAATCATCCCCTCGCTTCTTTTTGTTATTGCGGAAATTAAAAAATAGAATTATCAGCATAAGGCTAGTTATGGTTGTTTTTTCTCTAAAAACAATACAAGATAAAAACTAAATTCACATGGTTTGACGAGTTTTTCCATCATTAATATGGTTAGATATTTAGGTTTACTAAAGGATTTATGGAATCAAATAACTATTTTGGCCTTCTTTTGAATCCCCGAAGATGGATTATAATTTATAGGGTATTTTTCTGGAAAAACCAATATGCGATTGAAATACAGCTGAGCTGCCAAGGGTGTGATTGGAAAACAATAGTGTTGGGGGTTGATTGATAGATTATATGTAATCTCGAGGGTCAAATTGAAAGCTACCAAAAAAAGCAAAACCATAAAGGAAAAGAGTATCAAATCCAGTCCAAATTCACTAGCCCCAAAAAGCCGAAACAAAACAACCCAATCGCTCTCTCAAAAACCATGGCATATCCCGGCGAGTCTATCCGAGATCCGACGGGATATTCCTTCCCTGTAATCAGCAACACAGACCCTAGAGTCCCACTCCTGAACCTCTCAACAGTTTGTACGAGAATGGATTCCCTCCAGCAATTCCTGTCAGAATCAGTCAACAACAACACTTTAATCAGAAAAGATCAAATGGACATGGTGTCTTCTGAGATCTCCTCAGCCATACATCAAACCATCGTCAACGCTGCTGCTCTTCTCTCTTGTAGCAGCAGTAGCTCACATCCCTCTATGCCTCTGCCGCCGGTTGAAAGTACTGCGATTAAAAAGGGCCAAGTTTTGAGGGTAGAAAGTAGAGAAGCCAACGACGACACCGAAGCGATAGAGCTAGATGCGGTCGAGCTGCTAGCCGAACATGTTCATTTTTGTGATATTTGCGGAAAAGGGTTTAAAAGAGATGCAAACTTGCGTATGCATATGCGTGCGCATGGGAATGAGTTCAAAACCCTTGAGGCACTTGCGAAGCCAGATAAGGTTGATAAAACAATATCAGCCTCCTTGGCGGGGAAGACAAAGTTTTCTTGCCCCTTTGAAGGTTGTAATAGGAATAAGAAACATAGTAAGTTTAAGCCTTTGAAGTCTGTGATTTGTGTAAGAAATCATTTTAAGAGGAGTCATTGTCCGAAGATGTATTCGTGTAATCGGTGTAATAATAGGAGTTTTTCGGTTGTTGCGGATCTGAAGAGTCATTTGAAGAATTGCGGGGAGTCTAGGTGGAAGTGCTCTTGTGGGACTAGTTTTTGGAGGAAGGATAAGTTGTTTGGTCACATGGCTTTGTTTGAAGGACATATGCCTGCTGTTGTTGGCGAAGTGGCGGGGAGTAAGGCCAAGGGGTTGGTAGTTGGCGGCCCGGTGGCTATGGAGAAGGATGAAGAAGAAGAAGAATCAGTTATTAAGGGTGATGATTTGGTTGACAATGAGTTTTTTGAGGGATTTCTTAATGGATTTGGTTCCATGGAAGAATATAACTTGCAGGATATATGGAATCTCCTTTAGGTGGAATTGAGGGGTTTTGTGGTTTCAGGCAGTGATGGATGGATCAAGTATATTTTCTGTGTTTCTTGATGTTGGTTATGGTGTTTGTATATGTTTATATCTATTCTTTGTAACAATAAGCTAGATTACCAGCCTTGTAGTTCAGATTTTAGAACACTATATTTTTGCAGTAGCTATGACTTAGTTATTTCTAGCAATAACTTCTGTATCACCTCTTATTTCCAATAAAAGTTCCATCTTTTTTACTCATCTTCTGCTGTCATTAGCAATTGATTAACTAACCCAGTTGCATTTACACATGTGAATTCTTACTCTAACTCACATGCCTTGATCGTTTTAGTTTTAGATTACATTGGTTACTATGCTTGTATGGTTGGCAGGTTCAACTCAACTTTGGTATTGAAGGTGAGGGCTTTCAGTTGAGAAATGGTCTAAACATGAAATTCTGGAGGAAGTGAAATTTAACAAGATTCGTGCTGATCATAGATCAGTGTTAATTGTCTTAAAATTCTGTGCTAATTCAGTTTTGATGAAATCAGAGTGAAGCTTCTGTTTTCTATCTACTAGGATAAGATATTTCAGGTTAAATCAAACCAAAGTTCTGGTTTGTTGACCTGGAAAACACGGTTCAGAAGTTGTGCAGTTGATTACGTGACTGGCATCCATTGCGGATTATATTTCTTTCGAAAGTGTTTTAAATTCAAAAATGCATAATATTTTTATATTTTTTAAAAATTATTTTTTACAATGGAGCTAATATTAAAAGGGTTTTCTCTCCCCTTGCACCTGGATCTCTCTTTCCTGGAAGAGGGTTATCTTTTTGAAGAACGAGGCATCTCCTCTTTCCATGAGAAAGCACATGAATTAAGGTGGCTGGGTTGTTGGCTTCCAATTCTTTAAACAAAATTTACAATATTAAAACGCAATTTAGCATCCGAGAAAGTGGCGATAGATTCCACTGAAAGTTATACTTCATCTTGATCGAATTCCTTGCACAGTCACCCCCATCAAGTTCTTGTCCGTTGAATTTTCAGTATCTTGAGCTGACCATTGCTATCAGCTACTGCAACAACTATTTTCTGAGTTCCCTTATGGCGCCTGGTCACACGTTTCAACTCAATCCTAGGGCTTGAGATATATACAACTCGAGCTCCTTCAAGCTTTGCTATCGGATTCACCGAGAGATCTAAAAAAAACTTGTGAACATCAGTAATGTCAAAGCCAGACAAGGTGTCATGATGTGATATTTTAGTATTAAAAATATTATTTTAATAAATTTACTACTTTGAAAACAATTGCGAAGATGCTTAGAAACACTCTGTTAGATACTTCGATGATTGATTTGCTCTGTACCCCTGTTCAGTTCTCCTCTGCACAAAGACCAGCAAAGCAAGAACATCGTCAAGGTATCAATAGGAGAACTCAAATCATGGACTTCTACATGATTCCCCCCCCCCCCCCTTTTTTTTTTCTGTATCTCCCATTTTATTATTTGTATAAAGCCAGCCACCTTCATATTTTTTAATTTCGGTGAAATGAACCTTGCTTCAAAGTCCATATTCTGATTCGGTCAACACGTCCTGATCACCACCACAAAAAAAAAAAACCTTGCACGTCTTCAGCTTCTAGGTCACATTTCAGGTTATAATGGACCAACGCCACAGTATAACAACAGCTTAAGAATGGATTAAAGAAGGTTATTTTTTCCCAGGAAATTCAGTTATCATTACTCCCAGGGGAGGATTGTACAATTTTTTGTGTGGGGTTCATAAACAAGGAAACTTGACCAATTAAAAATAGTCACGCGGCATTAAAAATATTCTAATTACTTTATTTTGTTTAATTACAAAATAAAATAAAATAAAACAAAACAGGCAAATATAAGATTTAGCCATGAATACAAGGTCTCTTCAAATAAAAATTAATTAATAAAATGATGCAATATGTTATTGACTTCTAACGAAAGGTGTGTTTTTAGTCTTTCATTGAGGCTTCATTTGCATGAAAAACACTTTCTAACACGTTTAACAATGGAGGGGCGTGAGAAGTCGCACATAGTAAAGCTGTCCTTGCTATTTCTTTCAACCTCCTCCTCCTCCTCTTCAGCTAGTAAATGTGGCGGCGGAGGCAACTCCGACTCCTCCTGCTCCCACTCTTCAATGTTCATATTGTGAATAAGATAATCCACACCTGCCATAGCTAAAGCCTCCATCGATGCTGACATGATTTCTAGCACTCAAATATCTAGAATCTCTCTTCTCCTCTGGTTTCCGGCCTTGAGATTTTTTCTTCCCTTGAGAATGATCAAGATTTCTCGTACAATATTGATGATTGTACCTGCTTGCTACATTCGGAGCATATATATAGAGAAACAAATTCTTTAATTTCAAAGATCACAGGTAAATTGAGAGAACAATTCAAATATAATGTATAATAGTCGTCGGCTTTGAACAGGAAAGTGGAGAAAACATGGCGAGGTTTGGAATAACAAGCGGAGCAACATTCTCGTGATCATCTTATCAACCACAGACTCCAGGTGCTGATGCAATTCTTTCTTCCAAAGATGTCAGGCATGATCAATGGCAGCCCTCATGAGAGCTTGATATATATATATATATATATATAGCTAATTAACCACCATTTCCTTCAAACATAAACTCCAAGAAAGAGGATCGACCGTCTTCACGTGAAAGCAAGAAGAACAATTATGGGATAATTACTGGGATTCTGTATTTGTGGTGTAGAACTTGGAAAGCGTTGCTTTATTCCATATTTGCATGCGTAATGGAGCAAATTAAGGAGATGCTTGTCAAAGGGTAGACCTCATGCTCTTGAACACTTGATTTTCTTGTGATCAGAAACTTGCGTACATGATGAGTCTATAATCCCCCATGGGAAACCCAAGCTCCGCTTTTACAATAAGAGCAGGATTGTTTTTGTGTTTTATTTTTTTTCATTTAAATTTTAGTGATTGTAGGTGTTTATTTTGATATGTTGATATAAAAGTAATTTTTTTAATTAAAATATATTTTAAAAAATAACAATTACTACAGTCTCAATTATTTCTGGAATGTTGAATGAATAACTATATCCGTAAACTAGAATTGTGAATAGTGATGAAGTTATGAAAAACCTTAGTTTGTGTTTAGTGTCTATTTCACATTATATTTAAAAAGAGTTTTGGAGGGGGGAAAATTATTATTTTTTATTTTAAATTAATTTATTTTTATTTTTAAAAACATTTAAAGAAAACAATCTCAATAACAACAAACATACAATTAGACTTTTCACAGGCGTGATTTGGAGGGAAATCATGTAAAGATACAAGAGAGTTAAGAACATATGAAGGTATATTTATGGATGTTGAGTATTTTGTGTGAACTTGTTAGATTTTTAAATAGTTATTTATGATTTTTAAGATTGTTGTATGGTTATTAAATAAAATGATGAGCTCTTAAATGATCTAATAGAGTATTAATATTAAAATCTTATTAGTTAACTTTGAGAAATAATTTTTTATTAAATAACTTCACATTTGATAGATTTTTTTTAAAAAAAAATCGATCATCTCTCTGCCTTTAACAATATATTTTGTTCTATCAAAACTTATATAGAACACTTAAAAGGGGTTAAAAATTAATATAATTTTCTTAATTAATTCACATCCGAGATTTCAATCTTTAAAGAGTTTTACTATGGATTTAGGTATGATATTTCTTAAGGCTTTCTTTATTGTAAAATCATGGGCATTAAGATTTTATTTGATTGTTTACGTTTACAATTAGATAATTGATTGCATGTGGTATCCAAGTCAGATTTAGAAAATCATGTTTTTCTATTTAAAAATAGTGTTTATCTTAATCTTCATGAACCTAGATTTTAATTAATTAGAGGAATTTATTTTATTTCTCTATTGCTTATTATAATGATTTTTATATGAATTGATCGAGAGAATATTATTATTTATATTTTTATGATTGATGATAAAGTAGAATTGGTTTTCCATGCACCATATATAGAACCTAGCTTTGTTTTCAAAAAATACATTCCATCATTAATATGGTTGTTTTTTAAATAGGAGAACTCAAATCATGGACTTCTACATGATTCCCCCCCCCCCCCCCCTCATGTTTATTTTATTTAAATTTCGGTGAAATGAACCTTGCTTCAAAGTCCAAATTCTGATTCGGTCAACATGTCCTGATCACCACCACAAAAAAAAAAAAAAAAAACCTTGCACGTCTTCAGCTTCTAGGTCACATTTCAAGTTATAATGGACCAACGCCACAGTATAACAACAGCTTAAGAATGGATTAAAGAAGGTTATTTTTTCCCAGGAAATTCAGTTATCATTACTCCCAGGGGAGGATTGTACAATTTTTTGTGTGGGGTTCATAAACAAGGAAACTTGACCAATTAAAAATAGTCACGCGGCATTAAAAAGATTCTAATTACTTTATTTTGTTTAATTACAAAATAAAATAAAATAAAACAAAACAGGCAAATATAAGATTTAGCCATGAATACAAGGTCTCTTCAAATAAAAATTAATTAATAAAATGATGCAATATGTTATTGACTTCTAACGAAAGGTGTGTTTTTAGTCTTTCATTGAGGCTTCATTTGCATGAAAAACACTTTCTAACACGTTTAACAATGGAGGGGCGTGAGAAGTCGCACATAGTAAAGCTGTCCTTGCTATTTCTTTCAACCTCCTCCTCCTCCTCTTCAGCTAGTAAATGTGGCGGCGGAGGCAACTCCGACTCCTCCTGCTCCCACTCTTCAATGTTCATATTGTGAATAAGATAATCCACACCTGCCATAGCTAAAGCCTCCATCGATGCTGACATGATTTCTAGCACTCAAATATCTAGAATCTCTCTTCTCCTCTGGTTTCCGGCCTTGAGATTTTTTCTTCCCTTGAGAATGATCAAGATTTCTCGTACAATATTGATGATTGTACCTGCTTGCTACATTCGGAGCATATATATAGAGAAACAAATTCTTTAATTTCAAAGATCACAGGTAAATTGAGAGAACAATTCAAATATAATGTATAATAGTCGTCGGCTTTGAACAGGAAAGTGGAGAAAACATGGCGAGGTTTGGAATAACAAGCGGAGCAACATTCTCGTGATCATCTTATCAACCACAGACTCCAGGTGCTGATGCAATTCTTTCTTCCAAAGATGTCAGGCATGATCAATGGCAGCCCTCATGAGAGCTTGATATATATATATATAGCTAATTAACCACCATTTCCTTCAAACATAAACTCCAAGAAAGAGGATCGACCGTCTTCACGTGAAAGCAAGAAGAACAATTATGGGATAATTACTGGGATTCTGTATTTGTGGTGTAGAACTTGGAAAGCGTTGCTTTATTCCATATTTGCATGCGTAATGGAGCAAATTAAGGAGATGCTTGTCAAAGGGTAGACCTCATGCTCTTGAACACTTGATTTTCTTGTGATCAGAAACTTACGTACATGATGAGTCTATAATCCCCCATGGGAAACCCAAGCTCCGCTTTTACTATAAGAGCAGGATTGTTTTTGTGTTTTATTTTTTTCATTTAAATTTTAGTGATTGTAGGTGTTTATTTTGATATGTTGATATAAAAGTAATTTTTTTAATTAAAATATATTTTAAAAAATAACAATTACTACAGTCTCAATTATTTCTGGAATGTTGAATGATAACTATATCCGTAAACTAGAATTGTGAATAGTGATGAAGTTATGAAAAACCTTAGTTTGTGTTTAGTGTCTATTTCACATTATATTTAAAAAGAGTTTTGGAGGGGGGAAAATTATTATTTTTTATTTTAAATTAATTTATTTTTATTTTTAAAAACATTTAAAGAAAACAATCTCAATAACAACAAACATACAATTAGACTTTTCACAGGCGTGATTTGGAGGGAAATCATGTAAAGATACAAGAGAGTTAAGAACATATGAAGGTATATTTATGGATGTTGAGTATTTTGTGTGAACTTGTTAGATTTTTAAATAGTTATTTATGATTTTTAAGATTGTTGTATGGTTATTAAATAAAATGATGAGCTCTTAAATGATCTAATAGAGTATTAATATTAAAATCTTATTAGTTAACTTTGAGAAATAATTTTTTATTAAATAACTTCACATTTGATAGATTTTTTTTTAAAAAAAATCGATCATCTCTCTGCCTTTAACAATATATTTTGTTCTATCAAAACTTATATAGAACACTTAAAAGGGGTTAAAAATTAATATAATTTTCTTAATTAATTCACATCCGAGATTTCAATCTTTAAAGAGTTTTACTATGGATTTAGGTATGATATTTCTTAAGACTTTCTTTACTGTAAAATCATGGGCATTAAGATTTTATTTGATTGTTTACGTTTACAATTAGATAATTGATTGCATGTGGTATCCAAGTCAGATTTAGAAAATCATGTTTTTCTATTTAAAAATAGTGTTTATCTTAATCTTCATGAACCTAGATTTTAATTAATTAGAGGAATTTATTTTATTTCTCTATTGCTTATTATAATGATTTTTATATGAATTGATCTAGAGAATATTATTATTTATATTTTTATGATTGATGATAAAGTAGAATTGGTTTTCCATGCACCATATATAGAACCTAGCTTTGTTTTCAAAAAATACATTCCATCATTAATATGGTTGTTTTTTAAATAGGAGAACTCAAATCATGGACTTCTACATGATTCCCCCCCCCCCCCCCCCCTCATGTTTATTTTATTTAAATTTCGGTGAAATGAACCTTGCTTCAAAGTCCAAATTCTGATTTGGTCAACATGTCCTGATCACCACCACAAAAAAAAAAAAAAAAAACCTTGCACGTCTTCAGCTTCTAGGTCACATTTCAAGTTATAATGGACCAACGCCACAGTATAACAACAGCTTAAGAATGGATTAAAGAAGGTTATTTTTTCCCAGGAAAATTCAGTTATCATTAATCCCACGGGAGGATTGTACAATTTTTTGTTTGGGGTTCATAAACAAGGAAACTTGACCAGTTAAAAATAGTCACGCGGCATTAAAAAGATTCTAATTACTTTATTTTGTTTAATTACAAAATAAAATAAAACAAAACAAAACAGGCAAATATAAGATTTAGCCATCAATACAAGGTTTCTTCAAATAAAAATTAATTAATAAAATGATGGAATATGTTAGTGACTTGTAACAAAAGGTGTTTTTTTAGTCTTTCATTGAGGCTTCATTTGCATGAAAAACACTTTCTAATACGTTTAACAATGGAGGGGCGTGGGAAGTTGCACAAAGTAAAGCTGTCCTTGCTATTTCTTTCAACTTCCTCCTCCTCCTCCTCCTCAGCTAGTAAATGTGGCGGAGGCAGCTCCTCCTGCTCCTGCTCCCATTCTTCAATGTTCATATTGTGAATAAGATAATCCACACCTGCCATAGCTAAAGCCTCCATCGATGCTGACATGATTTCTAGCACTCAAATATCTCGAATCTCTCTTCTCCTCTGGTTTCCGGCCTTGAGATTTTTTCTTCCCTTGAGAATGATCAAGATTTCTCGTACAATATTGATGGTTGGACCTGCTACACCAGGAGCATATATATAGAGAAATAAATCCTGTAATTTCAAAGATCACGGGTTAATTGAGAGAACAATTCAAATATAATGTATAATGGTTATAGGCTTTGAACAGGAAAGTGGAGAAAAACATGGTGAAGTTTGGAATAACAAGCTGAGCAACATTCTCGTGATCATCTTGTTGATTTGGCGTCTATGTTCAACCACAGACTCCATTGCTGATGCAATTCTTTCTTCCAAAGATGTCAGGCATGATCGTATTTATTGTTAGAGAATAATATAAATCATATTATGAAGTTTTATTTAATAGCTTAAACTTTTAAATGAAATGGTTCCTTAACATGATATCAAAGTTCTATTGACCTAATAGTTACAAGTTCAAATCTCATCACTCTGATTTTATTTGATGAAAAACCAAGCACAAGGAGATGCGGGTCTTTGCAAATTTCAAGACCAAAGAGCTTTCACTTGAAAAAAATATGTTAAAAAATAATATAAATCATATTCTAGAATTTCACCTAACAGCTTAAATTTTTAGATGAGATGATTTTTTTTATCAATAACAGCGCTCGTGAGAGCTTGATATATAGCTAATTAACCACCATTTCCTTCAAACATATACTCTAAGAAAGAGGAAACCAACGTCTTCACGTGGTTTTGGCCTTGAAGAAACAAGGAAATCATATGCCAATAATGTATATAAAAGCATAATGGTACTGAAAGCAAGAAAAATTATGGGATAATTACTGGGATTCTGTGTTTGTGGTGTACAACTTGGAAACCATAGCTTTATTCCATATTTGCATGCGTGATGAAGCCAATTAAGGAGATACTTGTCAAAGGGTAGACCTCATGCTCTTCAACACTTGATTTTCTTGTGATCAGAAACTTACGTGCATGATGAGTCTGTAATCCGCCCATGGGATTGTTTTTGTGTTTTTTTTTTTCATTTAAATATTTTAGTGATTTTAGGTGGTTATTTTGATATGTTGATATAAAAATAATTTTTTTATTAAAATATATTTTAAAAAATAACTATTACTACACTCTGAATTATTTCTGGAATGTTGAATGAATAACTATACCCGTAAACTAGAAATGTGGATAGTGATGAAGTTATGAAAAACTTTAGTATGTGTTTAGTGTCTATTTAACATTATATTTCAGAAGAATTTTGAATAAAAATATTTTTATTTTTTTATTTTAAATTAATTTGTTTTTATTTTAAAAACATTTTAAAAAAATCAATCTCAATAACACCAAACATACAATTAGACTTCTCACAGGCGTGATTTGGAGGGAAATCATGGAAAGATACAAGAGAGTTAAGAACATATGAAGATATATTTATGGACGTTGAGTATTTCGTGTAAAAAAACATATGAGGTTATATTTATGGATGTTGAGTATTTTGAGTGAGCTTGTTAGATTTTTAAATAGTTATTTATGATTTTTAAGACTTTCTTTATTCTAAAATAATGGGCATTAAGATTTTATTTGATTGTTTATGTTTACAATTAGATAATTGATTGCATATGGTATCGGGTCAGATTTAGGAAATCATTTTTTTTTATTTAAAAGTATTGTTTATCTTAATCTTCATGAACCTAGATTTTAATTAATTAGAGGAATTTATCTTATTTCTCTATTGCTTACTACAATTATTTTTATATGAATTGATCGAGAGAATATTATTATTTATATTTTTATGATTGATGATAAAGTAGAATTGGTTTTCCATGCACCATATATAGAACGCTTTTGCTTTCAAAAATACATTCTAGTATAGAACCATTGGAAAAGTACTTTTAAAAAAGATTTGATTTTTTTTATTTTAAATTAAATTTTTTAGTGTTTTTAGATAATTTTGATGTTAAAAATAATTTTATAAAAAAACAATTATTTCAATATATTTTTTAAATAAAAAATATTTTAAAAAATAACCGTAATAATATTTTTAAACACATATTTTTTTTATCTATAAAAAAAAAAAACCTGGAACTGTAACTTAGATTTCAGCGCTGATTAAAAAAAAAGACAAGAAAATGAATCAATCGAAATTCCACGGCGGCAGCAGCAGCTAGAGGCCCACACAGTAGCAGAATCAGGCGCCACTGGAAGCCCAAACCGAGGGGTTGTCCCGCGCGATGCTGGTTGGCAATGGGCAGAGAGCCCATCAGCCCACTGCCAGCAGACTTGAAGCAGAAGAGTTTGTTGGTTGAATTTACAATTATACCCCTGATTCCTTCTTCTTCTTTTTTGGGTATACTTATTACTCTACCCCCTCCACTTATAATTAATTACTCTTGATTTTGTCATTAATAATAATAATAAAAAAAATAATTGTTTAAACACCATGTTTACAATTTGATTTATATTATGACTAGTTTGTTAATCACTAAAATGGTCAAATCATTAAGACAAATGAGTTTCAAATTGTATAATATTCTTTGTTTTCAATTACCCACGAATTTTCTATGCTTATAAATGTCATGATAACTGGTTTTTTTTTGGTAGATTGAAGTTTTAGGATCACTAAAATGTTATTTTTATGACTAATGAACATAATTATTGGTAATCTTATGTGCTATTATCTATGTTTATATATCCAAAGATATTATATGTATTTAATTAGTGTGTGTGTAATTGTCAAATATTCAATTCTTGTTGTGTTTTATCAAATGTAGTGGTGTGATCACTTGTTTTATGTTGTATTTCAAAAGAATTTTTTTAAAAATTGATTTTTTTATTTTAAATTAAAAAAATTGGTGTTTTTAGATTATTTTCATGTGCTGATATAAAAATTAATTTTTAAAAAATAAAAAATATTAATTTAATACATTTTTAAATTAAATAAAAAACATTTTCACAAAAAAAATACCCTTTGACCATACTCCTAAATAAATCAAAAACAACTTCAATCATACTCTCGGACAAACTTCTTTCAACGCATCTTGATCAAGATTTTGCAATACCATGCTGATAACTTCCTCTCTCTTATCATTGATCTTGATCATTAAAGGCTGCCCTTCTTTTCATGTTCATGCATGAGCCCACTGGCCAGTCGCCGAAAGCAACTCACATTACGCAATGATTTAACATTCACTTCATATCAAGAAAAAGTTTCCCGATAAATCTAAAAAAGATAAAAATAAAAGCACCTTTTCATTTAACCAAAGTGCAAAAAAGTGTCCACGTTGATGAACTGGAGCGAACGAGATCACAGAGATAATGTTACCTGCACTTTAACTTCATAAATAAACGTCAGCTATGGCATCACTAGAGAAATGGCCCATCGGTGCAACATAAGCACTCCTGTGACCTTAACCCCCACTTCAGAACACACTTATATATATATATATATATGTATCTGACATTTCCTGATCTTATTCTCGTGTTACAAACACGCAAACAAAAACCCTTGACGCTCAAGTGAAGCCATGCCATCGATTGAAGCTCTAGCAATGGCAGGTGTGGACTGTGTGGAGTGTGGCATCAGCCTCGAAGAGAGGGAGCGTAGAGATACCGAGAAGACTCCGCCGTATCTTCTAGCCGATCAAGGCGAAGGAGGAGCGGAAAATCATCACGAGAAGGATAAGGTGGTGGTGGAGCAATGGCTAGTCAAGAATAAGATGGAAGCATGGCTGAAAGTAGCTGCTCGTCCAGTTTCTAATGTGGCTTCAAATACTGATCAGGGTCGAGAGAGAAAGCCGTGACGTTATGGTGGAAGCTTTCGAATTTATTTCTAGGTGTCTCTATCCTCCGAACGATGTTTTGAAATTATGTTTGACGCCGAGTTAAATAAAATGAGTTTCTTAGGGTTACGCTCTCTCTATATATGTGTGTGTATGCGTGTATTTAATTTGAAGAATTCTGCTAGTATGAAAGGCAGGTTAATTTCATGATGTGATCTTTGCAATAACAAAAAAAAAAAGAAAAAAACCCCAATCAAAGAGTACTAGTTCGTATATTTCTGTGTAAATCCATATAAAATAATTATTGACAATCAAAATTGCGGCAAAATTAAAGTATTTATAACATAAAAGAAATCCAATATAATAAAAAATAATTTTGAAATGTGTGATTGATTTAATTAAAGACTGAAAAAACAATATGATGACACGCAATATATCATAAAATAACGTTTTGAGGTGCTGTGAGATTATTACATACACCACCAATTTGCTGGTTGAATTTGAGTTCAGCCTGAAAGATTTGAATCTTATGGTTTTTGTTTACATGCATAGTATCTAAAATTCACTGATTAAAAGTTTAAAACAAGTCACGGTGATTAAAAGAGGCCTCGATGATGCAGCTGTCTGCCTCAACGCCCAGTTTTCTCATTTTACAGTAAAGTGATTTTGACGTGGAAATGGACTGTTTTGACGGGCATGGATGGTGGTGGCAAAGAGAAGAAGGAGTTTCAGGGGAAGACTTTCTTTACTCGCAACCTTTTGTAGCAGCCACTTTGCTGTGAGAAACTACGTACTCCATGAACAATAAATATACACTTGCAAATAGAAAACATCTGCTTCGAGATTAGTTCTGGGTTTGCTTTCATGGAATTGTGTGACTTCAGATTCATGGTAGCTTGAAAGATACTGAGAAATAATGTTTCTGACTGAGATTGAATACAAGGTTAACTATATAAATTCAAAATATTTAACTTTTTTTATGTTAGATTTCGATCACTGGGTGCATTTTTCTGTCTGCTATTTGGCTTGGCTTCATGGATCCAATTTGCATTTTTCTGCCACTGGTAGTCTCTTGCAACTTGCACAATTTTCTTGTTCGACAATCTTGCCTTCGCAATGCTCCGGCAGGGACCTTGAGAGAGTTTAGTAAATGATTCAGGGAGCTTGTGGTAGTCACCAGTAAAAATTTTGCATCTTGGCACTACTCTTTCCGAGAGCAAAATTTCAGTCACGTAACTGGTAAAACTTTGATGAAGTCTTGGAGCTTATAGGTTCCATTATTATTATTTTCAAAAACAGTGTGCAACAGTTATGAAATTTCGCCGTTGGAATGAAATGGAAATAGACAACCTCCTACCTTTTTGTTATGTATTAGATTTCGTCAAGGGTTGAAATGTCATTTTCATGGGTTAAATAGTAGAGCTGTGATTATGAAACTGAGCCCAAAAAAAGACAAGCTTTCAACTTTTGGGAGTTGTAGAGACCATCTAACTTTGGGAGCAGGACATGGTGGTGAACTTGCATTGGAGGTGGGAGAAACCTTGCAGGTCGCCACTATATAATCAACATCAAAATAGTTTCATCATAGACAAAATGGGAAATCACACAAAGGAAGCCTCTACTTGAGCAACTGTCATAAAAATTATGAAAGCACATTCTTTCCTTCTTTTTTTCATGTATCTGTTTTCATTCGAGGAAAACATCAAGCTGATGAAAAAGGAAATTACATAGTTTAAATGCATCGGGGAATTCGTTACCTCATCTTCCACCAGATAACTCGATAGCAGATTGGTTATAAAGTGAATCTTCTCCCAAGTCAAATCTTCTCTGCAATCTGCTGTGTTCTTCCCTTCTTGTAACTTCAAAATTCTGCCATTCTTCCCACCTTTCAGCAAGCCCCTCTCCTTCTAGCATCCGCACAACCTCTGACATTGCTGGACGGTCCTCCGGTGATGCTTGGGTACAGAGCAGGGCAACTTTTATCATCATCTCCACCTCCTGTATGTTGAAGTTTTTATTTAAGTTGCGATCTACAATAGCATCCAGTCTTTTCTCCCTCTCCAGCTTCTTGACCTACATAATAACCACCCGGAGAAGAATTACTGGCAAGTCTGAAAGTTGCATGACATGAAGATTAAAACATGCTAGAAAGAATAGACATCTGCAAATGATGTCCTGACTCCATCCACATCATAGTTTCATTGGATTTTTGAAATTTGATCCATCAAAAAAATAGATAATAAATGTGGCGTCAAGAGAGACATGCATGCAAAGCAACCAAAAAACGATAACGGATCACTGTAACTATCTAGGTTATCTTACATGGTCAAGCAATAGGACATCATCTTCTTCTTCCAGGCGTGAAAAGTCAATTGCCCGTTGACCTGTAACAAGCTCAAGAAGCATTATCCCGTACCCAAAGACATCAGTCCTTCCAGATGACTTGCCGGTGGACAAGTATTCTGGTGCTATGTGGCCCATTGTCCCGCGAACTTGAGTAGTCACATTTGTCTTTCTCACATCCATCAGCTTTGCAAGGCCAAAATCACCAACAACTGCTTCAAAATCTTCATCAAGTAGTACATTAGCTGCTTTCACATCACGATGAATAATTTTAGGATTGCAATGCTCGTGAAGGTATTCCAGCCCACGCGCTGCACCTAAGGCCACTCTTTTTCTGGTTGTCCAATCTAAAACAGGCTCCTCAGGTTTACGCTCTGCAGATCAGGATCAAAGATTAAACCTCACTCGAAATTTATTCCACAGAAAAAATTATAGAATAATACATTAGCCTATAATTTATATAACTCTATTGCTATTTGGATGTTCAAATGAATCATGCTTATAAAATTGGGAATCAAATTCTCTCACTCTGATGGAAACAAAATCAGGTCAGGTTCCAAATCTCACTGCTTATTTTGCATTCAACAATTTAAAAAATGTGAGAAAAATATTATATCAAATGATCATATATATAAATATATATTCAAAAAAATGAGGAAAAAGAACATGAGAGAATACTCGGATGCGGATAATTGAATAAAAGAGTTAAATATGCTAGCAATTCCTATCAAAATCCTGTGCATAAATAACTAATACCTCTTAGTCGATAGGCCACGCTTAAATTCTGCATGAATGGATACACCAAGAGGCGTTCTGTTGTCGTTGTGCAAAACCCTATTAGACGTAATAGGTTCCTGTGAACAGCTACACTTATCATCTCAACTTCACGTTGGAATGCTGCATCACCCCCAGGACTTTCAAAATCAGTTAGACGCTTCACGGCAACTTTGGTATTATCAGCAAGCACTCCCTTATAAACTTTTCCAAATCCTCCTTGTCCAAGGATATTTCCCTCACTGAAGTTGTCTGTGGCAAGCTGCAATTCCCTCCATGCAAATCGTTTTAACTGGCCAAATGCTATTCTTCGATCCACTTCACCTAAGCAAATGGTAAGAAGGCATTCAGAAAAAAATAAAGTGAAGAAAAATGTTAATACATTTTGTATTAATTCTCAAACTTTAATGATTTCTAGACAAGAGAACATATGTTTTTCTTTGTGTGCGAATAATTTAAGAAGTTGCACCAATCAATCACAAATAAACACACATATAAGATTTCCATTTTTAGTCACAAGAGGAATTGTTCATTGAAATAGAAGAGTTTTCAGGCAGACTGGGTTTTTGAACAGTTTAAACCTTAGACAAATTATCTGAATCGCTGTAGGATGGCTATAAGTATGAGAGTTCAATTCGTGATGAGATGCAATGATTTTTACTAAAATCCATCCAGATGAAAGTACTTATGTAATACCTATAATTGCAAAAAGTTACACCACACGTTACAACAAATATCCCAAAGTTATCAAAGATTAAAACAATACATGCAATGTTACGAGTTTTTCTGCTTGTTTGACCTCATTATATATCAATTATTAGGCAAGGGAAAAAAATTAATAAGATAAAATCAAGATAGAATTCAGCCAACCTCATCTCTTTGCATTGCAGTCTAGTTTGTTGATGTGCTCTTTTAAGCTAAATTTTCAACAACTATCGTAATAGGATTTTTTATTAAATAGAGGGAAGCTCATTTTTATTCTTCTCGTAACATGTTCATGACTGGCTGTAGTTAAGATGAGTGGATGAGGTTGCATTAGGCACAAATATGAACCCATAGCAAGTGGCTAGAAGAGATGTATGTTACATCCACTCATCAAACACTAACTAACAAATGGAAAATATATTCCAATAATACACTTCAGTTACAGGAAAAATAAGTGCCAATGTTAGACAGTAGTCTAATCCGATGTTCTTAAAGCATGATCTATTATCTCTATTTATTTCTGTGCATGTAGCAGCTAGTAGAAGCAATGCAATTATTTGCTATGTGCTTAAAGGCAACTCAAACCTGGAACATCTACAAATATTTCACGTTTGTATCCTCTGAGTCTACCCTTGTAAACAAAAAACAGCAAGCTTCCAAACAGAAAGAGAATTGCAAGTCCGGCAACAACTCCAACTGTAATTCCAATCTTTGACTTATGTGAATCACCTGACAACAGATGAGAGGATTAGCAATTAGCTTCAAGAAAACATAACTTCAGCCAGTGTTGCTCAAAAAACATCTCCAATAAATCAAAACAACAGGTACAATTACCTGAATCACTACTATAAGATTCACAGAGATGCAAATTCTGCCCATCACAATTTAAGTGGTTTCCTGTAAAACTGAAATAATTGACAGAAACTCAAATTAAGTTAAATTTTGACAGTTACATGACACAGCACAGAGATGTGTGCGCACACAACCATGAAAGAAACAAAAAAGAGTTTAAATGAAAACATTAGGAGTTGAAATAGCACTAATTCAATATTCGTTCATACTTGTATTTAGGAATTTGGAATAAACGATTAGGAACTTGACCACTGAGATTATTTGAATCGAGCAGACTGCAAAGAAAATTTCACCCATGCAATCAAAATCTTGAAAAACTGCCAAGGAATATAAAGCTGTATGATTCTAGAGTGAAAATGTGGGACTGTAAGAACAATTTAAGAATATCCCAATCTGGAGTCAACAGACAGCTCTGTTATCCTGTATCATCTAGGTATATTAAACAGGACACCATCACTTACACATTGATTAAGTTTTGAAGGCCAGCAAGTGATTCAGGGATAGCTCCACTGAGATTGTTTTGACTCAATGTCCTGCTTGCATGATAAGAAAATCTTATCCATCACAATGAAGTTTGTAAACATGTAGAGATATATATCTCATATACTTCTAAAGACAAGGGGAACAGAGGGTATCACTTACAAAAATTGTAGCTTTTTAAGATCACCCAGGGACGATGGTATTTCACCACTTAAACGATTATTTTCCAAATCTAAGCTGGTCAAATTTGACAAATTTCCTAACTCTTTTGGTATCCCACCAGTTATGCCATTCCCTTTCAGTGTTCTGCATGATAAATGCAATCTAGTATATATTAGTATCCAATTTGAATATTTAAAATCAACACCCTAAAAAGCCATCCAAAGGGAGGTAACTTGAAGCTTTATGAAACACTAATAAAAATTTCTTGTCAACAAAATCAATTACCTTGAAAGCCATCCTAAGTTTAATGTGAAAACATTTTCAACATGTATATATCTATTAAAGAATCTGAGGGTATTATGTCATGGGCATGTTCATGTTCATGTCCATTGGTGATATAGATGCAGTGTGTGAGTATGTTAGCATGCACATGAGATAGGGGAAGGAGTCAAACCAATAGATGAAAGTAAAAAAAGCAAGGGTTGTCGTTGTAATGCAGGGCTGAGAAAGAGACAAATCCTAGAAAGTGATTAAAAAAAGGAGAGGAGAAAAAAAGCTACGGTTCAGGAAAAGTTGCTTTGGAACACCTCGAACAGCTGTAATGCCATGACCCAAATGAAGTGATTACCATAGATGGAAATTCTGAACTGGGAAGGTTTCTCTCCCACCACTCCAAAGGAATAAAATGCCAAACTGACTGACCATCAAAAGTCCAAAAGGGTGAACGATCTCTTTCCCACAATTACTAGTGAAGTAGTATATACACTCTAATCATATGGCCTTATACAATTAGAACAATCCATTCCACAATAATAAATTTCCTCTCGCACCCTATGTTGTATTTATTATATACTTAGCTTGACAATTTCCCAGAAAATCCCAAAGGTCCCAAAGTGATCCAACTTTTGACATCTCATCCTTCTGGCAATCTTAGTGTTTGGTGAGGCAAAGTCAAAGCTTATGATAGGGATTAGAGAGCATATAGTAACACATATCAAAGAGAACACATAGTTTCAGCTTTCAGATAGCAGAATATATGGTTAAAGTCACAAAGCTGTTTACAAGACAGGTTCACGTTCCCACATCAGAGCACGGTTATTATACCCAGCTTGGGACACAGCCAATCCTGCCCCTAGCTGGGTTTAGAAGAAAGTCAACTTGGAGTTGAGTGGGTCAATGCGCAGCGGTCAAAACCCAATTTGACTTTACAAAAAATCTTCAAAACAACATCGGTTTTAAATTTTTTTACAAAACAAATAAAAATGACCTAGGTTAACCCAGGAGTTGGGCCAAGTCATGGACCAAACCAGGTTTAAATACTTAGCTTCGGAGTAATATCACCAAGACAATTGAAGGTTAGTTTCTGTGGCCATTTTTAACATTAGACCTTCAAGGTCAGGAGAAGGGGAAAGAAAGGCTGGATCCTTGACAATAACAATTTCTTAAGCAGCATTAATCAATAGTTTATGTAACTCCATTAGAAATCCTGCATTGTTGGAAATTTTCTTTTGCAAGTGTGCATGCAGGGGGTTAGCATCTCGTGTGTGATTCAAGTTTTTATCATTTCTGATTAAGATCCACAAAATTGCTTTGAGAATGAATTGCACCTGCTTTGGAAAAGAAAAAAGGAATGAAAAAATTGCCCTCGCAAAAACCAAATTCATCAAGAAAGTAAAATTCTGTGCTCACTACAACAAACACCATACATACAGTGTAGTGAGAGTACTTAGAGCTCCGATCTTAGGAGACAAGATCCCAGAACAGTTGATGCCAGATAGCGTTCTGCAAACAGGTAAGATATAAGTATACCCAATGTGTAAGATAGCATGTAATTCAACTAAAGGACATAATATTGATGGAACACTTATTTTATACGTATTTTTAATCTGTAAATGGCTGAAAGGGGAGGTAAAAAACACATTAAAGAAAACATACACAGAAATGACATTATTGCTTTTGTCACAGATAACATTCGACCAAGTGCATGGATTAACTTGATTCTGGTTCCAATCTGTCAATAGATTGTTTGGAATATTCATGGAAAGCTTCAATGCATATAGGGCAACTCCTGTAATCAAAAGTATTAGTTACCATCTAATCAGTTTATCATCTTAGCCTGTTCAATCAGTACAGAAAAAGGTAACTTGCAATAGCTTAGTGCAAAAATAAAACCATAGAAGAGGATGAATGACAGCATTCTTAATTTACATTGAATGTTTATTATATTCAATTAATCATCAAGTTCACATCTATTTACATCTAAAAAATGTGCACACACTAGTGGGGACACCAGACCCAAGACATGATTTATGCACTCATATGATCATAGACAATGGAGGGTAGCCCAAACCATTGAGAGATTGGGTTTTAGTTTATGTTTTTGGTTTAATTTACTCGAACTTTTAGTTGAGGTTTCATAATTAGATTTAATTTGTTGGGTTTGATTTAGCTATTGTTAGGTACTCTATTTATTAGGCTATAAGCCCAATTGTTTATTATAGGTAGGGTTTTTGTATTTATATACTATTTTTCTAAATGTTAGACTAATGAATGGAATAAAAATTGCAAAGTTGTATATTTTTTCAAAACCCTGTACTTTCTCTATCTCCGTTTTTTCTTCTCTTTCTTTAGCTTGTTCTTCTTAGCTTATTACTTCGTCTGCAAATCTTTTTTTCCCGCATCACACATTCAGAGAGAGGTCATATTATCAGACAAATGGTCATGTATTGAGCTCACCCCTTCAACCACATAAGGATTTTAATACTTTAGCCCTTTCATCCTTCCCACATAAATGCAGCATATAAAGATATTCTCAAAAACAAGAAATACAGATAACAGGAATGACATCAGTCCAGATGTTTGTAGAATTACGTAAGTGTCAGATCAATTTGGAGACAAAGATTTGAACAGATTGTGGTTTGCTTCATCTATCATTGTCTTAATGATGTCAAAATGGCCACGTCAAGCAAAAACAGCAACTTAGCTTATCAGAGAAGGAACACAATACCTTGCGAGTCAGACAATACAAAGGATTGCAAATAAGCCAATATTAAAGCTGCAAAAAACAGCTCCATCTTCAATGACATCAACCCAGGTGCTCAATCCATCGAAACACACAAACCCATGTGAAGATAGAAGTAAATTCCATCTGTGCAAAAAATCATCGTTTTGAGTCATAAATGTTCGGATTACAAGATAGTGAATGCACTGGGGGAGAGTTCACTCATACACAAGGAAAAAATTAAGCAGATCAAGCAGCATACACTCTAGCATGGGCAGATCTTTTGCTAACAAGGAAAGGCCCGCAAGTTCACTCATACTTGTTCATAAGATGATTATGAATGAGCTTAACTGCCCTGTTGCTTCCATAAACAGATGTTTACAATTCCATTGTCACCAAAAAACAAGGTGTATGTAACAGTAATCTTTCCACGCAATCATTCTAACTGTTGGACGAGAGTTTTTGAAGCCATTGCCAGGGGGGGGAAAGTACCATCAGTCAAAACAAAAACAGGGAGGCAATCACAACAGGGTTGGGGGGCTTATGACTTCAAATAATATCTATCTAGAAATAAACAGGAGTTGACTAATTTAAATCATTTTTTCACATAAAAACTCAAAATTGCAATTAAGCCAATGACTGTTCTCTCAGGTCATAACATAATATTGATGGAATATAACTAGTGCCAGATAAAATCAAGCAAAGTATAATTTCCATTTCTCATGAAAACTTCCTCAAATTCCAGAAGAAGATGCAAAAAATCATCCAAATACAACTCTAAATCAATTAACTATGGATTTTAGCACTTCATAACAATTAAACAGAAGAGAAAACAATAATAAAAAAAAAAGACGCATGAACATACATAATACAAAACATTATTGGGTCTTTCAATTTAAGCCTAACCATACTATTGAATTCAAAAATATGCTAACATATTCTCATAAACCAAACAAAGCTTCAAGCTTAGGAACCAAAACAGAAGAACCCAGACCCGGAAAAACATACCCAAAAAAGAAAAAAGAAGACGTACCAGATTCATGAAATGAGCACATAAACCACGAACTTGAAAAAACACAAAGGCACCTCCTCTAAGAGAAAAAAGAACCAAACTTTATGCGGAGGAATTATCAAAAAGGTAAAGTGCTTAATGGGATTTAAGAAAGCGAATCATAGCTGGGGCTTCTATCCGCTTTGGCCAAACTATCAAAGCGGGTCTGTGTGCTTGTTCCACTGACACATGCGTGTTTTTAACAGCTAGAATCTAGAAAGAAAGTAGTGTCTTTTTGCTATCTCTGCGCTGGTTATTTTGTTTCCAGGTCCAACTTTGTCCTCCGCTTACCTTAACTTGAAGCAAGCTTTTGCAATTATTATTTGTGCTTCTTCTCTTTCTAGTTTGTAAAGACCATCAAGAGAGTTTGGTCTTTGGTGGTCCTCCTGTAATGGTGTTGTCCATTTGATTGCTATTCGACACAGGACACTTGTGTTATCACTACATTAAACATCTTTTTTAAACTAATTATATAAATTTTAATAATTTTTTTAAGTTAAATGCTTTTTTTTTATTCGAGTATTTTCTTCATCCAAACTCCATTTATTGGTACTTTGACATTTAACCAGTAAACACAAATTGCAACGTTTGGTACACCAACTTTTTCTTTCTTTCGTTCTGGTATATACTTCCATAAAAAAATCCTTTATGTTTTGTTGCAATCATATATATTCATTTATCTGGTTAAAATAATAAATATTTATTAGCTTTCACTAATTATAAGATAGTTTTTAATCTTTTTATAGATGGTTTACTATTTTATGTGTTTTATGTGTATCTCACTGTGTAATTTTTCTTTTTTTTTTGTCTTTCATAATCATCTAGTAAAATTTAGTACAAAAATCCTGTGGGAGAGAAAGACAGGGAGAGCCTACATTCAGCTCCCTTCACTTTTTTTCTCCCACCTTCGATTTGTTTGTTTGTTTGCATGTCATTCTGCCGGTGGAAATTGCATAACAAGTCTGAAAATGCACCTGGAGATGATTAATGATAAGACAGAGACTATATTTGGAAATAAATAATTAAAAAAAAATACTACTGCCCCGATTTAAAAATTAAATTTTATAAAATAGCCCAAAAAATTTCGAAACTCTTGGATTAAAATGGATGAATAAATCACCATCGAATTACAAGTTACTTAGTTATTGGTAAGTTATTAAATTATTCCTTTAAAATTTGTGATTGTTTTCTAAGAATATTATTGAGGTTATTTTTGAAAATATTTTTCATTCAAAAATACACTAAATTTTTTTTATAATTATTTTTGATATCACCATATTAAAATATCCTCAATTGTTTTTTAATTATATTTATTTAAATATTAAATTGTATCTAATTAAACTTGATAATAATAATAAAAAGAAATTAATATGAAAAGAAAAAAAACTATTGAATATCAATTTTATTTTTATTTTTTACTTTAAAGATAATTAAGTTAACGTTTCATTGTTCTGTGAATATAAAAAGATAGAATTGTCAAAAATCAATTTAATAATTAGAAGTAAGTCTTATGAAAAGATTTTATTAACTCTTGATCCAAAAAATTTAAAAAAAGAATAAAATTGTTATTATAATACTATTAAATCTAGGTTAACAATGTTTTTTCAAGAGTTTTAGCTTTTATTAATACTCGAGATAAATCATTATTAAACCATGATCTATCCATCTATTTATTTTGTAAGCTTTTAATATTTTGGTTCATATAAAGTATGGTAAAAAAACATAATTATTAAACTTGATTTGATGTAAATTTAGGGTTATAAATTAGATGGGCTGACTCGAACCAACCAAGACTTTTCTAAAACAAAAGGTTAAGACAATGTTATTTTAAGAAAATTTGTCAATAAATTAATATTTTAAGCAATATTATTTTAATAAAATCCTTTCTTTTTAATTAAAACATGGAGGCGTACAGTAAGGAAATTATAAAAGTCAAAACATTATAATCACCTGGTCCACAGGGTGTTAATTTCTTTGAAAATGAAGGGAGCAATGAATTAGAATCGCAAATTAAGGCTGACCATCATGTGGTCGAAATCTTTTCAGCTATCTTAGCCACTTGGTGGATATATATTCACTACGCTTTTAGGGATCATTTAAATAAATTTATTGTGTAAATGACTAGTCAACGGTCATTGGTTTTCGGTTTCTATAATTCGCTCCTGAATTTGTTTTATTAACAGGGTGACACGTCGTCGAAGATAATAACATTGTAAAAAAAAAGGATACAAATAAAGAAAAAAGGGATATGGCTACAATGTTTTGCTTAAACATTTGAGTCTTCTTTATATATATTACCTTTAATACATGTCATTATTAAACTTACATGTTTTAAAAAATAACTAGTTTTTTTAATTTTAGTTTAAATATTGAAATTAGAAATAGTATAATAATTCTAGTTATAAAACTCCGACTAGCCTGATAAATAAACACAACAAGTCTAAGACCTGGACTGATATAAGTTCAATAGAAAATAGAGAAAGAATGGATTGTGTCTGTTTGGCATTGCGATCCCACTGGTTTTTTGCCGAAATTTGAATTATTATTATTTTTTGCATTTTAAAGACCGGTGGTTTGGTGTTTTTAGATCATTTTAATGTACTGATTTCAAAAATAATTTTTAAAAAATAAAAAAAATATCATTTTGATGTATTTCAGCACGATAAGCACTTTGAAAAGCTACCACAATCACACTCCCAAACAGGCACTAATTAGTCTGGCTTGTGCAAAAACCTAGATCGATTGATAATCTAGTCGACTTGGGGAAATCTCAGGTCAAGAAACATTGGTGTTTTTTGGAAATTTTAAAACTAAAACAACATTATTTTGATGTTTTAAAAAATTAGGTTAATCCAAATCTAGTATTGACCCTCTCATCCCGTGATTCAAACCTTGTTCTAGATTAATCTAGTGTAGTTAAGGTTGTTTTTAAAAGTATTTTTTATTCGGAAATATATTAAAATAATATTTTTTTATTTTAAAAAAAATATTTTTGACATTAACATATGAAAATAATTTTAAAACACTATTTTTTTAATTTATTTTTTAAAAAACACAATGAGAAACAGAACAAAACCAACTAAAACATGAAAATTCATCGATCAAGAAACAACGGTAATAACTAGATGGAGAAGTAACCGGAGAGGGACCCTATAAATTTATCGACGAGCCAGAAGAAAAGCATGCACACCAGAAGAGCACTACTGTGGGGCATCAATCAACCATCCATGTATTCTTCAATGTTGCCGGAGGAAATGCGGTCAAAGCAATTAAAAATCATGTATCTTTGACCAGAGACATACGTGTCCCCATTCTTTGATGACTGCACCGTCGTGCTCCACGTTATGAATGTGACTGCTGGAAAACTGGAATTCATAAATTACAAAACAAATAAAGGGCGTAGGGTTTTGCACTGTTCACACTCTCACAAAACACTGTGGATTGTGACAGTGCACGCCCGAAATTGGCCCTCGGGCGCGCGGCAAAGAGGGGCTGGAAGTGGGGCTATTTTCGGTTTTTCCTCTGAATTTTCTATTTTTTTTAAATATTCAGTTGTGAACAGTGTATTGACTATTTAGTCCCCGGTAATAAGACAAAATAAGGCTTCCGGCTGAGGGGCACCGGCGTAATTACGCGTGGCCGGACCGGCTCGGTCCGGTCCGCCGTAACTTTTTATTTTTTTATTATTTTCTTAAATGGCTAAATACGGTTTTAGCCTCTAATAAGACAAAAACACTTAATTGGACACAGGGGCAACACGGTAATTGGCCCTATTTTTCGAATTTTTTATTCGGCGTCTGTCAGAGCGTGAGACGCACGCATCATGCGGTGTTCCGCCTCACGCCCTGTTGAGGTGGCGCGTGCGGCCTTCTCCGGTGGCCGAAAATTGTCTATCGGCGTCCAGAACGATTCGTCTCCGCGTTGTCTTCCTCCAGCGGTGGTGCGTGTAACCACCAGATGTCCGTGGACGCGGCGGAGGCCGGTTCAAGCCGCCAGTCACGTTTCTCTCTCTCCTGCACATCAATGTGCAGGAGAGTCCCCCATGTTGTGTTACATTTCACTTCGGTCCCTGTACTATTAATTTCGTTTTTTGTCCTCATTTCTTTGATATAAGTTTTGATTTTTTTCGATCGGGTCCTCCGATTTTAATTGATTGAATGTGAAAGTTTCACTTCGGTCCTTCTACTTTCAATTTCAGGGTTGACTGTATATAACTCAATCAATTCGGTACAAAAGTTCTGATTTTTGCAATTTTGTCCTCTAATTTCAATTGACAATAAATGTAATTTGCATTTCAGCCCTTTGGCTTTTTATTTTTTAATTTAATCCCTTGATATTTAATTATAGCTTTTATGTTTTTTAATCCCTATTTTTGTCCATGTATATATAAGTGTATTTAACACAACAATAAAAATAAAAATAAAATAATAATAATAATAATAATGATCATGATTTAATTATTTTTCATTCTTGCTCTTTTGTTATTTTTTTCCCTCCCGATAATTTGATGTGTTTTTTTTCCCGGTAATAGCAATGATAATTTTTTTTATTTTTTATCTTTTGGTAAAGTTTTTGGGATATTTTTAGTCTTTCATTTTTTTATGTTTCTGTCATTATTAACATAATAATAATAATTATAATAAGAATAATAATAATAGTGATTATTATTAATATTATAATAATTGTGAATATGTATTCTATGATTATAATAATAGTGATTATTTATTCTTTCATAATAATAATAATAATAATAATAATAATAGTTTTTAATTTGTTTTTCTTGCTTGCTGTTTTGTTCATGCTTTTTTTTTTTCACTCGGTATAATTTAATAATTTTTTCTGTTTTTATTCTAGCAGCAATAATAATTTTAGATATTAAGACTCCGATGTTACTATTGTGATAATATTTTAAATTAATATTGCTTCCTTTTCCCTTTTTTTATAAGTTGCTCTTTCTATTAAATGATTTTTATAATTTTATTATCTGCACAATAATGATTTTAGTAATTTGTTTTTTTACTTATGCAATTATTTTGCTCTTTTTTCTAATGTTTGTGCGCGCTCTTTTGTGGTCGTTTATGACGCAATACCTATATGCTAAAAAATGTAATCTATGCTTACGTGACAAACTCAACTAAAAATTTTAAATATTTTATCTTTGAATCTATAATTTTTATTTACTTATATTATATAAATTTATCATTGTAGATTTAATTATGTTAAATTATATACAAAAAAACTACCCGCGGCAACGCGCGGGCAATTATCTAGTAATCATATATAGCAGATCTGTTTCCTCTGTAGAAAAAAGATATAACCTTGTTGTGGGATTATGCTGTGCTGTTAAGTTCTTTTTTCCAACTTTACAAATAAAATAAACATCTGTCGAGCAATATCGGAGAAAAGAGAGAGCTGGCCAGCCAATATTCTTCTGTAATTTGTCTCGTAGAAATTGCAGGAGAACTGTCGTGACTTTCAGTTTTTGTAGAAAAACTTTAATGCCTTTCAAACCCACTTTTCGTTGATCATTAAGCTCGAGTCCAAGTCCAAGAGACAAGCGAGAGTGTGTTTCCATCTACAATTATTTACTTCATGGGTCCATCCATACACTTCACTAATGAGTGGCAGATCTTCATGGTGTCCCCTCCCCCCATAGAATTCTCTTTAACGAGAACATGAATCATGCGAAACTCGCAGGGTTGGTAGAGTTTCACCAGAGCAGACAAAATTAGAAAAACCCTAAAAGGAAACTTTGAAGCAATGAGGGTGCTGGATGGGCTGGTATATGAAGTGACTGTTTGATATAATGGTTGAAATTGTTTTTGAAAGTGTTTTTTATTTATAAATTTATTAAAATAATTTTTATTTTATTTTTTAAAATTATTTTTAACAACAATACATTATAATGATAAAAAAACACTTTTAAAATACAATATCAATCCGGACTAAGCAATACCACTGTGTGTGTGTGGAAAACGTTAAAACTGAGAGCCCGTTTGGCACTGCAGCCAAACCGCTGTTTTGCTGAAATGGAGATGGGGCTGGGGCTGGGTGGAAAGATCCCGCGTCTATTTAATGCTGCCAACAGGCCCAGAGAGGCAGAGTGGAGCTGCGGCTCAGACATTATTAATGCCAGATCCAGCCCAGTTATCGTTTCCTAAACAGAATGGCCGAGGACAAACTAACCTTTTTTATATTATTATTATTATTTTATTAAGTCTTAAGCGAACCGTCATAGTTAAACTCGCATATGAGCCAATTTGATTGACTTTCTCAACAAGGTGTTTGTAGTTTTACGAATTGAATTAAATTTATGGGGTTAAATTAATTTTATTTTTGGAATATTTTTAAGGGTATAAATTTAAATTTCAAATAAAAATTAATTTCTAAGAAGAATATATAAAAGCACATAGTACACTCTATCTCTCTGCATGGCGATAATAATTCTTATTAGAATTGACATTAAAAACAATACAAACCCTATTATTGTTTTCCATGAGCAGAAAGGTGGTCTTTGATTTGATTTTTCGTTCTTTGACCCTGTATACAAGATTTTCGTTTTCTTATGGCCATTTAATTCTTTGACAGTGATGAAAAAGGTTGACGATAGTCTTCTGGACAAGATGATCATTCATTATTGTTAGAGAATAATATAAATTATATTCTGGGGCTTCACCTGTAAGCTTAAGTTTTTAAGTGAGATGGTTTTTTAATATGGTATCAGAGCCTTATTGACCCAACGGTCACGAATTTGAATCTCATCACCCCCATTATATTTGATGAAAATCAAGTACAATGTATTGTGAGTATGTGCAAGTTTCAAGCTCAAAGGGCTTTCACTTGAGGAGGGGTGTTAGATAATAATATAAATTATATTCTAAAACCTTACCTACATACTTAAATTTTTAGATAAAATGGTTCCTTAACAGGCTGATCATAAAAGACTTGGAATTTCTGGTCTTCTCTTATTGCGAACTGCCCCAAGAACAATGGCGTAAGATTATTTTTTTTCATGTCCCATACAATATAGGAAGCATAGCCACAAACTACGTCAGGAGACGAACATAATATGTCGAACATAGACATCACCACATAGTTATTTTGATGATTTGAATTTTTTTTTGATTAATATGAGTATCTGATTAATTTGCATGTATCTTGATTAATTTTACGGATTCTGAAATTAACGACCATAAAATATCATCTCGGTCATAGACAACATCATATAGTTATTTTGATGATTTTTTTTAATAATATGAGTGTTCGGATCAACTTGCACATACCTTGATTAATTCCACGAGCACTGAAATTAATAATTATTCAAGTTTTCAGTTATTATTATATTAACAACTACAAAGCTTGAACTTGAAAACATGGAGAAAACAAACTTTTTAATCCTGAATTTTTACTAGTGGACCATCTGGTTGATGTTTTGAATTTTGGTTCGATTTAGAATTTGGCCTGGGATTTTTTTGGCATTCCTTTGACCCTTGCATCTGCCGTCAGGGAAGGCAATTTTTTAATCCTTCCACCTTTGTGATTTGATTTGATTTGATATAATTAGGATAACAGTTTATTTGAATTTTAAAAATTATAGTGATTGGCAAAGCTGAATACTTATAATTCTAACCATCACTTGCATTTATTTCAAAGACGAGATACCCTTCATCTATCAAGATATTTAAAGATTCTTTAGGAATTGCGGTGTCTTCATGAATTATTTTTAGAAACAGGAAATGTTTTTTTACAACAAAAGAAAATGATTTTTGAATTAATAGCAAAATAATCACTATTATTGATTCATTTTATTTTTACGGATAATTTAATTATATAATTTAGTACTTTAATTCAAACTATATATATACACACACACATGGTTTGTGAGCTTTTATAATAGTTTTTGGGTATAAACCGAGCTTTGTGCTTGGCAACAAAATCTTTCTTTTCTTATGATTTTTTAAAAGTTTTATTATTCAATGTTAATTTTTTTATTATATTACTTTTTTCAATTATATTATTCAGTATTTGATTGATTTTTAATTATTCTTCATAAGTTTTGTGCTTTGCAACTGAATCTTTCTTTTCTTATGATTTTTTTTTTAAAAACTTATTATTCAATGTTAAATTTTTATTAAATTATTTTTTTCTCAATTATATCATCCAATATTTAATTAATTTTTAATTAGTTTTTATAACTTATTTTTTATATAGTTATCGCGGTATCAAATAAACATCACCAAAATTGATAGATAACCAATTTTATGAACTTTTAGTTTTGTTATTGTAAATAAAAAAAATAATATTTTAAAAAAATATTAAACATAATAAATTTCATGACTCGAGTCGAATATTTAAGAGGTTAAGTAGTAAAACCTACTCTCTCTCTTTTTTAAATAAGGGGTCCCCCATTAAAAAAGATAAAAATAAATAAACAAATAAACGAGACCAAGACACTTGTGTTAGATCACATGCCTAGGTTTTTTCAAGGCCCAAACGTTGTGGGTCTCATAGGCTTGCATGCTAATTGTTTTCTGTTTTTTTTTTTTTTCAATATTGGGTTTTTTAATGGGTTGTTTTCTTTGCTTTCTTTTATATTCTTGAATATTTGATTTATATCACTTTGATTTTTATAGGGTTGTTTTTTCTCAAATAAACATACTAAATCATTTAATCTCCACCGCACAACCCACAACATAGCACGGACAAGGAATTATTAAGAAGTTGTTTGGCGCGACGTTTCACCCGCCGCGCTGTAGCTTTTCAATTTTTTTTTAATTTTAAATAAATATGTTTTGGTGTTTTTAGATCATTTTGATGTGCTGATATCAAAAATAATTTTTAAAAAATAAAAAAATATTATTTGAATATATTTCGGCACGAAAAACACTTTGAAAAGCTACCACAACCGCCCTCCCAAACAAGCTCTAATTGCTAATAGCCCCTCTGCTATTTTTTATTTTAATTTGAAATCTGATAGAATTGCTCGTTCTCTCATCTACTGAGCTCAAAATACAAATCATTTATTTAACCTGATATTTCATTTATTTATGCGGTCTAACACATCTATGAACTCAAAATTCTTTGTAAACAATGATTTCTAACTAGAACTTCATAACTAGTAGAGTCCACCTACCGTTGTAATTTTTAAATAATAATGTACTGATTAAATTAAAATTCCCAGGCTAGGTTGAAGATAAACAATTAAAACTCAAAATTAACTAAGAGAATAATTAAAACAAGAAAACAATCTGTTTTAAACCAAAAAATAAAATATTTAAAAAAAAATAATTTTAAAACATAAATAGATAATAATCGAGGAGAACCGGTTGTTGTTGATTTTGAAATTTGTGGATTCGACTCTAACAACAATTAAATATAATATTATTTATAACGAATAATTACACATTTTAAACGAGAAAAAGGATAGCTTTATCACCTTATACTTTTTATTTAAAAAAAAAGAGTTGGTGGAAGTGTGGTTGACAAAAGTAGTAGCAATAGCAGCACTCACAAAAAGTGATTCTAATAAAAAAGCATTCTTTTAAAAATAATGGGCATTAATTCTAACAGAAAGTAATAGTAGGTGAAATAATTAAGAAAGTAATAGTAGGTGAAATAATTAAGAAAAGTTGTTTTTTTAAATAATAAAAAAATATTAAAATCTGTTTATTTTTTGTATTTTAAAAATCATTTTAAAAAAATGGATATTTTTCTCTTCTTCAAATTAATTTTGTTTATTATTTTAGATTATTTTGTATCTAAACTAATTTAAAAAAATATTATTTTGATAAATTTTAAAATAAAATAAAAAAATAGCAGTTATTATATTCTCAAACGACGGCTAAGATTTTTAAGAAAGTCATTTTCATATTGCCTTACCAACAAACTCTTTCGAGGTGAGTTCTTATTTATTATTGACAAAAATATTTTTTCAAAGTATTTCCTCTGATTTTAATTTCAAGTGGAATGTCTCGATTCAATAATGGAGGGCACGTTATGATGTTAATATATATATGAGCCGAGGGAGGTCCATTTCACCTGGCCTGAATTGACAGGCAACGAACACCTCTCCTGTTGAAAACACGACATTTCATGCGAATCCAATGAATCATTCTTGGCCGTCTTTGAAAAATCACACAAGAAATTCATCGATTAATTAAAAAAATTAATTAATAGTAAAATGGCTAGACCAAGGCCTATGGCCGTGACCGGCAATGATAGCATAATCACGAGTATCCAAGTTTGACCCGTCACATGACAGGATAAATTAAATTAATTAAGAGTTCGTGATCACTCTTGGACAAAACTTGAAACTATCAAATCAAATGCAAACACGTTGCTCAAAACTGCATCCACTGCTGACGATGACATTTTCCCATTTTCTATAGCCACTGCCAAACAATCCCTTTACATGCCCTTTTCCCCGTCCCCCTCTTTTTGATGTGTTTTTCTTTCTTTATTAACATGTGCTTTATTATTAATTAATCAATCAACATATACTAATTATTTTGACATTTTACTGCAGGAACGAGTGGTGAAACTCCAATTTCTTTTCACTATGATTCTCCATATTTTTTAGGATTTATTTATATTTTATAATCTAGCATCCTTATAGTTTTCTTTTTGTTTTTTTTCTACAGAGGTATTTCGGTATTTTAACCAGAATTTGGTAGGTAAAGTCCAGTTAACTCGAGTTGATTTTCTATTTATTTTTCAATTTAATTTTTTAATATTAGAGTAATTGAGAATTGAGATTTATAATTATTATTTTCTTTATAGGGTTATCACGGTCTTATAACTCGGGTCACGGATTAGGTTAAAAAACTAAAGTTTTAGTTTTTTTTTTAATATTAGATTGATTGAAAATTAAATTTTATATATTTTTTTATTTATAGTTTGTGAGGTTATCCCTACCCGAATCACAATTTTGATCGATTGGCTAGAGTTATTTTTTAATTGATTTATTTTTTTAATTTTATCATTTAACATTGAATTGATTTAAAATTGAACTTCATAGTTTATCTTAAATTTCTTTTTAAGGTTTTATAATGATCTCCTAATATAAGTTTGGAAGGTTAAGCTAGGTTAATTCAACTTTTTTGCTAATTGAGTTTTGTTTTCAATTTTATCAATTAAAATTGAGTTGGTTGAAAATTGAGTTTAATAAAAAATAAAAAAAAATTATAGGTTATCAGGGTATAATTACATGTGTAATGCATTAAATATGTTAATCAAAGTTGATCCAAGTCGATGCAATATATTGTCATTTAATATTTTATAAAACATATTATCGTGGTGCTTTTTAGTCAAACTTATTTTTTTTAGTCATCTGAGCTGCCTTTAAACTTGCTAGACTGAATAAGTTATATGAGGTGAATCCTCATATAACTTTTGTTTTCTATTAAAAAGCACATCAATAACACCTAAATATATTTTATCAAATCAAAAAAGGTTTTTATTGATCTGCAGTGTAGTGCGAACAATAATTTAGTTATCACGAGTTTCTTTGCCCCCGCGTTGCGCTGAGCTTTTTTGATGTAGCAAACTAATTGATTGTTGTACGTGTTTTCATTGATTAACTAAAAAATTAATTACATAATTATTTAATTGGTGGATTGTCTATGTGCATCGAAGCGCAAGGCAAATGACTTATATATTTTTCATTGTAAATAATTTATCCCAATTTTTCCACCCGTTTTGTCTAGGGATGACTTTGTATATTTTTTGTTTACATGATATTCTGAAATATCATACAAGAAAATATCGTGAAAGTCCATTATGAAAAAAATAACATCGACTAATGAATTATTTTGATTATTATTATATTTTAATCATCATGATTCTTAAATTGTCATAATTATTATAGCTGCTATTATAATCATTATTGTAAATAATTAATATTCTAATTATTACTGACAATATTATTTATAATTTTAAAAAATTATTTCTTGCATCCGCAACAAAACAATATCAAAAGAACACCTAAGAGATTGTTCATGCTAATTGTATTGAAATACAAACATCATTGAAAAAAAAATTATATGCACAACAAAATAACTAGCATGAACAGTATCAAAAGAACACCTGAGTGACTGATCATGGTAATTGTCTAAAAAGAACACATAAGAGGGTGTGAATGCACTGTTACAGTCCACAGTAAAATGAGTGTGGTTGAATAGTGATTTCACAACCTCATTTAGTTGTATGTATTTTTTTCGGATCAAATAATTTTTTTTTACGTTGAAAAATATATGATTCCAAACGCGACAAAGCGCGAGTAAGCGACTAGTATTATTTGTAATTTACAAATATTATATTTTTTTTGGATCAAATATTTTTTTTGTGTTAAAAAAAATATGGTTCTAGCCGCAACAAAACGCAGGTAAGTGGTTGGTATTATTTATAATTTACAAAAATTATCTTTTTTTTGGATCAAATGATTTTTTTTTGTTGGAAAAAATATGGTTCCATCCATGATACAGCTTGGGTAAGTGACTAGAATTATTTATAATTTTTAAAAAATATTTCTTGCATGCACAACAAAACAATTAGTTATTTTTATTTTTTTTTAAATTGAATTAAATGATTTTTTTTGTGTTGAAAAAAAATATAATTCCAGCTGTAATAAAGCACAAGTAAATAGCCAGTATTATGTATAATTTTTTAAAAATATTTCTTGTATGAGCAGAAAAACAATTAGTTAATTGTCTTAGAGTGTGACTGAAATTACATTCCTGCTCTGTGCATGTAGATCCAAACACGTCCACTTCATAAAATAGTTCGAGTCCGGACAATTTATTGGAGATTAAATCCTCGTAAAGTCCGCAAACTCACGCTGCAACAAAACATTATTAACAGCTGCAACAAAGCATTATTATCATGAACAACGGGAAAATAGCTGCGAAAAACAATTATCATCAACAGCTGCCCCTGCTGAAACGGAAGTGATCTGCGGTGTGGGGAGATCTGCCAACTGTTCTTGCGAGTGAAATTACAAAAGAGAGCGACTGAAATTGTGAATTGCACTGTTACAAATGTGAATGAATAGTACTTTTGTGAATGAACACTAATTTCACGGTCTCATTTAGTTTTTGTATAATAAATATTAATAAAACACTAAAATGCATAGCTGAACTATTCACTGCAACAACATTTTTTTATTTTTTATACTTTAATTCACCATTTGACAATTCATATTTCATTTAGATTATTTTTTAATATTAATTGTTTCAGAAATTATACTTTGTAATTTTTACTGTATTAAGTTATAAACCGGTCTCATAAATTTAGATCGCAAGTTATAAGTTATTTTTTTTTTCATTTTTTTCTAATTATTTTTCTATATTCAGTGGATTGAAAATTTAAAATCATATTTTTGTTTATGTTTATCTCCTAGTCACCCACTGAAGTTTCTGTCTCTGTCTCTCACTATCACTTTTTTCACTAGCCAATCATGACAAAACGTTTTGCTTTCCCTCTCCCCCGACGCGTATATGTGAAACCAAAATCCAAAAACAGGCACGTTGCAACACACGATGACACGGTGTTTCAGTTTCATTGCAGCACAGAACTCATGCTACCGGTGTTCCTTTAAACGAGCAGGCCTCAAATCATCCACAACCGACCTCGGCGACGGCACGATCATGCACTGTTGGATCCCGAAGAAACACAACCCATCAAAACCTACTTTACTATTAATCCACGGTTTCGGTGCCAACGCAATGTGGCAATTCAACGGTATAATCCCCCATTTCATCCCCAAATTCAACGTTTATGTGCCGGACCTCCTATTCTTCGGAGAATCCTACACTACACGAGCAGAAAGGTCCGAGTCGTTCCAAGCGCAATGCGTTATGAGCCTGATGGAAGCCCGGAACGTAACCAAGATGGATGTGTTCGGGCTGAGCTATGGCGGGTTCGTGGCGTATAGTATGGCGGCACAGTTCAGAGAGCGGGTGGGGCGCGTGGGTCTAGGATGTGCCGGGGTTTGTTTGGAAGAGAAGGACGCGGGGAGCATGGAGGTGCTTAAGGTAACGACGGTGGAGGAGGTTGTTAGTGTTTTGCTGCCGCAAACACCAGAGAAAGCTAGGGAGCTGGTGAGGTGGTCCTTTTATAAACGACCGCCTAGTATGCCGTCTTGGTTTCTCTGGGACTTCATTGAGGTTAGTTCATTTGTGTTCCATGACTTGAAATTTTCTTCATCAATATTGCCTAATTTTCTTCATCAAAAAGGAGTTTAGAGATTACAGCACTTGATTATAATTTATTCTCTAAATTGCTGCTGATACGCTTAGATAGGAAAATTATGTACATGTATGATACTGTGTTTAAAAACGTTGTCGGATTTTTTTTAATTTGAAATTATTATTTTCAGTATTTTTAGATTATTTTGACGTAATATACTAGAAATAATTTTTTTAAAATAAAAAAATATTATTTTAATATATTTCTAAATAAAAATTACTTTTAAGAAACTATCACAATGTTCTATATTCTAAAACAAATAAAATAGCAGAAATAAATACAGGAGCATAAGCACTTGTTGTTTGTGGATGTGTAACGTGTAATGTTTTCTTATGAACATGTGATTAGTTTCATTTCATGCTTTTTTTTTCTATGAAAAAAATTGAAAAGAAGAATAATAGATGAAATATTTTTTTTTGGAAATATATTAAAATTATATATTTTTTTAATTTATTTTTTATATCAGTATATTAAAATAGTAATTCAAACTTTAATTATTATATCCAATGAATCCCTGTCAATCTTGGAAAAACAACAGAAAAGCCAAAAACATGAACAATTCCATCGGTCACATTCATTGAATAAATGCTCGCTTACGAATTTTATGTTGGTATACGTTGCATTATATTTTTTTAAAATAATATATATTTTTGTTTTTTAAAATTTATATTTGATATTTGGATATTAAAATAATCTTTATATATATATATTTTATACATCTTGGTCAAACATAAAATAAAAATTATTTTAATATTCAAGATAATATTATTAAAAAAAGCTAAAGTTGTAAAACCCGAGTAATATTATAAATCAATTGATGATTAAGGTTGAACAAATTAATCCTAGTTAATCCATTTATATTTTTTAAAATTAAATTACATTTTAACAGTAGAATTAATTGAATAATTATATTAATTTTGTGATGATTTTCTTGTAATAAAAAACTTGGTCCATACTAAGGACCGGACTGGCCGAATCGGGTTTTGTAATTATACAAGGAAGAGAGTTTTACTTGCTGACGCGTTGCAACTGTATTTTTTTAGATTATTTTGCTTTTTTAATAAATAAATAAATAATATTTTTATTGGTATAAAAATAAAAAAATACCTTTACAAGATTTGTTTTTTTTAATCTACGTCACAACAAATCAGAGACAAGTAGACAACTACCTCTGAAATAACTTAGAATAGCATCCACTTAAAATATATTTATTCCCCCATCCCCAGAGAAGACACTGCCAAACAGATCCTTACCATCAACATCTCTTTCACTCACATTTTTTCATATATTTCCATCATAATGACAACCCGTCTAATTCTTTCACTATCTTTTTTTTCTCCACCAAGCCGATCACAAAATATTTCTGAAACCTAAAACCGCACGAGAATCCCTTATCCCTCGCTAATCTCCTGATCCCCTGAAGAAACGAACCCCGATGGCAAAGTGCTTTAGTTTTACTGCAACACAAGACTCATGCTACCGTTACTCCTTCACTCGAGCAGGCCTAAAATCATCCACAACCGACCTCGGCGACGGCACGATCATGCACTGTTGGATCCCAAAGAAACACAACCCATCAAAACGTACTTTGCTATTAATCCACGGTTTCGGTGCCAACGCAATGTGGCAGTTCAACGGTATAATCCCCCAGTTCATGCCCAAATTCAACGTTTATGTGCCGGACCTCCTATTCTTCGGAGAATCCTACACTACACGAGCAGAAAGGTCCGAGTCGTTCCAAGCGCAATGCGTCATGAGCCTGATGGAAGCCCAGAACGTAACCAAGATGGATGTGTTCGGGCTGAGCTATGGCGGGTTCGTGGCGTATAGTATGGCGGCACAGTTCAGAGAGCGCGTGGGGCGCGTGTGTCTAGGATGTGCCGGGGTTTGTTTTGAAGAGAAGGATATAGATGAAGGAGGTGTGTTTAAGGTGGTCACAAGTATTGAGGAAGCTGCTCAGGTTTTGATTCCTCAAACACCTGAAAAAGTTAGAAAGTTGGTGAAGTTGTCTTTTCATAAACCACCACCTAGTATGCCCTCTTGTTTTCTTCAAGATTTCATTGAGGTTAGTTTCAAACTTCCATGCTTCAAATTTGCTTCCTTCTCGACAAGATATTTACCCCCCCCCCCCCCCCCCCCCATATTATTTTCCCGAAATTTCTTGTGTTTTACAACCTGTTTTTTCGAGTTAAGTTTTCATTGCTGTCTAAAAAAAAACACCTGAATCTGGTTCGTTGAAAATGCTCACAATTGGTGACCAAAAGGCACTTTTGTTTAATCAAGGGACTGCCTTTCCTTTTTCAGGGAATGCACTTTAGGTGTCCCCATTGTTTATATGTGCCATCACCATTGTTTGCGTGGATATTCTACTTCTATTAGCATTAGATAAGTGAATCTAGTTTTCTGTAAAGTTTGGATAGATGATTTCTCCTACTGTAAAACTAAGGAAAAAGAAGAAAAAAAGTTTGCATTTTCTTTAATATGAGATGAGCTAAAATGTGCACTTAATTAGTCTGAATTTTCGACCTTTAGATTGAACCAACGGCCAAAAATAGGATAACCACACTATCTAAGAGCACAAGCATGCTCCAGACGAGCCCTTATGATGCATAATGTCAGAGCTTTAATAGCAATGAAGTTATGATGATTTTATTATAATCTTAAATGTTGCTTTGAACACGCATTTAATACGTTTGTGACTTTGTAGATTTATGTGTGGAAGAATATTGACTGTGCTTTCAGATTAAAAACAAATTTGTATTAAGTTTGGAGGGAGATGGTTGTATTTAATTCTTTAGAATTTCAGAAAAAAATTGTTATACTGATTGGAGTTGAATGTGTGACTTAATCGCTAACCACCTCATTAATTCAGTAAGCTATGATGCGTACACATTTTAGTCTACTGACCTATCAATTTGTGCGTGGGCACGATTTATTCAATTGGAAAACAGAGTTTTTAATGACCCTGGTAGTGACTCTTTCCTATCCTTATCTGTGGGGGCACGATTTCATTGCGCTGGGCAGAGTAGCTGTCAATGCAGCTTAACTCTGCATCTATTTCTATTGCGGGCAAGAAAAATTGTGGCCCTGAATGACCGGCAGAAGATAATTTGATTGCCGTGAACTTCAGGGAGCAAGAGCTTGCATAGCAGGAAAAATAGTCGGGCAAAAGAGTGTATTCGTAAATCTGCAAAACAAGCAGTATTTTTTTTTTTTTAAAAAAAAAACTTTTGACATGCCTATTTGAATATCCCACTCATATTTTAAAGGTAGTTCATGATCAACTCTTAATGCAAGATCAATCAGTCACGTTCCAACTCTATAAAACTAATTGTCCATTTATAAAGTTGAAACAGCAGCAGGAAGTGCTTGAACAAGGAGGCAGATGTTATGTCATTTTCGGACAAGAAGCATAGCTATTGTACTAAGAGTGATTTTGAGATGATAATAGCATCATAAACAGCTGATTAGGAAATCTGCTAGGCTGCTTATTATACAGAATCATGATACCCAAAGAAGGCAAAGCTACGGAGGTGATCGTCTTGAAGAGTAGTGCCAAGACATTCCTGCTAGAGAATTTCAAGTTAATTGGAAAGAATAGCGAGGGATTTGAAATTCCATGCTACTTGGCTGAAGATTGAGAAGTTAATATGAATTGCATATGTTTTAGCATATTTCACATTAATGTAGTTAGTCTTTTCTAGAGGTTGCTACATTTTGTTTTTTGATTTTTCACTTGGCCTCGCCATTCTCAACTTCGGCATCATGTCTAAGGTCTTCAAAGAGGCCCTTGATGTGTGTTGACAGGAGTCCATTGACAGAGTGCATGTGACTCATAAAACATTTCATTGTTGCATAAGGTGGAATTCTGTCATATCTAGTGCTATTTCATTTTCATCTTCTTCTTTCCCCCCCTCAAATTTGCACACTATTCGTTTATGCTCCATGCAAGTTGCTCTGAAGTAGAATGAGTCATGTTTGGAAGTTTTATCGTGATTTTCGTTTTGTGAACAGGTAATGTGTACTGAATTCCGTCAAGAGAAGGAAGAATTAATCCAGGCATTACACAAAAATAGAAAGATGTCTGATCTTCCTAAGATAACTCAGGTACTGTAATTTAACACCACTTTCAATTCCAATACATATATGTGTGCATATTTTCTGGCTCAAATTTAGTTGCTGTTGATCTTCTCGAGCACCTTCTAAAAGGAGTATTTTCCCTCTATGCAGCCTACACTGATAATCTGGGGAGAACATGACCAGGTTTTCCCCCTGGAATTGGCACACAGATTAAAAAGGTAATTAATTCTCGAGTGCTTGCTCAGCTCAGTGTACTTTTCGAGCTTTCACATCTATCTAATAGGAAAGAACATAAAAGCATCTAATTTTGAACAATCGTGGAACCCTCTCTACCTACTCCCCGTCCTGATATGCTTATCTTTTCAGCAATCAACTGGGACTTTTGTGGTTAGTAACTGTGTTAGTTGATGCAAGAATAAGTTAATGATTTTTCTTCATTAACCTGTGCAGGCATATCGGTGATAATGCAGAATTAGTGGTAATAAAGAATGTCGGCCATGCACTCAATGTAGAGAGGCCTAAGGAGCTGTACAAGCACTTGAAGTCTTTCTTCATTGACAATCATCCTTCATCAAAGCAAGCAAGCCACGGCAACGGTCCTAAGGCAGATTGAAATACCTACCCAAAATGATGAGGAGAGCTCAGGAGTTTCTGGTTTATCAATTTAGACTGCAACTTGCCTGCGCTGAAGACAATTCGAAGCTTATAAATGTACTCATTTAACTATCGAGAGAGGAGAAAGTAGATCAAATCAAAGATATTTGAGCTATGATCCCCTTACCTCTGCGGAAACTGGTTAGGTCACACCTGCAATCTACTATTTCGGAAATTTTGCGCTGCAAAAACTGGAGAAATTTTTCTGTGATTGTTGCTTTCCTTTTTTGCATATCTGCTCCATATCCACTAACCATTTGGACTTCAGAAGATTGTAGACTCGTGAAAATGATAAAAGATAATTTTTTTTTATAAATTTTCGGCAAACACTGATTGCAACGCACTCCCAAACGGGGTCTTAATATGATTTGTTTTCATTCTTGGTCAAGGTGGCTAATAATAAGTATATGATAGATCAAAGTGATTGGTGGTTGATATTTGCAAAATATCATTTTTTTGTAATTTAGAGATTCTCTAATGCTAAGTAAGTATTTTTTTTTAGAGGAAAGACAATGATATTTTAAAGAGAAATGTTTTGAAAATATATATATAATGAAAAATAAAAATTATAAACCTGTAGCTTGAAGAATTATAAACCTGTAGCTGGATGTCCTGATGCTTATATAAGGCAACATTTGATACATATCTAAAGTATTCAAAATAAGATTTGTAGGATGAATCTCTAATCCTTTTGCTATTCATAATTTCATATCACCGCATAGTTGACATAAGAATTTATTTTTGTCATTGTGTATTTATATATAAAAAGAAATTATTTTTTTTTGTCATTGCAAGAGATAAGAGTTACGGCTTATGAAAAAAAAAATCTTTTTTGCTTTAATTTTCTCTCTCTATATTTTCAGACCATTTTTACGTACTAATACCAAAAATATTCTTTTAATATATTTTTAAATAAATATTACTGTAAAAAACAATAATTACTACACTATCATGTTGTAAACCTCGTGGACCTTCGCATAGATAGGCGTAGAAGTTCAAAAAAGCATGCGAGGGGAAAACACCGCAATACCCCTCCCATACAAAAGGCCACCTCTCTGTCACGACTCTAGTAATTCAAGAAGATAAAAATGGATTTTCGAGGAATCCAAAACCTCCAATAGTTTAATTTAGAATTTTAGAAATTGTTCAGTCCTCTTCTTTATTAATTCATAACTTAAATACACTTAAAATTAACTGAACTTGCGAATTACAAGTGCTCCCCACTGAGCTTATCCCAGATTTTCAGGGATACCTAGCTAACAATCTTGACCCAGTCCCAACACTAATTTATTGACCCATTATTCAACCCATAACTTAATTAAAATAATCTAACTGGACTTAATCAATTAGACCCAATCAAACTGAATTAACTGGACAACTTGGACGAACCTAAGCTAACTGGACTAATCAAACTAGACTGACCCACTGACTTGCATTCCAGAACATTGCTAACATTGCTTTATTAATAATATAGTTATTGAAATGACAACGAATAGACTTGAACGAACTTGGCATGGTCTACTGGCTTGACACCTCATTGCTGGCCACGTGACATTGTCCCTCCTTTCACATGGGCACGTAACAATGTCTCCCTCTTTAAATGACTTGCCCACAAGGTCAGGGAACTCTTTGCCAATTTTGCATATACCACCCACGAAACCTCCTCTGCTCCTAAACCTCTCCATTGCACCAACACCTCAGTCACCGCTTTCTTTTTCTTTTTTTTTCCAAAAAATTTCCTCCGGTTCAGGCCGATTGACCCTTTTTTTATCTTTGGGAGGGAGGGTGACCACCAGTCGGTGGCGTTGCCTTAATTTCTCCTTCAGGCAGGACACGTGGAAGACGGGAGGGAGTTTTGAACTCAGGGGCAGATCCAGTCGATACGCCACCTTCCCCACCTTCTCCAACACCTGAATTGATCCATAGAATCGTGGGGACAACTTCATGTTCTGCCTTTTGGCCACCGTTTGCTGCTTGTAGGGTTTCAAACGGAGGTAAACCCAGTCTTCTTCCTCAAAATTTCTATCTGTACGTCTTCGGTCTGCATCCTTTCTCATTCCTTCTTGTGTTTGCTGCAGGTTAGCTTGGAGGACGCTGAGGATTTCATCCTGTGTTTTCAAGGTATTTTTCACTTCCTGTAACTTTGTGGTGCCCAGAATGAATTGCATTAATTTTGGGGGAAAAGGGTAACTGGAGACTGATTCAAATGGGGTTAGCTTAGTTGCTGTATGAGTTGAAGTGTTGGCCTTCATGGAGTCCTTATAAGGTGATGACCCGAATCGAGTCTGTAGAGCCCGAATAAACCCCTCCCAACTGTTAAGACCCCCAGCAGCCTCAATGTCTTGAAACCATACTAAAGCCTTTTCCATGTGGAAGGATGCTAATAAAATTCTGTGGTGCGGATTGGTTTGATGGTAACTAAAAAACTGGTTCGCCCGATAAATCCACCCGCTGGGATTATCCCCATTGAATGTGGGAAAATCCAGCCTTATTGCTCTCGACTGTTTGGCCGAGTGATCCTCGTATAAAGGATTGGTGATTTGTGTATACCCTCCTGGTTCGCCTGAGTTTTGTGCAGCCTTTGACTGTACCAAGGCTTCCACATGGGAAGCCACCACGTCCAGCTTCTGCGCTAATCCTTGAACTATTTCTTGTAAAGCATTCAAGTTGTGTTGTGACTGATCCTGATTGTTTTTTTACAGATGCAATCGATTCTGCCAACTGAGAATAACGAGTTCCTGCGCCTTCAGCCATGGAAAGACCTGCTTTGATACCAATGTCACGACTCCAGTAATTCAAGAAGATAAAAATGGATTTTCGAGGAATCCAAAACCTCCAATAGTTTAATTTAGAATTTTAGAAATTGTTCAGTCCTCTTCTTTATTAATTCATAACTTAAATACACTTAAAATTAACTGAACTTGCGAATTACAAGTGCTCCCCACTGAGCTTATCCCAGATTTTCAGGGATACCTAGCTAACAATCTTGACCCAGTCCCAACACTAATTTATTGACCCATTATTCAACCCATAACTTAATTAAAATAATCTAACTGGACTTAATCAATTAGACCCAATCAAACTGAATTAACTGGACAACTTGGACGAACCTAAGCTAACTGGACTAATCAAACTAGACTGACCCACTGACTTACATTCCAGAACATTGCTAACATTGCTTTATTAATAATATAGCTATTGAAATGACAACAAATAGACTTGAACGAACTTGGCATGGTCTGCTGGCTTGACACCTCATTGCTGGCCACGTGACATTGTCCCTCCTTTCACATGGGCACGTAACACTCTCGGCCACCATAGTTTGTGTTTATAAATGTAAAAACAAGGAGGGCAAAATGCTTAACACCACCACTAAGTTAATGGAATTTCCTCTCATTTAACCGATTTTAGGACTAAAAAGTCTATTCATCCTATAATTTTATTTTCAAGTTATATGATTATCAATATAATAATTATAAAAAAAATTATAAAATTAATTAAAATGCGTTCAATCTGTCCTCTCATTCATGTACTTAAATCTTTCTCAAAACCAGTGTGTTATTTTTCAAAGAATTCTATATATAAATAGGGATCTCTTCAATTAATTTATTAGAAAATCCAAAAACCAAGGGAGACATTAGTGTTTATCCTGCAACTAGTACTAAAAACATCTCCATAATTTATACGCTCATCCCCGCTCTCTGCGATCAGAGATATGGTAATCCTTAAACCCGCCCACCAACTCTTTAGACGCCATTTTCCCTCTCCTTTTCAAATTTCTTACCATTCATCTTCTAACTACCTTAACTGTCACATAGACTCATTTCTCTCCAACCAGACCCCAACTCTCCAATCTCTACACCAATCCCATGCTCTCATAATCACTACTGGCAATGCAAACAATGTTTTTATATCATCAAAACTCATCTCTCTCTATGCATCTCTCAGAAAACCCCATTCTTCCACCAATGTTTTTGACTCAACAAATCAAAAGGACACCTTTCTTTGGAATTCAATCATCAAATCTCACTTTTCCAATGGGAATTACTTCAAAGCTTTTGACTTTTACATCCAAATGCGGTATGATAATACCCCACCAAACCACTTTACAATTCCCATGATTGTAGCCACTTGTGCTGAGCTTTTGTGGCTTGAAAAGGGGAAATATATTCATGGGTTGGTCTCAAAATCTGGCCTTTTTGCGGAAAATTCTGCGGTTGGTTCATCCTTTGTTTACATGTATGCGAAATGTGGGGCTATGGAAGATGCATCTCTTATGTTTGATGAAATTGTTGTTAGAGATGTGGTGTCTTGGACTGCACTTGTAATTGGGTATGTGCATAATGATGACAGCGAGAAGAGTTTGGAGTGTCTTTGTGAGATGCATAGGATTGGCGGGGATGGTGAGAAGGTTAATCCTAGGACACTAGAAGGTGGGTTTCAAGCTTGTGGGAATTTGGGTGCTTTGATTGCAGGAAGGTGTCTGCATGGTTTAATTGTGAAAACTGGACTTGGGTGTTCTCAAGTTGTTCAATCTTCTCTTTTGTCAATGTATTCCAAGTGTGGGAATGTTGAAGAGGCTCGTAATTCTTTCTGTCAAGTTGTAGATAAAGATGTTTTCGCATGGACATCAGTAATGGGTGTTTGTGCAAGATTTGGTTTTATGAATGAGTGCTTAAACCAGTTTTGGGATATGCAGGTTGATGATGTGTATCCAGATGGGATTGTTGTAAGTTGCATCCTTTTGGGTTTTGGTAATTCCATGATGGCGAGAGAGGGAAAAGCCTTTCATGGTCTTATTGTAAGGAGAAACTATGTTTTGGACGATACGGTTAACAATGCTTTGTTATCCATGTATTGCAAGTTTGGAACTCCAAGCCCCGCAGGGAAGCTTTTTGATGGTGTACATGAATGGAGTAAAGAGTCCTGGAACACTATGGTTTTTGGATATTGTAAGATGGGAATAGAAGGGGAGTGTTTAGAGTTATTTAGGGAGATGAGAGATCTAGGCATTGAAGCTGATTCAAACAGCTTGGTCTCTGTAATTTCTTCGTGCTCTCAATTGGGACTGATTAATCTATGCCGATCAGTTCATTGTTACATAATTAAGAATTCAGTGGATGAAGATGTCTCAATCGCCAATTCACTTATAGACATGTACGGAAAAGGTGGTAATTTGTCCATTGCATGGAAAATGTTTTGTAGGACGCAGAGAGATGTTGTCACATGGAACACCTTGATCTCATCATATATTCACAGTGGGCACTATGCAGAGGCTTTCACATTATTCGATGAAATGATTTCAGAAAAATTAAACCCTAATTCAGCAACATTGGTTATAGTTCTTTCAGCTTGCTGTCATCTCCCATCCTTAGAGCAAGGAAAAATGGTTCATCAATATATTAAGGAAGGAGGATTTGAGCTCAATGTTTCTCTTGGTACTGCATTGGTTGATATGTATGCAAAATGTGGTCAACTTGAACAATCAAGAGAATTGTTCAACTCAATGAAGGAGAAAGATGTCATTTCTTGGAATGTAATGATTTCAGGTTATGGACTGCATGGAGATGCAAAATCTGCAATGGAGGTTTTCCAACAAATGGAGCTATCAAATGTTAAACCGAATGCAATTACCTTTCTATCACTTCTCTCAGCTTGCACTCATGCAGGATATGTTGATGAAGGGAAGCAACTGTTCGGTAGAATGCAATATTATTCTATAAAACCCAATCTAAAGCATTTTGCTTGTATGGCAGATCTTCTTGGAAGATCAGGTAATCTACAAGAAGCTGAAGAACTGGTTCAGTCAATGCCAATTTGTCCTGACGGAGGTGTTTGGGGAACTTTATTAAGTGCTTGTAAAATTCATAATGAATTTGAGATAGGAATACGGGTGGCAAAATGTGCTATTGAATCTGACCCAGAAAATGATGGGTACTATATAATGCTTTCCAACATGTATGGTTCCATGGGAAAGTGGGTTGAAGCTGAAAGAACAAGGGAACTGATGAAGGAAAGGGGAGTAGCGAAGAGAGCTGGTTGGAGTGCAGTGTAGCGTAGAGGTAATGTCATATTTTTATTGTTGGCATATCTCCATTGTGTTGAGATTGTGGGTTTTGTATTTAATCAAGCAATTTCAAGGAAGAAGAAGATGATTTGAGCTGGAATAAAAGAGAGAGAGAGACGAGAGAAGAAGAAGAAAATAAAACTCTTAATAAACTGAATACTGTTCACCAAAATAAATTGCATACTATTCCCGTGTCCTGCTCTACTTTATATAATAGTATTGCTAACAAACTTCTGATATTCTAGAACATACTAACATATTCTAAAGTACGTACATGTATTATTATACTGTATTTATACTTCATCATCCCCCCTCAAGCTCATGCTGCGGCATGCCAAGCATGAGGTTGTCGCAATGGATTCTAAACAGAGGAGCACTCAGCCCCTTAGTTAAAATGTCAGCAAACTGCTCTTTGGAGGACACAAACTGCACAAAAAGTTGATGATCAGCTACTCTTTCGCGAACAAAATGCACATCAATCTCAATGTGTTTGGTTTTCTGATGGTGCACAGGATTAAATGACAATGCAATGGCTGAAAGGTTGTCGCAAAATATGACTGGAGGCTGCGAGAGTTGAACATGCAGGAAAACAAGTAATTGCTTGATCCATTCGATTTCAGCAGCAGTGAATGACAAGGCCCTATATTCAGCCTCAGTAGATGATCTCGAAACTGTACTTTGTTTCTTGGAAGACCACGAAATAGGATTAGAACCTAAGAACACAACCAGCCCTGTAGTGGATCTTCGATCATTCGGATCACCTGCCCAATCTGCATCACTAAAAGCTTTGAGGTCTAAGGAGCCCTTATGATACTGAATCCCAACTGTGGCAGTGCCTTTCAAGTAACGAAGAATTCGTTTTACAGCAATGAAATGAGCAACCATGGGAATTTGCAGGAACTGACACACTTGATGCACTGAAAATGCAATGTCTGGACGTGTGAAAGTCAAATACAGAAGTGCCCCCACAATACTTCTATAGAGTTTGGGATCATCATACGGAACACCATCATCTTTAAACAACCTTTGATAAGGGAGACAAGGAGTATCACAGGCCTTAGCATCAAGCATATCAGTTTTAACCAGCAAATCATGAACATACTGTGATTGTGACAGAAATAAACCATTTTGAACACAAGAAATCTGAATACCCAAGAAGAAATGTAAAGCCCCCAAATCCTTGATCTCAAATTCAGCAGTAAGAGACTCAATAGTCTGTGTAATAGCATCAGAGTGACTCCCAGTAAGAATGATATCGTCAACATACACCAATAAAATAACAATACCAGCAGCAGCATGTTTAACAAAGATAGAGGAATCAGAATATGTATGTTGAAAACCCAAGGAAGACAAAAATTCAGTGAACCTGTCATTCCAAGCCCGGGGTGCTTGTTTGAGACCATAGATCGATTTATGAAGCCTGCACACCAAGTGAGAGTTATGAGCATTGGTGAAGCCTGGAGGTTGAGCCATATACACCTCATGAAGAATGCCATGTAAGAATGCATTTTTAACGTCTAACTGTCTCAACATCCAGCCAAAGTTAGCAGCAAGAGCTAGAACCAATCTCACAGTTGTAGGTTTCACCACTGGACTGAAGGTCTCCCCATAATCCTGTCCTGGTTCTTGACTGAAACCTTGTGCAACCAGTCGAGCTTTATGGCGAGCAACTGAACCATCAACATGTTTCTTAATCTTGAAGATCCATTTGTAGCCCACTGTATTTTTGTGAGGAGGCAAAGATACAAGGCTCCATGTTCCCTGTGATTGAAGAGCAGAAATCTCGGCTTGCATGGCAGCTAGCCAAACAGGAGCTTTTAGTGCAACTTTGTAGGTGTTAGGTTCACACAAAGAAGAATCAACATCAGCAGTGGAAATGGTATGAAAACAGACCTTCTTTTTACTCACCCCACTCTTACTACGGGTTTGCATAGGGTGCACATTCATTGTGGGAAGCTGAAGCACAACAAGAATATTCTCAGGGTGAAAAGCATCTGCTGAAATGAAGGGTGCAAAATTCATACCTTTGTTGAGTTCTGGTGTCACAGGAAGAGAAGCAAAAGGTGAGGCAGCAGAAGCAATGGGCTCATTGGATGTTGAAGAAGCCGAGACATGACCATGATGAGAAGGAATAACAGCAGGAGGTGATGACACAGTAGGTATATTTGACTTAGAAGATGATGAAGAAACAAAATCATTATCATGAAGTGAAGGAGACACAGCAGGAGACGAATGGATTGTGACTACATTGGAAGGTAACACAATAGGCAGACATGACCTAGAAGTAGGTGTAGTGGATGCACTGGACAAATGATGAGTAGTGACTAATTCATGACATGGAAACACATTCTCATTGAAGACAACATGTCGAGAAATATAAGAACGGTTCTTGGAGACATCATAGCAAATATATCCTTTAAAGTTAGGTGCATATCCAAGAAAAACACACATTATGGTCTTAGGTTGCAATTTGTTTTGGAGATAAGGACGAAGCAATGGAAAACATGCACATCCAAAGACTCTTAAATGAGTAATAAGAGGTAGTTTGCCAAATAATAACTCAAAGGGAGATTTATAAGAGAGGACAGCAGTGGGCATTCTATTAATAAGAAATGATGCAGTGAGCACGGCATGGGTCCAAAAAGGTGATGGCAATTTAGCATGTTGAAGCAGGGTAATTGTGGTTTCAATAAGATGTCTGTGTTTTCTTTCTGCTAAGCCATTTTGTTCAGGTGTGTATGGACATGATTTGCGATGTATAATGCCTTTAGTGCGCAGAAAATTTTGAAGGGATTTACTCATATATTCACCACCACCATCACTTTGCAAGATTTTAATGGAATGTGAGAATTGATTGTGAACATAGTGATAGAAGTTAACAAAAACTGAATAGACATCACTTTTATTGATTAGGGGAAATAACCAACAAAACCTAGAAAAGTCATCGACAAAGAGAACATAGTATTTGTAGCCATCAATCGAGATGTTTGGTGAAGGGCCCCAAAGATCACTATGGATAATATGAAAAGGAACGACAGAGGTATGTGTACTGGAATGGAAAGGCAATTTACAAAACTTGCCTTGTAAGCAACTAACACATACATCAGAAAATTTGTCTAAAGAACATGAAATACATGCTTTGTTTAGCATTAACTTGACAATCTGAGTTGTAGGATGTCCTAGTCTATGATGCCATGTAGAAGACAAGACGAACTGACCACTAAGAGCTTGAGCTTGAAACCCGAGAGAGGAGAGAGCATTCTGGGATGAAAAGGATGGAAGAGGATAAAGCCCATTGCAACACAGTCCTTTATAGAGCAGCCTCCCTGTGACCTTGTCCTGAACCCAAAAACAAAAGGCATCAAAAATCACCCTACAATTGTTATCCACACACATTTGATAAACCGAAAGTAAATTCTGAGACAGCTTTGGCACACACAGTACAGAATTCAATTTTAAAGCTTGGGTGGGTGTAGAGATAATGGCATTGCCAATATAAGATACGGGCAAACCTTCACCATTGGCTGTTTGAACTGAATCATTTGTAGGATATGAGGTGCTTGCTGTCAAATTAGACAAGTCCGATGTCATATGATTCGTAGCCCCGGAGTCTGTGATCCAAACTGGAGGTACTGCTTGAGGTGAAGGTTGCGGCAGGAGACCAAATGGATTCTGAATGGTGTACATAGCCTGATGATGATTGGGCAAGGATGCATTTGTCTCAGAACCATTGCCGTGACCCATGAAATTAGGTCCACTTTCATTGTAATAACAGTACCATGTTGTATGGTTTGGTTTACCACACAAATTGCACCGAGTTCTTTCATATCCCCTGAACCCACAAGCTGTAGCTGAATGTCCTTCCTTATTACATAGCTGACAAATGAGCACATTGAAACCAGGTGATGGGTTATATGGACCATTGGAAAATGTAGGTGAAAATGCCCCAGATGCAGCTGAATGATGTGATCCCATGCCACCAGAGGGAAAGGCACTCATACCACCAGATGGTGTGTTCGAAGCTACAGCTGGTCTGACATTCATAGGTGCTCTTCCATCCTTTTTTTATTGAAGGACCTATACCCACCATTATCAAATGAGTTATAGTCCTGTTGACCACGGGAAACATGAGGTTTTGTGACTGTGTTCATTGCAGCAAGATAAGTGGGATTACTGCCAATGTTATGCTCTACTATAAGTTCCTCAGCCAAGAGTTGGGATCGAAACTCTTTCAAGGTAATCACATTCTCTCTACCTCTAACCACACATCTAAAGGTATTATACTCAACAGGGAGACCATTCAAAGCTAAAATAACTATGTCTTCTTCAGCAAAAAATACCCCTGCTGCTGACAAATAATCTCTTTGATTTTCAGTAAATATTGGCTTATAGAATCAGAACCTTTCCTAATACTCTGTAAATTGGACTTTAATTGAAAGATACTAGTCTTGGATACAATTGAAAATTGTTCTTTCAATCGTTGCCACAAATCCTTAGAACTGATACTCCCTATGGCACACGACATAGCTACTGGAGACAGAGTAGCAGTAATCAACTGCATAATAGCTCTATCATGCATTTTCCATATCAGTCTTTCATCACATTCAACAGCAGAACAAGAAGAAAAAGATATATTACCGTATTCAGTTGAAGAAACAGGGCACGGTTGAGACCCATCTACGAATCCAAATATCCCATTGCTTTCTAGTAGGAGTTGTATTTGGAAGTTCCAGTTTAGATAATTGGATTCATCTAATTTCACGTTTACAGAGGCAGAAATGGTGGAGACAAGATTGGCAATCGGAGATTGAAGAATCTGTAATTGGGCAGCAGTCACCATCGTAAATGGCTTCAGTTGAAATCAACGAAGAGTAGACTGTTTAATTGAGTAGAGTAATGAGAAAGAGAGTTGTAAATCAGTGATAATTTTGTAACTAATTAACTTGCTAAGAGCTCAACTGAGTCAATTTCTGGGTAAATTTGTGAACAGTAAATGTAAGTGTTTGGCTTTGCAGAAGCATAAAAAACTGGATCAATCAATATGCGTGAGCATTAATCTGCTCTGATACCATGTTGAGATTGTGGGTTTTGTATTTAATCAAGCAATTTCAAGGAAGAAGAAGATGATTTGAGCTGGAATAAAAGAGAGAGAGAGACGAGAGAAGAAGAAGAAAATAGAACTCTTAATAAACTGAATACTGTTCACCAAAATAAATTGCATACTATTCCCGTGTCCTGCTCTACTTTATATAATAGTATTGCTAACAAACTTCTGATATTCTAGAACATACTAACATATTCTAAAGTACGTACATGTATTATTATACTGTATTTATACTTCATCACATTGAACCTTAAACTCATTTAAGTATACGGGGAGTTTTACAGGCTACCTTAGATGTGGCATTTTCTGACCTGAAAAGAGCTCTGTATTCAGCTTGTTAGGGCCAAGAATTGATGGACATAACTAGAATCGCAAGAACGCATCTTGCAGGTAATCTTGTTCATCACAGTGGGTTGCAGCCTTTTATCATGTCCCATGGTGTTGTTTGGGTGTTGTCAATACAGAGTACCTAAGCAAACTCATCATCATAAGAACTTATTGAACACTTATTGGGGTAATATTTGTCAGTTTGACTAGTTCAAACACTGCCTGAGGCTTCTGAAAAACAAAACTGGGGTTTGCAATAAGTGACAATAAGAATCTATTTGAAGCTTCACGGAGCCAGTTTGATAATGTTGAAACTTACAAACTCCATCAACATTCAGAAATCCATGGATTTTAAATCCTAGAGGTTATGTGAGGAGGTTTTGTCAGATTGCTTTGGAATAGGTGCCGTCTTTTACGTTCCAGTCCTGGAGTATGTGCTACTTTCTTCTGGAAGAAACTGTAACTGACAGGTTTTTAACTAATCTTGCAGCTCTATGCCTTAATTCTTCTTTATCCATATGCAAATTTTACGCTTGATAGGATTTTCAATTTGTAATTGATATTGCAGTGGTACTTAAAGGAGAGCGATGGGGACAGTAGCATGGTATTGTGGAGGGAAGGCATCTTGTGCTCGCCTGGGATTGTTACCATTCATCATGTTCATTTGCCATCTGGATTTACTGTTGTGTAATAAATAACGCAAGCTTTTATTTAGTCATGATATAATTAGATGGTCTAATTTGTTAGAATACATCACCTTCTTGTGCATTTGCTCTGTTGATTTCTCCAAGTCAAGACTTTTGAAACAAGGAGACAATGACAATCATGCTTTAATCTGATGAATGATAAAAGGAATAATGTTTTCTTGCTATTATAGGAATCTACTACCAAGTGCTATTTATGAAAAAGATTTGACGCTTCATAACTATAGTGTTTTTGCGTCCCTTAAAGGCATGACGTGATGGTAAAATACTTGTGATCTACACAGCAAGTCTCGAGTTTAAGTCATGGTGGGTGTGCATCCTTTGTAAGAACCTGGGACAATTGAAATTTTATTCGCTCACCTGTATCTATAAAATACGTTTTCTGGTGAAGTTTTTCCTATTTTCTGCATCTTTTATTTGCAAATACTTATTGTGAATTCGATTGAAAAAACACCCTTGTCGGTATTGACTTTAATTATCTGATTAAAAATTAGGGCCGGTTCACCAAAAAATGAAGTTTGCCAAGATGCTTTGAGTTTGCAAGGGTATGATACGACTAAGTTCGCTATCCCGTGGATAATCAACTGATCTCTCATCTCAAACCACCGTATCATCAATGTTGTCCTCTACCTTCCGATCAATGGCCAATTTCTAACAAGTTACTCTAGCATTTTTTAATCCAAAAGACTTTGGCAGCCAATTCTTGATAAGTTGTTTTAGCATTTTTTAACCCAAAAAACATCACCCTGCAACAAACAATATGTCCTGATAAGTGATGAAAGAAGTTCTGTCCTTAACTTCATCTTTCATCTTAATTTGGTGATTCCTAGAAAACGAATTTAATTACTTAACATATGATTTATCTTGTTCCAACATGTTCTACCTACTCGTAAAAAAAATGACATCTTTACCCATCATTATTTTCTTATGATTACATGGCAGCATGACCCATCATACTGACATGATAATGGTTGGTCGCATGTGTGATACGATGAAGTGGTGTTGCATTCAATTAACTATTTTTGACAAACTTGAACCAACATGTATACATTTGTTTTAGCTTCGACTGGAACATTATTTTCATTGTTGTGCTCCTCTTGGCCTTCTCCTCGAAGTGATATTTCAAAAACATAATTTGTTAGGATCATATGAGACAAATAATCTTTGCCATGTTTCAATATGATTCAACAACTTATCTATGTCTACGCAACAATCAATATTATTACATAGGAAAAACATCATATTGAAAACTTGATACCCTTTCTTGTAATTTCCTAATACTAGTCCCGTAACCGAGACATATTGAAAACTTGATCTAGAATAAAAAAAATTAATCTTTAACTATATAATAAACTGATTTTTTTTTTAAAATCTCTCATATTCTACTCATAACTAATTCAATCTTAAATCTCTTAAAATGATATCATAAATTTACCTACATGTTTTTCTATATTTTTTCATGATTGTTAATGTAAAAGAATAAAAAACTTGTTTTAAAACTGTTATCTATTTATTTTATATTCATGTTTTTTTTTAACTAAATGTAGTTTTATTTTCATTTATTAATTTCTTGTGTTGTGAAATATTGATTAAACGTAACATAATTATTGATTAGGTATTCTTATACCAAAGATTAAATTGATTCTAACTTAAATCTTAGTTAAACCATGGAAAAATTAAGATTTGAGTTATAATTAATTTAAAAGAAAATGTTTTCCGACATACAATACAACAACTTTGCAAGTGCAAACTCCACAAGGTTTGGCTTAAAAAAAAGAGAGTAAAATCTCCATTTATTTATTTTATAACAGGAAGAGTACAAAGTAGCACGTGACCGAAAAGGAACTTGGGTTTAGACAGCATCAAAGAAAGGAATCTAAGACATCTGATGAAACGAATAATATTGAACGGCAGAGAAGTAGGGTGCAGATAGGCAAATGGTGAGGCAAGATCACCTAATAATAAGCCGATTTAAATCAGATGTTCCTTTTCTCCAATTAGAAGCCTCTAGCCTCATCGTCTTCTCACTTGCTTCCTTCTACTCCTGCTTGCCTGCCTGCCTGCTACCAACACCACCACCCACCTTTCTCCCTCCCTCTGTATGTGCGTGAGGGAGAAGCAGGCAAGCCACTGAGACTTTCAAAGAAGAAAAAGAATACACAGAGTAGGTTCCTTTTATATAGGCTGCTTTGCTTTCTCTCTGACTGCCCTACTTTGGTAGGACTTCTTATATATAGCCAGAAAGATACGTTTATTATTATTATTGTTGTTGTTAATGGTTATGTTTTATCATTTAGGTGATGCTGTTATTGGATATAGGGTCATTTTTTTGTTATTGTGTCACTGGAAACTTTGTTATTTTACATGAATACCAAATTGCAAATTGCTTCTATTTTGGTCTCCTATTTTGAGGTGTTTTTACTGTTGCTGTTGGGATTGGAACCCTAGCTGTATATGTAATTTTGTGTTGTGTGGCTGGCATTTTGAATGCTTTTATCGGATTTGAAAGCTAAAAGTTCCATTCTTGGCTATAAGAAACACAGAGAAGCTTTTCTAAAATGTTGCCAAACACAAAAGGAGTTACTTTTAAGTATGGAATAGAGCCCCATAACAGATGTGTTAAGAAAAAATTAGAATTTTCTTTTGCTAATTGGCTGTTGTCTTGATGTCTTGCATTGCTACCTGTATGCGGGTTTTTGATGGAAGTGGTAATTATTAAAGTTTTAGCTGGAGTCTCGACCACAAGTCGTGTGAAACCCTTCCCGTTGTTGAGTGAAACTTCTGGTGGTTTTCTAGTATGTCTTAGTGGTTTTGATTCAGATTTTTTGTTCAAGCATTTTTAATTAGGTTTCCTGCAAGTTTATATGCTGATGACATAGAAACATATGACTTGGGATTGGTTTCACTGCTAGCAATGGGTTTCTGTCTATGTTTTTGTTCCTATTAAATCTGCACATGGCATCTCTTGCCTTATATATACCAGTTGGTTTTTTTTTTTCTCAGGAAAATATGAGCAAAGCCTATTCATTTGTTCAATTCACTCTGGATTTTATTATATATGGTAAACTAAACCTCAAAACTTTGTACTTTTTTCAGCTTGAAGAAGGGCATCAGGCTTAAATAGCTGACAAGGTCTTCTCTATTGCTGAAATCTATTTAGATGGCAATTATGCCTTGTGGAAGTACATCGATTGCTCAATGGGGTATTCGCCCTCAGTTTATGATAAGATCCTATATGCCAAATAGGACAATGAAAGCTCGATGTGGGTAAGCATATCTATTTAATCTCTCTCTCTCTTTGACACACACATGCCAAAAAAATAATCACACACACTAGATTATACATATATATCTGCCAGTCCCTTTGGGCCACCACAACTTGTCCCTCACTGCTTGGAACTAGCTGTGCCAGCTCATTCTTACTCTTGGATCAGCAAGAGCCTACTTTGTTTTACAGAGACACAGGCAGATAACTAAAAGTAATAGCATTAAATTTGTCAGTGATCAAGCCATAATAGTAGGCACTGTAGCAGGTCCTTGATTGCAGAAAGAAAATTCTGTTGACATGCTCTATAGTGAGATTTTTACCATTTTGGACTGACAAAGATCATGATCTCTTCTTCACTTGAGGGCAATCGAGGGTCCTGATAATCTAAGATCATGAATGGTTCTTCAAGGCCATAAGTTTTCCACAAATGCAAACAGAATTCATGTCCAAATAAAGTGATTTTTTTAGAATGATGCTTTGAAAATGATCGTGTAGACAATTCTAGTATTTACCAAGATGAAAAGAAGGGTAGGGCATGAAGGTCCTTTTACAATTCAAGGAGGAAACATGTTTACGATGAAGAACAGGTCCCCACACGTGGTTTTGTTTGTCCCTCTTCTGAAGCTGGAATCAACCCTGGTGTGTCTTTGCTAAATGGACAATTGAACACACTTTAGTGCTCCTTGAGGGCCCTGGAGGTTAACAATTCTCTAAAGATGAAATTTGATGTTTTTTCACTTGGTATGGATCCAAGCTTTAGATGCCTTTCCACCTGTAGTCAGCCATATAGCTTAAAGCTGTGTTAAGTTATTATCCTTGAACGTTTCCTTTCAAAATTAGCTATATGACGGTTAAAGTTTCAATTATTTTTTTGGCATTAGCATTATATAACAATGATTTATAATTATTGGTATCATAATTCTTGTGTCATGTGTTGCCATGTGATTTATTGGCATCTTTTAGCATGACATTTTCATCTGATCATGTGCTATAAAGAGTTATCATAATTATTTTGTATAGATAGATGGATAATTGACTGTATTTAAAACCATCGTGCAGTATTGACACCAAGATGAGCTACTTGGCGGCACCAAGCTCAAGCTTATTCTCACGAGAATCCTTCCCCGTGTTATCTTGTACAGGAACTTCTCAAACTTCAAATCAGTGTAGGGGAGCACGGTTTGTAGTGAGAGCGGATAGTGTGAGTCTAAACTATAGTTTTATTTTTTTCTCAACAATGACATTGGTGGCAGTATTGACTCTCTTTTTTTTGCTTATTTGGTTCTTAAATTTTTGCTTTACTTAGAACTATAATTTTCTCATTTGCAGGATTACTATTCTGTTCTTGGAGTGTCAAAAAATGCAAGTAAACCTGAAATTAAAAGTGGTATGTACATGGTACACCTATTATCCTTCGTTTATTGAAGCCTAATCTGATTTTAGCAATGACTTTTTTTGTGTAGGAGGCCTAATGGCACAGAAATGTTTGCTATGGCGAGCAATTTGATAATGTTTTGCTTGCCCCATCTTCAGAACTTTATTAATATTGCCTCTGCCATTCTACTTATCTCATTTTATGTTCTTGAGCAATATGCATGAATGGCTGTACCACATCCTAATTATCAAGCCCGTTGATGTCCTATAGAGGATAAAACTCTTTCTGTCTATCTGCCAATTGATAGAATTACAATCCTGTGATTAATGTTGGTATGGTATTTCTCAAGTATACACATGTTAATCTGATATGACAATCTACGACTGAGGATACAGTAGCCCAGTAAATTTTGTAGAATTTCATAAAATATTGACTTTTTTGGATCACATAATGTACATTGAAAAGTGCCAATCTTAATACTGCTGCTAGCTTCTTCATGAAGCCATGCATTACTGAAGGAAGTATTTGTGCATTTCAATGAAAGCTGTTAAAAGAGAGCATTAGGTACTCTTTACATAAAATTCACGTCTGACATCCAATATATAGAACAGTAGAGCAGCAGGCTTGCTGTTGCTGCTTCAAATTTTCAAGTGGAGGGATAATGCTAGTGTTAGATTCTGATTTTACGGATCTATTAGGTGGATGAAGGAATCTGGGGTCTTCAAATTGGTGTAAAAAATCCAGCTCTTGTGGCTGGTTCATCATTACAAATCGAGAGCCTGGGTTCATGAAGTTTTGAACCGTGGCTGGAGCTAGAGGAATTCGGGGTTCTTCCAATAGGGGTTATTCGGTGGTTTAACTTTTTAGAAAGTAATGTAGTGGGAGGTTGTGATTAGGCAAGAAACACTGCCATGCACTGAGCTTGTCATTTGTGCAAGTTGACCATTGATAATTTGTCTAAATAAGGGCAGCGATAATTGGGACAAGTACTTGAGATCAGTAGCCAGGCTTTTAGCAAGGATTTCGGCATTTCATGGCTAATGTGTATTTAGGTTTATAGATGGCTCAAATGATGGTAAATAATTGTTTCTATGTACTGCCAGCCAATTGCAGGGTGGCAAGAATTATTAACTTGTTTTTGATGAAATTGGCTGGAAATAGTTGAGATAAACCAAAGTCTAAGTTTTATGACAAGCAATCACAAATAAGGTCCTGGTGGTGTCATCCTTGTTAATGTATGCATCAGTAGTCAAATCTATGTCCTAAAAAATTGAACTGCCTGAGTACTCTCTTCTCCGGAATTGATACTTTAATCTGAGCAATGATAAAAAGAAAGCTCAGCATTAACTAGAAAAGATTATGCCACAAACACTCAGTTTCAAATTTTGGTGCTTTTTGGAGAGTTTTGGCTACAAGTGCAATGATTTGATAACCTTAATTACCTGGCTTTGCACTGGAGGAACAAAAACTGCTCTTTCAACCTTCTGTGTTTCATTTCCTTTCTCAAAGCCTTTATGCGGAGAATCATTAATGCGTGTTCCTGTCCATGTTGCCTATGAAATAAGTTTCCTTTTTTTTTGTGCTCACCAAGTTTTTTTTTTTTTTTTTGTGGCTGATTTATTGGTATCTTAATTAGGGTTGGTATGTTATAATATTTTTCTGCCAGGATTAGTGGAAGCTATTTCCATCATGCATAACCGAATATGTTGAAACTTAGACTTTGGTTTATCTTGAAAAAAGTCTTGATCTGGATGAAGTAATGAAATCAAACACTGTAATGGACTGATGTTTTTTTATCTATAGAATAAAAAAGATTAAAAATAAAGAGATCTTGTTGAGGAGGACTATCTACTTATGGAATTTCTGCAAAGGTTGGGTTTATCTATGAAGGTCATTTGTCTTGATAGGGCAATTCTAGGTGATTTGAGTTATTTCAGGAATGAACTTGTATACCTGCCAGAGATCAAATTTATTCAGTTTATTAATATTTAGCATAGCCACCATTCTTCTTTTATAAAATAAGCTCAGACATTTTTTATTCCTAATGCTTTTCAGCTTATCGGAAGCTTGCTAGGAGTTTCCATCCAGATGTGAACAAGTAAGTTACTTTTTTATTTATGACTTTGATTTATGGGAACTGTGTGCCATATGTTCTGCTTGTTAAGCTTTTGGACTACATCTAGGTTGTTTTCCTTTCCTACTTTTAGAGACTGCCCCATATGTTTGTAATTTTTATGGTAATGTATGGTGATATGGGCAAGCCTTCAGTGAAGGCATGGACAGACTTCTTGGAATGTGTGAATTAACATGTGCTTTATTGTTAGATCATTCATGCTACATGGTTAGGAGAAGCACTTTGTATTTGACTAATCAAGGCTGTAAGGATCTGCTATAATTGAAATTGGTTATTTAAATGATGATGGAATTTGGAATCTAATTGTTAATGGATGGAACACAGCACTATTCTGCCTATTCTTTGATAACAACATTGATCATTGATGGTGAAGATCCTCTATTTAGAATTTATAGAATGTTAAGTGTTTGAAGTTAACATCATATTTATAGAATGTTAAGATCCTCTATTCTAGTAATTGATTATATTAAGTTTAATCTTAACGTGAACAAATTTAATTTCCAGACCTGTTTGATAATTTTGAATTTCTGTGCTGTAGAAAACCTGATGCAGAGCAGAAGTTTAAGGAAATTAGCAATGCTTATGAGGTAAAAGTGCAGTTTTGTTGTCTATGATTTGAGTTGTGGTGTTTTTGTATTCCATGGTCTTAAGTGATTGATTTGATCATGATTTTGTCTTGCAGGTATTATCAGATGATGAAAAACGATCTTTATATGACAAGTACGGAGAGGCTGGACTTAAAGGTGCTGGCATGGACATGGGAGTAAGTTACTAATGAAAATTATGAAAAAGTCGCTTGTTTTAAAGGACTTAAAGGTACTATACCGTCCATATTTTTGCCTCACCCACTATTTTCTCATAACAGGACTTCAGCAATCCTTTTGATTTGTTTGAGTCACTATTTGAGGGCATGGGAGGCATGGGTGGCATGGGAGGCCGAGCTTCCCGAAATAGAGCAGTTGATGGCCAGGATGAATATTACAATATTGTCTTAAATTTTAAGGAAGCAGTTTTTGGGGTTGAAAAAGAAATTGAGATAACCCGACTAGAGAGCTGTGGGACTTGTGATGGTTCAGGTGCCAAACCTGGCACAAAACCATCTAAATGTAGTACATGTGGTGGACAAGGCCAAGTTGTTTCATCAGCAAGGACTCCTTTAGGTGTTTTCCAGCAGGTTATGACCTGCTCTTCATGTGGCGGGACTGGGGAAACATTTAGTCCATGCAACACGTGTTCTGGGGATGGACGGGTAAGGCGGACAAAGCGCATCAGTTTGAAAGTTCCAGCTGGTGTGGACTCTGGAAGCCGTTTGAGGGTCCGATCCGAAGGTAATGCTGGAAGGAGAGGTGGATCACCTGGCGACCTCTTTGTCATTATTGACGTCATGCCAGACCCTCTGCTGAAACGCGATGACACCAACATCTTATACACGTGCAAGGTATCATACATAGATGCAATTTTGGGTACAACGATTAAGGTTCCAACAGTGGATGGCATGGTTGATTTGAAGATCCCAGCTGGAACTCAGCCAAGCACAACTCTTGTAATGGCCAAGAAAGGAGTCCCTGTGCTAAGCAAAAGAAACATGAGGGGTGATCAGTTGGTCCGTGTACAAGTTGAAATTCCAAAAAGATTGAGCAGTGAAGAAAAGAAGCTTATTGAGGAGCTTGCAGACCTAAGCAAGGGCAAAACAGCAACCAGTAGAAGATAGTTGGCTAGACACTGTTCTGCTCACAACATGTTTCCTTTTTGTTGGTGCAAAATTTTGATAACAATGTTAGATGTTCAAGGGTTGAGCAGTTCTCCTTCAGTTGAACTGTGAAAGGACTAAACAGGTGTTTGCAGTGGTAGGTAAAGTCATCGTGATAATTTTGTCCCATAGAAATTATAGCTTCAAAAGAAAGAGCAGATAAAATAGGAGATGAAACTTGTAGACTTCCTGTTCTATTTTTTTCATCGTAATGTCATTTGTTGTTGAACAGGTAGTTCAATTGCCTATTAACTATTCTTTGGGATAATAACTAAAACATGTGCCACACATTTGAATTTGGGGATGCCACTGCTGATTTGGTAACATGATATAGAGTTGCCATCGACCTCACTTATGGTAGGACTTGAACTCAACACCGAGTTAGGAGATCGAAGATCTTGTTCTTTCTTGTGTAATGAAATTGTATCGCCAAGCTGCTAGTTCACAGGCTTTAAAATAATGTTACCATAAATTTTGCAGAAAATAACTATACGCATACCAATCTCATGGTTCTTGAACCATCTTAAGAGGTTATCTGCCACAGACGGACTCTTAATTACTGTTAAAGAAAAAAAATCGGTGGGGTGAGAGAGGCTCGAACTCTCGACCTCAGGATAACTCAGAAGCTATGAGACCTACGCGCTAGCCAACTGCGCCACCACCCCTTTTATTTTCTAATTCGCTATTCATATAATAAATACTATTTCATTTTAAACATCAAAACTTGAAGACGAAGATCCATAAACTCATGTCAAAAGCTCAGGTTCAATTTTCGGGGCAGTTATTCTAAGAAATGAACAAAGTCCCATGGATTTCTAAACCATGATTGCTATAAAAAAACAAATGAAACTATAGATCGATAGGAAAATGTCGATTTGAAAAATCTCTCATGGATCTCTAAATCATAAAGAAATTGCACAAGAAATAGTTATATGATATCTGTTCTATATGGGAATTAATAGAGGATTATTGTCGTTAATAAAACCTAGCATAAACGAAAATCAGCAGGAGATTGTGGTGGTTCTGGTTAGAATAGTCAGTCATATCTGCCTCCTGTATTTATCATTCTTTTGGCAGGAAGCTCAGTTTTATTCTTGTATTAGTCTTTGGAGAGAGAAACAAATTATGCACTATTGTTTAAGAAAAACTTTTTAAAGTTCTTTAATTTCCCTAACAACATAAGATTTCTGACATATTTAATGATTGTTTAAGAGTGTAGTTGAGGTTGATTTTTAAAGTGTTTTTTATTCAGAAAAATATTAAAATTATATATATTTTTTAATGATTTCTTTCATATTTAGTGATTGTTTAGGAGTGTAGTTAAAATTGTTTTTTAAAATATTTTTCGTTTAGAAATATATCAGAATTATATTTATTTATTTATTTAAAAAATATTTTTTATCTTAGCGCATAAAAATAATTTAAAAATACTAAAAAAAATTAAGATTAAATGAGGAAAAGGGATGTCAATGCGGGAAAATTGAGACTGAGTATGGCATTAGTCCTCACAGTCCCAAGCAGTCTTCAATGCAAATGAAATGGAAAAAATATAATAAATGGTGAAGCATATAAGAAGAAAGATGACAGAAAGAAACAGAAAAATATCACACCTTACAATACCATTTATTCTCTTACAGGGTTCTACACACAGAAAAGAGCCTCCTTGATGAATTTTTCGAAGTTATTGTAAGATGATCCTCCAACATTGGTTGCTGCTTCTGCTATATTTTTCCAGGCCAAAGCCTTTCGCCTCATTTGCTTCCCACTCTCCCCTTCCATCATTTCCTTAACAAGACTTTCAATTTCATTTCTCTTAACATCATGATTGACCTCCACTCCAATCCCCCATTTGGTGCATGCATACCGACAATTCGGTTGTTGATCAGCAAAAAATGGCCAGCAGATTACTGGAACGCCACAGGATATAGTTTCCATCATAGAATTCCACCCACAATGTGTTAGGAAAACCCCAACTGATGGATGCGCAAGAACTTGATCTTGTGGACACCAACTTGTTAACAACCCTCTACCATCAATTTGCTCAAGAAACTCTTCCGGCAAGATTGCAGAATCACCCATCACTACATCAGGCCTAATTATCCATAAAAACGGCTGTTTGCTATTTGCCAGGCCCCAGGCAAATTCTCTCAAGTGTGTGTCTGTCATTACAGTCACACTTCCATAATTAATGTACACCACAGAATTGTGTCCTCTTTTATCAAGCCAATCTAGACAGTTTGAGTCTTCTTTCCATAAACTTGAACCGAGTGACTTGGATTCACTTTCAGCCGGGATATGGTTTACAAGCAAGGGAAGAGGACCTATTGTATAGATGTTAGGGAACTTGGTGGCAATTATAGACTCTAACACCTCATTTTCGAATTCGTTGAATGTGTTGAAGATAATTGTAGAAGACTTCAAGCAGTTCTCTGCTTCAGATCCCATAAAATCAAACATCAGTTCATCATTTGTGGTTCTGATAAAGGTTGGCATGTCTTTTAATCGGCTGTTACTCAAACCAGGGATCCAATCAATAGGTGTATCACCATCTCGAAGAAGGTTTTCTTCTGAAACAACGGAAATAAAATTTTATGTCATTGCTAAACATTTTCTCAAACGATAGAGAAATATCCAGGAGAGCGTGCTGCGCTGCATGTCCTCTTGGATAATACAAAGCATATAAACGAAGAAAAGCCAGGAATTACATACCTTTGAATGGAATGAAGCCTCTTCTGGTGAGCTCACTGAAATGCAAATATCCCATGAAGCTACAAGCTGAGGCTGTCCAAAACTGAACCTGAGGAATGTTAAACTCTTCCGCAGCTTTAATGCCAAAGCTCATGACCCCATCTGAAATTATGCAAGTAACAGGAGGCACTTCAGATGAAGAATTCAACTTTGTAAGTAGCTCTTTAAATGGGGCCAGACAGTTTTTCCTTGTTGAATCACACAAGGATGGAACATCCTGTGTTGCATCAAAATCAGATGGTGGCAAAGGCAAACCATCTGGTATGGTCTCGAACCGGAAATCAGGCAGGCCTTCAACAGAGTCTGGTCCTCTGGACCGGATTAATCGCCTATGGTTGAACTCGGTGTTAACGAACGTTATGTGAAAGCCTCTTGAGTGCAAAAGCTTGGCTAGTTGCATCAGGGGGGTAACATGGCCCTGTGATGGATAGGGAACACAAACTGCATGTGGTTTTCTGGCTCCAGTTGAACTCATATTTTCTCCGAGGTACTGAAAAGTCTGAAATTAAAATGCTTTCCCAGTTTTCTTGGCCTTAAAACAAAAGAGTTGTACTAGTCCACAAGCATCTTTTTGATGGTGAAATTATCACACTGTCCCCTGTGTTTTCCTTCTTGATGAATCACAATGTAATTGGCTTACGGCAAGGAATTCCGATTAGATGGGATGGTAACATTATTTTCTTGTCACGAGCTGCTAATAGTTGCTTTTTGGAGTGGGAAAGCTGAAGCTTTCCCGAATATTATATTTATTTTCTTAAAAATGGTGCATGAACATCACTTGAGGATCAATAATGTCAGATCCAATGATGCAATAACGTAGATATCAGTCGTTCAATCTAGTAGCCACACGTCTGTGCGGAGGAATTGATTCCTATCTTCTTGTATGTTTGTGTGGGGGTACGGGAGCTTTTTTCTTAGCTAGCTGATAGCAATGGAACATGACCTGCCAAAAACGAGGACAGTGATCAGATGAGCCGGATGCGTTAGAGCATCTTTTTAACGGAAGGTTGAATAATTATTATTTTTACATAACAAAGAAATAAGGATTTCTTGAGCAAACGTTTTATTTTCTGGAGAAAAAACAAAAACCTAGGTGGATTTTTCTGTAGAGCCAACCGATGTTTTGAAATTAGATGGCGTGTTTGCCAGGGTCGATGAAGCCTCAACTCTCTGCTAATGAGTCTGGTACTGCCAAGAAACCAATAAATAACAGTTATATAATAATATAAATCATATCCTGAAATTTTATTTAATAGTTTAAGTATTTAGGTAAAATGATTCTTTGATATGATATCAGAGTCTTGTTAATTTAACAGTTACGAGTTCAATTCTCATCACCCTCAATCTATTTAATAAAAATCAAACATAAATATATATAAGTTTCAAACCTAAAAAACTTTCACATAATACAAACTTATATATTTGTCAGGTTATATGATGACGCCGTTGCTTTTTTTGTTTTTGGTATGATTAGAAGTTTGCGACTGAAATTGAGGCTTACACTCACAATCCATATATATCAATTAATACTCTATAAGGAGTTACTGGCCTAAACACTCTTAGTCACTAAAAGAGTTGACAGAAAATGCCAATAGCTTTATTTATTTAAAATTATGCAAACTTCATTAGGTTATTGTTTTTAATTCAATTATATAAATTTTAAGACCTTATGAAATTGTTTTTTAAAATATTTTTTGTTCAAAAATGTATCAAAATAATTTATTTAAAAAAAATCATTTTTTACATCAATACATAAAAATAATATAAAAACATATTTTTTTTAATTTAAAGTAAAAAATAAAAATAAGATTATTTTTTTTCAAAAATATTTTTGAAACGCGGTTTCAAACAAACACCTCTTATACAAATCGAGTTGGTTATGTGTATATTCAAGCATACATATTGTATATGTTTAAATGTCTTATTTTCACTTATATTACAGGCAAGACAATGTCTATTTTTTCTGACATTGCTTAGGGACTTCTAGATCATTCTCAATCACAACCGGGGTCATGCTTTCACACACATATATATATATATATACACCAGCAACTATGTAAAGTATGATTAAAAATAAAAGATAAATTGCCAGGTATCTATTATTTTTTCTAGGTATATTTTTAAAGTTTCTTGATTGTTAAGATTAATTATATTTTAAATACTAAATCAGAACTGTTAATATCAAAGTTGTCAATACCGTTTCGGTTGGTGTTTTATTTTTTCAATTGGAATGAAATATTTGGTTTTGAAGCATTTCAGCGCGCTATTTTAGGGTTATATATATTAAAAAAATAGTTATAATCCAAAAATAAAATTATTTAAAATTATGTAATTTAATCTAAAAAAACACAATAAAATGATTTTTCTAAACAAAATTATGAACATGTATAATATTACAAGAATATCATCATCAATTTCACAAGTTCATTACATTCTCTGATTGCTCTAAAATTATAACATAATATATATAAATATATCAGGAGACTCCTGTAAAATTTCATCTTAATTTAACAATTGGATTAAAAAATATGATTGATATTGGAATATTATTTAAAAAAAATATTATTTGGCCAAAACAAAATGGGTGAACAAAACCGGTACATTTCGATCGGTATTTTGGCCAAAATAACCAGTACGTTTCGGCCAGTATTTGGCTAAAAAAATCAGAACAGACCAGAATTTAAACAGAGATAAAAACAACAATATCTTATCTTATTTTTTTAATTGATATGAAATATTTTAGACGTTTCAACGGAAAAAACAGAATTAACAATTATGGTTAATATAGATCTAACAGAGAGAATATTCATAATCGAGGTAATAATTCAGTCAATAAAATATTATACTATATTAATCTTTTTATAAAAAAAAAACTCCGTATACATGTATATAAAGTTTTAAACGTAAGACAAGCCTAAGAAAATTCAATAAAAACAGGCTTGACTCAAAATTACTGTTAGATTTGCAACGGGAGCAGGGAGCTGATATCTGTACTCCCCATTGCTTCCACTGTCCTATCTTCTCTTTCAACCCCACTGACAACTCCATCCCTCAAAAGAGCCCTCCCTGACATCATCTTCTTTATTGGTTGTGCTAACTGCTGTCCTTTCTTTCTTTTTTGACTACTCATAAGTTCATCCATCCACAATACACGAAACAGTGCTAAAACATTATAATATATCCCTTCTGTCCCTTGCCAAGTTGCCATTAATGTTTTGCAGATTAAATTATTAGTATTTCCTTAAATTAATCTGTGCTTTTTTTTCTATGAATCATGGAGTCGGGAACTAGCCAAATCAACCCAGAAAAAAGAAAAGTAGCAGGCACTGTGCAGTGAGTAGCAAACAGGTTAGCGAGAACATGCTTGGTAAAAAAGAAAGAAAAGCTGCGGGCCAGTTCATTCCTCAATCGAAAGTGAGTCAGACAGGTCAAAACGAGACCCTATAACTCGTCCTCAAAATCCAACCTCTTAAAAGTTAAAACATCAATCGGTTGTTTGAGTTCGGACTTCGGATGGACCTCAATAAACGACATCGGAAACTTGGTAAACAGAAGAAAACATATGAAGCAAGTTTCAAGAAAAACAAACTTCATTAATCCAGACACAGGTTCTGTTACAATGTATTCATACTGTGTCGAGGTTTCAATGTAAGTGTATGACTAATGCTGGCACCTTCACATGCCTAAAGAATCTGAGGAACCTACTTAGAATCACAATTTCAAAACAGATTAAGAATAATTATGATGACCATGATCACCATTTTGATTCAACTCTTACAGATTACTGAGAATACATATTAAGTTAAGGGATTATAGAAATGGTCAGCACAACGACATTTCCACCCAAGCGGCCTATAATCTGGGTACCTATTACCTGCTGGATATGATGAGTCAAAGAACTTGTCGATTTGAACTGGTTGGTTTTGACTCGGTAGAGTAGGTACTTGAACCGCTATGCACGGGTGGCAACCATTGCATTTGCTGTGGCAACTTGGTGGGGTTGAACCTAGCCTTGCTTTCTCCTCAAATGCTATACCCTACTCAAAAAATCACAGCTCAATTAACCTGTGTCATCAAAACAAACAAGGCCCGTAAACCAAAAGGAGGTGGGAAGGTGAGTTGACTCGAGGCTTACCTTATGCGGAGGAGATGGAGGATGTAAGTGTCGATCAAAACACGAGACCGGATAGAGCAGAAAATATAAAGAAATTGCAGATAGCAGTAATCTAGAGGCAGAGAACAGGTGGCAAGAACCCATTATATATGATCATCAAATAAAGCATTTCATATATCGTGAGGAAGAAGAAGCCATGGCAACAATGATCCCTAGCAAAGAAGTTACATGGAAGATTCAAAGTAGTTTGAAGCCCAGATGGCAATCGGCAGGCTGCTTCTTGTAACTCTCCCTATCACAGTAAGCAACTAAAGAAACAAACAAAGGAAGGGAAAGAATTTTGTTAATGTTCTCATGGACATGTATAGAGAGAGAGTAGAGAAGCAAGAGTGAGAAAATTGAAAGGAGAAGTTAAGCGGTGGTTGGTGGGTGAGAGTAACAGAGAGGATGTGACAAAGTGAAAGGAAAAATCAAGGTGAGATTGTTTTTTTTGCTAAGTTTAAAAAATATTTTTGAATTAAAAAAACAATCTTTAATAATTATTTAAATTAAAAATTTTAATATTTTTAATTCATTTTGATAGGTTAAGATTGAAAATAATTTTTTTAAAAAATATTATTTTAACAGAATTAAAATTATTTTTAAAAACAATTTCAATCATATTTATAAACAATTATATTGTATATTATAGAATTATAAACTTTTAAAAAAATATCAAAGTTTTTAGAATTTTAAACTTCTAATTTTTATCAAGCGTCACAAACCCCCGATCACACCTCAAAATATAACATTACATTTTAAAAATAATAAGTTGTGTTATTCTCTTAAATATTTTTATTTATTTATGCTAGATTATGAAATATCTTTTTAATACATGCTATTTTAGAAAAGAAAAAATCGGGAGAATCCACGTCAGAAGTGAAGGGCCCTTTGCTAAAATTCTTTTACCCTAAATGAAAATAAATAAAATAAAATAAAATAAAAAAGAGTGAATCATATCAGCTGCTGCATCACGAAGAACGCAGAAAAAGAAATCGTACACTTTAATTAATTAGACTGGTATTCTGTGCGTGCTTTCACTTTCTTCCATGTTTTTCCTGATTTGTTACTCTGATTTCACAGATACATAGCAGCAAGTGTAGAAAGGGGGCCTTCTCCAGTCACTAATTACAGTAAAGCAACCAAATGATTTTAATTTCTTTTATGGATAATTAAAAATATTGGAGAAATAATATAGCTAAAAAAGGTAATAAAATAACATATTTTATACATATCATGATGATGGAGAAACATGAATTTTATAAATTGTCATGACTTGAATAGAAACCTTTTTTTAAAATATTAAATAAAAATAATAATGACAATGGTGTCGTCGTAATTTAAGTTTTTATATTTTTTATTAAAACATATTTTAATTATTTTATCTGTTTGTGTAAATTATATTATTATTCTGATAAAAATCATGTTTTCGGAAGAACTTTTTTTTAACTAAGTTATTTTGCTATTTTTTTTAATAAAAAGTAATAAAACCCAAAAAAAGAATCATGATTTTCAGTGATGAAGAGGCCAGACAGACACCGTTTTGTCTCCTTAATTTTTACCATAAAATACCAAAAACTGTTAGGGTTCTAAATGTTTTACGATCCAAGAAAGCCTATAAATAGGTGGTGGCTAAACAACTAGTTATATTAGAGATTCTATTTAAGTTTAAGCAAAAGACCGAACCTAACATGTGTCCCCTTCTACGTGCCTGTTTGGGTAAGATGTTTTTTTTTATATCTTTTATAAATAATTTTTTATATCAATATATTAAAATAATTTTAAAAAATTAATGTAGAATAAAAAATAATTAAAAAAAACACAGTTACAAACGAGTATTATTTAAAAACAAAATAGTTAATAATTTATTTATTTTAACAATAGTTAATTACTCGGACAAACGATGTATGTGTCCAAGAATCGACGCCAGACGGCTGGAGAGGTCACATCACATGTAATTGACAATTCAACGCCAGTTGATGATATCACTGCCGAAACAGTCCTTCTGGTACCACTCGAGTGGACCCTCAAATCTCTCCCTATTCATACAGCTAGGCTAGATACCTGTACATGTACATGTGTCTCTTAAAGGGCTCGCTGCTCCATATAAATTTATAATGTTTTTTAACTCAAGTTATTTATTTTATTTGTTATTATCTCAGCTTTAATTCAAATAAAAACTGTACCCGGTTACTACAAAAACCTAACAGCAAGTCAAACCAAGTAAACTAAACTAAATAAATTAACTAATTAAAAAATATATAAAAATTCATGTTCGGTTCAATTTTAGTTTTCAAAGTCCAAAACCGATTAAACCAAACCGGCTCAACTAGCACTTAAAAAAAATAAAAATAGGATTTTTTTTCTAACCCTAAACCTAAATTAGTATTGACTAAGATGAAATCGAGTCTTTTGTCATTCTAACACAAATTAATAAAAGTTTTAGAGAAATGACACGTATTAAAAAACATTATAAAAACAGTACAGTTTCAACACAATTGGTATTGAAAAATAATGGTGTTTCAAAATTTATGTATATTTCAATTAATTAAAATTTATAAAATTCAATGTTCAATCAAAAAAAGGTAAGATACAATGACACAGAGAGAAGTTGATGTAACATAACAAAGAAGAAGAGAGGAAAAAATAAAGAGATGAAAGAATGGGTCATTAGGGACGTAACAAAGTTGTTTCTTTTACATATCGGGTACTGTTAAACAAAGCTTTCTTTTTTAAATATCTGGTACCGTTAGAAAAAACCCGTAATCATGACCTCATTCAATGGTCTTCTATAGAATCATTTTATTGAGATCTCTCTAGCGGCGATATCAAGAGAATCAAAAATAGATTATCAATGTCTCTCATGTCATATTTTTTATTTCTTTTTCTCATTTCTCTTTCTTTTTAAATCATTTTTTTCTTGGTTAATGCATATTGAATCTTGTATTTATGCTAGTTTATCAAATATTTTTTTAATACATGCTATTTAAAAAACAATCAGGAGAATCCACGTCAGAAGTGAAGGGGCCTTTGATAAAATTCTTTTACCCAGTAAATGAAAATTAAAAAAAAAAAGGGTTGATATCAATTACTACAAGTAAACTCATGGCAGCAAAAGCTAGGCCCGTAGCCTCATCGCCACAACCATATGGCCCATGGGCATCTTCACGCATGCCTAACACACACCTGTAAATTCTAATTCTTGGCCATCTGAGGGTTTGAATCAAAATACAAAAACTCAACCATAAGTTTTTTGATATCTATATATATATATATAAGGTATATAAAGTTTGGCGCACACAATTAGTTCAGAATCGAGAAATTGCATTGTCTTAATGAAGGCATACACAAGCACTAAATTCAAATGAAGCATGTCATATAAAAACATTCTGGGACCAAAGGCTTCTAATGCCATTGCGGTGTAGGTTAGGCAGCGAGATCATGTTACGTGTTTTGCATTTAAGCCCACAAAGTCAACCAGGAGTTACCATTGATTCAGAATTCAACCAGTTTGATCGATACAATTCTTCATCTACAATCGCAGGGGGTATGTTCCATGTTCCAAGAGGATACCCAGACATCTTCCCACCTAAATGAATGGAGAACAAATCATATCAGCAGAAAAGAAAAGAAAAAGCCATAACTTCATGAGTTTTCACTTTAAAGCACATGTAATACCTTCTTCGGTAGCTTCTTCACATCTCCTCTGGTAATTCGTCGACAGTTGAGGGTCCAAAGTTTTCAATAAACTGTCATACTTCTCTTCCGCTTCAGCAATGTATTTAGCCTGAAAAGGATCAATAAAAAAACATTTTTTCCCTTAAAAATTACCAGATAATAGAGTGTTTATAGATTAATAGTTTAATCAAATTCAATAGATTTATGAATTGACATCAAGGGCTTTCCAAAAATTAAAGTAATATAAATCGTCTGTTTCACCAGTCCATGCTATCATCATTATTGCCAAAATAATTGGTACTTTGGTATCAACTGGCACGATCATATCAAGTTCATCTGCTGAAGAGAACACTAAGAAAATTATGTCACTGAAGTAACAAGGACAACCGCTTAAATTTCTAAATCTATTCCATTACCTCATCTGAAACTCATACAGACAACATTCACACCCCACTACCCCTCACCACTACAAAACTCTCAAGCTCCCACTCCAAAAGAGTACAAGCTTTCTCAATCAAAGAGAGAATTTATGCAGTCAATACCTTTCTATTAAGCTTAACTAATAAAATGCTCAGATCACTCACCAGCATGGCTGGGGCCATTGCCGGTCCATATATTCTGACAAACATGCGCAAGATATTGAAACTATTCTCTAGCACATCATCCTACATAAAAAACACATGCTTTTAAAATTAGACTTGGGAAAATCAAAAGGAACCGCAATAAAAATACCTACCATGGGATATGAACTTACCTCATAGTCAAACCTACAGCATTGCCATATGAATTCTTCATTTCGGGTAACTGATCATACTTGGAATATAAATTAAAGCAACAACCAAAAAAACCATTATCACTGTAACAACATAATAAACGAAAGAGAGCACAAAAGCAACAAACATTGATCACTCTGTACCACTCATGCGAGCCCATGAGAGGGATGGAAAATACACATTTACACTTAGCCATGCACATGCATTCAAAAGCTAAGCTGTGACATTTCTATAGCATAAAACATGATTTTGTGTCAATTCTACACCATACAATTTTGAATCTGATTATTTTGCTCAAATCTTCGTTTTCAGATAGTGAATGAGTTGGCATACTATATAGCCCTAAAAATAAAATAAAAAGCACTGCTTACAATATAAATACAGAATAAGGATAAACTGACAAAAAAAACAAAAGAAAATAAGCACTTACAGATCGTCAGACACCTCCACTAGAAATTCTGAGATGGATAAGAATTCCATATGCACATCATTTACCTTCAGCAAAACTTCAAGAAAATACATTTAGCCTAATTACATACATAAAACCAAACAACAGGCTACATATTACTCAGCAACTAGCAAGATTGAGAGATGGAAAAGAAAGGACTGGCCAAATTAATCAGAGTTTGACATAATTCTCTAAATGAAAATGTGAGAAATTTGTTTTATGATCTTGATTCTTGACAATGCCTGAAGAAAAATGGTTAAATTCTTTTAAGATGTAATTTAGAAAGAAGAAAAGGAAATTATTTGACATGTAAAACAGAAAAGAAGAAGAAAATGAGTAAAATCACCAACAGATAAGTACCTTTTCCCCTCTTAACTGGTACAAGAGAAGATTCAGAACTCGGTAGTCAAAGGATTTCAAATGAATAGCCCTCATTACATCTTCAACTAAAATCTGAAAAGCAAGGTTATGACAAATGAACCTTGAGTCAGCCTATAATTCACTGCTAATAAATCAAACCCCTCAAACTCTGGAAGTATCTTAGTAAGCTATTTCAAGTGAACTAGTGGCTCTTTTGTACTAGATTCCTCCTATTTAATTCAAAACACATGGGAACATGAGAATGAGTAAAAAAACATTGATTGTGAGTTGCGGGATCCAGTGATATATATATATATATATATCACTCATGCTCATATTTAACATGGATCCTACTTATGAATCTACAATTGGCCCTAGAGTCATTCAACAAACATTAATATTAACGGTGTTTATGCACTGATCGACTTGATTTCTTCTCTATCTATGAGGTGCTAAAACATAATTTGATGTTTAAAAAAGAAAAACTCTACAGCACAGTATTTAAACATCTAAAATGCTCATAGATCCATCCTGACTCTGTTTCAAATTGGACCAGCTGAGTTCAGATTGTTAATTCATGTTTCTCTGACTACTTAAAGTGCTACAATGAGGATATTTGAGGAAATGACACTGTAGATGAAAAACAAGCCAGCAAGAATATAATTAATTTAAGAAAAATGAATGAGATGATTGTATGTACTTCAGTTTGGTTCATGAGTGCATAACACAGCTTTCTTTCCAAATCCCAATACTCTTCTCCAAACCTGAATTCTTCATTGATCCTTAACCGAATATGAAAAAACAAACAATAAAGCTTATATTCAGATTTTGAGCTTCACCTCATTACCCCATACACCAAAGAGAACAGCAATAAAAATAATATGAAACAATACCTCTCTGTCAAAAGGCCATGATGTTGAAGCTGATTCAAAAGGGGTCTAAATGGATCGTTTTTTAACATATCAATAGACTTACCAATCCATCTTTCACTCCCTTCCTGAATGTCAAATTGAAAGACATTGAAACAAATGAAAATCAACAATAAAACGGTCAAAACATTTTCATCATATATCTCCCAGAGGTCTCAGTTCTTACTATGTGAGGTTTTCTTTCTATAGCTCCAACTCTGTTGGTTTGCATATTGACTATCTTTTCATTTAAACTATCCATCTACATAAAATAAAAAAATATAGTTATTAAGGAGGGGGGAAAACTGGCCGCACAATACAAAAAAAAAAAAAAAAAAAGCTGCAATGCCAATTCCTAACCTGATAAATGTAACTTTCGGTAAATGAAAGCAGAGGTAAATATTTGAATATCGATTGCGGCTTATTTATGTCCATTTCATGAAACATAAAGTAAGATCTGCACTATTAATTCCCAAAAATAAAATAAATAAATAAAACCACCAGTAATTGCATAAGTTTACAAATAACTAATAATAACAATAATAATAATAATAAAAAATAACTCTGCTTACAAAATCCTCAAGAGTAGAATTTGCGCGTTGCATGGCATCCAAGCCAACCAATGCCATATCTTCCAAATCACCATTACTATTAGCAATAAACTTGCTTTCCGCTTGCAGCACCGCTTCTTTCCTATTAAACAAGAGCGACGCTTCTTCGAGAAAAGGATCCGAAATCTTGCAAAATAATAATAATCAGTATCATATAAAATGTTTACGTTGATGTGACAACTGAAATTGAATTAGAGAGTAATCACTTTTGGAAGGTGTTGGTTAATGAGAGAGAGTTTGTCCTTGAAATCTAGATCGCCGCACTGTTGTATCAAGAGGAGGAAGAGATTGGCGAGGAAGCGGTTATTAGAAGAAGAAGAAGAAAGTAAGGCATGCGATTCCATCAGCGTTATCATTCTCTGAGCTTCTTCTAGTTTCTTCAGCTCTTCCATGCTTCACTCACTCCAGAGTTGTTTTACAATTTGGGGATAGTGGAAAGAAGGACTGCGAATGTTCTAATGCAAACTCAGCTTACCGATATATATATAGAAGGAAAAAAACTGCACGACACCGTTTAAAGTTACATTACGGATCAAACTGTTGTTTTCACTATGTCAAAGAAAACAATTGAATATTTTTAGGTTATTATACAATTCTTTTAATGGTTTGAGAGGTTTTCTAGAAAATGAAAAAAAAAAAAGGGAAGCAGAAAATTGAAGATGTATAAAGATCCTTAAAATGACATATTGAAGAAGAAAGAAAAAGAAAGGTAGGTAAATTAATTAATTAATAATTTAAGAGTGTATGTTTTTGTGATTATTTATTAAAAGAAATATTTTAATAATTCTAATGTGTAATTGTTAAAAATAAAAAATATATATTAAAAAGAAACTATTTTATTTATTTTTCAATTGAGAAACATTTAAATTAAAATACCAAACACACAATTACTTTCCTCGTGAAACTTTGTTTTGTTTTGTTTTATTTTTATCTTTCGCGTTTTCTTCCCATCCCCATGAGTTTACAATTTCACCATAAATTTTCTGCTTTTAAAATTTTAATTAGGATCGACTTTCCAAATTAAGTATAATAATATTCTTATCCAATACAAAAATCGATTTTATCCTTTCAAGTTACGCAAGCCTGAACATAGCCCCAAAAGTTTCTACATGTGCAGATCGGTCCGAGCAGATGTGTGATGGAGGACGAAATTGTCATCCTCGCTAAAAATGCTCCATTAGCCTGTAGCGCGCCAGACATTGAACTCATCGCCAGGCCGTTACAATCATCTCTCTTTCACCGGAACAAAACCCCAATATAACCAGAACAAGAAACACAAAAAAACGACACAATAATGGCTATCACCACCTATCAACACCACCTCTTCACTAACTCGCCGCCTCGCATCACCCTTCTCTTCAGCAGAAACAGCCTCTCACTCAGAAACCTCAGTCTTTCTCACCACGTCACTACATCCTTACATTCCAGTAAATTCCACTTCAAGCCCCAAACTCGGAAAAACTCTTTCAGTTTCACCCTCAAAGCATACCAATCAGGCCCCACAATCCGATCCCAAGTTTCCAATCAATTCAGTATCGATCAGTTTCTCTCGATTGCCGAACTACTCTGCATTATCTCATCGTCAATTGTCACAATAAGTTACGCATTGAACTGTACCTTTTCGAAACGGGGAGCGTTGGGGGTCATAGGCAGTAACACGGGATTTGCGTGGGGAATGGTGGGGATGGTGAGTGGAGTTGTAATTGGTGCTTGGATAAGGAGGCGGCAGTGGTGGCGGATTTGTAGGGAGACAGGTAGGGAAGGGGGTAGAGAGAGTTTGAATTTGGCGGGGAGGATTGAGAAATTGGAAGAGGATATGAGGAGTTCTGCGACCATTATTAGGGTTTTGTCTAGGCAGCTTGAGAAGTTGGGGATTCGGTTTCGGGTTACTAGGAAAGCTTTGAAAGAGCCCATTGTTGAGGTACCCATAGTTGAGCTGAGCATCTTACTTTTTTGTTGGTTGTTAGGATTGCTGGTTTTCTTAACCAAGCACCTTTATTTTGATATTGAACATTGCTGTTATATTCTTTTATTTCTTGCTATTTGCCGCCCATTTTGGCATCTCCGAGGATTGAATTTTTAGAATTTTCTAGTTAAATTAAAGTTGTACCAACTTAATCACCAGTCATTGTTTGTGCTGTTTTACAAGATCTTTTTGCTTCCTGCATTGTACCTCTAATAATCGTCTGCGATGTGAGAAAATTTGTAGAGTACCGAGAGACTCCATGATAAAACTAGGAGAAGCACTATAATAACTAGACAATTTGACTCGCGGGTTCTGGCTTAACTTGAGCGTTCTTAGGCTGGATGAGCTTGGATCAATGCTCTGATAACAAGCTTCAATTAATCCTGATAAAGGTGCTAACTGCTGCTTCAAGATTGAAATTTTGTAGAATTATTTTGGATTTTAAGAATAACAGCTAAAACTGCAACATGATAGATTTATGTAGTTTCAGTGGCAAAGGAATCACAGAAGTTTTTACAGATAAGAGAGGGAGTCTAAATTTTTGTCAGTCCTCGTGCATAGATTTTTTGTGCGAGGTTTTCCTGATGATTGTCTGAAATGGTTGGTGGCTTTTGCTGCTTACAATGTTCTGTTTTTTGAAAGAGTTTTGCAAAGTCTTATTGATTCCAGTACTTAGAATTAATTCTGGTATGTGTGCTGACATCAAAGAAATGGATGATAATAAATGATCGTAGTTTACAGTGGCAGCTTTCAACGGGCAGCATCACTTATGGTGCTTTTGCTAAATGCTGAATTAAACTGCCCTTTGTGGAAGAAATTATTGCCTTTTCTATTCTTTGGCATCCTTAGAATCATGAAACTGATTTGGCATTTGGTTCCGTATAAACATGCTATATTGCTTGCAGCTTCAATTAAGAAGGTCCTGTTTTATAGTTATGCAGTAGGTTTCATACCTGCTAATAATTGGAGAAGTTACTGCAAGTTTTTCATAAAAGCTCGAGTTAATTTCCCTGCTACTAACTTATTTCAATCTGCATCTGAAGACTGCAGCTTTGGCTAAAAAGAATTCTGAGGCCACTCGAGCGTTAGCATTGCAAGAAAATATTTTGGAAAAGGAGCTTGGTGAAATGCAGAAGATTTTGTTGGCAATGCAGGTAATTTCAGCCACATAGATTGATTATGCCAACGAGTTTATATAAATATCAGTGATACCAGCAATCATGAACCTTTTCAAACGAACAGGGACATCAACAAAAAATAAATGGTGGTCATAAAGTTTTATCTACAAGCAATTATGTCATTGTTGCTTTGTTGTAATCCATTTGTGTTTCAAACTTTCTTTTAAATAAGCACTTCCCTGTAATTATAAATTATGTAATATAGTGACTGATATGAATGGCAAAATTGGTTCTGTGGTGCTCTATGAAATGGGTCTGAAACCAGCTCAGGTGTCATTTGAACATGATTGAAGAAATAGGCCGTGCATAGATGCCAAAAAAGTAAATGAAAAGATAATATGATGTTTTCTAACACTTCTGGCTTGAATTTTTTTAAAAAAACAGTAACTTCTTATGCTACGTGTTGGAGAATAATTATTTGCGCTGATAAAAAAAAATGACAGTGATTCTATGCTGGGAGAACATAGTACATCTCACATGATTAGTTTTATGGCTTCTGGTGAATGGAGTGATATGATTTTCAAATGCGACAAGTTCGATTTTAATTTCTTGTCATCTTTGCAGGAGCAGCAACAAAAACAACTGGAGCTAATTCTTGCAATCGGAAAGAGTGGGAAGTTATGGGACAACAGGCGGGAACCTGTCCAAGAACAAGAACTGATTAAAACATCTGATTTAACAGAGGGTGTGAAGATATTGGAAACCCACGAAACCCAACCTTCAGTTGCAAGCAAGGGAAGCAATAATGACAGACCATAGAAAAAACAGCAGTAAACACCCACCAGATTTTTCTGTTTTTCTCACTGCATAAGGTCCTGTACTCTCCTCCGAATGTCGCTATAACTAGACTGTTGGCCACCTAGGATAAGATCCCCAGTTTCCTGATCTGAATCTGCTACCTCAGCAGTGTGAAGAAAATGAACGAAGGACTAATAAATCTTTATGCAAGTTAGATGCCAATTGTTCTTTCTTGGTGATACCTGTGTAATTTCGAGGTTGTATTTTGTATTCAATTTTCTTTTTTGTTAATAAGAATTCCATTAGTATTCTTATCTTTTGAAGTTTGAACGCATGCCACAAGATGTAATCTCTTTTTTCAAGAATAAGGCAGCAGCAGAGCTATTTTCTTCTTCTTTGATTTTCCCCCCAGTGCAGAGTACTCGCATAAAAAAGATGTGATTTTGAAAAATCAAATTACCAATATGCTATTTAGGACCTTGAAGTTGGTAGGGTGTGAAAGCTTCAATTGCACCTCTGTTGAAACTTATAGTCCTCACTCTCTTTGGTTCAATCCTTGCTCACCCAAAAGTTCAATTTGTCTCTAAAGCTACTTTCAATCTTCTTAGCAAGCTTGTTTTTGCCTTGCTTAATTTTCACTCAGCGTGGCCACCAAGGGAGTTTGCTCGGTTCACATTCACCAAGACTTCATTTGGCAACACCGGCAATATTCCACTTGCAGTAGTTGCGTCAGTGGGTCACAGTTCCGATGCTCCTTTTGGTCCTGGTTATTACAGAAAGGGTATCGCTTATGTATCCTCAATGGGTTTATATATTTTTTTATATATAATCATGATGTCCGAGTCAATTTACACGCACCACAACTAATCTCCGAATTCATTGAGCACTCTGCAACCCAGTGGGCAGGTAAGACATCGCAAGATGACAATCATGCATAGAAAGACTCGAATCAGAGCACAGAGGAAAGGATTATGTTATTCTTGTCTACACACATGATGATGCCTCCATTGGAGCAGTATGAGATTGTTGATGAAGAGAGAGAGATTTCGGAAGTGCCTGTTGATCTCAGCTAGCCACTGCTTGTAGGAGCTGAGTAGCCAGGGTATAGAAGAAATGCCTAGAGAGAAGTTGATGCACATTGATCCAATGTCTCGTGAAGGTGGTGTAAGTTTATGATATCTTACTCATAAGGGTGTTTTAACAATTATAATGGCATTTTTATAATATTTTTGCATTTACTGAGCTTATATACACCTGTTATAAATGATACAAATAGTGTTTTTCTTATAAAAAAAATAAAGATTTTCCAGCAATTTATAGCAGCTAGGTTATATATCTGTCAGAAGAAAAACTCCTCGAACAGCTTTGCAGGTTTTGTTTTGCACACCTGTTCTCTGTGTTGATCAATGAGTTGCGTATCAACTCATAATCAATATTTTTTTTTCAAAAAAACGTTGAAGTCTCGTGATTCTTTTGATTGATTAGCTCTCAGAACCGAATGCTATTAATTTGACGAAGACGACGATGACGACGGTGATGAAGAGGGATTCTCCAGACCATGCAGGTGGCAGGATCTGGTTGGGTAAAGGGGGCAGATAGTGACATGATTGGAGGATCTGAGACCCCAAGGGGCCAAGACATGATGAAAGAGAGAGAACATCTCGAGAGATTTTACTACACCATGTTATGTGGGCTAACCCCTGCTGCAGCTTACAGCCTCACACATGCATGAGACTGCGCTCCAAACCCTCCGAAGGGACGGTGATTTGCAGTGGAAATAAAATCGGATATGAGATGGATATAATAGAGCCACACACATACGATTCGTTATCTTTCCACGTCCCCCCACTCTATTTCCATGTACTCAGCATCCACACATCTTGGGATCCTTGAAGTCATCTGGTCTGTGGGTCCATTTTTGCAATAATCAGAGCATTCGAACGAAGATACTGTTTGTCTTTGTATTTTTTTTTAAAAAAATAATATATTTTTTAATTTTAAATTAATTTTATTTGATATTTTTATATTATATCAAAATAAAAATATATATTATTTTAATATATTTTTAAATAAAAATTATTTTTAAAAACAATCATGAACACCATTTCACACCGACACTAAGAGATGCCCTCCTTTTTCACATGTGCTTAACCAAAGACTTGAGGTAGTAGACCATGGCATAATGCCAAGATTCATGTCCCGGAATAATCTGGTTAAGTAAGACAAATTGTCTTAAAATAATCTGTTAACTTGCACACCCCAAAAGCCTGAATTGAAATTCCAATTCCAGGTAGATTTTGAACCAAATTACTCAATTTCATGTATAATTTAAATCTCTTTAGATTTAATTATATTATTTGGAATATATATGAGATTGAATTGAACTAGCAGACCATGAAAAAAGAATCTTAAAAAAGGCATATGACCACCAATGGACATTGTAGTAGAGGTTGATCAATAATTGTTATTTATTTTTAGAAAATATGTTAAAATCAACATTGCTTAATTATGGGGCTTTAAGAAGAGTAATTAAAATATTATTACCATAAAAAAGACTTGTCGTTATACAAGGAGGAAATACTTGTTGTTTGTCATTGCTTCGTTCATGTGGTCTCTTACAAAAGAGACATCAACTTATAGACCCCATCTTATGAACTCTACTACTAAATTAAAGTCTTATCTGTCACTGTATTTTTAAAATATTTTTAAAAAATAAATTTTAAAAAGGAAGAAGATGAAGAAGAAGAAGCTTGTCTTAAAATAAGCAACTATATAACATATTATAAAATGAAAGATAACTTTTGGAGTTTTAGTTTAGCGTGTTTTATAAAATTTGATTTATGACCTAATAATTCTTATATTTTTCGTTTAGCTTGTTAGTGAAATTGAATTTAATATCACTGTTTCATTTGAATTCAATTGATAAATAAGTTAAATTCATATCTTTGGAATAATAAAATTCAAGTTATTTTGTTTCATATATTACTTTAATTACTTTAACCATATTTCTTCATATTTTTAGAAAAAGGCTAGAAGAGTATTTTTAAAAAGTTAGTGTTAACATTAAATTTCTCTACTTTAGAAATATATATTAGAGGGCTGACCTATAATTTAACTTAGTAGTATTTTTAGAGATTGAATTTCATTTCTTGACACTAAAATGTTTTTTAAATATGAGATTTCATTAAAATCTCTTAATTGAAAGGGTTCTAAACATGTTATACAAGGAAAAATGTATTGGGAATGGAAAGTAGTTATAATTCATTTTAGATATCTAGAAAGAAAGAAAAAACATTTTGAATACATATTTTCTTTAAAAAAAATTAATTTATTTACTTTTAAAATATTTTTTAAAAACAATATCATTACTAGTTAGTGTATTAGTGATATGTTATGGGTATGATTTTAAGATAATTTTTAAAGATAAAGAAGAAGGTGATGACATTATGAACATATTTCAGGTATTATAATATTATTAATTAAAAAATGATGTATGTGTTTAATAAAATCAAATTAACAAAAACTTAATTTAAAATAAAAAATATTTTTGAAACAAAATATCTGAACATGTACTTGGAATCATTATTTAATTTATAAACTTAAGAGAAAGAAACATTGCACTGCCACTCGCGCACATGTTTATATACAAAGATTTATTTATATTAAGATCTACATTGAAGAATAGAAAAATCCATCCTATAGTTGTCAGCGTCATGCTATGCTCATTATGTATTGTCATAAAAAATAAATTAATCTCGCATTTTATTGGCTAAACTCTTCCCGGGAGATCCCCAGTCATTTGCTGAATTTTATATTTTCTAAAATACTTCAAAAGGAATATCCCATGGGAGAGCATAGTAGAGGATCACAAGATGCTTTGTGTGGCATACGTTTCTATCATTTTTTCAGTGACAGGTATTTCTTTAGAGTTTAAACCAGCTTTTGCAAACATGATTCTCTTACAATGGATTCAAATCATAGATTATATGGGAATCAAACTATATCTTTCAAGCTTATAAACCCTAACCCTACCTGTTAAATTATATAAACTCCGAAAAAGAAAAACATCCTGGATTAACTACAAAGAAACCCATTAGAAAAAAAATGGGTTTGGTAAAATAGGCAGAACCCATGTATTAGAAGAAAAAAAGAGAGTGTTAATGTGAATTGCCAAATCCATCCCAGGTTATGCATATAAATTAATCAAATTAGGGTTTGGAACGAGAGGGTTGGTGGTGATGGATTCAGCGATATTCACCTAATAATTTGATCGGGTCAATAACAGGGCTTGACAAGTATTGTATGAAATGGTAGGTGAGGACTTGCAATGAAGTATAAGTGGAGCCGTCCACTGCGGTAGGTGAGGCTGTATTCTATTTGATGTTACCTGGCAAAAATAAAATAAAAAATACGCGTGCCCCTAAAATACACAGACACAAGACTTCCACTTCTGGTCCTCGTGTAAGAATACCATCAAGCCATTCCATGTGTCGGTTTGGCACTCCAATTTTTGTTTTTTAAATAAATTAAAATCAGTTAAATGGTCCGCTGCGCCAATAATTGCCGATGTGGAATCAAACTCAATTTCCTAAAACTCCTATATTTCACTTTTATTGACCAAAACACCCTTTCCCACACGTGGGTAAACCCGTCCTTCCCTACTATTTTCCCGAAATACCCTTCCCTCCTCCTCTTCCCACCTTAAGAGTTCTACTTTTTGACTGCTTTTGAAGTCTACCAAACCTCCTTCTGTCCGACTAACAGAACCCCTATAAAACTCCCTTCACAGCGTCCTCCTCTCCTCCAATCCTCCTCGCTCTCTCTTTCCCTAGAAAAACCTGTTTCGATAAATATTTAGATAGAGAGAGAGAGAGAGAGACGTTAAACTTTGGCAAAAGCATGGCTCTTTCAACTCTCTCTTCCAAATCTCTCTATGGCAATGCCAACAATCTCTTTCAACAGAACCGACAACAACAATCACCCACTTTCTCTCTTGTCCCTGGAAGCAAAACCCCCAAGTCAAAATCCAACCTTTCAATCTCTTCCGTCCATGCCGCCGAGCCTACCAAGAATCCAGCTGCCGTGAAGGAATCTGCAGTCCCAGTTGCTGCACCTGGCACTGGAAAATGGTCCTTGGAGAGTTGGAAAACCAAGAAAGCATTGCAGCTACCCGAATACCCTGATGCTAACGAGCTCGAGTCAGTTTTGAAGACTATCGAGACGTTTCCGCCAATAGTTTTTGCTGGAGAAGCAAGGAGTTTAGAGGAGAAGCTTGCTGAGGCTGCAATGGGGAATGCTTTTTTATTGCAAGGCGGTGATTGTGCTGAGAGTTTCAAGGAGTTTAGTGCTAATAATATAAGGGATACTTTTAGGATTCTGCTTCAGATGAGTGTTGTGCTTATGTTTGGAGCTCAAGTTCCTGTCATTAAGGTTAGATCTATATCTGAATTTCTGAACTTTAGTTTTCCAGTGATGATTTAAATGCGCTTATTCTTAAGTAGGACTAACGGTTGATAATAGCTCCAATAATATGTTTAGTTTAGATGATAGGATTTCAATAATAAATTTGAATGATTGTAGGATGATGGTTTTATGATATTATCTGGGGACATTTTAGATGGTATGCTTCGCTTTTATGATTTTGCATCAAGGGTATTTTGAAGGAGGATTTAGTTTAGAGACCTTAAGGTTAATTACGGAATCTGAATTGTGATAAATATTGAAGTCAGAGGCCATGTTTTGTTACTTTTTAGTATTGTTATTAACTTAATTTAGAAGCCACTGAACTGGGAAGATTAAGAATTGTGGGGCTGGTTATTTGTAGGTGGGAAGAATGGCAGGTCAATTTGCAAAGCCAAGATCAGATCCATTTGAGGTGAAGGATGGAGTGAAGCTGCCAAGTTACAAAGGGGACAATATTAATGGAGATGATTTTACAGAGAAATCAAGAATTCCTGACCCGCAGAGATTGATAAGAGCTTATTGCCAGTCTGCTGCAACTCTCAATCTTCTCAGGGCATTTGCCACCGGAGGGTATGCTGCAATGCAGAGAGTTACACAGTGGAATCTTGACTTTGCACAGCACAGCGAGCAGGGAGATAGGTATGCAAAACTGAACTTTCCTTGAACACATTTGTTTGTAATTTCTTAGGTTTATTTGTTTCGAGAGAGGAAGTGAATTCCATTGGAGGACTTCCGTTTCTTTTCAATGTATATTTCAATAAATTTATGGATTCACTTGTGGAAGTGGTCCTCGGGAGATTAAAGTTGAAGTTCATGAGTCATTTCACATATTTAACGTGGCTTTCACTGGATTGTTCCACAGGTACCAAGAACTAGCTAACCGGGTTGATGAGGCCTTGGGATTCATGGCTGCAGCAGGACTCACAGTGGATCATCCAATTATGACAGCTACTGAATTTTGGACATCCCACGAGTGCTTGCATCTGCCCTACGAGCAATCTCTCACAAGGCTTGATTCAACTTCTGGCCTCTATTATGATTGCTCCGCTCACATGCTTTGGTGTGGAGAGCGTACTCGCCAGCTGGAAGGTGCCCATGTGGAGTTCCTCAGAGGAATTTCCAACCCTATTGGCATCAAGGTACTTTGAATGCAAATTTTATGGTGAAACTGTCTCTAACTTTATGATCTGTAATTGCTTTTATTTTCTAACATATATGTCCATGAAAGTACTTGATAATCATTATTTTTGTTCAGTTAATGGCAATATGTTGACTGTTTTATGTTTTCATTTTGAAATGTCTTGGCAAAACTTTTTTTCTGATAACATGCAATCTCTTTGTGATGCTATTGCTGATGAAATATTGTTATGCATGAGTATTTGCATGTTGAAATGAGAGGCTGAAAGTACAAGTTCTGATGCAGGTGAGCAACAAAATGGATCCAAATGAGCTTGTTAAACTCATTGAAATCTTCAATTCTAATAACAAGCCAGGAAGGATTACAATCATCGTTAGAATGGGTGCTGAGAATATGAGAGTGAAGTTTCCCCACTTGATCAGAGCTGTTCGTAGGGCAGGACAAATCGTGACATGGGTCTGTGATCCAATGCATGGAAACACCATCAAGGCACCTTGTGGACTGAAAACACGCCCCTTTGATGCTATTTTGGTATGACTTATCTCCCATTCGTAATATTATATCATCAAGTATTCAGTCACTTGTAGCATTTTATTACAATTTGAATTGCATGTTAACTGGAGCATATTTTTCATCGTGAGATGGTATGCTGAAAAGAATCCACAAATTAAAATTACATAACGCAGAGTAATACTTTTTTTATGAGACACCATCTAAATTCTTCCTTTACATGCTATATAAATTGATATTCACAACACATGAATATCATATCAATAGGTGCCCCCTAGAATCCTGGTTATTGTAGCACTTGTCGCCCGCCCTCTTGCCTCGCAATGTGCCCCAGATATACACAGAATTTTTAACGTTTAGAATCATTTTCTTTTGCTCTTCCATCCCCCTTCTCCAACCCTGTGATAATATTATTGTTGTTTGTAGGCTGAGGTGCGAGCATTCTTTGATGTCCATGATCAAGAAGGAAGCCATCCTGGAGGAATTCACCTAGAGATGACTGGGCAGAATGTGACTGAGTGCATTGGCGGGTCCCGGACAGTAACATTTGACGACTTGGGCTCCCGCTATCACACACATTGTGACCCAAGGCTCAACGCCTCTCAATCGCTTGAGCTTGCATTTATCATCGCCGAGCGACTTAGAAGGAGGAGGATAGGAACTCAACGTCTGTTTTCCTTGGGCCTGTAGGCAGCTTCGAAATCCTGTGCTATCATGTACGGTCAGTAGACTAAATGTATTTTGTGATCAATAAGTTTCCCGAGGATCATCCATCAAACTGCTTCGTAGCCACTGCTTATTGCTGTTGCATTGGCATAGTGGTTTTGATTAATGAAAACAACTCGAAAGGTCACTTTCGCTAAGTAATATCGTTATCATTTTCTCAAGCTGATCTTATCTGTGAAGGGTTTTGCGTATGAGGCTGATGCCGTGTTTTTGAGTGGAAGCTGCAAATTGCAAAAGCAAGGTGTTGCGGATAACTTGGTTAATTTGCTTTAATATTTATATTAAAGTTTCATTTACGTATTCATGGACCTTTAACTTGTGATTCATTGTTCAAGTTAACTATTTTTATTAAAATAGTTTATTTTTAAAATAAAAAAATTGGATTTAACTAGGCAAATTATGTTATTAAAAAACCAATGAGTTTAATTGGGTTTGCAACTATATTCTCTTTTCAACCTTGAAATCCATTGTAAAATCATATATTCGATCAATTTAGAGATCTATTTTTATTATGGTGGAGTCTTAATCTTCTGCTCATATGATATATTCACGGCTTTGTTGATCGGTTTCTATTTTGAATGTGTTGTCCAATAATATAGCCTTAGTTTTTTTGTATAGGCAACTCGATAACTATAAACTCTTTTTTATATGACTCTTTTTTTAAGATTATTTTTCTTAATATAGGTGTTCGAACTAGTCTGCGTGCACCTCGACTAATCCTACAAAGACCCCGAAGTTAATGATTTTTTTTATGACCTTTGCTTAAATAGGAAATGGGTCTTCCTTCCTAGACTAAAACTATCCTATCTTGAAGCATTACACTCAATGATAAATGGTTGAGTAAAGTTAGATAAATCTATAATTGATAAGCTAAAAACAACCTTTGTTATTCTCATAAAAGCTTCTTCAACTTACCTGCCCCATTTAAAAGGTTTTTTTTCCAAGTAGTTTCATACCCTCTAATAAATCTTTTACAGTACTTTGTCATCCCTACAAATCTCTTTGATGACTTCAAATTATCAGGCTTAAGGCCATTTAACCATGGCATTAGTTTTATTGGGATATAACCTAACTCCATCTTCTATAATTCTGCACCTATGATACTCAACTTTCTAATATAAAAACTTATATTTAGTCAGGGTTTCTAGTACTATAGTTAAATAGACCAAATGTCATTCCTTATTTTTATTGTATATTAGTATATCATTAAAAAAAAACTAGTACAACCTTTATGAGATTGGATTGAAATACCTCGTTCATCAAACTTTAAAAAATAGAGGGGGCATTGGCGAGGTAGTGCATATAAATTCAGATCATTTTTTTTTTATCATGGGCCAAAATGTACGTGGGGAATTCATAGGGATTTTCATGAGTTTTAAAATATTTTTAGGAATATCTTCAGCTTTCATCCTAATTTGGTTGTATTTTGATTATAAATCCAATTTTAAGAAAAAGTAGGATCCAAACAACTGTATTATTCCAATTATGAGATCGAGATAACTTTATAAAAATCATACTAAAATAAATCATAAGTCTAATTCACAATCAAATATAATATTAAATAATAAAAATAAAAATAAAATTAATTGGATTAACTTGTTAAATATGTAAACCAAATCATAAGGTGAGGACAACCTTGTAAAAAAATCCAATGTCGAAGAATGTAAAGCCAAGTCAATTAAAAAAATAAGTCAATTGGATTAACTTATCAAACTTGTAACATGGTTATAAGATGAAAACGATCTAATAAAAAAAATCCAAATGTTGAAGAACATGAGACTGAGATAACTCTTTAAAAAGAAAAGAAAAAAATTAATTTAATCAAGGTTAAAATACCAAATCTTGCAACCCCTGATTATAAAATTATGAAGCTCAATTATGCTCAATATTGGATTGAAAAGAAATTCTATTAAAAAAATTCTGAATCATAATATTTGAATAACATAATAAAAATTAAATCATGAAACTTTAATTTTAAGGGATAAAAATTTAAAAAAAAAAACAATTGTTTTTAGAGCCATACTGAAACGTGATGAAAAGCACTATTCATGGCTGCATTACTTTTCCCTCGCTAATTATATCATTTCATCTGAGTCTTTGTGAAGGTGCTTTTAAAAAAATTAATCTTCCAAGAACGCCATTCATCAGTTTCCCTGTCATGCATCTGAGCGCTTAAACCGTGAATGATATTGGGATTTTATTCCCCTTTGTTCTGACGGTGAAAAACATCCTTAAACCAGCCTACACTCTTCAAATCGACCTGGCTAGCTTAAACTGCAAGACTTTTGGCTTGGGCATAGCCATGGATTTAAATTCATGAATCTTTTGTGTCATAAAAAGACATGATAGTCACACACGATAGTATGAAACAAATCAGAAAATCTTGGATGACCCCCACCAGATATCAACTCCTTCGTCCGACGGAAATCCATCTTAGTAGTACGGCATGTATCGCATTGACCTTCTGAATCTAGGCACCTTCCTGCCACCATTGACAAGGTAAAATTAAGAAAAAGTATGAATAAAAGCCTATCATAACATCAAACACAGGAATGGGAGTATGAAGAACCACACCCATATCCATAAGGAGAGTAGAAATAAGGGGGCACATATGGCCTCCTGAACCGGAAACCCATGTAGGGATTGAAACGTCTGGGCCGATACTGCTTCATTCCAGGAACGTTGGTCCTTTTGGGTGAAACCTGAAACACAGATTAATTATCAACCAACAAAAATCACAAAATAAACCAGCATGATATCAACAGCAGCAACTACGAATGTAAACTACCATTCATGGTGTGTAGTTAGCATTCATGTCCAGCCCCATGTCACTAAACCAGGCTTTTACTTCTTTGGATAGAAGATTAAAGGATTACCTTCAGTTGACGGCCATGCAGTTCAGATTCATTGAGAACTAGAGCCTCTTGAACAGCTTCTACTTCAAGGAATTCCACATAAGCAAAACCCTTCGGCTGGCCAAACTTATCTGTCAGAATAGTAACCCTGTTTACCGTACCACAGGACTGAAAATGCTGCTGCACTTCTTCAGGTGTGCAAGCATAATCAACCTGCAATCACAAATTTTTGTGTTATGTTTCATTGTCCAATTGAATTCAGCTAGAGACAATAACTGCAGCTTAATTTTTTTTTCCAGAAGATGTTATTTCAATTCTAACTGCTAGAAATAACCATGCGATTCAGAGTGTTCTTCACAATCAATCAAGCCATCACAGAGTAGGGCAAATTGTATGCCAGGAAAAAAAAATCAAATGGACTCTTTTTCCTTTTATTTTTTTCTATTTCATTAACTACAATTTACCAATCCTATCAATGGCGCATCATGTTCGCCACATGCCAAAGTACCTCCTAAACATCATATTTATGCTTTCCCGTAGTTACATTTTTACTTGCCAATATCTTTTTAAGTCAAAAATATAAATTTCTATACTGCATACTAGCATAGCAACAATAGTCCAGCTTTGCTGAAAAAGCTTGCCAATGTCCAACAGTTGAGCCACCGGATCAGTATTAAAAACCCTTCTGATCACTGCATCCATGAATCATACTAAATCACATTTCACCATCTACAATATTATTTTGCACTCAGCCTTCATCCATGTATGATCCCCGGTGGATTTTTACACAGATAGTTTCTTTCCCCATGTTTTTCACATGACATTCAAGTGTTACATCGGTATTTGTTCCTTGTCCAACTAGAAGCATGACAGTAAACAAAGGATCAGAATAAAAGTGCTATGAAATTTCAAGAGTTTAAAACCCTGAATGTTTGTTAAGACCACAAGAGCTTGAGCAACTTGCATAAGTAAGACTCTGATGCACCAGGTTGCTCACAGATGATTATATAAAGAGACAGGCCAAGAATATCCATAAACCAGGCCCATTAAAAATGATCATCATTCCAAGATGACAAGAAATATGTGTGTGTGTGTGTGTGTGCAAATGATGGTTTCAAGTAAACGAAGATGGTTAAAATATATGAAATTTTGAAACTCAATCATTGAACAGATTAACAGACTCATAAAATAACATTATGGAAAAACTTCAGTCATAATGGAAAAAATAGAAAACAACCATAAGATATATTAATGAATGTATAGAAAAAACATGTCCGATATTTTTGGTGCTTAAACTCCTGATAGTGAACCTAAATGACTTCCATTATGAAAGAAGGGTGCTTAAACTCCTGATAATACATTTAAATCTCTTTAATTTTGTTAAATCTGAAAGAAGAGTTGTGTAAGAGGAAAAATATCAACTAGAACATGAGATTTCACACATTGTCCAAGCTAGATTGTCAAGAAACTGATCACTGTATTTCAAACAAAGATTGTGAAGTTTCTTTCCTCGAAGCAAATAAAAACAAAGATGCACAAACATTCAGTAATGTAATAAGTTGGGATTCATTCAAAAGAAACATCGGATGCATCTTATATAAACTATCAAATGACCAAATCAAAATGAGCTAATAGCATTCTTGACAAAAAAAGAAAATTGACCAATGAGCGTTTAGTCTTCAAAAACCTCATAGCAAGTTAACTTGGAAAGGAAAGAGCGCATATTTGTCAAATATTTCCAACACTTCAGATAAACTAAAAGGAAAAAAAAAGTTGGTAATTCTGACCACAAAAAGCAGCAATATATACACTCTTCTCCCATCTGCCACATGATCACACATTTCGGAAGAACCAAAGCCCATCATCAGCAGGGTTGAGGTTCTGCAACTTGGATTGCACATCCCAACTTGCCCATGCTCCTCGAAAGCAACAACTTTCTCCTCAAATATCATGGTTGAAGCATCACTATTTACATCCTACTTGCATCTGTTCCAGCGACCTCGAATGAGCCTTTTGCCAAATTCCTTCACTCCATTTTTTTTTGTTTCAAATAGATCTTTTTTCTTCTTTTTTTTCATTTTTTCTTTCCCGCTTCACTTTTTCCTCCATCTTTCTTTCTTCATTTCTCATCTTTTTTTCCTGTGTGTTCTTTTTGGCTAGCATTTACCCCTCAAACATTTCTTTTATTCCTTTTCTTCTTTTTTTCAAGTAAATTCAAAATAATTTCCTCAATATACAGATTATTTTGTTTTTTCTCTGTTTTCTTTCAAATTCAATACTGATACTTTAATCTCTCGTAAAACTATCCTATTTGACATAAAATGACTTTGGCCCACCCTCAAAATATAATGTTACTATTCCAGCAATACATACAGAGAACTTGGAGAGTAAGAGACCCCTGCGATCATAGTGAGGCATAAAGTCAAACCATGACTCTGAATTTCAATTATCCAAAAGTGAACCAAAAACAATTAAACTAACATTAACACATTTTTTAAGTACAAAAAATAATGTCACTTGGCAGATCCTGAAGCACAAAAGCACAAGTGGTTGCAAAAGGGCTATCAAATTAGAAGTGTATTCATCTACATAGTTTATTTATCTCTTATGGAAGTGAATTAAACACGTAATGAGATGTTTTGGACAACTATTGGAAATTGTGCCATGTCATTATTATATATCCATTTAATATCTTCTTTCTTTCTTATAGGTACACACATACACATATAAGCAGTATGCATAGAATGATTCAAGCATTCTACTAAAGGCAGAAGGTCAAGTGTACAAAACATTATATTTCTCACATTGCCAACAAACACAGAACGACAATCTGCCTCCTCCCTGTTTGCTTGATTAGCAGCTGCAGTAGCTGGATCTGTGGGAAAATGACAGCCATGCAAATACATACTATGAGCTCAAGTTTCAAGAAAAGGGAAAGAAATCAAGAGGCCAGCTGGGGATAAGAAGAAGAAACAAATATGAACAACATCTTTGACAAGAACCACTCAAGCAGTAAACTACAAGCACAGCACAATGTTAAGTGATATAATATTATATGCTATAAAATAAACGCAAAAAAGAAAAACAGATGTAGAGACTTCAATGTGTTGAAATCCTTGAATCACATGATACACTTTGGTCATACATAACTGAAACAACAAGAGATGTCTACTGGTCAAAAACCATGATGCAAAGAAATGTATAATAAATCTCAGTGGAAAAGACATCTCACAGAAAATGGGCACAGAATTATTTTTTTTACTTTATAAACAAAACTCCCCATCCAAAATATAGTTAGGAAGTGTATTTCTAGAAACAATTTCTATAAAGCACAGCTAAATAGCACCCCAAATCTCAGATTAGAGAAATGTTGTCTGCCAAAATCTCTGACCCACTTGGAAAAGTGAGCTTCATAATAACTACAGAAGTACAGCCCTACTCGCTGATTTCATTGTCCAAGAATCCCGAATTTCCACCTACTCTTCTTTCTCGGTAAAAAATCAAAATGTAGCAAAAACTGCCTTTCAATCTTATCAGAATATTCCAAATTTTACTTAAAAATTACCATTTAAACAAATAAATAATCTTAAAATATCACCGGTAACCCAATTCCAAGACAACAAATTCTTGGATAACCAGTTGTATAGATTACACCCCAAAATACTTAAAAACAGCAGCAAACCAAATCCAGAACACCTGAAGATTTATTTAAGAAATAGATATGCATCTCAACGTATTCCAGGATAACCAGTTGTATAGATTACACCCCAAAATACTTAAAAACAGCTCCAGAACACCTGAAGATTTATTTAAGAAAAAGATATGCATCACAACGTATGTGATAATAGATCTATATTCCTCCTTACACACAAAGATTACAGAAAAAAATTCAGTGACAGAATTGTTATTTTTATTAAAGAAAGAGGAAAAGTAAAATAAACCTGGAACAGCACCCATTTCCTTCTCAACTTTAGCTTGCATCTCACGAAGAGCAGCCGCTTCCTCTTCCATCTCCTTCAATCTCTTCTTCATCTCATCCAACTCCTTCACCAATACAATATCATCCAATGCACTAAAAATAAGTTGCCGATTTCTCAATATTTAAATAACCGAAGGTTGAATTAAGTTCCTAGGGTTTCGGTTAACAATATAGTTAAAACTGAAACTGAATGGAAAAAATGCTGTAGGACCTTGACGGCATCGTCATCGGCAGCGGACATGTCAATATCAGCATTGTGAGGATCCGTATCCCCTTCCACATCAGGAATCTCTCCACCGTAAACCTCATGTTCTTCTTCCTCCATCTCTTTTATTTTCTTTTTGTTTCTAGAAACCGGTAGAGTCTCCCTTCGGAGCTGGATATTCGGGTTTTAATACTGGCGGGGGAGTTACATGAGACGTGGAAAATAGATGTTGTTTACATGCTGTCGTTTGCTGGACTGCCATTAAGAAGATGACAGGTCGTTTATATATAATTATAACGTTTTTGATTAACCCCTAATTTTAATTTTTCATCATAAAAAAAGAAAGAGGAAGCAAACTTTAATCCCATCATAATTCTTATTTGTTCAAATTAGTATTTGGTGGTCGCATTTGATTCTCATGATAAGAATATAGAAAAATGAATTTGCTTCATAATAATTCTATAGTGAATTTTTATATTTTTTACAATAATACAAAAGGTAAATGGAAAAATGTTTTATTTATTTTAATTGTCTTTTCTCTTCTCTGGCCAAACGCTAAGAAGTCGTGAATCCATCTCAGCTTCTCTATCGATTTATCTTCAATTTTAAATGCTTGTTTGAGAGTGTAATTGTGGTAACTTTTTAAAGTGTTTTTTGTGCCGAAATATATCAAAATGATATTTTTTTTATTTTTTAAAAATTATTTTTGATATTAGCAAATCAAAATGATCTAAAAAAACTAAAATATATTCATTTAAAATAAAAAATTTCAAATTTTCAACAAATACCGGTGACAACACACTCCACACTCTAAACGGGATCAATGGTTGCAAAATATATTGTTTTAATCTTTCGAGAGAGAAAAGGTGCCAGAACATATCATCAACTAGCACGACAAACAAATTAAGCTTTTGGCAGCCGCTGATTAAAACTTTTAGTATATGTTTGTAATGTGTTGAATTTTTTTTAAAATATTTTTTATTGAGAAATATATTAAAATAATATTTTTTTAGTTTTTAAAATTTATTTTTAATATTAACCTATGAAAATAATTCGAAAACAAAAAAATAATAATTTAATAGCACTTTACAAGCAGGCACTTCATATTTAACTTAGATATGCAATACCCAGATACACGGTTTAACTTCGTAAGGAGATTAAAAAAGAAAAATACTATAAAGTTTAAGCAAGGAAGACACTACTAAGCACGAGCTTCGTAGGAAAGTGAGGAGGGATTCTCTGAGATAAGTTTTGACTGTCTTGGAGAAGTAGCAAAACCAGCTTTGATGATTGGTTTAACCTTTTCGACAAGTTTTAGGATCCCGAAGAACATGAGACGGTAAAGAATCACCATTCCGAAGAGGATAGCAACATCGATCCACTTGGAATAGCCAGTCTCTACTTGCCACGTGTTTTTCAGAATTTCATCGCCAGTAATGGAGGGCGGCCCTCCTGCTATATTATTAGGGAAAGTCAATCCTTCGAATTCGTTCTTGTAGAACCCCTGGTTTGCATACTTGTGGAATGCAATGTAGTACATCGGATATCTCCAGAAAGGCTTGGGAAGATCATCTGGCAACCGGAAAAATCCTCCGTTTAGCATCATCACGCCTTGAATTCCGGCACCTGTTATGATACCCATCAAGAAATCCGGCACGATACTTGCAACGATCATCATCAAGCTTTCCACCAGCATCATGCACACGAAGAGTACCAGTGCGAAGCAGACAAAGTGTTCCAAACTCTTTTGAAGACCAACCAGGTAATAAGCCATTGCTCCAGGGATTAAAGATATCATGAGCAGGTAAGGAATGGAAGACAACGTGTTTCCGACAACAAATGCACCGACACCGTAGTGCCCATTTAATCTTTCCCGTCCGAAAATCTGGTGTGGACAAAGCAAAACCAGTCTCGTTACTGTTCATATCTAACTGTAGCGTGCTATCTGTGGCGAAGCATTAGAGTTATTTTAGCAAGGAAAAACCTACCTTCATGTCCTCTACGAAGGAGGGAAATCCACCGATTGCCATGAAAGTCAAGAATGCAGCAACAAACATGAGCATTGAGCCTCTAGCCTGAGAATTCACGAGTAATAATGTCAGGCATGCAATTTTCAGGAGCAGTAAATGCTAGTTGTTGACATTTTTTACTCTCAGATCGATGCAATAATTTACCTGTATTGACCCAAAAGTTAAGCCAATATCATAGAAGATTGTCCCTACACACAGGCACAATGCTATGTAGATTCCAAGGCGAAGCCAGTAATAGCCCAGATCACGGTACATGTTGATGAAAGATCTCTCTGTAAGAACAAGGCACTGGGTGATGAAGCTTGCCTGACTTCCTTTCTTCCCTGGAATTCCGCCTTTCTTCAAAAATAATAAGCTGATAAGGTTAAACTCTCTAATATCTACGTTGTGACTTTAAATAGCATTTCAACTATTTAAGACAACTATGTTTACCTGGTCGCGTATGGAAGCTGCTCGCTGGCAGACTCGCTGGAAAATCTCTGATGATTTGTAGGACTTGACAAGAACACTGATGGCTTCCTCGGTGCTACCGCCATGCCCTTGTTCAATGTCCTGGTGAAACAAGTAATGAGTCGTAGAAGGACAAGCTATCATCTCTCAAGAGAAAGGGTTTGTCGTGAGAAAATACTTACCATATCAAAGTCCGCGTTTATGGTTCTAAGGTAGTGATCCGATGGGTTTCTCAAAGAAGGGCACGGAAAGCCATTTGAAGAAAAGAACTGCAGCAAAAAGAAAGAAGATTTGGAAAGCTCATCAACTGCTCAACGTAAATGAATCATGTCAACAAAATTTAAACTAGTTTTTAAAATTCAAATAGAGGAACTCGAAAACTGACAAGACAAAAGCGACTAAGTACCTGTTCTGCCATTGAAACAGGACCAAAATAGACGGTTTTGCCAGAAGAAAGAAGGCAGAGGTTGTGGAAGAGCTCAAAAACTTCACTGCTTGGCTGATGAATTGATGCAACAATTGTCCTTCCATCCTGGCGAGCAAGCTTGACTATATGGCTCATGACATGGTAAGATGCTGCGCTATCGAGTCCACTGGTAGGCTCGTCAAGGAAGAGCAGCTTGGGCCGGGTCAGGATTTCAATGCAAATACTAACTCTCCTCTTTTGTCCTCCGCTAATGCCCTTCACGCTCCACCCTCCTATTCTGGTGTCAGCAGAGCCCTGTAAGCCCATCTCTCTTATTGTTATCTCAGCTCTTTCCTTCTTCTCCGATGTTGGCATGGAGTCTGGAAGTTGGAGCAGTGCTGAGTAGTGGACAGCTTCCCTCACAGTTAATGTTGTCATTAGAGTGTCATCTTGAGTCACGTAGGCCTATAACGATGATACGATTATTGGTTATCCGTATGCTGGTATTGAAATTCATTTTCGTATACGGTTATTGGTATTGAAATTAATTTTCGTTTAAAAATATATTAAAATAATATTTTTAAAAAAAACAAATTTCATATTAGCAGATGAAAATCATTTTAAAACATTAAAAAAATCTAATTAAAAATATAAAAAAATCAAATTTTTTTGAAACACAGTATAAAATACACGAGTAAATAAAGAGGCAGCAATAGAAGTTGGTTCCAAGGAAGACGTGGCTTTTATATCTGTATTGAAATAATATTTTTTGATTTTTTTTAAATATTTTTAATAAAATTATAAAAATGATTTAAAAACACTAAAAAATTTAATTAAAAATAAAAAATCAAAATTTTAAAAAACTTTTAAAACTCAGTGCAAACCGTAAATAAAGAGGAAACACAGAGAAGTTGGTTGTCGAAAAACGCGGCCTTATATCTCTAAGTACAGAATTTTAGAAGTACATGTTACTGGTTGACTCAATAGTACTCTACCTTTCCTTCTTTTCTCGTTATAGAGAAACTAAGGTGAAATAAGCCTCCATGATGAACAGAAGTCAGGTCTTGATAAAGTATAGAATGATATTTTTTATTTTTGATATTAATATGTTAACAAATTAAAAAAATAATTTAAAATAAAAAAATTCATTTTTTTAGAAAGCTTTTAAAAAACGCAGTGATGAACAACATAAGATCACTTGATGACTCCTACTTGCATGATTTTTCAGAATATGACTACAGGTATAGTCAAGTACAAAGAAATTTAATTTCATTTAAGGCTTCTTGGACCATATTGGTAAGAAGTATATACTTTTGACGATGGAAAATATTTCAGCTAAAATTAAATTAAAAAATGCATGAGATGTTTTTCCGCGTCAGGTATTTCTTACCGAAGTTCCAAATGCAAGTGTCTCCTTTCGACCATTGATTAGGATCTCTCCAGTTTGCTGTGAGTTTGAACTCAATCTTCCTGCAATTTTTCTTCATCAGCTAGCATCTTTCATATTTGCGAGCATAATTAAAAAGACACTTTGTTTTTACTTGCAATCTAGTACTGAAAAGGGTAATAATAATGAAATAAACAGCTTCCTAATTCTAGAGATCAAAACTTCTTGCTTCATACTGAATAGGCCAGCAAATAAACAACTTTCCATCTGGGTTGCTGAAAATTTCTTCAATCTCGTATGTTATTCTCTGGTTCTTCTAAGTGGTGGAGCTGAAATACAGAACAAGTCCTAACTAGAAGTAAGTTTGATGGTAGATGGAAAAATACCTGCTAAAGCATCAAGAAGAGTTGTCTTGCCGCTCCCCGAAGGACCCATAATAGCCAAAATCTCCCCTGGCTCGGCATAACCGGTTAGACCTTGCAGGATGGGTCGGGCCCCGTTTTTTCCATCAGGCACTGTAACCCACAGATCTGTCCATGTCAAGAGAAGGCCATTGCTGCTTCCCTTTGATGTCAAGCTTTTACCACCATCATAGCTCTTGCCTTCCTTCATATCTATCGCCATGGATGATGCTTCATAGGTGCCTGAATAAGGAGGCGGATCAGGACCTGTTGTCGAGCCGGTGCTGAATGGGAACATGGGGCCTGTCGTTGCAGGCTTGCCATCTTCCTCGGAGATTATGCTTTGCAACTCCAATTCATCAACCCTGGCTTCTCTTTTTGATGGAGCAGAGTTTGCTTTTGTTTCAGGCTCTTTCAGAAGTGATCTAGTGGGGCTAGGACTTGGAGTCCATCTTGGCACATTAGCTGCAAAATCCATTGGCTCAGTTAGGAAAACCTATAGAGTAAGTCTGATAGGACTGACAACGTTGTATTTTATCAAATTACAACGGCACCGACGATGATTAATGAACAAACAGCTTCTTTAATTTATAGGCCTAGATTTTGTTAACATGCTGGCCTGCCGGATTAAATGCGTGGTTGACTCTGTGGTGAAGATATTTTTATCATGCAAATGTAAGTGATGAGCGATTACAATGCGCATGTCTATCTTTGACTTTGAGTCATTCAACGATGGCTAAAGTGTTTTCCAGCTTTATTCTTCGGAATAGCGACTGGGCAGGAGACGAAGACCAGAGGGGAATACGTTTGACATACATATTTTGTATATTATAACATCTATCAATTAAATCTATAAATTATTAGTCTATTTTTTATGGGATTGCTTTGTTTTTATATTACCATATATATAAAACACGTCATGTATATTTTTATTGTGGATTTTAACAATGAAATTAGTGTTTTGTCCCTGGAATCGCAAAAATTTAACCTTTGATATTGGGGATATTCTGGTCTTTTCAATATTTAATATACAGTAAAACTACTTATTTAGCCTTAAGAGCTGACAAAAAAATGAAGATTGACGGAGGGTATTTTAGATTTTTCATATTTTTATGCACAATACAATTACTTTCATACCCTCCGAAAAGAAAAAAAAGGAAGGTATGTGGTTGGGGGCATGATGGTATTTTCACTCTTGGTTTTTTCATGGTTATCGCTGGATTCAGGGGTGTTTAGATAATTTTGTTATTTTTTATTATTTTTTTCAAATTGAATGCAAGCGCATAATACGAACGCGCCTCTCAGGCGGCGCGTGAGGTGTCTATAGGTAGTGGAAAATATTTGATCACCATGTCATATGTTGTGCACCCATGTCCTCTTCCTCCCGGTGTGGTGCATGTCGTGTGAGGGAGATTGTGGAATCGCCGGTGGATGATTTACCCCCTTCTTTTCTCTCTCCTGCTGCCGGAAAGTACATTACGATCTTTTATAGTTTTGGCTATTTTATTTTGTCCCTGGTTTTTTTATTTCATTTTTCTCGAGATAATTTTATGATTTTATTGTTTGTACAATAAAAATGATGATTTTAGTGATTGTTTGTTTTATTGTTTTCTTGCTTGCTTTTCTGTAAAAAAATTTATTTTTTTATTTTTCGGGACAATTTAATGATTATAATTATTTTGACAGTAATGATACTAATAATTTTAGTTATTATAGTCATGATAATGATAGTAACTTTGCAATGGATTTCCAATTATGTTTTCTTTTTTATATAGATAGAAAATCAATAATTTATTTTTGTTATTTAGTTATTATAGGTGTTTCCATAATTTATATTTTCTTATTGTATTTAATTTAAATTAGATTTTGAAATGAACTAATTCTAATATAGTGAATTTGATAATTCAGGTATATGAATCTTCTTGTTTTTTTAATGACGATGATAATTTAAACCTGTTAGACAGATAAATTTATGTCGATTTAAAATTCATATATTTTATTAGATATTTGTGCTCCGTAGAAATTCCACATAAATTAATTATTTTGCCTAATTTTATAGTATAATAAAAAATTCTCACCATCTAAATATCTCATACACTTATTATTTATCTATTTTACGTTGAAAAAATATGGTTTCCCTGCGGTGAAATGCGGGTAAAAAGCCAGTGTGTGTATGCAATTGCGAGCATGTTAAACCGATCCGATATATATATATATATATATATATATATATATATATATATATATATATATATATATATATATCCTTGTCAGCAAGGATAGGCATCCAAAAGGTCGTGAGCAGTTAATATGCGGATGGCGGATCACAAATATCCTGTTGCCCTGTGGCAGGACTATTATTTTTTATGCCAGTATTCATAGTTTTTATACCTACCACTGACCGGTAGGATTTCGAGTTTAATCCATGTCAGGATTTTAGTTGACTTAGATAATACTAGCGATATGCCCGCGCGTTGCGCCGGGTTTTTTTTATCTATGTAAAAAATTGATTGCTTTTATATGTATTGTATTTGTTATTTTAATATTTAATTAATAAAATTATAATTGATAAAATCTGTGTAATCGCAATGAAAAGTGGTTCGTATATTTTGTAATTGCAGATAACACAAATATTTTTTTTTTTGAGTTGCTTTTTTATCTCAGTAATATTAGATTTGACACATTATAATTTTTTCTTGCATAAATAAACTTATATTTTTTGCGTGCTATAATTAATTATTTTAATGTTCAATCAGTAAAATTGCAAGAGATCAAATATGTTAGAAATGAGTTTTTTGCGTTGTATAAATAATATGCTTGCCCGCGCATTGCGTTAGGGTTTTTTCAATGTAGAAAACTAATTGATTTTTTACATGTTGTAATTAGTTGTTTAAATATTTAATTAGTAATATTATAATAGATAAAATATGTAATAAATTAAATTTTTCCCCGCCTAAAAGGAATAGTGTAATCGAAATGGGAAGTGGATCTTATATTTTTTAATTGTAGATAAACAAGGTAAATTTGTCAAAAAAAAAATAATTTTTTTTCCCCAGTAATATTACATCTGACACATGAAAAATAAAAATATTGTAAATTTCTGAAAAAACAAACTTAATTTTTTTGCGTGCTATAATGACTTATTTGCCGTTTAAAAGGAGCAGTGTAATCGAGACAAAAGTGGCTTGTATCGTTTTTTAATTGTAGATAACCTAGGTAAATTTGTCTATTTTTTTAGTTGTTTTTTTCCCCGGTAATATTACATCTGACACATTAAAAATAAAAATATTGCAAATTTCTGAAGAAATAAACTTAATTTTTTTTATAAGATTTATTCATCATATTATTATATTAAATGTATTTAAGAATGTTGATATTAAGTTTTTTTCCTGCAAAAAATCCGAGGTCATTTTTTTTATCTCTTTATATATTTTTAGGCGATAATATGCAATAAATATTAAAACATATAATAATAACTTATTTGCCGTTTAAAAGGAGCAGTATAATCGAGACAAAAATGACTTGTATCGTTTTTTAATTGTAGATAACCTAAGTAAATTTTTCTATTTTTTTTAGTTGTTTTTCCCCCAGTAATATTACATATGACACGTTAAAAATAAAAATATTGCAAATTTATGAAGAAATAAACTTAAATTTTTTTTATAAGATTTATTCATCATATATATTATATTAAATGTATTTAAGAATGTTGATATTAAGTTTTTTTTTCTGCAAAAAATCCGAGGTCATTTTTTTATCTCTTTATATATTTTTAGGCGGTAATATGCAATAAATATTAAAACATATAATAATGAGTTATTTGCCGTTTAAAGGAGCAGTGTAATCGAGACAAAAATGACTTGTATTGTTTTTTAATTGTAGATAACCTAGGTAAATTTGTCTATTTTTTTTAGTTCTTTTTTTCCCCCCGTAATATTACATCTGACACATTAAAAATAAAAATATTGCAAATTTTTGAAGAAATAAACTTTAAATTTTTTATAAGATTTATTCATCATATTATTATATTAAATGTATTTAAGAATGCTGATATTAAGATTTTTTCCTGCAAAAAATCCGAGGTCATTTTTTTATCTCTTTATATATTTTTAGGCGATAATATGCAATAAATATTAAAACATACAATAATGACTTATTTGCCGTTTAAAAGGAGCAGTGTAATCGAGACAAAAGTGACTTGTATCGTTTTTTAATTGTAGATAACCTAGGTAAATTTGCCTTTTTTTTTTAGTTGTTTTTTTCCCCCGGTAATATTACATCTGACACATTAAAAATAAAAATATTGCAAATTTTTGAAGAAATAAACTTAAATTTTTTTTATAAGATTTATTCATCATATTATTATATTAAATGTATTTAAGAATGCTGATATTGAGTTTTTTTCCTGCAAAAAATCTGAGGTCATTTTTTTTTATCTCTTTATGTATTTTTAGACGATAATATGCAATAAATATTAAAACATATAATAATGACTTATTTGCCGTTTAAAAGGAGCAGTGTAATCGAGACAAAAATGAATTGTATCATTTTTTAATTGTAGATAACCTAGGTAAATTTGTCTATTTTTTGTTCTTGAGTTGTCTTTTATCCCCAGTAATATTAGATACAAAATGACTATTGCTATTATTGCAAAAACATTTAAAATTATCAAATTATCCCGAAAGAAAAAACACTCAAAAATATTAACAAAAGAGTAAGCAAGAAAAAGAATATATTATTATTATTATTATTATTATTATTTATTATTATTATTATTATTATTATTATGAAAGAAACAAAACTAAATGAAAGACAAAAAAAAAATGCTAGAAACTTTAACAAAAGATAAAACAAAGAAATAAAATAAAAATAAAAATTATCGTTGCTATTACTGGAAAAAAAATCAAATTATTCAAAGAAAAAAAACATAAAAAACATTATCAAAAAAGCAAGTAAGAAAAACAATTAAATTATTATTGTTGTTGTTGTTATTGTTGTTGTTGTGTTAAATTAGAAATTTTAAAAAACTAAAAGTATAAGGGCTGAAATGAAAATCAAATATAAAGGGATTAAAATCAAAAATTAAAAGTTTAAGGGCTGAAATGAAAATCAAATTTATTAACATTTTCAATTAAAGGACAAATTTGCAAAAATTGAAACTTCTGTACCGAATAAATTCATCATTTTCAATCCAATCCGGAAATTAAAAGAAGGAGGACCGAATTGAAAAATGGACATTGAATCAATTCCAATCGGAGGACCCAATCGAACTAGATCAAAACTTATACATAAGAAATCAGGACCATAAATGAAATTGAAAAGTAAGGGACTGAAGTGAAACGAAGGTAAATAAGGGGGACTCTCCTGCACTTGTACGTGCAGGAGGAGAGAAATGTGGCCAGCCGCTTTAAACGGCCGCCAGCGCGTCCACGGCCGGTTATCGGTAAAACGCGCCGCGTGGAGAGGAATAACACATGGAGGCGCACTGGAATAGACGCCGGTTGAACATTTCCGGCCATCATACCAGCCTGCACGCGCCACCTGAAAGGGGCGTGAGGCGGAATACTGTCGGTCGCGTGAACAGCACGCGCCGACAGTAATTCAGAAAATAAATAAATAATAATGGACAATTATCGTTATAGCCCTGTCCTTAATTAATGGATTTTGTCTTAGTAGATGCTAAAACCGTCTTTAGCCATTTAAAAAGTATTAAAAAAAAAGGTTGCGGCGGACCGGACGGTTCGTACGCACGCAATTACGCCCTTAACCCTCAGCCGAAACCGTTATTTTGTCTTATTACCGGGGCTAAAATCGTTACTACATTGTTCATCAAAGGAAAAAAAAGGTGGACGAACTTGGGTGACGCACGGACGAAAAATATCCAGTCAGCGGTGCCAATGAGTCTTAAGGCACAGTAAAACCAGGTCGAGCTCTTTTAGCTCTTGTATAATTTTGCCCGATTAAACCGTTAGTTTTTATCCTCTCTTTTTTTCGGATCTTTTAAATAATTCTTATATTTTGTTCACACACATACATATACTTTTATTTTTTTTCGGTTCTTTTAGATAGTTATTATATTCTGTTATTAGTGATTTATTATTTTTGGGTTTTTATTCATCTATTTTGTCTACATGTGGCTTGATATATTTTTAGTTTAAAGTGATTTTTATTTAAAAATAATTTTTTATTTTTTAAGATTTATTTATGATATTATTGTATTAAAAATATTTTAGAACATTGAGATTAAAATAATTTAAGATTTAAAAAACAAATGCAGTTTATTTTTTATATATTTTAATGCATTACTGTTAAACAAATATCAAAATATATTTTTAAGAAAAAATACCTTAAAAATAACTATTATCATTATTTTCAATGTCTTATCCATAATAAAATGAATGTAAAAAAACTAAATAATCACAAGTTTTTAAGGCAAACATGGAAGAAAATAACACATTAACTCAGATTGTGTTTGATAGTCTAATAATATTTTATAAAGTTAATAATATTATCATTTAATTTTGCTTTTGTCCTTCAAATATTTCCATTTGTTCTTTATATTTTATTTTCAATGCTATTAATATTTATTTTATTTTATTTTCAATCATAATAATAACAATGAGAATAATAATTTAAGTAATTTATCATTTGGTTATTAAGAATTAAGTTTTGCAACTTCTCTATATATAATATTTTTATATCTAATATCCTAGATTAATGATTTTTGAAATTTGTTTAAAAGAGTTTAATGATAAGGAAATAGATGAAAAGTATTGAAAATTGATTAAGGGATCTGGCTTGTAGGATACTCTTTAACTTTTGGGCAAATAGAAAAGTGTAGGGGAAGTTCTTTCAATTTAGATTTTATATATATTGTGTGTGTTAGTGAAAGTATATCAATGGTGGGAACTCTTTAATTTAACTTAAAAGTTAATAAGTAAAACATGATAATTGTTAGGTCCCGTGTAGTTGGGCGAGTTAAATGTCATTTAATATGTACTTGATATTTTTAATAGAAATATTAGGTACAAGAAGAATTAAAAAGAAAGGAGCATCTGGAAGGTTTGTGGGAGGTTTCGATCAGATAATGTTGTGTTGATTATGGACAAGACTTTTATCTATGAAGATTCATTTTTTCTTGTTATAGTTTAGGCTGGACAGGACATTGATATGTCTTAAAACTGTGTTGATTTTACTGATTTGTAAAGTTAAGGGTTTGTACGATGCTGGCGTTCCCATCCATGCATTTATTACCATTAATGGTAATATGGCTGCCACCGGTGTTCTAGATGGAACTTTTATTGTCGTTTTGACAACTCAAGTTCGACTTGATCTGCTCGTCATAAAGGTGATATAACCAATCAATTGATGCTTTCTGTGTGCTTGCTAACAAGGGACCATGTGTACTTGCTCAACTTGTCTAATTACAGGCCACATAAGTTTTTAACACAAAAAATATTAGTGTGCGAGTGTTAGAATCACAAAGTCAATGTTAAAGTATAATAAAAATCACATGCATTAATAAAAATATATAATATCATAAGCTATTTTTTACATATATAAAAAATGCAACAATGTTACAATTATTACAGTAAAACACCATTCTCGTAGTCTTTTTAGAATATTTTCTTTTCAAAAAACAGTGTATTGAAAAAAAATAAAAACTAAGATTTTTTTATTTTGCTCTTAATCAATTCTAAAATTTTGTTTTCCTTGCAATTGTGCCCCTAAATTCAAATAATTAAGCTTAAAAACAACAAATCTAGTCCTCTAAAAATTCAATTTTATTAATGTAACCCAAAAGAACTTTCAAGCTTATTTCTTTTTACCATTTAAGCTCATAATAAAACTAATTTAACCCATTAAAATCCAATTAAGTTCTTAAACTTCATAAAATCTTTTAATTTGACTCAAATTAATTTTTAAACTCAATAAGACCTTTAATCAGATATATTATTAAATTAAATTGACCTATTAATTTTTTTTATTATGGCTTTAGACTCAAGATTCATCCAATAATTATTTAATTTAATCTTAAATTTACATTTTTCATCAATTTTGAGTATAATGACGTGCATATAAGCCTCCAACTTTGCTCAAAACTATAGCTTGTTATGCTTGAAAATTAAATTGTCAATCTTTTTATTTTCGTTTAGATTTATTTTTTTTACTTTAAAAAATAGCAATTGACATGGGATCCAAAACTGGGTAATGATAAGCTATATAATTTTAAAATTGAATTTCTACAGTATGGATGTGTATGCAATAATTTTGATTCATTGAATGAAGCAGATGCTAGCCTGCCACCACTTGCACTGCACTGTCGGTGTGTTTGATATTGCTTTTATTTTTATGGTTGAAATTTTAAAAAAATAGTCTTATAAAAAATATTTTTAGCTACGGTTCAAAATAATTATTAAAGTGTTTGGTTAAAATTGTGATTAAGATTAATGAAAAGCAATTTCATGTGTTTGGTTGTCAAACTTTTTCATATTACTGTCAACATATGAAATTAATTTAAAATGTGTGTATATATATTGTTTTTTAAATATTATAGATTTAATAATCATAATAATAAAATATAATTAATAATTCAAGTAAATTAGACACCTAATAAAATATAATCCAAAATAAAATTAGAATTACAAGACAAAAATTATATTATGATCTTCTTATAATATATTTATCTATATTTTAATTAAAATTTTGAATTATTTTAATATTAAACCTGTAACCCCCCCACCCACTCGCCCTCCCTCTCACCCCTCGCCCCTTTGTGGTCATGAGTTTATATATTATTTGATGGGTTTGTATTATGAGAGGTGAGAGGGGAAACGCATGAAAAACAACTATTTATTGTTTTTCATGAAACGGAGTTTGGTTGTTCTTTTTATACAGAACCATAATAATTTTTCAGCTTCTCAACTGTAACCAAATATTAAAATCATGATTTTTTTTTAATCTCCGGTCAGAACTCATTCCCAAACACCTTCTGTATCTCACAATTGTTGTGATTGTGAAGGATTTTTTTAAGACGTTAATATTAAAAAATATATATCACACCTGCCCTAGTGGAAGGATTTTTTTAAACTCAGACTCATTTTCCTTGTAACTATATTTTTTCAGTTTTTTATTATTGTTTCTTTTTTTATTAAAACAATTAATAATTGTTTTTTCTTCAATGTGTATAGGACTGCGATTGATCCCCGCCATCCTAAAATATTGATGCGTTGCAATAACATGCACTGCATTTAGAGGTGTTTATCATTTACTTTCATTTTTTTATTAAAACAATTAATAATTGTTTTTTTCTTCAACGTGTAGGATTGCGATTGATCTCCGCCATACTTCAATATTGATGCGTTGCAATCACACGCACTGCATTTAGAGCATTTAGAGGTGTTTAGCATTTACTTTCATTTTTTTATTAAAACAATTAATAATTGTTTTTTTCTTCAACGTGTAGGATTGCGATTGATCACCGCATACTTCAATATTGATGCGTTGCAATGACATGCACTGCATTTAGAGGTGTTTATCATTTACTTTCATTTTTTAAAAAAAATATTATTTTTTAAATTAATTATTTTTTTAGATATTTTAAAATATTGATTTCAAAAATAATTTTAAAATAATAATAATAATATATTATTATTATTTTGATATATTTTTGAATGAAAAACACTTTCAAAAATAACTTCAACCACACTCTTAAACAATCATTTAAAAACTTAATTTTGCATTGTAATAATAATTTTATTTTTTCAAGAATGTAATATTTTTTTAAAAAAATATTTTTAATATAAAATATTTAAATGATTTGAAAATAAAAAAATAATTTAAAGCAAAAATAATATATATATATATATATATATATTTATAAAAAAAACACTTCTAAACACCAAAACAAATTGATGGAGTGAGCTGCCTGTGAAGTCATGGTAAAAATTAATTAGCCCTTGGAAGGTTGACAGCAACTTTTCTAATTAACGGGCCCGTCATTTTGCCAGCAACTTGCTGGTGAAGAATAAAAAAATAGAAAGGCAAGTATTTTCGATACCTACTTGGGTCGCTGCATACAGTGGCAAATCTTTCAGCATTGATATTGATAAATACATATAAATTATGTACAAACATTAGAATTTAATTGTTGAATTTTGGGAAGATAATTGTAGTCGGAAAAATTATGTGTATTTCACGCTTGTGGTTGAGATAGTACGAGTCATTGGCCTGCGCTTTACCGTAGCAATATTTTTTTTACCTCATTTTAATATATATAATTTTTTGTTTTGAATTTTTGTTTTTATTATTTCATTTTTTATTTAGTTTTGATCCCTTTATTTTTTTTTCATTTTTTATGGAATAGTTCTTAGTATTTTGTTTGTATTTGTGCATTTATACTCTTAATTTTAACTTTTTATTTTTATTGTAATTTATCTTTGTATTAAATGAAACTTACATTAAAAACAGTATAAGTTCAGCTTTAGCGACATTAAATGAGAGTTAAAGTTTGTTTTATGCATGTATAATGAATCTTATATTGTTAGTGATTTATTATCTTTGTGTTTTTTTTTTTTTGCATTTGTTTTGTCTATGTGTGACATGATATGTTTTTAGTTAAAGTGATTTTTATATATATAAAAAATTAAATTACTTTATTTTTTAAGATATATTCTTTATATTATTATATTAAAAGTATTTCAAAGCATTGAGATTAAATTAATGTGAAATGTTTTCAAAAAAATAGCTCATGTTTTATAAATATATATATTTTTTAAGGCGTTAATATTAAAAAAATATAAAATGTATAATTATTTTTAAGAAAAAAACCTTAAAAATAATTGTTCTCATTATTTTAAACGCTTTATGCATAATAAAATTAATATATAAAAAAAACTAAATAATCAAAAGGTTTGTAGACTGGTTATTTCTCTCACATGTACAACATCATGAAAAAAAATCTAGGATCATTAAATTTTTTCTTACATGTTAAAAAATTGATTATAGCTATGACGAAGTGCAAGGCAAGTCCCTCGTATATATTTTTCTTTGTGAATAATTTGACCTAATTTTTCCATCAATTTTGTCTATGTGTAGCTTCAGATTTTTTTTATTTACTTGATATTAGATCTGAAATATCAATAATAAAAAAACCTAAAAGTTAATTTTTAACAAAACAAACATCGATTGATGAATTAGTTTGATTATTATTCTCTTTATTATCATCATGATTGTTAATTGTCACAATTATTATAGTTGTTATTATAACTATTATTGTAAATAATTAATATTCTTATTATTATTGGCAATACTATCGCTACCACAATCATTATCGTTATAAAAAGAAATTCAATTATGTTTTTGTTTTCTAAGATTTATTTTTCATATTATTATGTTAAAAATATTCCAGAACACTGAGATTAAATTAATGTAAGATTTTTTTCAAAAAAATTAGTTCATTTATATATATATATATATATATATATATATATATATTAAAGTGTTAATATTAAATAAATATCAAAATATATAATTAGTCTCATTTTTTTTAAATACCTCTAAAATAATTGTTATCATTGTTTTAAACACTTTTTCCATAATTATATGAATATTTAAAAAACTAAAAAAATCAAAACTTTTGTAAGGTGATTATTTCGTTGAGATATATCACATCATAAAAAAACTAAGACCATTAACAGTTTTGTACATGTTAAAACATTTGGTTTTGATTGCGATGAAGTGCAAAGAAAGTGGCTTGTATATTTTTTCACTATAGATAATTTAGCTATATTTTTCCACCCATTTTATCTACGTGTGGTTTCATAAATTTTTATTTACATGATATTAGATCTGAAATATCATACATAAAAAAACCACAAAAGTAATTTTTTTTTAATAAAAAGAACATCAAAAACAACAAAATAAAATAAAATAAATGACTAAAAATAAATAAATAAATATTATTAGCTTAAAAAAAAATTATTTGACTTGAAGAATAAATAAAAATAATTAAAAAAAAGAACAAAGAGAAAAAATAAGAAATATCATTTTTCAAACGATCATAAACACAAATTAAAATTTAAGAACTAAATTAAATAAAACATACAACCTCAATAAAATAGAAAATATTACAAATTTAAAACAAAAACTAAAAGAACATATATATTCTTTAAGTATTTGTAACACAATTTTAATGTGCGGAATAAAAAATAAGTTTTAAAAAATAAATATATTCTTAAGTATTTGTAAACATTTATAAATCTCAGATTCATACAAACTACCCGTCCTTTTCTCTTTAAAGCTTTTGAGTTAGCCCAATGTACAACCGAACCCATTACCACAGCCCATCTTAAATGCTTATGTCTCTATCCGCACCCATTATCATAGCCCATTCCCAATGCTTATGTCTATCTGAACCCAATGTAGCCCGTCAACATATCTATTTCCTTTGTGATAAATGAAGCCCATATAGTCATTCTTAAAAAATTAAAAGGATAGATGGAGACCAGACAAAAAGAGTAAAAAAAAAATGCCTAAACACCATAGTATACTAACAATTTTTTTTATATATTAGACCCTTTTATTTATTTTATTGTTTTTTTTAAATGCTTTTCAGTTTAGACAACACCAACTTAGAGCTTTACGTCGAGAATACATACTTAATGTAGTAAAATCCTCCTTTGTCAATAAAGTCTGTATTTTGCTCTTGCTTATGTGTTATTATCTATGTTTGTATATTATGATTGTGCTTGGAATAACTTTAAAGTTGCCATGTACCTTTTTGGATAGCATAGTTCAAAGAATTTCTTCTTCTTCTCTTTTTTTCAATTAATTTCTTTTTACATGAATATAATACAAATGTAGCAAGCATGAAAGTGGGACATGACAGGGATTTAACTTCCTGGCGTGTCGAGACTATATATAATACAAATTAATACAACAAGCCATCATCAAATATATGCGTATGGAATAAAGAAATCCCAGAAAACATAATTGAACTATACTGATCGCAAATGTTTCGTAGCTTGTAAAATGGGAAGTATTCATTGAACCATGACAAGTTGCTAGCTTTTCGAGAGACATTTGGGTGCAGAGTCAGACTGCATAAAACAGCATTTCGATTACTTTCCCACAAACGAACACTATTCCATGATTCAAGAGCAGGACCCCATGAACACCGCCGCTGTCACATGACAACAAGTTCTTCGAGCTTTACATGCTGGTGGATCATGAAAAGAAGAAAACTTTGATGATAAACAACGATATGGGTGCTGTTAAAAGTTAAATTAATTTCTAATCCCATGTCTAATACTGCTCTGAAAGCATTTATGATTCTGCCACAAAGTAAAAGAAAAAAGAAGGGTTAGGGTTTTATTCCTCACAAGATACATGCTTCCTGCCCAGTGCTCACCCCTCCCAAGCTACGAATATGATGAAAAGTATTGAACTTTATTTAATTTTTTATTATATGGGATAAGTAGAGCCTCATTACTGCAAACACTTTCGGTCATTAACGTGCTAATTACTTTTTAATCGACGTGACGTGTATTCCATTCCATGCCATTCAAAGATAAGGGTTATTCTACCACAAGTAGATTGGGGTGTTCCTGCAATCTTTTTCCTAGATTTGTTTTTCCTTGTAAGGTTCACGATGATGAATATGGGAATGGTGGAATTCGAATCGGAAACACCATCTCTTTTATATTGCTTGCAAGAGTGCTTATGGAGTTCGACTGAATTGAGTTTTCTTCACTTTAGTGTCGGCGCATTGAAATTTTACCTTTTCTAGCATGGTAGATATCAACTTATTAGCAAATGGAAGTGTTTTTTCGAATTTATTTTCGTTTAAATTTTTTGAATATTTTTGAATTGTTTTTATTCTAAAAAACACAAATCAAATATTTTACCACAATGTTTAAATTTATCTTCTTCCAAGTGGTTACATGGTAAATTACACGCGGGCAGGCATACTTAATATCTAAAAAGTTGCCTCCTTTAGGGCTTACGATTTATAAGATTTGATTTTATAGTTTCCCTTTTCACAACACATGCCAGTTCTTACAAAGGTGACATAAAAATATATGATTTCCAACCTAAAAGTCAAAATTAATTTGATCGGTTTGTCTTCTACTCTAAGAACTCCTAACTTTCACAACTCCCGATAAACTCTATAATCTCAAGTGAAAGAAAAAAAACCCTCAAATTAATAACAATGTGGTAAGTAATTATCTTATCTAAAAATTTAAAGTTTATAAGCGAGGTCCCAGAATATAATCGAAGAAGAAATAATGGCTGGGTTTCAAATCTCATATTTCTAGCTAAAAAACAAAATGACATTGAAATAAATTCAGAGGATTACTGCAAGGAAAGTTTATATGGAAGGAATGTTTCCACACACACCCCTTCAAAATGTGACGATATAGATAAGAATGTTGTCTAAACTATATGTTAATATATATTGTTTTGTAATAATATGATAATACTTCAGGACATGACATATGTCAACATCTCTAGAATGGATGGCCTTCATCTTGTTCCCCTACCTTCGACACTTATTGGATATATTTAAAAATATAGCTGTACTTGTTTTTTAAAATATTTTTATTCAGAAATATATTAAGATAATATTTTTAAAAAATTATTTTTGACATTAATAAATGAAAATGATCTAAAAAATATAAAAATATTTAATTTAAAATAAAATATAAATATAAATTTAGTTTTTTAATTTTAATTTTTTTAATTTTTTTTTGAAAATACCGCTCCACTGGCTAATCCAATCAAAATCGACACGTCATCGAAGGATAATCATTTCATATTGCCTTAATATTTTAGCAATTTTGTTATCCTTGGGAATATAATTTTTATATAAGTGAAAGAAACGCATAAAACTCGTGATCTATTGACAAACATTATGAATTGTCATGTGATTTTTTCTATATAGTTTATGCCGAGTGGGAGGTCGGCGACGATACTTGATGATGCCACTTGGTTCCGGCTCTTGTTTCGAAGGACCTCTTTGCCGCCCCCCACGAGGGATTTAATATTGTTTGGTATTTTGGATGTTGTTTTTAAAAATATATTAAAATAATATTTTTTTATTTTTAAAAATTCATTTTTGATCAGTACATGAAAATAATTTCAAAACATTAATTTTTTTTAATTAAAATAAAAAAATATTTTTTTTTAATTTTTATCAATAATATTTTGAAACAGCTTTATCTCCGGGCAAACCAAATACCCCAACTACCCCAAGCCACATCCCTTAAGCTCATTCATCATTGCTGGGCAACTTGCACACAGGGGCATCGTAAAAGGGGAAAGCACACAGAGGAAAAAAAAACACAGTTCCTTCAAAATGAAATTCCTGTGAGCAAGGTAACGTGCAGAGAATAAATGAGACCATTCTCACACGTCAGCCCAACTTGGATTCATTCATTCATTTCTGTGGGATGACCATCTCCTTTTGTAATTTGGTGACGAGCAATAATTTGAGGCCAATTTTACTTGGCATTTAAGCATGGAAATGCAATAACAACTCCTGTGAATGTGAGATTGTGAAAAGGGTCCTGAGAGATGAGAGGTTATCAACAATTGATAGGAAATTAATGGAAGCATCCGACAATTCGTTGTACAAGGTAGATTAACAACTGAACAATCAACAACTCGAACTCAAATCAATGCATTGTTGTTTTTCGAAGTTCTTAGAACTTTTCAAGCTTGAAACCAGTAAACGATAACTGTATGCGATAAAAAAATAGACTATAACTTTATAGATGATATTCAAATAGACTTGTAATTTTCTTTGTGGTTAATAAGCTTGAAGTTTCAATCCCATAAACAAAAAATACCAAAAAGATATTTCATTATCAAGAAGTCCTAATTCGTGTAGTTAATCAGAGCATGAATCACTCTATGAATACAAGTATTCCTTTTCAAGTTATTGAGTTCACTTTACATTCAATTTTTTTTAATTATTAGGTTATTTATTCAGTTGAACTATTATTTATGTTAAAATAAATTTAATACATTGATACTCGTGCAACCATATAATACAAATTTAAAATAATATAGGTAGATGGAGGACTAAATCTAGAATTCAAACCAGTTAACCTCCCTCTATTGAAAGAAAAAGAAAGGGAAAAAAGACATGATTGTAAACTCTTTTAGTGTTTCCGTAGACATAATTTCTTTGTTGACTCCACAGGCACACGACACCACAATACTTTCTAATAGTTGGCTCCACTACGAATTCCACTTTAACATATACATATAGATGGATAAATAGTTGTTTGCTTTTCCAGACTAAGATGCGAAAAAAATAAAAGAAATGCTCATGTGATCCTCACGAGTTTGTGCACGCTGCTCGAGTCACTGGACATTCTGTTCTCTGAGATTGAATTATTGAAATAAGAAAAACTAATTTAAAATCAAGATTCTCTATGAGTGCTGTGGACCTTCGATAGAAAATGAATTAAAATAGACCCTGTTCATCAATGGTACAAGTCAAGAAGACAGCTCAAATTAAGTATGGATTTTCGTAAAAGGAAAGTCATTAAAATGGGAATCCATCTACTTGACTATGCTCACAAATAAACTAGCTATTTTTTGCTGGCAGGCCGCTGAGTGCATCTGGTTTTACTTCAGAAGGTATAATGGCTTTTGCACCGAGTTAAACTCATTCGCTGAAAAAGGGTGGCTGGCTGAGCCTGCTGATGTTTATCCAGGAAGATAAAAACAACAAATTTCATGCAAGAAATTAACCCAAAATCAGGAAGGGCATCTTGGGTGGCGCAATTGTTGACGCTCCCAATCAACAGCGACCCGTCGCTCTACTTCCCCCACAAAAACCTAAGGAGTACACTTTCAGTTAGATATCCCTCTCACTCCAACTTGAATAGCCATTTGGCTTATCTTGCCTCCTGCTGTAATAACAAAAACCTGTAATATCTTGATACCCGCGCACTAAAGAATCTGAAGACTTTTTTTTCTTTTTTTTTTTCTTCTATGCCCATCATTTAAATGAACGATACCCACGATTGATGGGTGTTGGTTTAATAGATGATGCTATTTTATTTGAAAATATATTAAAATTTTAATACACGACTATTATTTTATACACGATTTACTCGATGATACATACATAAATACATATTTCCAACAAGTTTAAAAGTCCATCTGCTGAACACCATCTTACTATAGCCCACAACTCTCCCCCATAAATTATCAACTAAGACTGTAGTGCTTGAAAAAACAAAAAAATGTCTCCTCCCCTTCCAGCCTTTCTCTTGCTCGTATCCATCGCCTTTACCTCTGCCTCTGTTGCGCCACTCCGGCCTGGGTTCTACGCCGAGACGTGCCCGGAAGCTGAATTCATAGTCAAGGATGTGATGAGGAGGAACATGATTAGAGAACCAAGAAGTGCTGCCTCAGTCATGCGTTTTCAATTCCATGATTGTTTTGTTAATGTAAACTTTGTTATATACACCAAAAACTTTGTACATGTTTCCATTTCAATCTTGCATTATTTTTCTCTCACAAGGATCTTGATTCGGCTTTCTTTGATGGATTCCTCTTCTTCTTTTTACAGGGTTGTGATGCTTCTATGCTGCTCGATGACACGCCAAACATGCTAGGAGAGAAGCTTTCTCTGTCCAACATAGATTCTTTAAGGTCTTATGAAGTTATTGATGAAATCAAGGAAGAGTTGGAGAGGGTATGTCCAGGCATGGTTTCTTGTGCAGATATAATCATCATGGCCTCTAGAGATGCTGTTGTCCTGGTAATTAATTTCTTCCCGTGATGTAAAACTTCGGTCTTTTTTGCTTTATAGAACAAAATTACAACCTAATGTACCACTATGGTACTAACAACTTCGCCGTAAGACAATTGGATCTTGGGTTGCCTAGCCGCCTTGGCAGTAAGCTTTTGCTCACCGGATATTCTTCGAAATGGGTCCTCTGTGTCCAACTTTTGTCCCTTACCATCCATGCATTTGAAGAAAACAACGGCGTAGCAATAGCCAGTCTTTAAAAAAGGTCCTGCTTCACCCCCTTTTTCCTTGTTTATTATGGCGAGGACCAGCCAGAACTGTACTTCAAACTTGAGAACTCCTCTGGTCCCCTTCCTAGGAGAAGAGTACTACTGTTAGGCTAAATATATCCACAATTTTGCTAACGTTGAACATCTGGTCACAAGCACTGTGGATGTGGCCTTCAATCCTGTCTGCTAGAGAAAAATCATAGAGGGTCAATAATTGTAGCTTATGAAAGCTCACAGTTTGACAATAATTGTATTCTAGACCTCCCTTTCAAATGTAGTGGGTCCCTGCACTATTCCACCATGAAATCTAGTGGCTTAAGGTTTGATTAATAGTGACACGTTATAGATGCCGGAATTCTAAACCTCCACTCTAGAAGTAATGAAGAGAAAAATCTCAGAAGACTTGGTCAGACAGAACCCTTTGTTAAGGAACTGGTTTTTTTAATCTGAAACTTTACTCTTCATTCTATCCTTTGTTTTGAATCAGAGTGGAGGACCTGATTGGGAGGTGAAGTTAGGGAGAGAAGACAGCTTAACAGCCAGCCAAGAGGATGCCGACAATATCATGCCTAGTCCAAGAGCTAATGCAAGCCTCCTCATAGACCTCTTTGAAAGATTCAATCTCTCTGTCAAGGATATGGTAGCCCTTTCAGGGTCACATTCTATCGGCCAGGCTCGGTGTTTCTCTATAGTCTTCAGGCTCTATAACCAGTCAGGCTCCGGCAAGCCTGACCCAACAATTGAGCCGAAGTATAAAGAGAAGCTAAACAGGCTTTGCCCACTTGGTGGAGATGAAAGTGTGACGGGAGACCTGGACGCAACACCAACTATATTTGATAACAGATATTTCAAGGACTTGGTTGCTGGGAGAGGGTTTCTTAATTCTGATCAAACACTTTACACATTTCCTGAAACAAAGAAATATGTAACCCTTTTCAGCAAAGACCAGCGGGCATTTTTTAAAGCCTTTGCTGAGGGCATGATAAAAATGGGTGACCTGCAGTCTGGGCGGCCTGGGGAGATTAGAAGCAATTGCAGGATTGTCAGCAGCCGGCCTGTTGATGCACTGTTGGTGTCTTAAGTGAGAGATTAGGCTCAGCATACAAATACAATAAGATTAAATATAATTCATCTAGTGAAAAATGTTTTCCGGGATAATGCTAGAATTGTGATCAAATTTTTAAGTGGGATTATTGATTGCTATCAATTTTATCCTTGGAAAAAGATGCCCTTTGTTGGTATCATCTTGAAAATTTAAATATTACTCCTGGAAGACTACTTTGCTGATTCTGCCTCCTCCATTTCCTTTTTTCTGTCTGTCTACGATCCCTTTTATCTGTTAAAATATGTTTTAGCAACATGAGGCCATGAGAGCTCCACAATCTTTCTTTTGCTGCCACACAATCAAATTGTTTACCAGGAATCCTTCTACCACTGCTATAGTTCAGATAGCTATGGAGTGTAGTGACGCAGAAGATCTTATAAAAGTGGGATTTTCGAACAATTATTACACCAGTCTCGCTTTTATTTGAGTGGGAGAAGAAGCATATCCATCCACTGTCAAATAATTTCTTCAATAAAAAGCATTTTCTAAAATGTTGTTGATCCCCCTAATACCATGTTTATATAAGATTCTTCACTAGATTAAAAGGTCTGAGGACATTCAGATGACAAGGATAAATTTTTATTTGATGAAATATGACAAAAAATCAAAATTCAGACTGAAACACATGATGATAAGACAGTTCTTTAACTTAAAGTTGACAAGGATGGCGGTAGATTCCTCTCTTATCTTCTACTCACTTTTCATACATCTCCTGTCCTTAATATTTAACTTCATTTTTATTTGATCCTTCTCGAAAAAAACTCCGATGAAGAAGGTTTATATTTTTTTATAATCAGTTTATATGTAATAAAGTATATAATTCATTTAAAAAATAAAATATTTTACATGTATCATATATTGATAAAATTATAAACAAGAATATATGTGGAGGTTTATTGAATAGAAAATACTGTCTTTAGATTCAAATAAATTAATATTTTATATGTTTTCACCTTTTTATTTGTGTTTGGTATTGTAGTTTTTTTAAAAATATTCTTTATTTAAAAATATATTAAAATAAATGTATTTATGGTTAAAATCATGAAAATATATTAAAAAATCTCATTTTAAATATAATATATTTATAAAAAACACGATCATAAAAGTTACTACGAATATGCCATCATGGAACCGGGAGCGATTGTCATCACTATCCAAAATCAGTGAAGGGTTGCAGTACTTCGAATAAGAATCTGACAGCAAAAGAGTGTACTCTTCGGAGTTATAGGCTATCAAACAAGCAGGGGACAATTATTGGGAACAGCTGGCCCACTTTAGAAGAAGGGTTAATAAGGACGGTATGGAAGCGTCATTAGAAGAAATTATTATTTTTTTATTTTACTTCTTAAAAGTTATTTTTCACTTTACCCCATTATAAGATATTAAATAAATAAAACTAAATATGTATTTTAATAGGCTAGTGAAGGGAGAAAGACACCGGCTTTTACATGGGCACATTACCCTGCTGTTCCATGCATGCTCTCGTTTTGTTCTAAGCAAGTTAGTTTCAGTAATGGGAAGTACGTATTTTTGAACTAAATCAGAAATAAAATATGTAGGTTCATGCAGATTAAATAAATACATTTCACTTGAACAAAGCCATCTACCTAATATCCAAATGAGGTCTAGCCCAGCGGGTCACGGTTTTGTTCGCTTGGGTTCGATCTCTCTATACATATCAGTTATTCTCGCGGTATTTTACCTGTCCACTAGACTTAGAGGTGTTTAGTGGATCCTAGAATTAATTTTCATAAACGTAAGCTGTCCGGAATTAAGAGCCCGCATCATTTTCACCATCACAGATTCTCAGTCCCTTCCAAGCATGTCTGTGCTCAACTCATCCCGTTCCCAGCACCCCTGATCACTCGATTCGTCGCAAAACATTCTCTTATTAGGTTTCAACGACGCCAAATCTGTCAAAGACGAGCGTGGGGGATAGAACTGTGAAGTCTCGATCCCTTAGCATGATTTTCAGCAGAATCAATGAATGCTTCAGGACTGAGCTCCACCACTTCAAATGCACATCTTTTAACAAACATGGCGGCAAGTTCTGACCATCCATCCATGCAATTACAAGCATGAAGCATCTCTACCTGAAATTAACACCAAAACCTAATTAAGCTACCATGCTTGCTTCATAAACTGCAATGCCTAAATTTAACCCGTGGATCAGACCTTGAAGTTGAGATGGGATGTTTTAAATTTAATGAGAAAACCCAGAATAGAGTGGAACACAGTTTTGTGAGCTCTAGTCAAAAACATGCAATGGCAACTTAATTTGCTTTGATTTGTGATATTTTCGAAGTAATAAAGCTACCAAACTAGCTAGAAATCAACTTTGTGTTGATAAAGACCGACCATCCATTGATTAATTGATGAAAGAATATCAGATTATCATCTCTGCCCAACAACACGAACCCATTTTTGACACTAATTAACGGTGACATGGGCTGGGACCTTCTGGTCAATGTGTTCCCCAAAAGGGACGGTGGTGCTGAGAGTTACTTTTGAAAGACCGCCCCACCGCCCATGAACACCACGAAGAATATTCACGAGAAGAGATATTTTGGCAACTTGTCCTTATTGCCTTCATAGGGGCAAAAATACAGGGATGATGATTGATGGTACAGGATAAAAAAATCCTAGACATTTGTGCCGGCCCAAATGGCTAGGATGTTGATTCCCCTGTCCCCCTCCACACCGAATCGCTCTCTTCCCCCACCACAGCATGCACTTCGTCTTCCAAAAAATACATCTTTACTTGTTCAACTTAAATTTTGTAATGAAAATAAAAAATTTATTGTTTTAGGAATTTTAAGAATTTTATTAGACATGTAGAGTTGTTTAGAATTTATATAAAGATTATAAAATTTTATTTTCAAGTTTGAATATTTAATCTAGAGTTAAAATGTCATAAACCACGAGTCATCTCAAATGTCTCTAACGGTGATACATATAATTTACTAGGAAAAATATTTTAAACCTTTTTATGATAAGATAAATTGTTATAACCTAGAGTTAATTATAGCTCTTTTCTTTTATGTTTTAAGAGTTTATATATTGTACTCTACTCATTTTTATTTCACATAAACTAAGAAAACTGACATTTTATTTATAAAAAAATCCAAACACCTTATAAATTGTTAATCAAGTTATGTTTTTTATCTTTTATGTTGTTTTTTGCCATTTATTTAACACATGATAAGAAAGTAATGTGAAATAATGCAACATGTACACTTTTTTTTTTACTATATCTTTTTTACCCACACCTTCCAACTATATTTTTATTAACCTGGTATAACCCATAAACTTATGTTCTGTGTTATGAAATTAGGATAACCTGATAAAAAAGAATAAAAAAAAACTATAAAACCAATCTTATATATATATATATATATATATTGAACAATAAAATAAAAGGACTAAATTGGAGAGAAAAAAAATACATGATAAACTAAAATTGAAGGATTGCATAAAAAACAAATAAAACTTATAAAAGAACAAATATGAAATATAAAAAATCAAAAGAATAAAAATAAAAATAAAAATAAAAATAGTAAAAACAAAGATGACTAAATTGTATGTTTTGGGGGATGAGAGAGAAAAGATGAAGTAACAAACAAAGAAAGACTTACTGACAATAAATCGATCCACCTATATCAACACTTGTTGCACCAAGAGTAGAACAAGTTGGTCACTAGGAAGGCATATGTGCCACCCAAAAAATTCGGGCACGTGACGCCAACAACTTTTAAAATATTAATTAATTATATGATTAAAAACCAAATCACCGATAATGCTCATGGAATTAATTAAAAACAAAAAACAAATTGTGAACTGATGTTTTACTTTTTTTTGGATTCTAAAAGTAAATACATCTTTTTACCATATTTAAAAAACCTTAAATACCCTTGATCGGCAATAAATTTAAGGGCATTTAAGTTATTTTATTGTTCATACAAAAATAAAAAACACGTATACACCCAACAAATAATTAATAGGTCATATAAAAGATTAAGATACCCCTCATTTTTTCTTGGAATGAAACGAAAGTCATGGCGCTAGTGATGAATAGCGAGTTTAGTGCTAAACGGATACTGAAGGCCTCCGCCACTTAAATCTCAAGACAGGAACTGGAGCTAGATATAGAGGGGGTTTGGGAGAGTTATTGCCATAACTTTTCAAAATATTTTTTATGTTAAAATACATTTAAATGATATTTTTTTATTTTTTAAAAATCATTTTTGACATCAACACATCAAAATGATCTAAACACACCAAAACATATTTATTTAAAATAAAAAAACTCAAAAACTACTACACAGCTTGAAAGCCGTGCCAAACACCTTGGTAGATCCATGCACCTTGGTAGATCCATGCACGATGATCGACCTAAGATGAGGGTTTTTTAAGCGTTGATGATTTTGAGATTTTTATATTGGTCGTGTTTTCTCGGCTCGTGCGTATGAAACATGGACTCCATGCTGTTATTAGAAACACAGAGTGATCAATTGGTTTTGTGACTCACAATTCCAACAAGCTAGGTGATATGTTTTCCAAAGTTTATACATCACCAAATAGCAAATCCTTCTACAAGGTACAGTTCATTAGACTTTCAATTCTATGTGCTGACTTGCGTTTCATGTGACTGGAAGAGAGGTCATTCCAGTTGCAAAATACTAACACACGCACACAAAATAAGAAGGGTCAACCCATGGAAGAGGATGTTTGGATGGCAGCAGCCAGCTGACCTGACTGGGAATTCATAAGATCCTACAATCAATTCCCAAGGCTCATAAATAACGAGGTGAACAACATCTACTGGCCAAAACTAAGTTTTGAAAGAAAGACATTGATTTATTTATTTCAAGGAAAAACTGGCGAATGTGATCTGAAGGGAACCAAACACAATTTAACATTCAGATAAGATTGCTTCGTGACCATGTAGACCTTGTAAATTTGAGATCCAAGTATCTAAGTACCATGATTCCAGAGTTGATTAATAAGCCAAAAATATCTGAATGAAGACAGTTACACATTCCACAATATCATGGAAGCAAAACAAAAAATCCAGATGCTTAGAATCATTGAATATCTAAAACTTAACCCCAACAATCCAAAGAACAGCAAAAATTACCTTGAGCTATCGAAGAAATTCAGCACTGACATTACTCATGGACCAAGTTACAAAACACTTAAGCCACCACTGAGGGCTTTGAGGCAGCAGATAGTCTAGATCTCTTCTTTGCCAAGCTCTCACTGCGGTGCTCACGCTGCTCCTTCAACCTGGTGGCAAGAAGCTTCTGATACTCAGCTGCCTCAGACTTAGCCTTGGAGATTCTCTTCTTCTTGTCAGATATTCTTGCACGCTTCCTTTGCAAAGTCAGGGGAGTAACCAACCTTTGAATTTTGGGAGCTTTGCTAACCTTCTTACCTGTAGACCCAGAAAAAAGATGCCTCGTTATTTTTTAAAAGTAATGCGTAAATTCACCAGATCATGATCTGGTGTAATTAATGCTCAGGTCCTTGTCAAATTCAAATGAAATAAAAAATAAATAACAAAGGGAATAATGAGACAACAACTGACCAGCTTTGGTTGTAAATGTCCGGCGGTATGTGTTAACATACTTCCTAACATCATCCTCCTTAGAGAGGTTAAACAGTTTCCTGATCTTTGATGCTCTCTTAGGACCTCTCATCCTTGGCTTCTCAACATCAGTCAGGCCAGGAAGATCATTCTCACCCTTCTTCACGATGACCAAGTTCAAAACTGAGAGATCTTGACTAACAATGCATCCTCGAACAGACTTCCTCCTGCGCTCTCCATTTCTCCTGCCGTATCCACGGAAGCAAGGTGTACCTGTTAATGAGCATTGTAAACAAATTAGCTAAGTCCTGCAAAAGAAAAACCAAATACCACAGGCTAAGTAACACATGCCCAGGTACAAATCCACATACCTCTGTGCAGCAAAAGACGAACACGACCTGGAGTTAGAACTCCTTGCTTCATGGGGAAACCTTGCTTGTCACAACCTCCCATAATCTTAAATACATAACCATTGAATTCCTGTATAATAGAATCAGGTGTGTTGACATCAGAAAACAAAAAAATACAATTTTGAAACACTAGCTCAACCAGTCAACTTCTGGCAAAAGCATACCTCGCCAAGTGCATCTCCACTGACTTCTTGTGAGATTCTCTTGTCAAAGAATGCTCGCCTGCCATAAATATAATAAAAGAATAAGAACTACAAGGAAAGTTTTCCAAGAAGTCCACTTAGATGAAGCAAAGTGAATCGATAATTGCCGGGGGATAGTATGATCAAACACACCAAATAGGACTTCTAATACTTTGTGAAAAAGACTAAATTGTAAAAACTAAACCACATTGGTGATCAGAACTGCTAAAAATCATTAAGAATTTGTTGTGCATTTAGAATTAGAAGGATGAAAAATAGATTAAAATTGTAGTTCCAGTGCATATTTATACTCGAGGTCTAAAAACTACAGATGGACATTAAGATACATTTGGATTACACTATATTCATCGTATTTTCAGGATACAATATGCTAAACTACACTAGTTTCCCCCTAAAAAGAAATCTATGAGACCAGAACCCAAATGGAGAATCATAAAACCCCGATATTTCATACGCTAATTTCCTATATGCACCTCATGAAAATCAACATTACTTTTTAGTTCCATAAGACTTCGTGACCTAAAATGCAAACACACAGTTAAGATAAACCCACGTACCCATTTAAGACTTGAGAAGAAAAAACGCTTTCCCATATACATACCAGCGCCATATTTAACAAGCTCAATTTGGATCTCTTGAGCTCACAAACCACTTAAAGTTCCAAAAATTTCAAAACACACGCCTATCTACACACGAAAGCAAAACCAATGAAATGCTAGAAGGAGAGATCCGTACAGTTTCTGGTCATCATCGATTTCAAGCTTCTTCTGGCACCCAGTAGTTGGATTTGCAATGTTAAACTGCCCATCAAAAAAACAATGAAAACAGCAACTCAGAATACAAATAAGAGTTTTGATAAAGAGAAGAGGACAGTAAAAGAGATTGAAAATTGAACCTTCATTTTGAACGGAGTCTCTCACAACACAGCACCCAAGTTGTGTTAAGGAGAGAGTGTCTCGTCCTGCTCTATTAGGGTTTGTCTCTGTGTTGTAGCGAATTAGGGTTTTGTCTTTTGTTTTTATATGGAGGGGGGGGTTCTCGCGTATGGCTTAAATCAATTGATTAAATGTATAGTTGGTTTAGATGAGGACACGTGGCCTTTCCCGTAAGTTTTGTGTTTTGATGGGGGAATGGAGTGGCGACCAGGACTCTTATTGTGAGACCTTGTCAGAGAGGGATGTGTGGTAGTTTTGCTTACTTTCGGGCTCTTGGGCTTAATATATTGCTGGGCTTTACTTATTAATATAACAAGATATGATTTCCATAGAGGAAGTTTGGCTTTCAGCTTTCAAATATTTATTTGCTTAAAATTATTTGTTTTAGTATTTTATATTATTTTTGATGTGTTGATATCAAAATAAAAGTTAAAATTATATATTATTTTGATATATTTCCAAGCAAAAAATATTTTAAAACACAGTTAATCAAATTAATTAGAAAGTTAATTCTATTTAGAAAGAAAGAAATATTGCATTGTTGTGTTCTATATGAATATTCTAAATCTTAAGATTTTATGTATGTATTAGATTATTGGTTTGCCCTACCCTGCAAATCAAATTATTATTTTTAAATAAAAAACATTTCAATATTGTTATTATATTTTTTAATAAAATAAATAAATTTATAAGGATTAAATTAATATGAATGGGTCAACTTGGATTATGTTAAAATAACCTGAATTATTGGTAAAATCAAGCTTAACTCACCAAGAGAGTTATATTATTCTAATTTTAATAAGAAAAAAAATTAAATAAAAAATACTTTGAAAACTCTCTCACCAAGAGAGTCATATTATTCTAATTTTACAAAAAGAGAAAATCAGAGCAAACAAAATCAACTTCCTTCTCAGTAGGATTGGGATAGTAAAGCAAAGCTATGCGTGATTTTAAAGTTGGCATTTCACAACGCACAAACAAAATCACCACTCGTATCTATATCATCTATGTCAACATCTGTATCATGAAGATCCATGCTCCCACCTATTTTGTGACCCTCTGCAGGTTTCCTAGCCTCTCGAATCATAGCTAAAATCTCTTCTATACACTGTGATTCCTCTCTTTCATCATCAATTTGTAAGCTACCGCCTTCCTCTTCAATTAACTCCACAGGCAAGTTCTTCAGAAACCAAGGGTGCCTTTTGATTTCTGGGATCGTAATTCTCTACAAAAAAAAGAGAGAGAGCTGCAGTTAGCAGCACGTAATAGAGCGCTAACCAGCAAATGAAAGTTCTCTCCATTACCTTTTCAGGATTAGCTACAAAAATCGGAGACAGAAGATGATTGCATTCCTCGGAGACTCGAACGAAGCCTGGAATCGAGTACTGGACACTGAGAATCCGCTGACGTTGGTCACATACTCTATTTTTAGTAACAGATCAAATTATGAGAGCGATGGGGTCATTTAATATTAAAGCTGTTAGCTAACCTGAATAGTTTTTCTGAAGTTTCTTGGATCTTCAGGATCTTCGAATGGATAAGCCCCAACCAGCATCACATACAAGGTAACCCCACAAGACCAAACATCTGCAATCTACAATTCGAATAGTCAAATAGTAATGCTGGGGGTTATGTGACCAAATTGGTCCAAAAAGAGAGGAGCAAAAACAAGATTGAAATGGTCTCAAATACCTTCCCATCATACTCGTTTCTTGATAAGACTTCTGGAGCAAAATAGGGCGGTGTTCCCACAGTAGATTTGGGATGGGAATCCAACAGAGAAGACTGCACAAAATGGGGGTAAAACATTGATTATTTGGATTTTACAATTAAGTGTCTTCCTTGCAAGGCAAATCAGTAAGTTCATTGCCTTGGAATAGCCAAAGTCACATATCTTGAGACGCGGCGCTGAGCTTCCATCTAAGAGGGTGTTTTCCAACTTAAGATCTCCATGGCAAATTTGCTACAGCAGAAGAGAGTGCTTGACTAGTTATTGAAGATTGATAGGCCGAGTCAGAATTAGCATGGACTGTGTCTTTACGAATCGATAATGAAGATTGATCGGAATTAGTACCATGGAATGGCAGTAACTGACTCCGGATATGAGTTGTTGAAAGAAAAATCTCGCCTGATAAAAATTAAATGATTAAAATCCACATAAACAAGACGTCAAAATCTGAAAAATGTTCTGTTCTATGCTATCCTTGCCTCATCCTCGCTGAATCTACCAGCATTGCATATTCTCTCAAAAAGTTCTCCAGCAGCTGCATATTCCATGACTATGGCTAAATGAGTTGGTGTTAGCAGAACCTGCACAATGAATTCTCCTTTCCTAAAACTTGCATTTTGAATGAAAGAAATTGGATAGATTATAACTGAACTCCCATATATATTGATATTCTTTCAATCAAAATTCTTTTTACTTTTTTTATAATCTAATATGAATAAAATACATGAAACTTCGCATACCTCTTTGAATCTAATTATATTGGGATGGTTCAACGACCTGTGGTTCATAATCTCTCTCTGAACATGCTCATCGATCTGCATAAACCAAACAACACTCCAAAATCGCTACCATCAGATAAAATAGAGCACCAAGTTGAAAGAAACTTCATAAAAAAAAAGGGTCCCCCAGTCCATACAAGACCATAAGAATAGAATACACAGGCACAGCGTCTACTACGCAAAATCTTATCTTCAACACACATCTTTATGAGATTCCACCACCCACCCCGCCTTAAAAAAAATAAAGGAAACATTTTTAATTGAAATATGAAAAAATCAGAGAGAAATCATGAAGCTAAACATAGATCACCTTATGCCCTCTTTCAAGATATTTAATAGCGTAGAGTTCACCAGTCTCTATCTCTCTAGCTAGCTTAGCAACACCAAAGTTCCCTGTCCCAATGTCTTTCAAAATCTCATAACGTTCCATCGGTAGCTAGCTAACTATATTAACTTGATGAAGGAAAGTAGGGAACTATGAAGAACAACTAATCTGATACATATTCTCCTTTTTCTCTAGTACTGTCTGTCTCTTTATTTGTTTGCGTTGAGAATCTCCATAGATTTTAATGGCCACGAATGAAAAAGCTGGCCCCGACGAAATGTTTGGGGCAAGTGCCCTGCACTTAATCGACCGTCAAAAGAAAATGAAAGCAAAAGTCTTTGGAAGCTGAGAATAGTGTCAGCAGACAAGGAAAGGTAGGTAGCGATTGATTACAGTAAGATGAAGACAATAAAAATTATATCTCAAACTTGGCCGACTTGGAGCTTAAATTAGTCTGAATTTTAAAAAATAAATAAAGAATTATGATAATAATAATAATTTTTATTTTTATATTAATATGGAACAATTTGGAATTTGCTCCAGGCGGGCTGACCAATGAATTAAATTTTAAAATTATAACAATAATATTTTTTGTTGTTATGTTAACTTGGATCAACAATCAACCTGACTCATGGCCTGAACTTGCTTTAAATTGATCCTCAAGTCTGTCTTAAAGTTATGATAGTAACTATTATTTTTACACTAACTAGGATTAACCTAAATTAATTAGACTTGTGACTAGGGTCTTCCCCGAATCGATCCACGAGTTGTGTTTTAAAATTATAATATTAATTATTTTTATACTTACATATCTTAGATTAATAATTTTGAAAATAAAAGTTTTTTTTATAAAATTATTTTAAGAATAAAAAATAAAAAATATTATCTTTGAGGATATATCCTCGACTCCTCGTTGTACCTTCTATTTTATAAATATAAAAATTTACTTTAAAATTATCTAAAAATAGACATTATTTTTATACTTTGTTTTGTTTTTTATTTTCAATAAAAAAAATATAGTTTGGCTACGAGTTAACAAGATAAATTAAATTAGATAAAAATATTTTTTTCTTGAATATAATAAATATAAATCGATATAATTTTTTCACAAATCTTGTTCCTCTTTCTCGAACATGATTTCTTTCTCTAATCCCTCTCTCTCTCTAAAACACAGGACATCCATATAAAAATACTAAATTTGAAGCAATGTATATATAATCTTTGTGTATGAGTATTATGAGCCAAAACTATATTATTTATGGTATTTTATTAAAAAAAATTCTGAAATCATGAAAGACCTAATTTGATAAATTAAGACTACTGTTACTAGATGTTCCAAAAAGGAAACCTGTTGTGATTTTGTTTTGGGAAATTCTTCTTACATCCTAATGCTTTGTAGATGGTGACTGGAACACGGGGGTATCCATGTTTGCTGATCCGTGCTTCTATCTTTGCAAACCCAAAAAGAAAAAGAAAAATCTTATATATATATATATATATATATATATATATATATTACCAAAAATCTAAATGGCGTTGCCATTTCCCTGTGCAATCCACTGTGGCATGTGTCTACAATCACTGTGGATTGTGGCAGTGTGCACCAGATTTTAGCCCTGGCGTGCACGGCAAAGTGGGCGGGAAAGCGGGATCAGTTCCGGTTTATATATATAGCACCCACGGACACATCAATAGTTTTGGTGTTGATGTTGTTGTTGTTACTGTCGGGGTTATCAGAGCTACTGCCCATCTCAGAAAACCCCAACTCAATCTTTGCAAACCCAAAAAGAAAACGAAAAATCACAAATATATATATAGCCAAAAAGAGAATATCTGGCAAATCAATCAAAACCTAGTATTTTGAAGGGAGCCCAGGTGCCAGAACCAGCTACAAAGGTTGGTTTCATGGAGAAATTGTTACAACGCCTTTAAAACCTAGAACATAAAAGATACCTAAAGGGAGGGAAATCAGCGAAAGAAGTTTTGTATTTTTGTTTTGCTAAAATGGTAGAGATTTAGAAAGAAGATAAATTATTTGATGAAAAGCTTAAAAATAATTTGTGTTCATGGATGATATTATTGTAATTAAATTATAGATGATAATTTTAATAATAAATAAGAAATCATTGTTCCTATTAAATTTAACACTCCTACATTATAAATAATATTTAAAAACTATTTGCAAAGTAAAATAAAAATCAAATATAAGTTGCTCCGAATATATATTTTATCGTCTATTAACGAACTACCAAGCAAACGGACAAATCTTTGCTTGACATGCTATGCATCTTTTACAGTTGACCGAGCAAATGAACAAATCCGGCCGCCGTCACATTTAAGGAATGAGTTTGAACACGTAGTACCTCCGGGTTATTACAACTCCTGTTTCGTACCTCGGCAGCGGCAAAGTGGCTTCTTCTAGCAACGAATCCTTATGCTTGTACTTTTCAATGTTATTTTCACCGAGTTATCTTTGCTTGTTCAGTAATTTTGATGATTTGAAGCCATGCTAATCCATTTGAGCATGCTTACGGAAGGAACCGCTTGGATTCGTGATGATAACCCTATCCAAAAACCATCAAAAAGTCCTCGGTTTCATGACTGAATCAAAGAATATTTTGAATGAAAATAGTACTACTCCGTTGATTTATTGGACCAACCGACCACATCGATCGTACACGTGTGCTTTGCAGCTATCGTTAAACCCTCTAAAACAGCCGACCTGCCACCCCGCCCCACCGCCCGTCGTCAGCACGATCATTCTCCGAGCAGCACGGCTTCACTTTGACTCGTGAATAGGAGGAGGGTGTGATGGCTTCACGGTATCGCATCATTTGCAATACCCCCTTGGGTTTAGTAAACCCTCGACTAGATAGATTAAGTTCTTGCCACCGGAACCTCTAACTGATCAATGGCTTCTCCCAGCAGATACATCCAATCCAATATCACAGGGAGGATAGAATTAGCTCGAAATATGTCCTTTCAGTATAGCAAATGATGTGATATCTGATGAGCACGTCCTTTCACATCGAAAGTGGCAACTCAGAGAGAAGCGATCCATAAGACAAGGAAGACTGATGTTTGATTAGGAAGTTGATTGCATTGGGGACCCAACTCAATAATTAACAAAAAAAACTAAGCTAGCTGAGGAAATTACTGCAGCAATTAACAAAACGGAGTCATGAGATTGTGTTGTAGCAGTGAACAGTGCTTTTTTCACTTGGGCATTTTAAAATAACATACACTGACCTAGTAAAAGGTGTTTTATCTTTTTATAAGAATATATTAATAATTGGTAAATTAATTAAGAATAAACCTGACTTTTGACTTCTATTATAGATAGTTAAATGACTTAATTAACTTTATAAAACAAAAAATATTAACTTGCATCCCAGGATATTTTAATAAATTACTGATCTATAACCAAGAATAGACAAAAATATTAATAAAAAAAAGTTGGTCATTTGATTTTTTTATATATAATTTGATATTTAACAAATATAAAATATTGATAAAAAAATGGCTGGTCAAAGTATGAGAATGTCCTACCTACCATTTATATAGGTTTTTAGCATTGAGTTCTAGCTCTTCAACTTCACTATTGGATGAATTTCTACAGCAACAACGCACGACAGCAGCTGTTCCAATAGCAGGCCACCATGCATCACATGATCGCCCACAAGTGACTCCAATCAGGCATGTAGCCTTATTGGTTTGGTTCAAGTTAAGTGGAGTGAAGATGGCACTGCCACCAAATCATTTCAGCTGACATCAAATTAAACACAACCCAAGACACGCTCATAGAGAGCATGCTGGTAGATTCACCCGGCCATAGATGAGGAGGATCTATGGGAAATAGTTTGAAGGAGAGTTGTCTTTTTCCTTTTGTTTTGGCTGAAATGACTGAAATGTTTTGTACTAGTTAAAAAACCGAGATAAAATAATGTTGTTTTTATCTCGGTTTAAATATTGGTTTGTTCCGAAATTTTCAGTCAAATACTGAACAAAACATTCCGATTACGTTTCGCCTGTTCCATTTTAGACAAATAATATTTTTTTAAATAATGAAAATTTTTACAATATCAATTATATCTTTTAGTTCGATTGTTAGATTAAAATGAAATTTTACGATGAGTCTCGACACATTTATATATATATATTATGTTAAAATTTCAGAATAATCAGAGAATATAATAACCTTATGAGATTGATAATGACATTATCATAATATTATATATATTTATAATTTTATTCAGAAAAATCATTTTATTGTCTTTTTTAGATTAAATTACACTATTCTAAATAATTTAATTTTTGAATTTAATTTTTTTTTGAATTAATATATTTAATTATATACACACACATAAACAAAACAACTCCAAAACAACATACCAAAACATTTTGAAACAGTATTGAGTAACTTGGTTTGAATAGCATAAGAAGAAAAACTCAGAAATCCAGGATTATAGTGTTTGCAGTCATTTCCAATCTTGTCAAATCAGACACGAATGGTGTTCAAATCGTCTCTTCAACAGCTTGGCCTTCCTTTAGTCATCGGTATAACGTACTTGCTTGAGTTATTAAAAGATTCGGTGCAGAAAGCAAGGCAGCACAGAGAAACCATTTAGAAACATGGTGACGCAAATCAGTAGCAAGTAAACCTTGGTAAGAAATATATATCCAAGTTTTCTTCATATTTAGAATTAGAGCGTTAAAGGTACTACACTCTTACATACATGTTAGCCTTAAATTCCACACGCAAAATGTAGATATCAGACAAACTGTTTCACTCAAAGTTCATAACCTGGGAACCTGGAACTCTCAGGTTTGAGAAGATCAAACCAAAGGCAAGCTGTTCCGGCTAGTCCTTGGAAAAGAGAAAAGGCATGATTAGCTCCATGAGCAAGCCCTATGGTCACAAGTTCACTAGCATTATGATACAAGAAGTTTGCAAATGCATTTGCTCTCTCCTCATATAAGCTCTCTCCAGTGAGACGATAAAGGGAAAGGAAGGCATAAGCGTTTCCGGCCACGCCATCGGCGAGGCCTACCTTCTTCACTAACCCGCTCTTCCAAACAACCTCCCCTGCTTCTATAGCAGCATTTCGGAACTCTCTATCATTTGGATACATCTGCAGAAACAGAAAGAGTTGTTCAACACCAACAATTCATCCTGGATGTTCAGACTGATAAAATTATTGGATTCGATATATATGTTTCTCATTTTGATAGGTGATTCATTCATTAAACACCGGAACATTTTGACTCTTTAGGCCTTCTCGTCTTATAACTATCAGCAGCTATAATGTAGCTGCAATTTCCACCTATTCGGACTTTCAAATGCAATTACTAGGTGCATATATGTTCAATGTACCATGTCAATCAGCAGTTTTTGCAGCTTTGAAGTGCAATGTTTGAAATTAAAACAAGGTCATAATATGTGATAGAAGAAGCTTTTTCCTTTTGTAAAATTGTCACCATAGATGGGTCCAAATGCACAAACACTATCAAATAAACTTGTCTGAGCATCAGTTGCCTACCTCAGATGCCTTGCAGAGGGTGATGGTCATGCCAGCTGCACCATGAGACCACTGCACCAATTTGTCCCTCGGGTTTCCTTCGCTTGAAGGGTAATTTCCACTGTGAGGGAACCGGTTGCTCATCATGTACCTTAAAGTTGCCTTAACATCCTCAACATCCTCTGTGGAGAGAGGAAAGTGAAGTAGCACTTGCAAGATTCCAGCTAGGCCATTGGCCGCACCCCAGTATCTTGTTCCATGCCATCTGTACATCAGTGGGCAAGCAGCATTATCAGATGCCCCTGCCCTCCCCCCAGCTAAAACAGCATCAACAATAGGCATAAGAAGATCACTAGGCAATGTCCCTTCGCCGAGATGCTTGTTGATGAACAAAGCAGCCCATAAAAACCCAGCTCTCCCATACATAAGCTCATACGACATCCCAAAACCACCTTCCTCGGGCCCAACGGGAAGGGCTCTCTCTTGTGCAACCTATGAATCAATCAATCATATAGTAAGATTGTTCTCATCGATTGGATTGAGTCAGTTGACAAAAACTATCCCAGTTATAGATTAGGTGAAAAATCATCATCATTTTGATGAAGTCAAGAAGGTTAGGTTGGGTGAAAAATCAACATCATTTTAAAATTTGATGGTTTAGAAAATGATGAGGCAAGTTGACCCATCAGTAATCCATAAAGATACTGTACTTCTAGGTTCTAGCATAAGAGCAAGAGTCCTGATAGGGAAAAAGTTAACAGCTCATGAAACAGCAGGACCCCTTCAAATTGTGGAATTATATCAACATCTTATTTTGTTTGGAACTACTGCCGCTTCCAAATTAAGGGCTGGCAAGAAAAGCGTATGAGAAGATTACTACAACATTAATATAAAGTGTTCAATACTAAGATACATAATCTGGCAATTAAAGCCATGCTGCCAAGCACCGAAGTGAAGTAAATGTCTAGTGAAATCCAGAACAAGCACAGATGTTCATGATATAATCGACGGTGCATTCAACTCTTTGCCTTCCAAAGGGAAGAGGCAACCTAGCTAATAACTCAACGAACAGGCCAACTGTATCAGATTGAGCCACGGAGGCCAAAATTGATGTCCTTGACTCATAGGCATCGCCACCCACTAAGGTGAGCTATAAGCTTGTCTCATAGAATAGCACGAGTCATAACAGTGTACTCGTACCAAACATTGGAGGCATCTATCATTTTCAACATGCGGAAACAAGGCAAATTGGAGTTGACGAAGACACTATGCACATGATTAGTTTGTTTGCTTGCATACTTGGCATCGGACTAAGCATTTACGCTAAGTTCCCACCAGACCACTGGACCACATTCCCAAAAAGAAGGAATAAATAAACCTAATGTAGACAAGAAGATAAAGGTATTGGACCAGACCTGGAATGATGCCTTCCCATTATATAGGCATCCACAATAACAATTTAAAGCAGTCGTCTCATTAGTGTTAGGTCTGAGATAGGAAGCTGAGTGATTATTAGCTCATATTGCTTGAAATATCCAATTGTGATTGTAAGATTCTTTTTTTTTCATTTTTATGAAGGCCTAAGGTACCTAGAAACTTCAAGAAAGTAATGTAGAGTTAGTGTTAGCTGCTGTGAAGGGTTTTGGATCTAGAACCCACAGAAGAAGAAATTGTCAATGAACTATCTCACCTAAGAGATTAGTTTATTAGATAAGACTCCAAAATATGATTTATATTATTCTCTAACAAAAATTCACTAAAAGCTCATCTCCGAAGAAAAGGGTCAAGTGCAAGGAGATGTGAAACAGCTAGCTCATATAATTGGGTTTCATGAAGGACATGCTTGGACTGAGCATCTTTCATGGCTCCAAAAGATATTCCTATATAATCTTGAATTTGTTTTCTTCTGGGTAGGCAAGATATTATGCTACTATGACCTATTTGGAAGTATGGCCAAAATACAGGTCTCCAAAAATCTTCTTTTTTTTATAATTTTTTTATGTTTTTGTATCACGTGTTGAAATTAAAAATAGTTTTTTTTAAAAAAAATGATATACTTCTAAATAAAAGATATTTTAAAAATCAACCACTATCACAAGACACTACAAAGACACACTACAGACACATAAATATGACAGGAAATATATTGATAGAGATGAAAATGGGCATATTTGATGGTACCTCAAGGAAAAGATTCACAAAGAAGTCACGTCTTCTACGGTCCCCCTTGTAATTAGCAGCCACGGCTCCCAGTGCATATAATCCTCCTCTTCCACATAAGAAGGTGATGTGCCTACACATCCACCACTTCAACCATATCAAAGAAAGAGAGTAGACAAAAGAAAACTGAACTTAAACAAAAAATCATTGTCGTACGACCATTTTACCATTTCAGAAGAGAGAAAAAAGAATACTCACCCACCATTACTTTATTTTATTTTATCATTTAAGATTTCTTAAGCAATCAATTTAACCTGCTTGTTACACTACACTCTGAGTGGATTTCACACTGAAAATCTGATAATTGGCTGCATCAGTCCTAAACATTTTGGTTAATTTGGGAGACAAAAGGTTGTTCGATTATTTTATTTTATTCTTTTAAAAAATGAAATTTAACAAATTGGACCACCATAATTATTAAATTTGTTTCCACATGAATGATATGGACATTCACTGAAAAGACAAACAATATTAGTCCTTCAAGTTTTCCTGTACAGCTAAGAAATCTGAAACTTTAATTACAACAAATTGACAGCTTTAGTTTATGCAGATTTTTGGAGACATTACAACCACCAAAAATGGAACTTTAATAAAGGCATATCATCAACTAGGAACAAGCAAGACTCATTCATCATTCATGTCGAGACTCATTCAAGAGTGAGGTTAATTAATTAGATTTGGGAGTGTTTCAGTCTCACTGTTAAAAAAACGTCATTTAGCCTTTAATCAACATACCTAACCACAAAAAAAACTATATTTATTGCTCTTTTGTTTTTATAATTTAATGAGTGTCACTCTTAACATAACTTTTATATATCCAAATTAAGCATTTTCATTCACTTCAAAGTTCAAACAACTCATGTGGGCCATTATTAGAGATTGATGGTAACTTGGAGCATATTTGTTTTGCCAACAATGTTTTCTTGGATGGAAAATAAGTTATTTATATTTTTACTATAAAAAAATCTATTTTTCATTCACAACTCAAAAATAACGACAATAAAACAATTACACTGCTTGTAATATTTTTCTCTAAATTATCCGTATTCAAGAATTAGCTGAAAAAATACTTTTCATTAATTTGTTTTTTAATGTTGGTTTCATACTAAAAAAAAAAAAACATTTTCAACAAAATACAAGAAACAAGGTAAGATTTGAAACCTAATGGCCAACTATTAGAGCAATCCACTTGTTTGAGTACAATTTTTTTTTTCATTTTTTTAAATTCTTTAAATATTGTTATTAAGATTTAAAGTATGTTTTTAATAATTATAGATATTACTTTTTTAATATATTACGAATATTTGAAAATACATAAAAATTAATTTTTAATACCATATTACCACAACAATCTAAAAACAAACAAAAAATTAAAAAGAAACTCAACACAAATACCATAATTCCTGTCGACATGATGAAGTACGAATACGGGAATATTCTGGGTCACAGCCTATAATTTACCTAGAGGAGGCACGTGCGGAAACAGAACATGTGTCAACAATCTCGGAGCACAATAGCAAGTCCTGCTCGTTACCGGTAACCTCGTACGACCGCAAGCAGGCGAGAGCTGTCCCGAGCAAACCCGTATACACAGTCGGGTCAATACCCGTGTCTGTTATACCATCTCTTTTCCACGTCACTTCAACTACCTACATAGTACAGCACAATAATTCATCTGCCATCGCTAACCCAAATCACACGCTCACGATACGCACTGTATTTTTTTTAATATAATTTATTTTCTTACAATCTTTTATTATATATTTGGTATTTACTATGACGGTAAAAAAGGTGGAAAAAATGGTGATACAAATTTCTTTTAGATATTTTGCACATGAAGTTGAAAAAAAATTACTGAATATGTAAACTTTTAATTTCAATGAAGAAAAAGATATATTTTCTAACAAAAAAGAGTTTCAAACTTAATATTTTCTTAAAAGATAAAGAGTGCCGGAAAAACTGTAAGCTCATCTACAAATGGATTAATCCGGTCAAAAATGAAGAAAAGTATGGGTTACGGAAGGCAAAATGCATTACCATTTTTTTTAATATTTTTAGAAAAAGAAAATAGACAAACTCTCTGGCTTGAGTCATCTTCTCGACTTTTGTTTTTAAACGACAAGAACTTGTGAACTAAGGACTACAAGGTCCTGTAAAGAGGCAAAAGCATAAAAAATGCAAACCTGGTTCTTGAGAGAAATGGCAGCTTTGAGCAAAGTTTCGCGAGGGAGTCGCATATCTGTGGACGTTGGATCTATGCGGCGAGTCAAATCTAGCCGATCGTTGCTGTTCTCCTCGTGATTCTCTTGAGAAGCTACCCCCACCACATATGACATGGTTAATTTCTCTTCTTGTTATAGAACGAAAAGAACTCTCTCTCTCTCTCTCTCTCTCTCTCTCTCTCTCGATATCTTATAATCAAGCTCTCAACTTCACTTCTGTGTCTAGCTTGGATTGTTTGAGGATTTCGTTTTCCTTTTTCTTAAGATAAAAAAACAGGGTGCTAGGGAACCCAGGAAAGAAGGCAAAGAGGAGCGATGAAAATGGGATGTGACGGGGAGAGAGAGAGAAGAGAGAGAGAGAGAGAGCGTGTGCGCGCCCCCGCGCGTGTATTGGTATTAGGATACGGTTTCGAATATTGGCGGTGTTTTAATGGCGGTGTAGAAGAGGGAGACATGATTTACATTTGCCACGCTATCCGCTCAATGGATAAATATTATTCCTTAGGATTGTAAAATTGTTTGAGTTCTGTTTATTAAATGATAAATACCTTATATGGAATAAAAATTGGCATCGCATCCTATTATTATTATTATCATTATTATTATTATTATTATTAACCTTTAATCGCATTCTATTTGAAGCTTTTATCAAAATAAATGTCGTGATATATAATGACTATTATATAACAAGATTAGCCTTATAATTACTATTATTATATATCCTTGACAGCATTTATTATAACGTAAGTGATAATTATCAAATATCTTTACCAATATTGAATCCAAGAGCATTTGTTTCGGATATGATTAAATCTAAGTCGTATCAACCTCGTTAATCATGAGTTCATGGGTTGAGGTGAATAAAAATTGATTCGAGAATATAATGTATAATAAAAACAAATGTATGCGCGTAGCCCAAGTTGCTTTCAAGTGCTTGGAGCCATGGACGGAGAGAAATCATATGGTTTTCGAGCATTGAATGAAGTCAATGAACTAGGAACCAACTACCTCTTGTTAAAATATCAATCAAATTTAGGATTAAGCACTGTTTTTTTGCGTCGTGGATAAATCTATTAAAATAAAATACTAATTTAAATATTGAAGATGTTTTTCAAAATATTTTTTATCTAAAAAATTAATAGAATAATATTTTTTAATATTTTTTTAAAATATTTTTAATATCAACCTATCAAAATAATCTATAAATATCAAAAACAAAAAAATAATATTTTTTCAAAAACGTTTTTATTTTTATTTTCCAAGCACCCTGAAATTGTCCATCGTATACATATGCAAAACCGATACATTACTCAATAATTTAAATAGAATGTTCCCATCATGTCATGGAAAAAGTTTGAAATACATTACAGAAATTAATTAAGATATCTTTTCAGACAAAGACTTAAAAGCGACAGTTTTTAAAACAATGTTTTTATTTAAATTAATTGAAAGCATATATTATAATATGTAAAACCTATTATTAACAAACATATAGTCTCAAGGGGTATGATGACTGGGAATCTGCGATCTGTATAATACATTTTAAATTCGAGTCAAAACGTGCATCCCTTATAAGAATACAGAACAATCAGAATTTTACTCGTTCATCTAGACCTATAAAATATATTTTTCAGAGAATAAAGTTTACTCACATCCAAAAACAAATAAACATGTATCTATTTTTATTTTATTTTCTCGTAAGAACTGGATCTATTATCATTAAGAATTTTATCTTACCATAAATGATCATTTATATTTTATTTATAATTTCATTTCCTTTTAATTATAAGAAGTTTATCTTATTATTAAATTATATGAGTAATTCTGAAACAACTTGCTGCTGCGATTTCCGTTGTTCTATAAAGCTGCCAAATTTGTTCTTGTTATTTGGACTGTAATTTTATTTTCTTTTTTTCCGGTCCAATCATCGTTGGTTGTTTGCAGCAGCCACTTTCAGTCCAGTTTTTTTCTTCTAGTTCTTTGTATGTGTTCCTTTTTATCCCCAAATTTGACTCTTTTTTTCTCCATTTGTTTTTAGAAATGACATCCCACTCCAGTAAAAGTAGCAAAGAAAAGAAAAAAGGAGGTGATGATAGAAATAAGATTCCCCCTACTAAGTGTTGATGTGTCATGTTTTTCAAATCAATATTTGGATGCTTTAAAAAAATCCAAATTCATAATATAATGATAATCCAAGCTAACATGAATTTAATAAGTTACTATATCTAATATATTTAGGCTCAGTCATGTGCCGAATTCAAAATAATATGAATCTTGTAAGTTGTTAGATCTAATATACTAAGTTTGGTTATGTGTTGAGCCCATTACAACATAAGTCTCATAAACGATAAGCTCATCTCCTCTAGATTTGTTACGCGTCAAACCTAATTAGTTTAGAGATCGTTAAAAATTCATATTAGAACTATAGGGTTATATGTTAAGCTTATCAACATGAATTATCCATGTCAAAAATAACAATCACTCTACATTGATAGATGAATAAAAGGTTTCCAAGGGTCTACCACTTTTTTGTGCCCGTTTAGGAGTATGATTTTTTATTTTTTTAAAATTATTTTTGACATCAGCACATCAAAATGATCTAAAAATATCAAAAAAATAATAATTTAAAGTGGAAAATAAAAAAAAATAATTTTTTTCATAAACGCTTTCAAAAGGCACTCATAAACACCCCCTTCATCATGATTTTTAAGGGATATTTGTCATTTATTAATAATATATAAGCAGTTTTTATCCCTCATCAATATCATCAAGACAAAATAACTTTATAATCTCTCCACTCAATCAAAATAATAAATCTAGGGACTATAGATAATCCTTGAACCATCCAAGTAAAATGATCATATTTTTTACTCTCAAGATATTCATACCTTAACTTTTAGAGCATTTATTGTGCGAAAAAAAGAACACATATTATTGTTTGTACAATTTAAAGTTTTTTCTTCTATTTATTACATTCTCTTACTTAAAAATCACTCACTTTGCCATTCAAGGGACCCTAAACCCTTACCAATTAGGACTTCTATCACCAATCATACATTTCACAACCTATGAACACGAAAATATTGGTATGAACACATGATTAACTATTATTCAAGCACTAAATAACCAAACATATGGATTTTAGGACATGTTTGCTAGCATTGTGATGTTATTTTTTATTTTCAAATAACTTATATATAGAAGCATGATAATCTTAATTTGAGGTGATTTTTTTTAAGGGCTCAGCTTGGATATTTCTAGCTATGATCTTGTTACTATGTTTTTCGGATGCCTTTATTGAATTCATTTAGGAGTTTCCTTTGAAATTAAAATTCAATATAAATAAATTGAAAGACATTTTGATCGAGAAACTAAAACCCTTCAAACATATTTGGGGGGAGTACAAATGATTAAATAATTATTTCTAGACCTTTAAAATCCAACATCGTTTAGCTCTTGCCCTTATATGTATGAACAAATGTGTTTCTATTGAACATCAACGTCGTTAGATTATTGAAATAGGCTTAATTTTTTTGGCCCTCTCAAACATTAGCAGGAAGACATTTTTCTAATTGCAACTTATATTATTAATCGTTTTTATTCCATGGACCGTAACAACAAATCACCATTTTAAATGGCTTATAATAATAATAATGATAAGCCTAATTACTTCTTCATAATCAAAAGCTCTATATTTTGGCATAGCTCAATGCCCACTACCTTAGTGTTTACTTACCAATCATGTATATTCTTTTATAAAACCAGCTTATTTCTCTTAAAGCCTCTAAATATGACCATTAGAGTACAGCCATAGGCACTTGCTCTTGTAAAACCCTACTCTCTTTTTTATTCCAGAAAAATCCATTTTTTTAGTCATTCTTTGCAGGTGGTTAAGCGAATAAAACCTCGGTTGTCTCAGACTATTACAAAATAAGCACGACCTAACTCAAATTTAAGACCTGCTAGATCTGAAGCTACACTGGAACCTTCAGCTTTTAGGGTTAAACAAGCAACTGTACGGTTATTATTATCTTTAGTTGTTGAATGATAATAGAGCATTCGGCATATTGATATCAAAAATATAAATAAAATTGAATGCATGTAGAAAACAAGTACAAATGGTTATTCACCACCAACTGATTGTCCCCTTCTGTGTGATCCTCCTTTCCTCAGCAGAATATCACCAAATCTACGTAAATATGCTCTTTTTCTCGTAGAGTTTCTTTCATTCTCTGGATCATTGGTATGAGCCCCATCTATGGAGTCATAATCACCCGGTTTTGTTTCTTCTCCAGCAGTTGTGATTTTTTTCTTGCGAGGCACTGCTGCGGTTGGTGATTCTGTTTGCTTATCAAATACTGATCCCCTGAGTAGATCAGGATTTTCAGGGTCCTCATCCTCGTCATTGTTTTTCTGTTCATCTGTAGTTTTGATTTTCTCATCCGCATCCTTGTGTTTATTTGGAATCACTAGCTCTTTAAGACTGAAACTGCATGTACGGCCAAGTTTATTGCCATCTTTGTCCTGTTTCTCCTCTGCATTCTGTGGTTTTTTCTTGAGTTGGTTTTCCTTATCTTCTACCTTAAGCTCCTTTTCTGATGCTTCAGAGACAAACTTCTTCAATTCTTTAATTTCCTCGAGATTTGCAGCTTCATTGATCCTTAGGTTTTCGTTCTCTTGAGTAATGAAAACCAGAGCATTGTCTTTTTCAGCTAAGACATCTTTGAGTTGGGAATTTTCATCCCTGGCAATCCCGGCAGCTTCTTTTGCAACATTAGCTTCATTCAGGGCCTGTTTAAGTATATCGCGCACCTTCTGATTCTCTTGTTTAGCTATCTTGTTCATGTTCTCGGCTGTTCCAAGCAATTCAAGAAGTTTACTGTTCTCTTCACATGCATATGACTTCTCCTCCTCAGCTATCTTGATGCACTCGACAAAGCCTGTCTCTTTCGCATTCCATGCCAGAAGCGACTCCTCGGCCTCTATTTGCAGCTTCTCTGCTGTGTTTCTAAATCGATCCGCTTTTTTCCTCTCTTCATTCAAAAGAGTTCTATACTTGTCCTCCAAGCTATTTATGTTCTCCTGCAAAATCCCTGCCTCCTTTTTGGAGCGCTCCAGCTCTTCCTGGGTTAGCTCGAGCTTCTCCCTTGTTTGAGTGGATTCTGCTGCAACTTCTGTTAGAGCCATTGCCAAGCCATCCATTGCCTTCTTGCTGTTCTCTTCTGCTTCGGTTGCTAGCTTCAGCTCACGTCTCAGCAACTCCATCTCCTCGAGTAGACTCTTGGTCTTCGATGCTGAATGTTTTTCGCCCTCCTGAGCATGATCAGTCCGGTTCTGTCGTTCCAGGTGAAGTTCAGACTTGAGATTCTCTAATTCTTTTTGCAATGAAACCTTATCTCCATCATGTTTTTCCAACTCCCGTGCCTGCTTGCGAAGGGAAGTAATCTCAAGCTTCGACTCTTCAAGCAGTATCTTGGTCTGCTCAAGCTGCTTCGTCTGGGCTGCAAATGAATCTAACAACTTCGTTTCTGCTTCGTTCCCTTTCTGTACTTCAGCCTCAAGTTCTTGAATTCTTTTCTTGGAATGGGATAATAAATCCAATGTACGTGCCTCGGTTGATTTGACATTACTTAACTCCCTGTTCAGTTTTTCCAAAGATTGATCTTTCTCTAGCAATTTGGCCTCCACCTCTCGTAGCTTTCCAACTTCAGCTTTCAAAGATGTGATTGCCATTTCTTTGGCCTTCAACTCTTGATTTGATTTTGACAATGATTCCACTACTGAATTGAGTTCCACAAATATATCAGCAACCTTCCCATTAGACATTGCTTCTTTTAAACTGGCATTTGACTCATCAGCCACCTTCTTCATCTCTTTAAGCTCGTCACGTGTTCTATCTCTTTCCCTTTCTGCTACGTTCAACCTCTGCTTCAAATTCCTCAGCTCCCCTTCAACTTGCCCCTTATCTCGTTGCATCTTTGCGACTCCTAAGAGATTCCGTTCTAGCTACGACGAAGAACAAAAACACATGGTTATTATACGAACTACCTTGACTCGAATTCTGAACTATTGCGTGGTAATTGGAGAGGAGAATTTGATGTAGAACAGGAAAGAAATAGTAAGGGGAAAATAGAAAAGGGGAGGAAATCCAAGGAATAAAACTCAAAAACGAGCAGCCAAAATAACTCGAGTGCTCAATGTGTATATTTTAATACAGAAACTGAGCAAACAAAAACAAATACGATCAGACTAAATACAACAGAGAACTAAATTTTCTTAAAAATTATACTTCAAAAACTTTCTAAAAAGTTCTGGGAATAGTATGATTAATCAAATCAAAGAAATGATCGAATAATATCCTACAAGTCTTGTTTGGTTTCTATCAGAATTACGAAAATTTAGGCACAAAACTCTCATTGCCCCATATTAGACATCTGTGCACAGTCAAAGGAGAATTCAATGCAGTCCTACAAAGGAATAACAAAGATATTGAATAACAACAAAAGCTGAAACACAGGAAATTGAAAGGAAAAAAAATGGAAACGAAACAGGATTGTTACCTCAGACGAGAGTATGTGATCTTTCAGGGCTGCTGTTGGAGGAGGGACCTGGTAGATTTCAGATTGAGTTGGATGTCTGCTCGTTCCCTTTGCTATGTTTCGAAGAAAAAATCCTTAGATACAGTCAAAGAAGGGTTCTAATTAATTTAATTGAATCTCCGAGGACTTTGCAACCACGCCAGATATATGCATGAAACCACAGGATTATATATTAGAAGTTAAAGAAGCAAAGAGAGGAAGAAACAAGAGAACCATTCAAAGCCATTATATGTATATATGTAATAGAGAGAAAACTAAAGCATGGAATTTTCAAGGAAATAAGAAAGGAAACAGATTTCCTAGGAAATAACCAGCTAATGCATAGGTTGTGTTTGGAAGACAACATTATTGAATTGTTCCTTGTTAGCTACCATGCATCTTCTAAATTTGGAAATGTCAAGACAAGGATCTCAAAAATAATATTATTCTTCGAGAAATTAGAGAGAGAGAGCGCGTTGGATTTGGTTTGTTTGGATAGGTAAGAAATAGCCGAAGGTGGCGGGTTTTCCACTAGGCCTAATTAAAGGCTTTAGCTGAATTAGAATAGTATAAATATATAATTATAAGGGGCTCAAAATCATTTAATATATTTTTATATATATAAAAAAATTTTAAAAAAACAATTAATTACTTTCACATTCTCAATAACCCGGCTAGACACGCCCGGCGAAGACTTCTGCTTTGAAAGCAATAGTCAGTGTCAGGTAGCTTAAACGACGTGCCATAGGAGGAAGCCTGCCCTCGTGTTGCAAACAAAAAATCATTATTTTTACTCTTGCCACTAGCCCCTCTGGCCCACGTTACACTGTTGCTGGTAGTATTTCAAATTAAATTAGTTTTTAAAATGCTTTTGAAATAAAAAATGTTTATATTCAATAAAATAAATATATATTAATTTATAAATAAAAAAATATTAACACTAATTAAATATTTAAGTGGAGATTTTCATTAAAAAAATGCAGATACAAATATTTACCACTGGTTATTCTTTTTATTCTTAATTCTTGTTGTTCATAACAAATCATTGTTGTTTTTATAAATATACCATGCACATGCAACTTGTTTATATAAAATAAGGGAGGGAATGGTTGTGGATAAATTTTAATAATTTCTTCCGAGCATTATGAAATTAAAAAAACAGCTACAAAGATTAATTATTATTTTAAAAACTAAAACTAAACAATTAAAAAAAATAAAAAGATAATATTAATTAATATTTATATGTAAAAACAAAGATTAAATGTTGCTAGATGTGGCAAGCAAATTCATGTTAAAAGTTTTCTTCCTTGAAAAAATATACAACACGATGTCTCGTCAGGTCTTTTTAAAATAGACAGCACATCTTATAATGTTATAATTTTATTATTATTATTTATCCGGTAATAAAAAAATCAAGATTTGAGTTTTAGATTCTAAGAAACACACTAAGAGCCTCAATAGACATTTTAGGGACTTAATTTAAAAAAATAATTAAATTCACGATCGAAATATAAATTGGTAGAGCAACATGGACTAAATAATAGATAAATTTAAACTTTAGTGATTAGAGTAAAGTTTTTTGTGATCTAAATGGATTTTAAAAATATAGATATCAATTCTTCTTTTAATTTCAATTTTTAACAGCAAATCAAGCTCTATTCACAAAATTAATCTTTAATTGAATATATTTTGCACATGACATAAAACCATGATAATATAATTTGAGATAATGAGATTTCATCGATTTGTCGAGGAACCTTGGGAGACATAGAAGGAACTTGCCTTGTACACTCTCTATTCGTAATCGACCAATCAAAAACGACTCTCCATTTCATGGAGAAACAAGTTATCTTCCCGATTGTTCTTGCTATCTTCTCATCTCTCTCTCGGCTCATCTCCGCTCCTCTCATCTCTGAAATAATCCTCTCCTCTTACCTTCACTACAAGGACGATTTGATGACATAAACTGAAGAAGAGAAGCAAGCTCCTCTAACCTGTGGTGGAGGTTTTGGAAGAGGAGGAAGCGGTGGCTGTGGTGGCGGTGATCGAAGTTTATCAAGGGCTTTAATGATGGGAGGAAGTGTGAATTTTTTTTTCCATTTGAACGACATTTTGTGCATCAGTCAATGCGAATACAAAGAGTAATTACAGGGGCATGAAAACATACTATTATTTTTTTGCAGTTTTGAGACAGTAATAGGAGAAAAACCTTTGGAAGGTTTACGGGATGGAGATCACTTTCAAGTTTCAACATCATGAAAATTTATTTCTTGCAACAAAGACATGTGACCTCTGATTACTTAAAATCTAAATTCATAAATAAGAAAAAAATAATAGTATATCAGCAACAATGATTCCACTACTGAATCTGAGTTTTAGGGGTGGGGTGGCTGGCTGAATCTTGAATGATGATGCTCTAATAAACCACAGTTGCTTTTAACCCAACACTTGTCTGTGCTCGTAGATTGATTACATACAATGTTAAACATGCTGTGAAAGGTTGTCAAATCAAGTAAAACTCAGATGGTTTTTACTAATTAAATTTGTATACTGATATGGTTTCTTATTTATTAATTGCTCTGCCCTATATGCTCTTATTTTATAAGCATAAGCATTGAATTACAATTTTTCTACCACGATTTTTAACTAAGATTTTACAATTTTTATATGAAAACATTTTACATACAATTTTACTATCTGAATTCAAAAACCAATTCCGTGTTCATGTTACAATCGTCACTTGAAAAGGCTTGAACATTTGAGAGGGGCACGAACCTGATCACATTTCGACATGTTCATTACAACGGAGGAGCAGGATGTTTAGAGACTCGGAATCTCATCATAACACAAGCCACGCCAGCCCCTTGCGGCGATAGCCTTGGCGATTAAGATTGATTTTTACGAATAAATCATAATCAAGCCTTAAAATATGAGAGAAGATTAACCAAGCCTCTTCGTTATGGTATAGAGATGGACAAAACTAAAATTACCAAAATACCAACCACCGATCAGTCGATAATAATACAAATGCATATCACTAATGCCAGAAAGCAACACCGCGACGCTGCACTCAACCTAACGGACGACAGACTATCGACGATACAGTGAGACATCAGGCATTGCGGCTCTGCCAGATACAAACAATAAACAGCCCACCGCAAATTTAGACATCGAGAAAATATGGCGTATACACCAACCGCTGAAAACCCAAAACCAAACGGAAACCCACAATTAGGTTTTCAATAAAATCTTCCCTGTCGACAACGAAAAACTGAACTAGGAATGGAAGATCCAAAACAATAGCATGTGTTCATGCGCGCATGAAATAAAACACCGAGGCAATACAGAGCTTCGCAACGTAATAAAATATATCAAAGGTTTACAACCCCACAAGATAAAACACCTTCCACTCGCACAGCCTATCACCACTACCAACAAGCCTATCTATCTACTATCTAAACTTCGCTGCTAAAAAGAACAGTGTTTTCCCCCTTATGCACGTTCACCCCGGATCCTCCTAGCCAACTGGATATCCTTGGGCATGATAGTGACACGCTTGGCATGGATGGCACAAAGGTTAGTGTCTTCGAAGAGCCCAACAAGGTATGCCTCAGCTGCCTCTTGCAAAGCCAAGACAGCATGGCTTTGGAAACGCAGATCAGTCTGAACACCAAAACAGCAGAAATTGCACTATCATTAGCATCAAAACACCAAATCCACATCCAGAAACACAGCCGAATTAACAAAACACACCTTAAAGTCCTGGGCAATTTCACGAACAAGCCTCTGGAATGGGAGTTTCCTAATCAGGAGCTCAGTACTCTTCTGATACTTGCGGATTTCACTGTGTTGCATAACATCAACAGATTAACATATAATAAATTAAAAACATTCATAATAAAAAAAAAAGGACCAGTTTTCTATAACTCACCGAAGAGCAACAGTTCCAGGGCGATAACGGTGAGGCTTCTTCACTCCACCGGTGGTTGGGGCAGACTTCCGAGCAGCCTAAGAAGACACCACGGGTTTGAAATCAACAGAATAACATAATTTAAATCAAGCTAAGCAGGCCAAAGAACATAAGTAGACGTAATGGAATAAAAGAAAACAAAAGTACCTTGGTAGCGAGCTGCTTCCTTGGTGCCTTACCTCCAGTGGACTTACGAGCAGTTTGCTTGGTACGGGCCATCTATATACAAACATTCATCATTAAGCAATCATCCATATAAGCGAAAATTGACAACATTTATCTTTTATTAACACAACTCCATGCAGGTATAACTACCTCGCTTTAGGCCTCCTACACAACATTTGGGAAAGTAAAGAGAAATACAATAAAAAACAACGTCTGATGCTGAATTCTTAAGTTCGATCAAGCGCATAAAATAGGCCATGAACGAAACTGTGTTCCCCTTACATTTTCTCAGTAAGCAAACATAACAACAATTCAACAAATTTTAACTAATTAACATTAAACTTGAATCGATAAAACAATTAGTGGGGGGAGGATTCATCGAAACGAAAACGTATAAGACAACCCTGAATTGGCTTGAAAATTGAAATCAATAATCGCAATCATTGCAACGCAAGATAAATTAATTCATTGAACCGAAATTGACAAATACACCGTAAATTTAGAAAAAGATCCATCAATTTCAAATAGGGAATCAAGAACACACAAATTCAGACCCCAAAACCCATCAAAGCAGACTTTAATTTCAAGCATCAAGTAACCCTAATGATTAAAGAACTTAACCAGAAACCCCAATTACGAAACAGAAAATGAAGAATAATTCATAAAATGGCACCTTTGAATCTCTCTTCAAGAATCTATCGCTCCTTATTCACCACGAGTCTTTGAAACTTCAGAATAGATGGTGGTTAAGGGTTATTTATAGGGATTTGGGGTTAGGAATCGGACGGGTAAAATTGGATATCTTTGTGCTTTCTCTCCTTTGTTATCGGACGGTTTAGACATTGTTAATTTGTGTTTTCTCTACCTGATATAACCGGCTAGGATGTGGATATAGAGAAGTGACGAGGATCGAGAAGTCTTGATTCTAGAATTCTATTGGCCAAGGGAACTGTATTACATAACGAAGTCTTTTAAAATATGAATTTTGAATACTATTATACAAATACAATAGGTTATCTTCTATTAGAAAATACGAGAATTGAATGAAACAGTGCAATTTGGACCGTTTAGAAATTAATTGAAATTTATAATTTGATTATATTATCAATATATTTCTTAATAAGTGTATGCTTCCAACTTTCACCCTTTTTTTCTTTTCAACACAAAGACCAACATAAAAATTGTCGGAATCTATTTTAATAATAGGTGTAGTCCATGGGCATATTTGAGATCAGATTTAAAGTAGAAACCATTTACTTTCAAGGTTAAAATTTCACTAGAAATTGCTCATTAATACAATTAAAAAAATTATAAATAAATACAAATTTGATCTTACAATAATTTTAATTTACATGTTTTTATGTTTTTATGAAATAGAAACTCAATACTCTATGGGCTTGTTTGGGAGGGCGGTTGCGGTTGTTTTTGAAAGTGCTTTTTATTTAGAAATACATCAAAATGATATTTTTTTATTTTTTTAAAATTATTTTTGACATCAGCACATCAAAATAATTTAGAAAAACATCAAAAAAATTTCATTTAAAATAAATAAAAATTAAATTTTGAACAAACAACGGTTGTACTGCCGAAACAAACAGGCTATATTGTGTAGAAAAGTTAACTTGAGTTAACATCATCCTTTTCATGTCTTTTTTTATATTAATTTTCTTTTTCAAATTCATTTGTCGGCAATAAATTTGTTAAAGTTTGAGTTTCATAAAAAAAAAAATTGATTTCCTTTGTAGAGGCTATCACGATTTTATGATTTAAATCGCAAATCTAGTTGTTAAGCTTGAGTTAACTCAAAATATTTTTGGGTTTTTTTTTTAAATTTTATCATTTAATATTAGATTTATTTTAGAATGAAACTTCATAATTTTTCCTATATTTCCCTTTTATTATGCTATCCCGTTCAAATAATTTGGTTGCGAAGGTGGTAGATTTACTCAAGTTCTCTAGTTTTTTTGTTTATTGATTTTTCATCAATTTCATCCTTTTATATTATGTTTATTGGAAAATTAATTTCATAATTTTATTCGATTTACATTTATATGGTTATTCTAAAATCATGACATAAATTGCGAGTTTAAATACCAACTTATCATTCATCATTGAGTTGCCTAAAACTTAAGCTCCATAATTTTTCTTTTCTTTTGACAAATATTCTTTTTATACAGGTCACCATGATCATTTTTTTTTTAATTTGGTATGGTTTTCTCATTTTCGTCATATAATTAAATAATATCAGCTTAATGGATCCAAACTAGTCTATTACTCTCAGCTGTGGTTTTTTTTTAAAATATACAATAACAATATTTGAACACCTGTTTTTTTAATCGGCTCGTAACATAGCACATGCACTTATCTAAGTCTAATCTATAGCTTCTAAAGTCTAAACAACAAAGACTTCATTAATATTTCAATTTCTTTAATTTTTTTTCCTGTTTTTTTATATATACAAAATGACACAATAAACTCATCTCACTTCGTACTCTTTTTTTACATGAAGCATGAACATGATTTGCCATAACCATATTCACGCCTGTTCATGTAAGCAATTTGCTATTACATTGACAGATAAACATGGACAGATTAGAAGATTGATCATGTTGACGATTACATCAATTACTCTGTCTCAAAATAAAAAATTACATTTCAATTTTGTCAGCTGACATAATATGGATACATTTTAATGAGACGATCAAGTTATTTATGAATTAGATTTAAATAACATTTAGTATAAGTAATCATTACATCCATCACCGTGGGAATAAAACCCCGAAAAGAAAAGGTGGTGAGCACAACCGAAACCACCGAAGAGCACCAAACAATTAAGCCGAGTCTAATTTGTAAATTGCACAGCAATGTGAAAGGATTCCAGTACTCATTTACATGTGCCTCTCCCGCGGCTTCAGCAATAATGCACGAGTCCGTTGCCGCTCTTATTTATTAATTTTTTAGAAGAAAAAAAATATTCCATTCGACTGACTAACCTGATTTTCTTTTACAAGGTACAAAAAAAAATAGCGCAAGCTAGATAACACCTATAAAAAAGTATAAACCAATTAAGATTATACACCAATGAAAACCTAAACAACTTAGCATCTATTTTAATACACAATTGGAAATCATCAAGCACCATCCTAAGACAGCAAACCACAACGTGTAAGTTGACATGTCAACCATTAAACAAGCAGAAACAGCCATGCTCAGCTAATTTTATCTTCTTGACCAACAGTTTAAGCTCTATCACCAAATTATTATACTATTTGAAATGCCTTTAAAACCAACTGGTATAATCCCGGGAGTTATTTACCTCATTAAATTAATTGAACTTGAGAGCCAGAAACCCGCACTTTTATCTTGCTTCCTCGCCATCAAATTGAAAACAATCTGCAACCTTAAGGTGATTTGCGAGCTGGATTATGGCTGACTGCACAACTTCAGATCTTGCAGAGACGGAACTGGGAAGATGGGGTAGGCAAATGGGCAGATATTGCTCATCATCTTCAGGAGGGCAGAAGATCGAGAGCACGGATCTGCAGAATATGAATCTGGAGACACATTCCATTAACATATGTTGGAGGAATAGCTAAAATCCAATAATATCAAACTAAAAACAATCGTTGCATGGAAAGGAGCAAGGAATGAAAAGGGAAAGGGTCCTGCATCAACATGGCCAACCTATTTTGTAAGAACCATTTCAGCCGCAAATCAAGAACCATCGAAATGCATTAAGGATATTGAAAAACTTCACAGATTACTAAATACTTTGCTTCTATTGAGAGATAACTGTACCTGAGAATAAGCCTCCGTAGAAATGGATCAGATAAAACTTGTGCCCAAACCAGATCCAGGCCTGTTGACGTACAGAGAATAACCTCCCACTCAGAGAATGCAATGGAAAGAATCTCCTCAGCATCATTGTAAGAATCCTAAAAGTACAGTGTCATTAGCCACAAAAGAGAAATTATGAAAAAGAAAATTATCACACAAATTAAAGAAATTAAGCCAACAACTTACCATATCAGAATCTGGAGCGAGGCCAACCATCTGGCAGAAAGCCTGCAGAGGAGCAGTCAAGAAAAAGGTAAATTGACTTCCATTATGTGTTGTATCAACAGCAGATGGGTTCTTGAATGCTGGCCTCAAAGGTGAAAGAAGCAAGGCAGCTGGCTCTCCCCTTTCTGCACCATGCAGGACCTGAAAATCATCCACCACTCAAAATAAACAACTTGACGGATAAACCAGAACTAAATAAGCAAGGATGAAATGCAGAAAATCCAAGGTATGATACACACGGCGGATGAATGATAGGAAGTATTGATGATATTTGCCTCATAAATCCTTTTGCAGATATGCCAGAAAGACAAATTGGCATTGGTAGAAAGGAGTCCGATCTAAATGCATGTTATAAGGTGAGGCTATAGATGCCCAGCTGCTTCCTTCACAGTACATTGAAGATTAAGGAATAAATGAATCCCATCAAACTCGCTAACGAAAGAGGTCGACAATTAAATCAGCACTAGCATATTGATCAAGGGATTCAAATCAATCAGGTACATAGCTGCCGTGTGCATCAGTTGAACATAAAACCTTGGCTTTTGCATCTACTGTGCAAATAAGTTGAACACACCAGGTATAAATTAAAAGTAACAAATATTTTACTATTTTATTTTTATTTTGCTGAATAGAACATGGCCAAAGGAGTTGATACCATCGCTGTACTATAGACATAGGGTGTGAGACGATGTCTATCTATCTATATATTCTAGATACAGTGTTAAGTTTTATATATCAATCACTGCAGTTTACCTAAAAAAATTCTTATTTAGATACTGTTGCAATTTTCAAGTACATTATACCAATAGGTATTATTCTCTAAACAGACAGTTCTTCATGTTTAATGAACAAATCTATAAATTACGACAAATGCAAGACAAATCAATAAACAATCAAGCTTAAAGTTGACACTATTAATAGGAAGTTACATCCAGCAGTGTGCTTGATGAAAGCTAGTGCAATTATAAACTGCATATGAATGCAAACAGCAAGTTATTCCAATGCATGCACTAATGAAATATTTAATTTAGGAAGATCCTCTGCAACATGTTTTCCTTTCCTTTCTTTCTTTCTTTTATGAACAATCTGCAAAATATTTTCTCTCTCCCAAAACAGACACCCACATTAATGGGCAAGCATAGAATGCAATCCATCATGTTCAGTGATATTTGTAGACACAAAATCGTCATGTGTTGAATACAAATGCAGTTTCACCACAAGCCAGAAAAAATAATTCTAAACTCTAGACTGTAGAATAAATCCAAATTCTACGACAACTTATTCACAGGTTATGACAAACCTGCCTTGAATGCATGGCTGTTGTCGCTATCAATAATCAAGAAAAGAGGTCTTCGAGTGAAAGGAATTATATCGCAAGGGTAAAGGGCATTTGACCCTGAAAATCCAAAAGCATCACTTCTCAGAGTGGAACAGCAATACAGGAAGTGAAAAAGTAATTTCATTAAACTGAGGCTGAACACTTGAAAGAGCAACAAAGAAGTGCAGCCACTCACCACCATTTCCCCGAGGAGCTAACCAGAGACAACTGTCATTGTAGTCACTTGACTCTCTCTTGCCGTTGCAATGGGATTCAAGTGCATAGATTTTCTGTTCACTGTATGCTCCAGAGACAACCCTGTCTTTGGAAGATTTCTTTGATTCTCCAGAGCTTTCTACTTGAAAAACATTACTTCGAGCAACCTTTCCTGAACAAGTGATTAATGAAGATAATTAGCCTAGGATGATGAGACCAAATCAGTTGACTTATACTAGCTTATGGAGGATCATTAACCTGAGGCTGATAAATATATTAGCATGATGCTCTCTGGAGGGAGCTCTTCGCAAATTGTTGCCATAACCTGTGAGTGAATACTTTAGTCAAACTGAACTTTTTGGAGCATAAAGCATGCCAATGAAGGAATGAAAAATAAAAATATGCCTTACCTGCTGATTTCCATTCAGAATACTAAGTCATAAGTATAATTGTACCATGGTTTTCAATGAGTAAACTAAATCGTACAATTATAAGAATTGTTAAATCAAGCAGTGTTCTACAGCTGATGTAACTGTGTCATACAAAGTTTACTTGCATAGAAAAATTCTGCCACAACGTACACTAGCAGCTGCGTTCTATGTTAGTGAAGTTATCACACAGTTTTTTCTATGAAATGCAAAATTTCACACGAGGCCTGGTTGACAGGAAATCCTGATCATGGTTGTCAAAATCGCGATTTTGACACGACACGGAAGGGGTTTTGGAAACTCGGATCATAAAATCATACCTGAATTTTTCCGTACAAAAATTGTAAAATCACAACTAAAATCGTGTAGGTAGAAAAATCATAAAATCATAAACAAAATATTTCTGAATACAATACAACATAATTATGGCCATAAAACTTCATTAGTTAAGGTTCATACATGATTCAAAATAACTTAAAAATACATTACAAAACAATTATGTCCATAGAATTTTATTAGGTAAAAACTAACAAATTTAAAATAAATATTTTGCTAATGTGCTATATAAATTAAAATCAGTCTCATAATCATCATTTTCCTCGTTATTTTTAAAACATTCATCAAAAGCATTATTATTGAAAGGATTATCAGTACTAATACTGGTACCAACACCGATATTGCTAATACTAGCTCCAACTTCAACAAATTATTTCGACATCAGGACAAGAAAATGATTTAAGAACATCAAAAAATTTTAATTTGAAGTAAAAAATAATTATTTTTTTTCAAAAATTTTAAGTATAAATTTTAAAGTTAATATATACTGATTTTGCGAGTCAACTCGCGATTTTGACAACCATGATCCTGATAGTGCAAACAGAAAACCCTTGCAAAAATGACAGCAATTGCTTCATTCTGAAAGCAGAGCAGCCTCAACAGAGGCATAAAGACAGAGCTGGGTAGCTTAATAATGAAGGATCTTCATAACTAACCGCAAGCAAATAGGTCACTGAAGGACGATAAAGAGCAGCTTTCCTTGGATTTGATGGCAAAGATGGATCAGTCAAATCTGCAGCCAAGTTTATATCTATCAGTCCAGAAGCTCCAGAATGATCAATTACAGTGCCATTTTCACTCAATTCAACTGGATGCTTTTTGTAAACTGATTCAACTGGACGCTTTTGGTAGAAAGATTCACTAGGTTCCCATTCTAAACATTGCATCATCCTGTAAGTGTCCAAAGTAAGTTCTGCAAATTTAACCTGAAAATGACAAATAACGCAACTGGTTAAAAAAGAATTCACTTAATTGGGCCAGCTTCCTAGTTCAAGCTCCATGTGAACCTATCAATAAGCAGTCATACAAACTCTACAAAATATTTTACCTCATTTTTATGATAGCTTGTCAAGAGTGCATCTCTGAATTTTATAATCTTCCTCGCATGAAAACGAGCCAAATAAGGATGAGAAGCTGGATGAGAATCAAATAGAGCACAGTACCGCAAAGGCCTGACATTTGTGAAGGCACTATCAACTTCCATAAAGTGGAAAATTTCTTGCACCACTAGCTTCCATTCTTTGAAGTTTGTTTCCTGAGGACAAATAATTCATTTTGCTCTTTGTTCATGCAAGCGTTGACAGAAAGTTATATGCAGCATTTGGACTTATAATGGTAACATAGAAAATCAATAATTTTCTCTAGTTAATTTGGACATATTAACTGAATGTCTCCTAGTTCACGTCTCATATAGAAATGCACAGAAGTCAGATCTACACTGTAAATTATTCATTCTACCAAATTAGTAGCTATACTTTGCATTGCATCCATTATCTCACCCATCATAGCCTCACAAATTCTATTTGCTTTAACTCTCTACTCATAGCAATGATCTGTCAAATATCACTTTGGAAGAACCAACACAACTAGGCCATCTGAAATAACTACCAATGGTTATGAGCATTGTTGGTGCTCTTAACCATTTGGACATGATGCTCCATAAATGGTCAATGGAGAAGGAACATAATAAACGATGTCAATATGCACCTATTTCACCATTTTGCTCTGGACCAATCAAGAGTAAGTTTTTAAAGATAACTTAAATAACTACCATTTTCTTTTAATTTTAAGTGTTTTTTTTTAAATGATATATGCACCCACCACATTTTGGCCTTTCAGGCTTTTAAGTCTTTCAATTTTAAAACTTGCTGCTTCAGGAGTCAACTTCTAGACCACCACAATTTTTAATGGAAATGAAACTGGTTTTCTGTCTGTTTATTTCTCTCATTCTCCCCTTTCCAGTCTTTCTTTCTGGAAACCAATACTCATTTGAGTTGGTCAGTTGCCTTGTCACCCAGGCCATTCAAATGAAGTTACCACCACTAGACTCACCAATTCTTCTGCCAATGCCTCACCCCTATATTCAGAAAGACATCATTTTCACTCTTGCCTCTAACTTCACCGATTCTCATAGCATAATTCAGCAACCACTACTTGAAATTGCAAGGCCTCGCTCCCTTTCCGTCAAAATAGTTTTTTTATAAGATAGGTACAGCAACTGAGCTTGCCATAATATATAATGCATAATGCCAACTGCAATTATACAAAATTCATTTACTTAAAATGACATAAAATCAGATGCTACATCTAGGTGGCATGCCCTGTGACATTAACTTTACCATCTTGTAGTGTTTGAGAGTATGGTAGCTTCTGCTTTCAAATGTGATTTAAAAGTGTGTTTCACTTGAAAAAACATCAAATTGATATTTTTTTAGTGTTTTTTGATTGTTTTGAAGTACTTGTATCAAAAATGAAAAAACAAATCTGAAAAAAAATCATTTCAATAAATTTCAAGCGAAAATGCTTTTGAAAAGCAACATGCACCATGATACCAAGCACACAAGTGCTAACCACAAAAACCTTCCATAGCAGTGTGTCAGCTTTATTTAAAGAACTGTGTTTAAAGTAGATTAACATGTAAATCCTTGAAAATCACTAACAATAGACCCCTTTATCACCTAGACCTACAAAGTTCTAAGCCGCTTTAGGATTGCTACCCCTTTATTTCCAACTTCCAAGGTCTTTATTTCAAGTAAACTGCAAATAGAAACCCGCAATCCAGTGTTTAGCAACGATCTCTCTATATTAAGTTTGAGAAACGCGTCCCTGAGAAACAAAGCGCCAAATTAACTTCAAAAATTAATTAATTCTTTTCCTTAACAGATCAAAAGCTTAATTTTCATTCTATCACCCCAAAACATAAGAATCCTTAAACCTTCACCAGACAAACTTAAAATTGAGCTTCAATTTTCACAAATTCAGCAATCTGACTTCTAACAAATCCGAAAAATTGCCTTTCTACATCAAACGAGTCGCTTAAGCTTCTTCAAAGTCACTTAATTCACCATTTCCTATTCCACAAATTCCTTCCTTACCAATTTCAAAAAAAGCAATTATTCTCCACAAGAAAAGACGAATCCAAATATATATAAAAATAATCAAAGCCCGTAAATTACTATAAAAATAAAACACAATAATCCACCAAAAAAACAAATAAGAAAATCCTGAAAATGAGACAAAACATCTGCAGACAAAATCACCTAAATAATTAACAAAAACTAAACATTTTCTTCTCCAAAAAAAACTTAAAACAAAGCAAAAAAAAAATCAACTTACTCGAAAATTCGTCTTGCTATCATCAATAAGTGTTTTAAACCTCTCAGCAAGCAATCTCACCATATCAATCTTGTTCAAAATCAAAGCAACAAGCAAGAACCGAGCATAAAATCTCAACTCCTTGAACCTAACACCGACAGCAACCTTCGCTTTACCACTTCCGCCGGCGTCAAAATACTTCCTCTCTAAAATCGCTTCGTAAAACACGTACGCTTCAACTAAAAACCTGGCCTCACTACTCCTCATATACTGATTAAAATACAACTGCCCGATCCGACTCGCGATCTCTCCGATTTCCCACCGGCTCAAACCGGAGTCAACTAGCTTAGACCGGTTGACCTGCTGGTACTTCCATAACCTCGTGTACGCCCTGAATACTTTCTGAAAGTAGTGGTCCTGCGGGGCGCGTCCATACAATGGCAGGTCGCGGACTCGAGCGAACTTCCGGTCTGCGCTTTCTACTAGGGAGCGGAAGGTTTTTGACTCGTTTTCTTTCTTCGCCATGGAAAAATCGGTCTAGTAAAAAAACGACGTCGTTGTAACTCACCGGTGATCGTTACTGCTGCTGGTTCTCATGAGAGAATGTAGAGGGAGAGAGAGAGTGCGTGCGTGTTTTCCTTTAGCTGATGAGTTGTCTGGGCTTTATATGTATTTTGTTTACTTTTTATTTATTTATTTTGGAGTGATTAGTTTTTTTTGTTTTTTTATTATAACAATGGAGTAAGTTTCATTGAAATAACAGAAGCTGGTTCTCGATGATACCCGGGCACTAGAGAGAGAGGGGCGGGGGGGGGGGATGGAGTCAAATTGTCAATATTTATGGCTTTAGTGATATTAATCAATTATCATCCCTGTACTAGTTTACTGTTTTTATATTGATCCTTGAATAATAAGTTATGCGAACGTGAAGTTCATTTCTTAAATCTATTTTTATAGCAATTTCCGTCCGTCCATTTTTGCTTTTACTTTTTCGAATATTTACTCTTGATAAGCTCTCTGGGATTGTGGTCCAAAAAAAATTAGTTAACATCCATTTTTTTATATTTTTGATTTGTTTTTATGTGCATCTTCCAAACATAAATCTTAAAAATAAAAATTAAATATTATTTTACAGCAAAAAATTTAGTTTTGTATCGTGTGCAATTTATCATAGCAAAGATAATATCATAGATTAAGTTTAGAATTTATATTAATAAATCTCAAGTTCTTGAGAAAAATTCAATAAAACTCCAAGATGGTGGAAGAATCTGTCATCTTACAAAATCTAACTAAATTCTATCGAGTTTAAATTAAATTTTTATTTTTATTTTAAATTAAATTAAATTTTTTTGAAAATTTTAAATTATTTTCATATATTTCTCTTGCAAGGCTAATTCCCAGAAATTAAATGGCTACACCGTGGCTTAGCCATTAATTTTAGAGACAACTAGTCTTATTTTTATTCAAGTTAATATGACTCGTGGCTAGCCATTAGGTAAACAGGTTCAATCTCGAGGCTCGCATTCTTTTCTGACTGAAACCCAGTGGATAAACCTCGTCAAGTTTAATGGCTTGGAAAATCTGTTTCTTTATTAGATATTAGGGTTCTTTATATAAAATAAAACGGTATGGGATTGGTATCTCGAGGAAAGTGTACTTACCCCAAGAAAATCGTTAGATCAGTAGGTAAATGGAATCACCATGCATGCAACAAAGGGACGAGGTTGGAAATAGTCAAAGCTAGTTAATTCCTTTTATAGTTTGATCATCCAAGGTTGACAAGTGAATTTGACTATCGAAAGGAATCCAACGCGCGTGATAAAGCTTTAAGCAATGGCATCTCAGACAATTACGAGAACTATGTTGATAAAGCCAGTGATTCAGTTAATTTTCGCAGCAACGTTGGGTACAAATATGCTTGCGAGTGCTTTATACTGTGATTTGTCCGGTGCTTTATAAAAAGGATTTGATCGATGGTCGGTTGTTAATGGCTGGCAAATCCGAGAGGAGTTGGGGGTGCATGGAACCTTTGTCAAATTAAGGCCTTTTTTTATTTCCAGTATCATTTTTTTCCCCCGGTAGGTGTATTTATTTTAATTTATTTCTTTAATTTAGCTTTTCTATACATATTTATTGATACATATTAGCTTGCACATATCTCATGAAACCAATAATTTTGACAGCAATGGACATGATGAGGAATATATATATGCACGACTAGACGAGGAATATTAAATAAATCTAGTAAAACCAATAATTTTTATTTTATGCTTCATGAAGGAGGAGGAATTCAAGAATTGCCAAGAAAATCCATCATGTTAATTAAACGACACACAGTTCGGAACGTGGTCTTAATTATTGCAAATTAATGTAGATGGAAAAAGAAGTCCGAAGAGCTTTTGGGTCTCAATTAATTTTATTATCTTGCTGTGATCAATCATTCAATTTAATTCGGAACATGCTTACGCCCTGGTTTTCCTCAGAAAATAATTGTTTCCATGCGGTATTTTAGGTAATCATGTTGGTTATGATTTTTACCTCTTTGGTCGAGAAAAGCTTCGCTAAAATGTATATAGTTCACAAAAGCTTGACATGTGACGTTTTAATAAATAAATAAATAAACACGATTAAGCGTGCACATAGTCTAATGACCCCATACATTATAATATGTTTATAAATTAAGGTCATGTTAACGAACTCACAGCAATAACCATCAATAACAGTAGCTTCTACTACGCCAATCAATCAAATAAATTGATTAGGTCCAAAAATGGGCCCATGATTCTGATACTGTCTCAAAAAGTTGAAGTGTAAATAGAATCATATTAAAAAAGTGGCTAGTAGACTACTATATCATCTCGAAAACGAATATTAAATGTAACGTTTACTTACCAAACCAAGCACGAAAACATATAATTATACGTGCAAACATAGGCAGTAGGTGAATCCAATGCTCTTGCAATCAAGTAATCATGCTTTTATCTTGAATTATAACTATTTGATGTTTTTTTTGGACAAGTGTTCGGAGTAAAACAAAATTACTAGTTAGAAGCTATTTAATTGTTTTTTAAATGTAAGGGTTGACCTTTGAAAAAGACAAAAGAAGCCTACGAATCCATGATACGTAACGTTGCTGAGCCCAATCAAACACTCATGGCTCCTCCACGAAATATGTGCCTTTTTTCCATAATATTCAACGGAAAATGGACCGTTCACGCTATTCTTCTTGTTTTTTTAATTATTATCAAGGTGGAGGTCAAGGAAACCGTTATTTTATTAGGGTTTTTTTTAATGTTGATATTTTTTAAAATGTTTTTTTATTTAAAATCTATATTAAATTAATTTTTTATTTTTTAAAATATTATTTTTAGCATTAATATCTCTAGATAATTTTTAGAAAATTAAAATATTTTAAAAAAAAACTTTTGAAATACAACATCAATAGTGACTTATACTCCTATAGTTTTTTAGAAAAAATATCTGTACCGTGTTTACCTTGATGGAATATTTTAAGAATAATTAAATGTACCGCCGACTATTTGTAGTTCGTGTCTACTGATGTATAAAGAAAAGACTTGATACAATACTCCATCATGGCTTGTTGGTTCTTAAAATTCTCTAAAATAAACACAACAAAATTATAAGAAAATAACATGGCTCCTGATTGGTTAAGAAACAATGGTGGAAATAAATATAGAAAACAGACAGATCATGAACTCACTGACGACATGTAAGAGAGTATGGTTTAAAGTGTTTTTTTTTAGAAATATATTAAAATAATATTTTTTTATTTTTTAAATTTAATTTTAACATCAACATGTTAAAATGGTACGAAAATACCAAAAAAATATTTTAAAAAAATATATTTTTAAAACACAGTGACAATTAAATGTAATGTTGTTTAAACCGTGGAAGTGGGTTTTTGAAATGGATTTTGATATCGTGTTTGCTTTCATAGGCAATCTTCATGTCGTGGAGCTATAAATAAGCTTTTTATACTGGATTTATGATCTATTATGAAATAATATATTAAAAATTATGATATATTACGACCGCAATGGTCGTTTATCAAACTAATGCATTCAATATTAATAACATGTATCAATATTATAGAATATACATCACAATTGATTTTTAATCTTGCGCATAAAATTAAAATCTATATTTAGTATTGCGTTTCAAAAATTATTAAAAAAATATTTTATTTCAAATTAATTTTTTTTAATGTTTTTAAATTATTTTCTAATATTTTTAAATAAAAAATACTTTAAAAAATAACTTCAAACATCCTATAAAAAAACATATAGGTAAGATTTCTCATGGCCTTTCGTTTGCTTTTGCTATTTTCAATGGAAGTCGTTTTCTTTTACTTTATTAGGTAAAATTTCCTCCAGCCTGTGCAAGCTGTGTGATGCAGTAAGCAGTGCTTTGGATCTGGGCGTCTACATCTTGAAAGCTGCCATTTGTGAAATTTCCTTGGTGTAGGAGGGGGCAGAGATCTGACGCGCATTTTACTCGTCCATTTTTTCATCGGCTTCTCGTGGAAAATTGAATTCGCGACAAAATTGAATGTACTGAAGTATCTGTATATAGCCAAGCCCGGACAACTAATAAGGGAGTGGTACTTTCTTGAGCTAGTTTGAGTTACAGTATGTGTTTGACATTTTGTTCAGACTGTGCTTTTAAAAATGAAGTTTTTCAAATTTCATTTTATATGAACAAACATCATTTTTATGTTTTTTTAGGTTGTTTTGATATAAAAATATCAAAACTATATAATAAAAACCCTAAAAAACATCAACTTAGAAGATGCTAGTTTTACATATATGTAAAATATTTTCTTGTAAAACATCTAACATGAAAAATATTTTACTTTATTTTATAAGTAATAAGTAATAATGTGAAAAATATGATGATAATGGTAGAATGATGACATGTTAGATGATGAGATAAGGATTGTGGTTTAAAAGTACTGAGCTGTGGTGATGGTAGCGGCAGCATTAAAAGTGATGGTGGTAGAAATTATTAGATTATATTATTAATAAATTACTGTTTGTCAAATATTTTATAAAAATTTATGAATTGAAAGTATTTTTTAATTATTTAAATAAGTTTCTTTTGATTGTATAATTTATTTTATATTAATCAAGAGTTTTTTTTAAAAAAATATTTTATCAAAAACAGATGTAGAAATATTAGGAAAATACCTTTAATATTGTACGTAATCTTCTTAATGTTATTTCAGCTCAAACATAATTTCACAAAAAAATAATAGCACTAAATTACCAAACAAGACCAATAGCAGTACTTGATTCTTATTTTTTTGATAAATAATTTAATACAAAATAATAAAATTAAAAAAATGATAAAATAATCAAGAAAAAAAAATGAAATTCAACCCAAGCTAACTCGACAGGTCGTCAACAATAACATGAGATTAAAATAATTTTTTTTTTCAAAAATAACTATAAAAAAAATCAAAATTAAATAAAAAAGATTGAATTTTCTAACTTTTGGTGATTAGAGATCAATTTATAATTTGGTAAAAAACCGGATGCATACCAAAACTAAAGAATCTAAAAAGAATTATTTTTTTATTAGTTTAATTCACGGGAGCTCCTATTTCAAAACCTTCTTCCCAATTTATAATACTGCTTTTAGTATAACTTTAACCTTTTAAAAAAGAAAGGCATATTCCTGTCTTTCATTCGAAGGCTTCATTAGGGTTTGGAAAAGAGTCAAACTTGTTTATTTTTATTTTATATATAAAAGTGAAAGTGCAAATAAGTTTAACATTTTTCATAAATAATATCATGTATTCTTGCATCTATCTATATTTATTTAAATGATTTTTACTGTATTTATATCAAGTCCTTAACTTATTCGCTAATCGCAAATAGAGTCAGTTGAGAGTTGACCTACGTCTTAAAAAAGAAAAAGAAAAAGACTAGAATTAAGCCTGAAACCTTCAAACCAAATGAACCTCTCGAACCAGGACCAACTTAATGCTGAATTTCATTAGCAAGTTAATCCCATTCATCTCTTTAGATTCTCGTTTTCCTTTCTAGTGGGAATTGTGGCATTAGTTATTTTCCCAATGTTTTTTATTTAAAAATATAATATCTTTTTATATTCTAAAATTAACTTATAAAAACAATTAAAAAACACTAAGAAATATTAATTTTAAAAACCCAATCAATTGTTTTTTTTAGATAGCACCGTCATCATCGGCAATACCAACACCATAAATAACATCAATCAACTTGTGAATGGTAGATTTTTAAAGCTGTTTTCTTTTGTAGAAAATGATTTCACAACCACGTGTGGTGGTGATCGCCACCAATGAAGAAGCTTGTTAGGCGAACGAGTGGAAGTATATTGCTTTGGAAAAAGAGGATAAAGGCTAAAATGGCTCTCGATGTGTCGCCCAAAGGGAACCCGATGGCCAGCCACCAAAGGAAGTGCAGCAAGAAAGCTTTCTTGCAGAGCATGTCTTGAGAATCTTCTAAAGTATGCCCATTTAATCGAGGGCCAAGAAAGGGAAGAGGAAGCGATCCAAAGATAGAGAATTATTGGTGAAGAAAAGGGAAGAATGTAATGATGGAGAGACGACAGGAAGCTTCAAATTTCGACAGTTTCTTGTTTCTGTGAGAGCTAGTGCTTTGAAGTTTGTGTGTGTGTGGGATCCCTAGTGGCCCATTCCTTGCACTCGATTAAAAATAGTGTTTCAAATAGGACACTGACATGGATTTGAGAAAGATGTTTTGGATCCTGGGATAGTATTTGTAAAGAAAATGTCTTCAAGCGACAGAACTGTCAAAGAACATGCAACACGCGTAAGTAGGGTTTCAACTTTCAAGCGCAAATGCATATAGGGTGTTTTTTGTTTCGTTCCAAAATCGTTTTTTAAAAAAAAATTGAATATTTTTTTATTTTAAATAAAAAAATTATTGTTTTTAGATCATTTTAATGTGCTAATATTAAAAATATTTTTATAAAAAAAATAAAAATCTTGATGTATTTCTGAATAAAAAAAACTTTCAAAAGCAACCTCAATCAGAATCTCAAACAATTACATAATAACATAATTGTTTTTCAAACGCAATTAAACCTGCTTTTAGAAAGTACATTTTATGATTTCAGTTAAGTTACTCAAGAAACGTGACGTGATGATAAGGGACTTGGGATCTGTACAAGAGATTTTGAGTTCGAGTCAAGGCGTGCACCTCTTATAAGAGTCTGAGACTGTCAGAGTTTTATTCGCTCACTTGAACCCACAAAGTACATTTTTTAGGGGTGAAGTTTCCTCGAATAAAACAATAAAATAAAATATTGTTGTTCCAGAATCTTGTAAGGGATACATGCCCTAACTTGAAATCAAAATTTATTGTGTAGATTCCAAACCCTGTGCTATCACACCCTTATAAACATATAATAGCATAATTGGTTAAGTTACTGTTAGATATTGCGGTTAAACTAGCTTTAAAAAGTTTTAGAAATCTTTTCAGTTTTTAATTATTATTTTTATGTTTTTTGATTTTTAATATAAGTCAAAAATAAAAATATTATTTTAATTCAAAAAAAAAAACTCTAAAAAATAAAATATACTATATTCCCGACTAAGTGCCCGTTTGGTATTGCTGTGGCGCCGGAGGTTTGAGAAAAGTTATAGTGTGAGTGTTTGGTAAATGACAATAAGTAACAAAACTGCTTTTTTCCCACCCGAAAAATTAGTTGAACCGGCGTTTCGAGGAAAGCAATAAAATTCTGCTTTTCTTGCACCTGTTGCTGCAGAAAGAAGAGAAATGGTGAATAATATATATATATATATATATATATATATATTAGGGGCGGGCTGGGGGAAATGCTGGGGCTGGGCTGTTAACATATTATAGTTATTAATAAATAACAATATATATATATATATAATATAATATATGTTTATTAATATAAAAAATATATTCTTAATATTAAAATAATCTAAAATTAATTAAAATATAAATAATGTTTATATAATATATGTTTATTAATATAAAAAATATTTTTTTAATATTAAAATAATCTAAAAATTAATTAAAATATAAATAATGCTTACAATATATGTTTATTAATATAAAGTATATATTTTTAATATTAAAATAATCTAAAAATTAATTAACATATGAATAATGTTTACATAATATATGTTTATTAATATAAAAAATATTTTTTTAATATTAAAATAATATAAAAATTAATTAAAATATAAATAATTTTTAACCTCAAACTCAACCACAGTTTTAACCAAACACTTCACAACTTATTTTGAACCACAGCAAAAGTGCTTTTCTTGAAACTATTTTTTTCAAACCTCAACCACAAAAACAAAAGCAATACCAAACAGGCCCTAAACTCTAGATAGCACGAAAACAATATTCCCACTCGTTGCCATCTTCCACGTTTTAAGAGAATTAATTAGAAATGTGGTTAATTTGGATCTTAGTCTTGCTTAAATCCAACATGTATGTATCCATGGTGAAGATCATTTATGGGCATCCCTTGTATGCGATGGAAGGGAGTGTGAACTCCATGAAACGCATAATCCCCCTCGTTTCTTTTTCTAGTTTTGGTTTTCGCAAGAGCATGGCTATGGAATTCTAGATCAAGAATTCATCAATTATTCTTTCATTATTTGCAAAAAAGTCCCCGTTAATTTACTCTCTCTCTCTCTCTCTATATATATATATTTTTTTTTTTGAGATTGTTTCACTCGAAATTCTAGTGTGTGTGAGGGAGAAGAATTAGATTGAGCCCGAGCTCTTTCATTGAACAAAAGTAGGAGATCCACCAAAATGTCACAATGCCTAAAACGCCCGCCGAGTGCAGGACCCCAATTATAAATTATCAGGCTGCGAACATCCTTACCCTGAACGAATCATGTTTTGGGCCTTTGGTTCGGCAAGGTCTTTCTCTGCGGCCCAAACAATTGGAGATTGATCAATTTGTTGCCGAGCCTTAAAATTGCACGGAGCAGGCTGGTGCAAAGTCCCGCTATCAAATGCCATTGGCTCAATCTTTTAAATTAAAGAGGAAAAACAAATCTGTGGTGGCAACCTACAGATATTGAGAAATTAGAGTGTCACGGTCTCCAAATTCTCAAGAAAAAAACAAGGGAGAAAAAGGATGACACAAGAGACGAAGAACTCGTTTATCTATGTTGTTACTTTTGTTTTTTGCGTTGAAAAATATTGTTTTACATGCTTTTTATATTGTATATATTTGAGAGTGTGATTAAAGTTGTTTTTAAAAAATCTTTTTATTTTAAAATACATCAAAATAATAATGTTTTTTATTTTTTAATAATAATAATAATTTTTGACATTAACACATGAAAATGATTAAAAACTATTTTTTTTAATTTAAAATAAAATATAATTTTTTAATTTATTTCAAAAGCTTTTCCAAACACCCTTTAATCTATAAAACAAAAGCATAAACTTAGATAAATGAAGCCAGAGAGGGAAAAAGATTTACTAATTCAAATCCAATCTCAAAAAACTGTTGTTTCCAACTAAGCAGGATCATTTGATTATATGATTATTACAATATTAAAAAAAATTACGATATTAAATTGATACTTGATTTTATAAGATATTATTTGATTTTAATTTTTATTTTAAGATTAAGAGTTGAGGGACTATAATTGAATAGTAGAAAAAATCAAGGGATGGAGAGGAGAAGCAGCAAAACTTTGGCAGAGAGAGAGGAGAAACGATGAGAAAGGAAGTACGGATAGGTTGTCGAAGCCAAAGCGGACCTTCTACTAACACACGAAATAAGGACCCAATTAAGAAATACTTTAAACATTTGGGATACAATTGATACAATAGTCTGTCTTAGCACCCAATCGGAAATGTATATAACAATTAGGGACTAGGTTTGAGGTTTCCCAAAAAGAAACTAGTCTCCACAGCGGCCAGCAACAGGCAGAGTATTATACAACAGAGGGAGAATAACAGAAGTGCACGTCAGCTTAGATTTTTTTAGCAACAACCGGGCCTGTCTCGGAGCCGGTTTACCGGGCCCCTTCCAGTTCTTTCCTTGTCTTCTCTGTCAAAGAAGAACAAATTAATTCATTTCACAAATTGCGGAGAAAGAAAAAGAAAAAAAATCTCTGAGGAGAGAGAGATGTGGGTATTTTATTTGATATGGTTACCTCTAACCCTAGGCATGGTGATTTTAACTGCCAGATACTTCGCAGGACCTGAGGTTCCTCGGTATGTTTTCTTCACTGTCGGATACACCTGGTTCTGTTCTCTCTCCATCATCGTCCTCGTCCCTGCCGATATCTACACGGTAACTTTTTTTTCTTTCTATTTTAACTCTTTTTTCTTCCCAATTTCTAGTGAATTATGCTTTGATTTTATATGTATTTTTAATTCGAGTTCCCCCCCCCGGTCTGCTGATTAAAAAATAATAATAAATAAAAACTTGTACAAATGTGCTAGCTGAAGTTTTCTTTCTTGTACAAGCTGAGTGAATTTGGCCTGTTAAAATAGCTGATTTATGCATTGTTATACGAGCAGACTAAATTTGATCTTGATCGCGAAGGCATTTCTTTCTTTTGGAGCTGGTCGTATTGGAGTACATTTTTACTGACCTGGTAAGTCGTCTGCCTATACTTAGTAATTACATCTTTACATTACTGCGTTGTAATGCTGAAAGTGGTTGGCATGATTTTAAGATTGTTTTTAAGCTTTTATAGTACTCATACGATTGATGTTCTTTCTGTTGGTATGTCGTAAACCGACCCATGTAGAATCTGTTTGCTTGTCGCTGGATTGACTTGTGTGCAGATGTGAACCTGTAATAGTCTATCTTAGTGGAATTATAAATAAATTCACGTTTTCAATTTTTTATACTCTTGCTTGATGTTGCATATCATTTTGCTATGAAAATACCTGTAATTTTGTTTTGTCTTAGTTTGTAGGTGCATGTTTCCTGATGGAATTTAAATTATGTTATCTCTAAGCAGGGCTGTGGTGCCCCTTATTCAGGGTTTTGAAGATGCAGGAGATTTTACCGTGATGGAAAGATTAAAGACTAGTGCACATGCAAACTTAGTCTTCTATTTAATTGTGGGAGCCAGTGGCCTCTTTGGATTTATTCTTCTCATCATGATGAACAAGATAAGGTTCCTTCCTTTCCCTCTGAAAAAGTTACATTCTTTGTCGTGGGGCATTAGTTTTTTCCTTTACTTTTTACAGATTTAATTTAGCTCTATTTTCTTAACCTTTTTCATTCACTTCATCACTTCAGAAGCTTTTCTTTTATTTGTAAAATCTTTTGCTTCACCCACTATCATATTTTGCATATTCAAATAATTTTGTTATTGACTATTCATGTTGGACGTGGTATAGCGGTGGATTCTTGTAAAGTTATGAACAAAAATATGAATCACTGGCATTTTTTTTTTCTTGGCTTTGTGAGAAAAATGCTCACTTATCTCTTGATTTGCCATCTTCCTCAACAGGATCGGAAATGTGCTTGCTGTTGCCATGGCCTGCTCAAATACTTTTGGACTTGTTACTGGTGCATTTCTTCTTGGTTTTGGTTTGAGTGAAATTCCCAAGAGCCTGTGGAGAAATTCAGATTGGTCAATCCGCCAAAAAGTACTTTCTCATAAAATTGCCAAAATGGCTGTGAAACTTGATGATGCTCATCAGGATCTTTCAAATGCTATTGTAGTAAGTATTCTTCACATTTCTTATTTTAAATTGGTGTGGAAATCTATACATAATTGAGTTTTTAATTTTACTGTTGAGTTTCTTAAGTTTCTAGTTTTACCAATCATCACCACTGGCTGATCCTTATTATTGTCTCATAATTTTATTTTTTCCATCTTCATCTGTGCTTGATGAAATTTTCTCTCCTTGGTTCAATTGAAGTTGGCCTGTGGGATGAACACATTGATCTTTATTTTTTGTCTATTTCTGAAACTTGAGTAGACATGCTGGATCAATAGTAAGCAGTTTACGGTGTTCTATGTCTTGCCAAATGAACTTCTAGTCCTTCTGCATTTCCATTTCCATTTCCATTTCGTGTTTAGTAAGATTTACTAGGGGTGATCATTTTCGGTCCAGTTTTTATCTATAAAAACAACCAAATAAAAAAATTATCTCGAAAAAAAAACCGAAACCGCTTTAAACCAACTGGTTTTGGTTCGGTTCTTTGAACTAAACAACTGAAAAATAGTTTTCGTTTTTTTTTTTTTACTTTAACCAAGTCTTTCCCTTCTCCCATTTTATCAAAATGGAATCAGACCAAAAAAATTGAACCAAGCCGGAAGAATAATAAAAAAATATAGTATATTTTTTTAATTTTGAACCTCTTCGGTTTCAGTTTACCGGTTTAGCTTTAAAAAATCGAAAACCGAACCATAAGTTTTAAAAAAAATTCTAATCAGTTTAATCAATTTTTTTAATAGTTCGTTTTTTCTCAGTAGTTTTTTTTCAGTTTTCTTGATTTAATCGGTTTTTTTACTCACCCCTAAGATTTATATGTCATAAATTTGTAGAGGATGTGACACGCTTTTTTAGTAAATGTATGCAAGGTTTTTGTTTCTAGATCACTAATACTCTAGAGCCTGGTAAATATGTACTGTATTGTCTGTTATGTAATTAATCTCTACTTTATCAATACTTTACAGTCTGTTAAGCATTACAATCATGGTAAGCCATGGTTGTACATGTCCACCTGCTCTTAAACTAGTATGATTGGGATGGGATTTAAAGCCTTAGATGGATAGTGAGTGTTGGGTGCTAAGTGGTCCATTTTGGGGTTTCCAAAGCAAAATTATCTATAGCTGCTTTGATACCATGATCCTTTTATTGGGCAATAAACACCTCACTGTTTCAAATCTGTATTGTGCAGTAAGCAAAATCTCGTCTAGTTGTACCTGTCCGTAGTTTGTTCATTTCCCCCCGATGAGATAAGGTATAATTAGATATGTATCTGGGTCTGCATTTTAAGAAAACTTGTAGTTTCATATCACCTAGCATGGTTGTGTAGGATCTAATTTCTTACTGGCATGTTGCTTAATTATTGGTGATGATTTACTGAATAGGTTGCTCAAGCAACATCCAATCAAATGTCCAAGCGTGACCCTTTGAGGCCCTACATGGATATTATTGATAATATGCTAGCACAAATGGTAATTCTTCTTAAAATGTCTTGCTCACTTCCTAGAACCTCACTTGTTCCAGTAAAGTGCTCTTATAATGACATTTTTCTATTTTTAAGTTTAAGCAAGACCCATCCTTTAAACCACAAGGTGGCCGGTTGGGAGAAAATGATATGGACTATGACACAGATGAGAAATCAATGGCAACACTCAGGCGTCATCTTCTAGGAGCTCGAGAAGAGTATTATCGCTGTAGAAGGTGAATTGAATGCTAAAATTGAATCTGTGATGTGTGTTCATCTGTAGAGGATTTGCTCATTTATCTTGAAGTTCTTATTAATATATTTTTTTTCTTGACATGTAGATGTGCCTCGTAGTTTCTTTATATTGGAACAGAGTCATGTATAAATTCATATATATTTATGAGCTGCATACCTCTTTTGCAACAACTATGTAATGTCACTTCTTTTAGGGGATGGCCTGATCTGTTCCCAGAGAGTTTTTCTTTCTTACTGCATAGATGAGATTATAAACTCTTTCAGATTTTTTTTTATTTTCCTTCTTTCTTTTTTTTCCCCAATTGGTGGGGCTGGGTGACATTATTTGGGATGAGATCAAGAAAATAAATAGAAAAATTCTTAGGAGTCACTTGAATTAATGGAGATGTCACTTTATTTGAACCGGTGAAGTTAACTGAACATGCAAGTAGTGTAACAAAGTGCTCCTCCCACTGTCAAACTATAATCTTTTATTGTCTGTAAAAATTGTATCTCTTAAGGGATTACATAACTGAATATATATACAATAAAAGAATAGACTTTCTGTACCTACTATACTACTTTGCCGTCCTACACTGCAGCAATATTACACAAGAAAGGAAATCTAAACATAACGGTAACCTGCACACGGACAACAAGTTGTCCGTTGACAGCCCCCCTCAAATTGATGCAGGATGGTCAATCAGCATCAATTTGCTATTTAGGAAACAATGTCGTTGACGTGTGAGGGCTTTGGTGAAGATATCGGCAATTTGCAAGTCGGTGGATATATGAGGAAGAGTAATAACACGAGCGTCGTAGGCTTCACGAATAGAGTGGCAGTCCACCTCAATATGCTTCGTTCGCTCATGAAAGACAGGATTAGCCGTGATCTGAATAGCACTCGTATTATCGGCATGGAGAGGTGTAGGGTCAGTGGCAGAAAAATTGAGCTCATCAAGCAACCCTCGAAGCCAAATGATTTCAGAACAAGCAAGAGACATTGCCCGATACTCAGATTCTGTAGAAGACTTAGATACTCGATCTTGTTTCTTACTCTTCCAAGAGATCAATGCATCTCCTAAGAACATACACCAACCAGTGACGGATCGACGAGTATCTGCACAACCTGCCCAATCCGCATCGCTATAAGCTGTAAGGCGAAGAGGGTTGTTTGTAGGAAAAACTAACCCACGAGCTACCGTGCCGTGAACATAGCGTAAGATCCGATGAACAGCAGCCAAATGAAGATGGCGAGGAGCCTGAAGAAACTGGCTGACTTGTTGTACGGCAAATGAGATGTCCGGCCTAGTAATGGTGAGATAAACAAGGCTGCCTACCAATTTTCGATATAAACTGGGATCAGCAATTAAGTCACCCTCTTCTTTACGAAGCTTGATATTTACTTCCATAGGAGTATCAACCGAAGAAGCATCCTGTAGACCAGCTGTAGCCACCACATCACTAGCATACTTATGCTGATTTAGAGAAATGCTCGAGGAGCTACGATGAACTTCAAGACCAAGAAAATAAGTGAGGGACCCAAGATCTTTCATATGAAATGCTTCTGAAAGATGAGTTTTGAGTTGATCAAGTAGAGCTGAATCAGAACCCGTAATCACAATGTCGTCAACATACACCAAAAGAACAACAATACCCATGACTGATTTCCGAAGGAACAAGGAAGTATCATGCTTGCTCTGTTGGAAAGAGAACTGGAGTAAAGTGGTGCGGAATTTATCAAACCAGGCCCGCGGAGCCTGTTTGAGACCGTAAAGAGAGCGACGAAGCTTACACACATGTGAAGTCGGAGAAGAAAATAATCCCAGGGGCGGCTTCATATAAATGCATTCTTTAAGATCCCCATGAAGAAATGCATTTTTGACATCCATCTGATGTAGCGGCCAATGACTAGAAGCAGCAAGAGCCAGAATCATACGCACAGTAGTCATTTTAGCCACTGGAGCAAACGTCTCTTCATAATTGACCCCATATTCCTGATGATTCCCAAGCGCAACAAGCCTGGCCTTGTAACGGTCTAAACTGCCATCAGATCGGACTTTGACTGAGTAAACCCACTTGCAACCCAGGGGAATAATAGATGACGGACATGGCTCAATGTCCCAAGTGTGATTAGCCTCTAGAGCAGCTATTTCTTCCTGCATAGCCTGTCGCCAACAATCATGCTTGGCAGCGTGTGAGTAGCATGTAGGTATATCAAAATTAGACAGTGCAACAGTAAGAGCTGAAATAGAGTTACCAGAAGTGGGAAACCCATACCTATCCGGGGGTACGGACACTCGAGATGAGTGACGTACCCGGGGTTCTGGTGGTTCATCATTTGTCTGAATTTGGAGTGTGGGAGGATCAGATATCAAGTTAGCCGCTGGAGGAGACTGTGGGCGAGAGCGTCTTGTATACACAATACCTGGTTTAAAGCGAGAGTTGACTGGATGACGATCAAATACTTGTGACTCAAATGAAGGGAGGACCACAGTAGAAGGAGAGGACACAGAGGACACCGGAAAGAATTGTTGATTCTCAAAAAAAATAACATTCCTAGAAATACGTGTACGGCGTAAAGTAGGATCATAACAGACAAAGCCTTTTTGACATAAATTATATCCCAAGAATGCACATCTTACAGATTGAGCAGATAATTTATGTCGCTCATGAGGTGGTAAGTGAGCAAAACAGACACAGCCGAAAATACGGAGATTATCATAACTAGGTTGTTTGGCGAACAAGCGAAAAAATGGAGACTCCATTTGCAATGCTTGAGAGGGTAAGCGATTAATCAAGTAGGTAGCAGTTTTTAGAGCTTCAACCCAAAACATGGAAGGAACAGAGGATTCTAACAAGAGAGTACGTACCACATCAAGAAGGTGACGATTTTTTCGTTCAGCTACTCCATTCTGTTGAGGAGTAGCAGGACATGAACGTTGATGAATAATACCATTAGAAGCCAAGAAAGCCTGAAACTCAGTAGACAAGTATTCACCACCAGAATCTGTCCGTAGTGTTTTAATAGTAGTAGAAAAGTGATTAGCGACATACGCTAAAAACTCAGTGAAGATACGATAAACTTCAGATTTAGAGCGAAGACAATAGACCCAAGTAAATCTGCTATAATCGTCAATGAATGTCACATAGTATTTGAATTTTTCATGAGAATCGACCGGGGAAGGTCCCCAAACATCACTATGGATAAGATCAAAGCAGTGGGAAGCGCGACTAGCATGCAAAGGAAATGGAAGAATTTTGCTTTTACCAATTTTGCAAGGATCACACTCAAGAGATAAAGAAGGATATGCTTTATTACCAATAAAACCAGAGTTCAATACATGAGATAAGATCTGATTATTGGGATGACCTAAACGACGATGCCACACCATACTAAGAGCAGGAATTGCATTACAAGCAAAAGACTTAATGGAAGAAAATGTTGGAACAGGTAAAAATAGTGGAAACAAGCGCCCCACTTTAGGTCCCCTCGCGATCAGCTTTCCCGATACCTGGTCCTGCACAACACAACCAGCACCAGAAAAATGAACATTACAATTATCATCAACTAATTGTCCAACCGAGATAAGATTTGAGGAAAGATTAGGAGCAAGAAACACATTAGTGAATGTAGAAGAGGCATCACCAATAGCAGTAATGGGCAAGAAACTACCATTGGCCGTCTGAATAGCCGATTGACCATCATAGGGCCGAACACGACTCAAGACAGTAGTAGTATTTGTCATATGATTTTCTGCCCCCGAGTCTATGTACCAGAGTTTAGTAGAATTTTTACCTTGCAACCCCATGACAGATAATGCAGAAATTAACATTTGTTGCACCATTTCTGGTGTACAATAATTTCCTGCTGGAGGTGGAAGAGTGGAGAGACCCCCTGAAGAAGAGGCATGTGGAACATAATTTTCTGCTGGAGGCACATTAAGAGAGGCGTGAAATGCTCTGGCCTGACGATTCTGAGGACGGATACGACATTCTTTAATAATATGACCCTTTTTCTTACAATAAGAGCATAATTTCTTAGGACAATTAGCAGCAATATGTCCATATCCCTTGCAACAGAAACATTGCAAGTTTTTAGAAGGCATGGATGATCCTTGCCCGTGAGCAACATACGCCATTGTTGCTGGCCCAGAACTACCATGAGAGTGCTCCAAAATAGCTTGAGTACTAAGCCGTTGTTCTTCGCGAAGCAACTCACCGAAACAGATGTCAAGAGAAGGAACAGGAGATCTATTCAGTAAAGAAGACCGGACTGATTCAAATTCTGGTCGCAATTTCATAAGAAACTGATCTCGTCGGCTATTTTCATGAAGACTCTGAATAGTTGGAAGAGTGGCAATAGGGACATTCACTGTAACCAAATCAGAATATTCATGCCAAAGGGTCAAAAATGCAGAGTAGTAGTCCTGAATAGAAAGATTTCCATGTTGAAACATGGCAATAGCATGTTCTAGCTGAAATCGACGAGCACCATCAACTTGATGATACACTTGCTTCAAGTGCTTCCACATAGATTGAGCAGTACGATGTGCTCGCAAATTTGGAACAATGTGTGGTTCCACCGAACTAAGAAGCCAAGACATAATTCGGGCATCAAGCACAGCCCAAGAGGGAGAGTCCTTAGGTTCTTTGGTGGTATCATCTTTTGGGGCAGCATCAGTGCCATCAATATGGCCCCAAAGATCTTTTCCTAGGAGAAAAAGTTCAAATTGAAACGCCCAGGTAGAGTAATTTGTCCCCGAAAATTTGACACATATAGGTGCTGAATCCATCTCAAGTAAATATATAACCCAAGACAAATAAACACACAAAGATTTTGACAGACCGAGAGCAAGGAATAAAACTGAGCGCAATAAAAAAAATTTCGTTTTATTTTTTTTTTTTCGTTTTTTTTTTTTATCTCAAAATAATAATAAAAAATAAAAAAGCCAAAAAAAAAAAAAAAAAAAAACAGAAATAGAGAGGTGGCCGAGACTGCAGCAATAAAAAACAAGAAATAAAAGTGAGGTGGACGAGAGCAATAAAAAACAAGAAACCGAGAGCAAGATTTTTTTTTTTTTTTTATCTCAAAATAATAATAAAAAACAGAAACAGAGAGGTGGCGAGACTGCAGCAATAAAAACAAGAAATAAAAGTGAGGTGGACGAGAGCAATAAAAACAAGAAACCGAGAGCAAGAAACAAGAAACTGAAGATTGAAACCGAGAGCTAGAACCTGGAAATTTGACGGACCCAGGTGCCGAGAGAAGAATTTTCTCAAATTGAAACCGAGAGCTGGAGATTTTGACAGACCCAGATGCCGAGAGGAAGAATTTCTTCAAATTGAAACCGAGAGCAAGAAGAACACAAAGATTTTGACAGAAACCGAGAGTTGCAGTGTTGACAGCACACCAACATCCAAACCGAGAGGTACTCAACACAGATTACTTTACAAACCGAGAGAGCTCTGATACCATGTCAAACTATAATCTTTTATTGTCTGTAAAAATTGTATCTCTTAAGGGATTACATAACTGAATATATATACAATAAAAGAATAGACTTTCTGTACCTACTATACTACTTTGCCGTCCTACACTGCAGCAATATTACACAAGAAAGGAAATCTAAACATAACGGTAACCTGCACACGGACAACAAGTTGTCCGTTGACACCCACTACTCAACGCACACAGGTAGCAGCAATGGCTGCACACTCGAGTATGTACATGTAGATGTATGCACAGACACTCAAAATCCTCCTCACAGTGTATGTACTCTATGCAGTCATTCAGAAAGGATTCTCTTTTAAGTTCTTATTTAGTTTTTTTTAAAAAGAAGTTCCCATGTTTGTTGTCTACTTCTTGGTACGAACCTCTTAATTTTGATTGATGTTTGTGTCACTGTTTTGTTCCTCGCATGGTATTATTCATAATATCTCACGCTTTTGGGTGTTGACTCTTAAATGGCTTGTCATTTGTTTCGTTCTTGATTTCTCTTTTCCATATTTGCGGACTTTTTAGACTTATGTTTTTTCTCCTTTAGATATAACCTTCTGAAATTAATATGTTCATGTTCTAGTTTATGATATTGTGTCATGCTGTATGTGTTTGTGGTCACAGGATGCTTTTAGTATCTTTCAGATTTGCTTCTTGGATACCTTTCCTCATATTTTTACAAAGTAGTTTTGAGTGAATACTTTTACTGCTCATGCTGCTTTTATATAATTTACTTTATTCATTTGCAGTGAGTATATGACCTATGTCATGGAGGCGCTTGAACTGGAAGACACTGTTAAAAACCATGAACGCAGCAGTTCAAATGGATGGTTTGTCCTAATTATGTTTTATTATCATTTTCCTGTCTCTTTCTATTTGTGTTCCAAGTTGGACTCTCTAGACTTGAAATATTTGTATGCTGTCATGTTAGGACATATATTTCAAGCTTCAGGCCTACTCGCAATGGGAAGTTGGGTGCTTCCTTTGACAGAATGGGTAATTGCCAGATACATTAACCCTTTTCTTTTCTTTCCTTTGAGTTTGAGTTTCAAAGCATCAGGACAAGGATTCTCTGTTTTTTTTCTTATATATATTTAGCTTGATAGATGACCTCTTTTGATAGTGACTTTATTCCCAAGTGTAATCAATTCTGCTTTATTTGAGGGTTTATGATGCACATATACTACATCTATATGTACACACTGCAAACACACGCAGAAACACAGACACATGTATGTAGAAGTGGTCTGTTGTTTTGACCAGCTTTGAAGCCGAAACCTTGTTAAAATTGTTGCCTTGTGCAGAATTTTTGTGGCGATGCATCTTAAGAAAGCAACTTGAGAAGGTGTTGGCTGTCATACTTGGCACCATGTCAGCTGCAATTCTTTTAGCAGAGGCAACTCTACTAACTGGTGGAGTTGATCTCTCTCTATTTTCACTCCTTATAAACTCTGCAGGAAAACAAGAGTTACCTGTGCAGGTAGGTTCTTATCTTTTGTTTGCAATTATTACATGGCTTTATGTGGTTTATGTACATTGTGACTATAGTTATGGAGCACACTCTTATATTTTGTTCTGCTCTTCTACTGTTAATGTATTCCAGGTTTTGGTTTTTGTACCTTTGATGTATATGTGCATCTGCACATACTACTCGTTGTTCAAAATCGGAATGTTAATGTTTTACTCATTAACACCTAGGCAGACAAGTTCAGTCAGCTTGCTTATGATATGCTCGTAAGTTTTTCCATTCAGAGCTATGCAGTCATGAATTTCCCTCTCCTGCCCTGCTCCCCCTTCTTTGGCCCCTCTCTTTTGAGAAAACTCACTTTATCTTATTGTGGCATCTGTTAGGATGGTTGCTCGATATGCTCCTCCAATTTCATACAATTTTCTCAACCTCATTAATCTTGATCCTAAGCAAACTATATTTGAGAAGGTAATTCTCATTTCTTTTGTTTTCTATATTTATCTTTAGTCCCATTTGTAATTGCAAATAGAATAAAGTGATATTTTGGTCCTTATGTCCCATCTGGTATCAAGATCATTTGAGGTATCAAATATGTAAGATATCCTAGTGTTTTTCAAGTGGCGAAACTTTAATACATGTCTGATTGAAGGGTCAATTTTTTATTTACTTTGTTTTGATACTGGACCTCTTTTGGCAGTTTGCTTTTAGAAAAAAACTTGACTAGTTGAGCATGTGAGATTGATGTAATAGAAAATATCAATATTTATTTTTGGGTTGGGTTTCAAGTGAGATTTCTTTGTTTATTTTTTCCCCTATAACAGTGACCAGATTCTTAGAAATTGATCTCCATTTTTGGTACTCCATGCAATTGTTGATGTTCTCAAGTAGGACTTATCTGTATATCTTTTTGCATAACATTTGGGAAGGATTGAGAAAGCAATGCACTTTAGGAAATGGGTTCGCTACTTGTTTTTTTCAATTGAGGAAATGATCTGTTATGGCTTCTCTGTCTTTATAAGAATCCCTGGATGATCTAAATCTTCAAATATTTAATTTTCACCCTCAAGTTCTGAATGATTTTCTATCAAATCAATATTCCAGTCCCCAAGTTGGGCTTCAATTTGCACCTCATTTGTTTCTGCTAAAAAAAAAAAGTTACGTGAACATATAATAAATGCTTGTGTCTCTATATAAATAAGAGATTTTCTACTTGTAATTTTATTTTTAAGTTTCCTTTGTCTGGTGACTAACAAACTGCTATAACCATAGAACTTCTACAAGAGAATTTTAATCTTTCACCTACATGAAAACTGACTTTTTTTACTTTGGTCTCTCTTGATTTCTGGTTGCAGCGAATGGGAAAAATTGACAATGCTGTCCCTTTCTTCGGAAATGATTTTAACAGAATCTATCCACTTATTATGGTTATATACACCCTGTTGGTTGCAAGCAATTTCTTTGATCGTGTGATTGGTTTCTTTGGGAGCTTGAATAGATTTAGGTTTCAAACTGAGGCAGATGATACTGATGGATTTGATCCATCGGGATTAATTATCCTACAAAAAGGTAAGCGTACCATAATCTCCTTGTTAATGGTTTGCACATATGATATTATATGCATGAAATTTAAAAAGTTGTCCATTTGTTACTTGATAGTTTATGAGCCCCCTCCCCTTCTCTTGTATATTTTTACAGAGCGATCTTGGTTGGAACAAGGGCTAAAAGTTGGTGAGCATGTTGTGCCACTGACAAGAAACTTTAACGGTGTAGATGTGGAGATTGGCAGCAATAGTAAAGTATGTACTCATGTCAAACAATGAAATCTATCTATTTTTATGCTGTTCTTATACGTGTATATCTGCATTTATGTACATATCACATGTAATTTTCTGGATTAGATCCACTTGAATGATAGATTTGCACTGATGACGAGGTTCTTCTTATGTGATACCACCATAAAAGCATGTCAATTGTATTTCCTATTCATCTTAAATGATAGCTGGATTTCTTATGTTCCTTCTAACCAAGATGTAAAATGCTCAGGATAGGACCGCCGCTGGAATGAAGGCAACAAGCAGTTCAGCCTCCGAGGAGAGAAAGGGAAGTCGAGCGAGACCCTTGAAAGAAAGTCAGAGATACAACACAAGCAAAGAAGCCATCAGCAACAAGTACGCTGCTGTTAGAGAACAGAGCAGACATGCCAATACAAGACCAGAGGAGAAGAACATTGCCTCTGCAATGGTGTCGTTGCTTGATGCTGGCAACTCTCACTCCCACAACAAGACAGCTGGGCCATTGGCCGGTTGGACCTTTAAATGGGAATCGATGAAGAATGGTTTTCAAAGTTTCAAAGTGAAAATAGGAGCCGACAGATTTCTTCCATCACGCCAAGCACTGGAACCACAACTCTTGTCTCACGGTTCATCATTTCAATCCCTCGATGAGATATTCCAAGGACTGAAACGAGCAGACCATGGAAGTGTCAGCGATAATGATGATTGATATGGGCATGGGACTGTTATCAATATTTCAGGTCCTACCAGATAATGTTAGCCTTGCCCAGGACACTATGAAACTCAAATGCCTGTTGTAGACTGGAATACAAGGTGTGTATATAAAGGGCGATACTCCGCAAATACAACTTTTTCTGATGGAAGCCTGGGGGATATTTTATGGAGACGGTATCCGTATACCATCAATTTGAAACTCAGATGATACAACGGCAGAAGTAGGATTATGTTTATGAACACCACTGATCTTGTGAAGGCTAATTTTTTCTTGTGAATTGTACCTTTAAACCAATTTTGGCAGGAGCTTCCCTTGATGGGCAGTTTATACACTTATAATATTTTTATCACTATTCACTCGATGCTCTATTGTCTTAACGTCTTCATACTGGACCGTTCCCCTCTGGTTTGGAATTTAAGCTCTGTAAAAAATTGATGAAAGGTATCCCTGATTGCAGGAGATTTTGATTGAAGTTTTGCTTGTTGATTCTATTCTCATGATTGCATCTTGGACAGGTTTCAGGACAAGTGAAGAAAGCTACTCATCTACCCTTGTTTTGAGAGGCACTCTGTTGCTTTTGATTATGACTATTTTACCCTAACTCGCCGCTGAATAATCTCCATACGCTGCCAGCCCGTTGGAACATGACGGTGATGATTGGTTTGAAAGAGTGAGAAATCGTAGCACCAGCACCTCTGTTATTTGTTATGCTATTTCACTAGAACTGGGACTGATAGTATTAAAATCATTTAAAAATATTAGTTTATTTGAAAAAAAGTTATTGGACTCAGAATTGAATTCATAAACTTATTTGAGAAAAAAAATTCAAATCTCAGGTTAAGGGCGTGCAATGTGATCGATCTACTTAAGAATTAAAAGTGGAAAGATATCTCCCAAAATACCCCCCACCCAGCAATCTCTTCTTCTCCGTTCATCTCCTTTGTTGTCTCTGCCCTCTATTTGCCGGCAATCATTATCAACTAATCCCACCATACCTAAAAAACTCCTACCCTGTACTTGACTGCTTATTTTATAAGATGAAATAAAGATATTAGCATGATAAAAGTAAGGTCTTCTTTAGACCATGGACACAAAGGGGTTGAAATTTACCAAGGTGATTGCCAATTTTGATAGATGTGACTCTGCTTTACAAATGCTTTAAAGCCTTGAAAGTGCATGCTTTTATCATATCTTGATTACAAAATTTACTTTCGAAGGGCCGGTCAATTGTTTGAATATATCAAAAATGGATTTGAAAGTTATATATTAAGGACTAATTTATGTCTTTTAATTATAAGGATCATTATGCATAAAAAAATTAGGCTCTTTTGTAACCATCACCAAATTTAAAGGATTTTTTTTTAACTTTGAAGAAGTTGCACAACTGCTCTCACCCCCACTTTGATGAACCATGTAAAATGTTTTTTTTTTTTTTTTTGTGTGTGTGTGTGTGTGTATAAAAGGTCAAAATTAAAAAGATAAGTTACTTATAATTACTCATTTTAATGGATTCTAAAATATTAAAATTCATCCCAACATATTAGTAAATATCATGATGCGCGGCTTGAATCAAAATCTCTTATCAATATAAAAAACTTCAGGTTATAGTCAACCAACAAATCTTTCAATCTAGCTTGTTATAGGATTAAACTTGAAAGAAAGAAAGAAAGAAAACCACCTTCTTCAATGTGCATTGCATTTGCATCCCCTTTTTAATATGGAAAATGTAATTACTTAATCATTACTTGTAGAAATAAGATCAAATCATGTAAGGCAAAAATAAACAATCGGTTACAAACGACCTATAAAAATAAAAACCCCGAATGCATTTCAGGATCTATCATTTGTTCCGATATATTATATATAATCAATGATCATGTGATGGAACATGACTATTCAAGTTGACACTCCGCAACATTACATTTAGGTGGTCAAGAAATTCACAAAAAATAGAGCATGAAAATGAAATGGGGTAAATGAGTTGGTGCTTATTTATTTTTGTATTTCAAAAGTATTTTTAAAATTAAAATTATTTTTTATTTAATTAATTATTTTTAGATCATGATATCAAAAATAAATTTTAAAAAAATATTATTTTAATATATTTCTAAGTAAATAACACTTAAAAAATCAACCTTTAATTAATGCTCCAAGAATATATATATTGCATGTGCAAGAGCTAACTTATAGGCCTGTTTGGGACAGCTGTTGCTGTAGCTTTTTAAAGTGTTTTTCGTGCCGAAATATATCAAAATGATATTTTTTTATTTTTTAAAAATCATTTTTAATATCAGCACATCAAAATGATATAAAAACACCAAAATATATTTCTTTAAAATGAAAAAAAAACGCACTTTGAGAAAATATTCCAAACAGAGCCAAGCATTATCTGTCCTGATAACATCTCTACTGCTGGCCTCAGGAAGGAAGCTTAATTAAATTATCACGAAAATCTATATTTAAGTGTTGAGATGCAATTTTGTTGTCGGCATTTAGGGGCTGGGAGATGTATAGAAACGCTACCATCCAAATCCATGGACTCATGATCTCAGGAGAATTATCATTCTTTTTACTTGGTAATTACTAACCTAGGATATATTGAGGTATCAAAAGCATATAAATCATCTTTTTTGTATTTTAAAAAATACAAAAACTGTCTCAAACACATTTATTTTATTATATTTTTTAAATAAAAAAGCATTTATTTATTTTCTACATCTATTTATTATATTTTAGGGCTTCAACTAAAAACAACAGAAATGCTCCGGTGAAAGGATAGCATACACATGAAAGAACGCGCTAAAAAACTTCACAATTCTTCAAGTAAATAAATAAACCCTTTGAAGTAGAGATCAGCATATCATAGCAAGAACAATTTAAACCCGTTGCATAATTAACTTTAAAATTATCGACAAACTTGTACACATAGCTCCTAATTAATTAATTATTTGGTAACAGCCTCATATTCTCTCACAAAAAGAAATAAAAAGAGAAGCAGCAGCTTACTTTCATAGATGAAATTTAAACCCCTCTAATACAACCTTTCATTCATAGAGACAGCAGAACGCATCAAATCCCGATCCTTCTTCCCCTTCAAATGAAGCAACTTAGTCCAGAACCCATTACTTTTCTTCCCGTTTCTTACCTGATCTCCGTCAACAAAAGCAGTCGATCTGCTCTTCTTTAAGCGATTACCGACGCTTACCCTGAAAGACACCGAACCCATATTGCTGTTATTATTATCCGAAATGCTCCGGTGATGGTGGCGGCGAGATACGTGGTTTGAAGAGGCAACAGAAAAGTAAGGATCGCCGGGAGAAGAAGACGATGAAGGAGGTGCAACCACTGCTGATTGTGAAGTGTTGAAATAGATCAGTTGCGTTAATCTCTCCCTCAAACATGCTGCGCAAACCCCTTGTTTCTGATCGAGATATGGATGATTCTTGCATACTTTTCCTGCCTCAGACACTCCCATGATTTGTATTTTCTCTGTGATGATTAAACCTAACTTTGAATTTTCCTTTAAGTGACAACTCATGTTTATCTTTCTTGCCTTTTTCTTAAGTGACAACTCATATATATACTTCTATATATATAAATATATACACTTCTATATATATATATATATATATGAGATAGGAGGAACGTAGATGATGATTGGTCGTGTAGTTTCAGAGACACGTACGAGTAAATTACTAATTAATTTCCACGAAGGCTCATCGTATTGAATATGGGACCACTCCAAATTTTCGTCTGTTTGCTAACTGCTGCCGTAACCCCACCACAAATTTACATAATATGAATCTAAGAGAGACAAGAGTGAGCAAAATATAAAAAATATTCCGTGTTTTAATGGAAATATTGAAATCTATTCATTTTTCACGGGTTATTTCGGTAATCATTATTTATTCATTATAACTTTTTTTAATATTTTCAAATTCTTTTATTTTTTCTCCCTCTAAATCGTTTTTAAGTAATTCATATTGAAAGCGTAGGCTCCGTCGATGGTTCTGAAAAATTGTTTAAAAACTTATTACATTTTTAGTGGTTTAATTAATTTTCTTGGTGAATTAACATGTATAGACGCACTTCATTTCATCCCATGTAGGTTTAATTTGAGTCAGCGTCAATCTACCAAACCATATAATAATTAATTGGTTTAAAATTTGTCTCATTTTACAATATATCTTATAAGGAATATTGCTTTCCACCGGAAATTTGATGTATCTATCTCATCTCATGTCCCAAACATTATTTATATTAGAGGTGGCTAGATTTGACTTCAAAGCTCAGACCATAGAGATCAATATCAATCCTTTGATCCCTTTCTCCATGTAGCATTAATCAATTTTGATTTTTCAATTAATAGCATGCATGGATGGATGGAGGATTTGAAGAAACAACAAAATGGACGGCAGAGATGGGCAGTGAGGACCAAAAAGGTGGGTGCCCACTTTAGATGATTAAAGACAGGAACCATACAGCTAGTGTCATGGCGGATTGTACGATACATGAAAGCAGCCTTACAACGTCGGTAGTGCACGTGGAAAGGATATTTTGTAGTCTCCAGAGCCACGTTTGGTTTCGGTCCCAAAACTCAGTCGCGCCCGCACGAGGGTTTTTGACAACTACGCTAATAGAATTATAATAAATAAATAAATAATCCCTCCTCTGCAGAAATTATATTTTGTATCCTGACAAACCTCCGCCATACATTAAAATTAAGATTAAAAAAAAGTGAGTAATCACTCAATTAATTAAACACCGTGGGTTCGCCCCTTGTTTTCTTTATTGATTTTAGCCATTAATATTGTTTTACCTATTTTAATATTCACTATTGTGTTCATTGAGATTTAAATTAATACTTTGTGTTTGTTTATTTATTTATTTCATATTTATTGTGGTCCTAAAAACGGATCTTGGCATCGAATAAGAACTCGGTTTCATGATTTTCTTAAAAGGTTTTTTTTATTGATTTTTAAAAAATTAAAATGAAAGTAGTAAACTTTAAAAAACAAAAAATAGGAGGTCTTTTATAAAATAACATGTCAATGCGTTTGTGTGTGTGATCTTATCAAATTTCCTCGTTGGTCCTTTGTGTGGACATAACATGATTTATTACAAAATTTTATTTTTCTCATCAAGCATGATGGTTTCTCTTGGGTTATTTTTTATTAATTGAATTGAATTCTACTTTAAGAGCATAAATAGGTTCATTGAGGTTTATAGTTTAATCTATTTCATGATCATATCTTTTTTATAATTAAAAACATATTATCAATCAATAATTGAATATATTTTTTTGAACTCTCGAAGTATCAAATATAATAAAAATGCCAGCATTGAAACTATAAAAAGAAAATGGCATCCCTATTAGCAGTATTTATTGGGGTGGATGGCACATGGGATGTGGGTGAAACGAGCAACCAGGAACAGCGATATCGATGCGAGATAGGAGGATCGGCAAGGGCTTCATAAATCCTTGTCTGCTGATTCTACGACAGGAACATTTAATCCGAGATTGTATACAAAAATCCAGACCACAAGCATAGATCTAAATTAGAATCTGCCATGAAATCTGCATCGGGCGGACAGGTTTTGCATTTAGATGCCCTCTAGCTGTAGATTCGGGTGTAAATATTTGATCTCTGTATTCTGGTATGAAAACGATTGAAAAACAGCTGAAAACATATGATTTAAAGCGAGAAAGAACACTGGCAAAATCCAAAATCATGAACAATTAATTGATCAGCTTTCTTTGGATTTCCTTGAGTTTAACGTCAGCAGAACATTATTAATTCTTAATTTGGTTTGCTGGTTAATGGGATTTAATCTTCCCTTGACATGATGAAGACGGGAAAACAAGTGGGCATAGAACGGCATCATTGGTGCTGAATCTGCTCGTGGCGTCGTGCATGTCCCATCCACCATGTTTTGCTTCGCACTGACCTCTCAAAACATGACTTTATGTGGCTTGGAGCTCCAAATTTTTTCACCATAATTCAGGACAAAAAGACTGCTTGTGGAAAACAGAACCCGCGTTTTTGGGCCGAAAACCCATATAAAACTTTGACCAAAACCCAAATACACTTTATCTCGCTATCTTATCAATAACTCAATGTTCTTCTGTAAATCAAAGTTTATTTTAATATATATATGACCTATGAGTAAAGATATATAGTTTATATTATGTTAAATAAAATATATTTATAAAAAAACATAAAGATTATATATGATTAAAACTATTAAGCATAGTTAATAGTAAACATGCTTTCAACATAAGAATAATAATAAAATACTAACATATAATTTATTTAATTAAAATAAAACTTCAATACCTTTTTCTTAATTTAATTATAAAGCCAGGTCCACTTTCGTTATAAATTCACACCTCAAATTCCAATAAAGATGGATTATCTATACAGAAATTAATGAATGTATTTTAAAACTCATTTTTTTACAGTTTGATCAAAGATTTGAAACATCTAAAAACAAGGAGTGAAATCGCAGCTGAAATCTCCTCAATTGATGCACATGAACAGCAAATTAGCAGCTCGACACTGGCTGGACAAACACACGATCCCCCGTCGATAAAAATATTAAATTCACATGGGATGACAGCAAGTGGACAAGAGGTGGTTCCATTTCGAAGATATGCGATTTGTGACAGGGCTTAAAATTGGGCTCACACTTTAGCTACTGGGCTTGTAAACTCTTCTTCATTAAGAAATTGATCTTCAGTTTTGTTAAGCAATGAAGCCATTCATGCAGAGGTATCGCACTAATTTAAGGTTTCAAACCACCCAACATTTCCATTTCTGCAAACCCCTTTTCAATTTCAGATTTATTCATTCTTTTGAAGTGCAATAGAAATCAAAGATTTCGTTTTTAATGGAGTCCTTGTACTGCTACATCATTGAAAAACGCAATTTCCTTTAAAGGAGCTGTCCTGAGCAATTATGATAGAATTTTGCTTGCATAGGTGGAGAGGAGTTGTGGAAGGAAAGATCCATCAAGCCCGTTTTCCCTTTAAATGCACGAGAAAAGGCTCATCGAGTCCTCTACAATGAACCATCAAATAAATTGTCTTTTAATATTTTCAATATATATAATGGGTGTGATGAGACTGTGAAATAAAAATTAATTTATAGTTATTTGGGTTGATAGCAAATCATTTTAATAATAGGATAAGCACACTATAACCTTGATAAATTAATACTCTATAAATTAAAGAATGTTTTTAATTGATCTTGATTTTACTTGACTTAATGTTCATGGAGTGTATTAATTAAGTTTATAATTTTCTTCTTAACCAACAGAATTAACCGAGTGTTCCTGGATCGGTCATGTTTAACCTAAACCCGTTCTTACGAGAAACTGTATCAGATTTCCATCACGATATACTCCTCAAAGTAGCCTCATTCCATTCTGTGATTCACGAAAGATAAGTCCATAATATATGGAACCTACTGTGGATGACTCATTTTCAACAGGAACATGGCTTTCACTTGATGGGGGTTCTTCTGACTTGTTTTATCTTATCACAAACCAGTTAGCTAATGTGTCACTGTCACCTCAAACAATCGTGAGATCTGTGCTAGCCAGGTGTCCCCACGACTCACTGTTTTCACTGAGTTGAATGCCTTGCCTACCGCGTAGCATGGCGATGGAGCTTTCATCTTTCATTTCGTTCTAGGGCATGTTGCCATCTCTATATTTTTTTTCTTGGAGGTTCCTATCTAAGTGACCTCAAGGGAATCGACAACTTTGGACCATATCTAGATCTATCCAGCCTCGATCAATTCATAATGAAAAAAAAGCGAGACCCTTGTTCTTATTTAGCTGGGTAGGCCAGCCCGAGTGACATTTCAGATAGCACATGCTATATGGGGTTAAATTTGAATATGCAACTTGCAACGCACACATTTTGGAATCAACCGATCCCTATTTCATGTTTCTTGCCAGAAGTTCAATCCATGAATGCTGGAAGTTGGGACGGACTGATACGATCGACCCGAGAAGTGAAAGGCTTTCTTTTATTTCTTGGTGGAACATTATATCAATCTTTCCCAAGAGATATGATTTTGATTTGTCGAAATCCTTCTTCAATCGATTGTTTGTCTACATTGAAAGACATGGGGAACTTGTAGATGTCATTTATCTTGTGATTTCTTCTACTGAAGATTCGGCGTATCTCTGTCAACTTTAATTCGATGCCACTCTTTTTAGCAGAGCTAAAATTTTCATGAACACGGTTTACTCGATCGGGTAGCCAGCCAGCTGGTGCACTCTCCGACGTAGAAGAAGATCATCAATAGACTGCGGGTGCTGAGTTGTGCGGTGTCGAGCATGCTTGAATTAGTAGTATTTTACACGAAATCTTTTTTTAATTAGTAGTATTTTAAAACTCATCGCTGTAGAATTATAAAATTCAAGAGGAAATAACTACATTAACATCTTTGGAAAATGAGGGATTTGTGCCAATTGTATGAGTAAAGAAATCGATCAGAAAGAGATGGCGACCAGAAAACAAGGAGATTGGCTCGTCGGCTGAAGCCAACCGGGACAAGAAAATTTCTCAGATCCCCAAAACGGCAACCCACCGAGTTGCTGAGCCCCATAACCCCAAACGGTGGGCACGGAATTCTAGGGGTGCCATTGATGCAGAGATGCTTCTAGGGATCTGGGCACCAAAACAAAATCTGCCTCCGCTGTGCCTCAATAAACAATTACTTTTCATTTATTTTGTATAAAATCTGAGATGATGGTGGGATTCTGTGGGCATCGGAGGAGGAGAACAGGGGTGGGCAAGAGAGTCAAGCATTGCTGACGTATGACTACAGATACTGGGCCCCCCTTTCTGACAACTAAATAGCCCTTCACTGGGCCCATTTCCAATAAATTTCTTCAGTTTCTTTCTTTACCTGGGTAATTTATCTGTCTCCATCTTGTCTTTCCACGCTTTTAAAGGCCACTTTCTTTGTCTAAAGAAGATATGTCTAGTTGAATATATATTTGATATAAGAAAAATTAATTTTTTTTGATGTGTTGATATTAAAAATAAATATTTTTATAAAAAACATTTTAAAATAAACAGTACGCTATAAATATTGCATAGAAAGAAGAGCGGTGGTTCTGATGAACATTTTTACACTTGCAATATTCATAGATATGGATTATCCATGGAGTTATTGCAATAGCATGATGAAATATTCAAACAATCATTTCACAAACTCTTTCATTAATCTATCTTAAAGAACTCAAAATTCAACCGATTGGATGTGTGTTCTGTAATAGTAATTTATTTTTTATTTTTTATTATTAAATATCCAAAAGAATCTTAAAAAAACAAATTAACCCGAAATAAATGTAGAAAAACATTTCATGGCTATTAGATGGATCCAAAAGCCAACCCTGACGTCGTCGTCGTCGTCTTCTTTTGATGGCAGAAGAAAAGGCTGAAGTGATGTGTGTGTGGGCTAGATGGGGGCTCTTCTCTCACCAACCATGTGACCCCTCTCCCTGAATTTACCTATCCCACGCGCCGTCTTCCAGGCCACCCCTCCTTCCCCCCCCTCTCTCTTTGTTTGTATTTTTTTTCTCCACCCCGCATGGATACGAGCATTTTCTTATTTATTGCTTATCTTTTTCATCCAGTTGATGTTTGTGATACGACCCCGTTCTTATGCGAAATTTCCATGAAGAAACGGCGTCGATTTTCCTTTATCCCTTCTATTTTGGAGTATCCATAGGTTTTCATCAATCCTCCATGAGATGGAGTTTTTTTTCTTTTTACTTTGAATTAACAATTTGCTTTCCTTGCCAATGAATGTCAGAGCTCTTTTCAGACGAGCATGGATTTTTTTATATGATTGCATGTTTAGCATGGATAGTTATATATTAATAAAAAAATTTCTTTTCCAATGCTGGGAAAACACCAAATTATATATTATTTAAATGATAAAAATACTTTTTTAAGGATGAATTCTAACACCGTTTTTTTAAAAAACAGCTCTCGAATCATACTAACAATTTCATTTTTTCCTAATTGTAAAATATACTTTTTTTTAATGTGCTAAAATAAATTAAAACTTAACCTTTGGGTGGATCATAATAATAAATAAAAAATTGACGGTTTAAGTAATTTAAAAAATAAAAATGAATGTAGGTGCTTCTCACGCTTGTTTTATGCAAACCATATTGCAATTCTCGGGGATAAAGAGAATCCTATCAAGCATTGCTTTCATTGGGCCATTTTGTCCGGGCTCTTGGGTGAGGGCCCACTCTGCCCCCACCTCAGATACTGACTTTTGTGTACCCCTTGAAAAGCACACTTTCTGCATCCTACTAGCTGCCAAACTTCCGCGTCAGCCCCTGCCTGGCCCAGCCCCTGGAACTCTCCCGTGCGTGTGCTTGGTGGTATATAAATACCCTTTTTTTTTAAAATAACATTAACATATTAAGATTATAAAAAAATATCATTAATTTCATATTTTTTCAATAAAAAAATATTTAAAAAACCATGAAAATAAAACCTCATTTAATCTTACGGATCTGCCCCGCTATTGCCATTCGCCAACATATACACAGCACTAGCACCATCACTCTGCACATTCAGGTCACAGGTTACAGTTCACTATAATTTAAAAAGATTTTTATTTTTTTTAGTTTTTCTTATATCATCTTACTGAGTTGATATTAAAATAAATGTTAAAAATTAAATTAAAATATTATTTAAAAAAAAACTCTTCAAATTGTATCAAATACGAGGTTGGAGATATAGAAACCAAAAGAATTATACTCTCAACGGCTAATATTCCACCAACATTGTAGTTGGTAGCTCTCACTATGTGCAATTTTATCTTCCAAGGACCGTTAATCTAATCACATCTGACCAACTAAATAATTCTCTATACTTACCAATAAAGTGGTTTTATACCTTTTTTTATTTATTGCTGCATTAAATTTTCCTGGCAAGAAATGAGGCAGCTTGCTTCTCCATTTTCATGTCCTTTTTCTCCTCTTTGCAAGACTGTTACATGCTTTCTCGTGATTTTATTGATGAAAATGACTAACATGCGCTCGTGTGTATTTATATGATCATCTGTGTTTCAATTACTGGACCGTCGTTTGAAAAATTAAGAAAATATGCATGAATAGTAAACACAATCAATAGTTAAAGCATAGGTGCTCATGCAAGCACGTGCTTTTATTATCCATTCCCTTTACTGAATGTTTTTTTCAGTTGTTTGCGTTCCATGCATATGGGAAATTCGAAACTTCTATCTTGGTCCTTATTTTTTTATTGATTTTCAATTCATGATCTAAGAACTTTAAATTAATATTTCTCTAATCACATTGGGAATTGATTATGGCATTAATTATACTAATACAGTAAAAGAACTAGGATTTTTACGGTACTTTACTATTTATATGAACAATTATATTTATTATACAGCAGAAGGAAACTCCCCGTTGCCCGTCATGATGGACGTTTTTTTTTTTTGGCTTTCAGGGATTTTCTTAAAAATATTTTACAAATTAAATTCCTTAAATTTACGTATTATACAGAAGTGTGCTGACGAAGGAAACTCTAGCCTTGTTATATTATCCTTCTGCCTATAAAAATTATGCATAGGGGGGTATGGGAAGCCTAACTTGTAGGTCCAGACAAAAAAATGCATATACTTTATATAAAACACCCGTGTTATTTATCTTAATTAGTGGGGCGACTTGGAGTTCACATGAGGTAGAGCGTAGACAAAAAAATGCATATACTTTATATAAAACACCCATGCTTTCTACGGAAATGCACTAAAATAATATTTTTTTATTTTAAAAAAATTATTTTTGATATAAACATAAAAAAATATTTAAAAACACTAAAAATATTTAATTTAAAATAAATAAAAAATCAAAAATACTTTTAAAATATAGTGTTAAACACCACATAAATCACAACAGTACTCTCTTTTTTTTAATTAATTTTTCTGCAAAAAAAAATGAAGAAGTCATATGCTAATTAATGCCAATGTCAACTTTATTTCGTGTACATGTTAGAAATGTTGCACATGCCGAGTTTGATGGGTTAAAACTTAAAAGCATGAAGATGACGATGCAAAAACTGTGTACCTAAAAGAAGAGAGGCTTATCCCTTTATTTACAATTGTTATTATTATGTAATATTTTATCTTTAATAATAAACATACACACACACACTAGTTTGGACAAATCCTTACAGTGCAAATACATTAAATATTGTATCATTAAAAAATAAACAATAAACAACTTATCTTAAATAAAATATATAAAATAATTGTTATATTTTTATTATATAACCAGCCACTAACCAACAATCTTTGAAAACCAATTACAGTTTCGGTTACGTTATAATATAAAAACATGTGGTGGCTTTTTTTAAAAATGTTGTGTACAATAGTTCCCCGTAGACAAATAGGAGGTGGCAGAATGGTTTAAGCCTTAAATTAACTGTTAATCTAGAAAGAAAAAAACTGAAGCGTGACAGGGTAATAGGACGCAAAAAAGACAAGAGAGGAATTAATAAACTAAGCTGGGGCATAATTGTCAATGGAAGAGCCTTCAAAAAGAACCGCACCCCACTCGGGGGCCACGATGATGTGCGTCTTCACATTGATAATTAACCTGTGGAAATTCGTTTAAGAAATTGTTAAATTGACCACCCTCTTGTTTAGGTCTGTAGAATAAATATGATTAATCGTGGAAAATCTTGCAATTTTATGCGATATAAATTGACCATGCCTTTGCTTAAAATGGTCTGGTGACATCACAAGATGTGAAAACACACAATTTCACATTTATTCTTCGATCATGTTGGGACCTCACAAACTAATTAAAATCATCTCTCTTTCTATTTAATAAAAAATAAATATAAAATAATATAAAATCATGTGTAAATTTCAAGTCAAAAAGTTTTCATTCAATGGGGTATGTTAAAAAATAATATAAATTATATTTTAAAATCTCATTTAACAATTTAATCTTTTAGATTAGATGGTTCCATGAGGATCAACACCATGAATTTCAGTTAGCTTGACAAGCTTGCCCTAGATAATAGATTAGCACTGAACATTTTACTGTAAATTAGGAGGTATGATTTGAAAAATACAAGTTTAATCTGGCCTTGTAGTTTTTCCTGGGGGATCTATATCATCACAAGATATGTCAATATGTTTAAAATGATGTATTGATAAGTAAATATATGTTAATCTATATGATAGAAAATGAATAATTAACATATTAGTATATACAAATATATTAAAAAATATATTGAAATTTGATATATTAACAACAACATCGACAAAATTGTTAACGTGGTCCTCTTGAAATCTCTTGGGTTAAGACTAATAGCATCGCAGACCCTATAAAGAAATGAACTCCAAGCCGTAATCCTCTCCCGTATCGTGTTTTTTCACAGGTTAAACGTTAAATATTTTGAAAAGGTCAAAAGCAGCTGGCTCAAATAGCCATTTAGCTGAGGCTTATAGAGCATTCGGCTTAAGATGATAGATAATGACAGCATGGAAAATGACATATATATATAAACTCACCCTTATTTATTTATTTATTTATTTATTTATTTGTATTTCTAGATAAATCTTAACACCCCAGACGGGGCAGAAGCTTGGAAATAATTTCCTTTCCAGTCGACTCGAGGGAGCATCTAGTGTTCCTTACTTTTTCTTTTTTTTATTAAAATTATTGTCCGGTTAACCTATCACGAATCCTGCAATAAATAACTAATTAAATTAAATTTTTAGTGTTTGTCATATTAGCAATCACATGGTTCAAATTAAGATCACAGAAAAAACAAACTCTTTAATCCAAACTTGTATCATTTACTTAGTGACATGTTTGTGAGTGTGATTGAAGTTGTTTTTTAAAGTGTTTTTTTGTTCAGAAATGCTTCAAAATGATATTTGTTTTTTATTTTTAAAAATCAACTTTGACATCAGCACATGAAAATTATCTAAAAACATTAAAAATATTAATTTAAAATAAAAATAAAAAAAATTCAATTTTTTTTTTAAATATTTTTGAAATGTAATGTAAAACACCCAAAAAAAACTAGTTAATGTTCTTTTCTTTAATCGCGCAAGAAATAGATCCAAAATTTCAAAGGATAATTCTGGGATATACAGCTTTTCAATGTTGCAAAAATTATTCTATTTACATACACATTTACAAAAATATGTCATGTACATTACTGTCTTATCAAGTAAGTTGATCATAACCCTGTGGCCTATACATTTATTACATGCTTTCTAAATTGTAATGAGCCTGTAATTAAACAAATAAAACATAATTACTATTTTAACCACGGAACTTATTATCCATATATTATTACTACATTTAACACCAATATTATAAATCAATTCTTTAAATTATCATTCATGTCTTCAACTAATCAACAAATTATCACATCTTGACATCAATCATTTATTGTCGATATAAAAATTATAATTCTTTTAATTGACATCATTCCATCTATCCTCTCATGGATACTAATAAATTTGACAATTCATCTGATTGTCAGCAACCTAGTAATTCCCTTATGGGTGCCAATTAATCCGGTAATTATCTTGATTGTCAGCAACCTAAAAATCGTCCCACGGATGTCAATAAATTCAACAATCCTTTTTATTGTCGATAATTTGACAATCCATTTTTGGCTGCAAATACATTCCTCGTGTATCCTTTCACATTGTTTAAAGCATCTCTTACACAACCATATTCTTGTCACATATTATTCATTTACTTTGTCATTTCAAAACTCAACATTAAAATGCTCTCCAATCCAGCTTTCACGAGTCCCATGATTGAACTCATTACAACTCACAAGACCAAAACGCCATCGTCTAACTTAAGCTTTTGATTCATTTCCCTGAAAACTAACTTTATTTCAACTATCATTTACAATATAAACTCGACACTAATTCCAACTCCATCTACACGTATTTTGTACACCCCAGGTAAAATAAAATCTACATACAAATGCAAAATCAAACAACTCCCACCAAGATCCTTCTCTTGGCCCGACCATTACTCTCATCCTAGTTTCATGGTTTGCTTCACATGAACCAAACCAATTTTGTAAGAACTCCAATTATTCCTAACTTAACACTCAAAGATCTCAACTAAAATTCATCCAAATTCTTATATAAACATCAATATAAAATGCATTGCCAGATGATTTTATGAGCCTTGAATTTTCCCCAACGATCCCTGTTCTTCCTTCCCACTTGGTCGAAACATTTAATCACCTTTTCTCACTTGTTTTCCTTTTAATGCGGTGTTTAGAGCACTTCATTTAATCCCTCATGTTTTTCTCTCATATCACTACCTTTTTCCTAAGTTTCCTGATGATTTTTCCCGATTTATGGTACGCGATGAGAATTAGAAGCGGTTTGGGATAACTTTTGAAACGCTGTTTCCAAAAAATTCAATTTTTTTTCATTTTAAATGAATATGTTTTGGTGTTTTTAGATCATTTTGATGTGCTGATGTCAAAAATAATTTTAAAAAAATAAAAAAACATCATTTTGATATATTTTAACATGAAAAACACTTTGAAAAGCTAACAACTATCCCAAACAGGTACTTAATTAAACTTCATCTCCCAGGAAGCTCGTTTCCATTGACTTTATTTGGGGTCCTGCTTGGAAAGTAAGCTTTTGGTTGGCTTTAGATTTTATAAAACGCAAATAACTTCTTGCACGCATTTTATTTCAAACATCTTTAATTTCAAAAAATACTTATCTGTTATATCCGTTGAATTTGGAAAGAAAGTTTGCTATTGCTATTATTTAATATATCAAGATTCTAGAGTGAAGAAGTGAACAGCCGGCCTACACTAGTGTGTGGACCCCAGACGCAGCCAATGAAACGTGTCACAGTTTTATAAGATATATTTCATGGAGGATCTTATCGTGAAGGTCAATCGTGATAGAGAATGCTTTAGCATGAATAATGACTCTCTTTGCCATCATTTAATAGCTTTAAAATAAAGTTATTAAATTTGTCTGGGAAGATTACTCTGAGATTTAAAATTATTTCGGGTTAAATTTTAATTTTTAAAATGGTTTTACTATCCATCTGATTAAAATGGTTTTATTATTTTAATTTTAATATTAGGCTGTTGGCCAAGAGTCTTTTCAGTTTTTCCCTTCTTTGTCTTAGAGTAGACAAGAGGAATAAAAAATTAATTCATGGGTACTTTCGTACTCTCACACGAGTTTTTTTAAGTGATTATCAAGATCAAATGTGTTTAAATATTTATTTTTTATACAAAAAACTGGTAATATGTGCCCATTATTTATTTTTAATTGTACTGTTCAGAAGGAGAATGATGGTTTAATAATAACACAAAACCAGTGACCCCACAGTAGCTTAAGCTCCACAAACAATAAAATAAGAAAAAGAAACACTTGACCTAGAATTGGGTCATGATCCACTCATGTACATAACCCATGCATCCTTCTACAAGTGTTGAGGCTAACTGGCCTGTGATCTAAACTCCTGACCTCCCACTTCATTGATTTCTATCCAAACAATAAAAAAATTAAATTTTTATTATTATTCCAAAATCAGCATTCGTAAAAATACAAATGTGTACTGAGATATTTATTTATTTATTAATTAAAAAATATTTTCCAACCACCAAAATCCATCCAAACCCATCCCATGCTTTCCCTTCTCCTAAATAAACACCTTTTCTTTTGGTTTGCAATGATAAAGTTAAAACAACCATTAAGTTCTTGGTAAGTGAAAGTCGACACCATCATATTAAATAACTCCTCGATCCAGGATATCATCCGGGTGGTAGGTTGACAGCGCAGGACCTCATGTGATCCATGCCATTAAAACAATAAAAAAGAAAAAGTCTATGAACTAAGCTGTTGCTGGCAATCGAAAGTTTAGATGGTTTTTCAACGCTTAAATTTATTTAAAAGACTGTCTTGCTCATAAAATTTGGTGGGATGTTGGATAAACGCTGAAGTTTGCAAACCTTGGATATTTAGATACGAATTTAAGGAGTCGAAGAAGCCATCTTTCTTTTAATTGTTGAATCTCTCTTCTGATTGATTAGTGTGTAATATTCTTAATCCTTGTAATTAAACGCTGAAGTTTGCAAACCTTGGGATAGATCACCTTGTAATAAATTTATATAACTATTTTATTTATTATTTATTAAAAAATATGTATATATTTATGATGTCTGACGATTGTGATTGGCTTAACAGTTACTTACCACTACTCGGAACCACTTGCGATGTGTCCAGGAAAGATTGGCTCCAATAGGGCTACCAAGTCATCAACTGAAGGACCCACAGAAAGAATTGCAGCAGGTCAAAGATATTGACCCTGATAGAGAAAAACCATTTCGCGGTGTCAGTCACGCTCATGGGTTTGTCCTGAACGGCGCCGTCTTATTGAACTTTCCACATCTAATCAAACAGGCCCAGAAATACTGTCTCCGCCACCCTTTATCGTGTCCTTCCACGCCACTCCGGCTAAAACTGGCCGTCCGATCCATCTTCCGCTTTTTTGTCTTTTCAACTAACACGAGCTTCCTGCCCTTTTTTGATGGTGTGATTATTCTTTTAACCATACTCCACGATAAAACATTTTTTTAGCATAATTCAGAATTTTAATGTGCTAAGATAAAATATATATATATATATATATATATCAATTTGATATATTTTTACTAAAAAAATTCCATATATGGTGGTATAAAGGAAAAGTTGAATAATGCTAAGCAACCTACATTAATGTCTTTTAAGCTATAAATTAAAAGCAATGGAAACTTCCCATCTCCAAATTAAGAACATGGCACGATCGACCAAGGGCGTAGTCGACGAGAGATCTTAGATCTCTGCCGGTCACTTGTAACGTTTCGTAGCATAATTTACTTGAAAAACTTCTTTCAACAATGAAAAATAGGCTTCCCAGGCACCAACTCTTAATTTGAATACTCATTTTATATCCTCTAAATTCAACTTTTGAATAGTTTATGAACCACCGTGAACGATTGGTCTTGATGGTGTATAGGGTCGCAATCAAAGTCTCAAACAAGGCTTTATGATGCTCTCCTTATTAAAATTCTCTAACAAGATTCTAAATCTTATAAGTTAGTATATTGTTTTAGTTAAAAATAGAATACTTAATATAATATAGTTTACAAAATGGACCGGTGTTATCTATTTTTTTAACATGGATGTCAAGACCAGTTTGCGCATATCTCGACTAATTTCATGGGTAATGAAGTTAATGAATATATAACCTATAATAATTATATATTAGCATATATTAACAATTATAGAGTTTGAATTTAAAATTATAAAAGGAATAAACTTTTTAATTTCAATTTATTAATATGATGTTATTTTTTATTTGAATTTTGATGAGGGCAAATTGAACAATAATTTGATGTAGAAAATACGTGCGTGGCTAGCTAATCATGGCACTCGAGGTGACCCCAAAAGTTACAGCCTAGGTATATATAGTTTTCTACCCTAAGATTCCCACACGACACTTTCAAATGACAGCATAAAATCTTTGGTTTTCTACTTTTATTTATTTATTAAAACAAGAAAATCCACCACACACACACAACCACCATCATTTTCTTTATTAAAAGACTCTTCTTTAATATTTTCGGTCATAATTTCTTAGAAAAAGCTACTTTGCGGTTGCTTAGGCTATGGCATGTGTGTGGGAAAGGGGGTCCATTTGGTAGTTATCTTTTTTTAGTTATTATAATATGATATTTAAAGTGAGTTATTTGAAATTGGATGTTCCATCACAATATTTTATCCAGACAATCCTTCCCCTGGAAGTGAAAATATATATAAACAATTCGTCATTGCGTTTTCTCTCTCTCTCTAAGTGTTTGATGATTCATTCTTCTCAAATATAGGGCATCGATCTCCAAGCGAAAATTCAATGCCAAAATCCAAATGTATTAATCGAGGGCTGCCTGCCCAAGTCTCACGAGAATGATCAATCGGGTGAACAATAGATTAACCAATGTTGTAACAATAATTGAATTTAATGAGCTTCCTCCATTTATAATCATCAATCGGCTGAATGCTTGCGAAGTGCATGAATCTTTTACGTAGGTTATGAATCCCAATGATTCATGTTCAAGGTGTTAAAAGAGATCGCAAAAAGAACAAAACGAAAAGGCAAAAAATAATAATAAAAACACTGATGCGGTTGCTTTTGGAATGCTATATGGAGCTCAGAACATTGTATTACCTGGGTCTGTTTTGGAGTGTGATTGAAGTTGTTTTTAAAAGTATTTTTCATTTAAAAATACATCAAAATAATGTTTTTTTATTTTTTTAAAATTATTTTTGATATAAACACATCAAAATGATCTAAAACACCAAAATTTCTTAATTTAAAATAAAAAATAAAAATATATATTTTTTAATATTTTTTTAAAAATACTTTACAAATACCTAAACACCTTTTTGTGTAAGCAAAGCGGAGCATACCACCCTCTGTGTAAGCTGCCTGGAATTTCGAAATAAAATTAAAGAAAAAAAGGGCGAGAAAGTGTTGTGATTATAATATAAACAAATAACAAAAAGTAAACAAAGAAATGTATTTCGTTAATAAAGTAGAGAAAGTGGGAAGGAGAGGAGGATTAAAATAAGCTAACGTGAAGCACCTGAAGAGAGAAAAAAATAAAAAGAAGCAACAAAGAGATTCCCGTTTCAAAAGCTTGGGCCCACTGTCTCCCTAATGTCATGCAATTACACCTACGCACCGAAAATCACAGGTGTCCATATCTCTCAAAAAGAAGCAGATCGTATCAAAGGAATGTTATACACACACAATTGATCATACCAATCGCTAAATAAATATTTTAGATGCAATGGATAAGAGAAATTATTCATGTGGGCATGGAGGGATTTTACGATCTGGCTATGTTGCATCAGAGCTGGACTGTGCAGTTAAAAGTAGAAGGTGCTTGAAGCAGAGCTGGGGAGTTGTTGGGGCTGGTAGGGATTGCGGTTGGTTGAGGTAGTTTTTTAAAGTGTTTTTTGTGCTGAAATACATCAAAATAATATTTTTTTTATTTTTTAAAAATTATTTTTGACATCAACACATCAAAATGATCTAAAAACACCAAAATATATTCATTTAAAATGAAGATTTTTTTTTCAAATTTCGGCAAAACGCCGGTTGAAACGCAGAGCCAAACAGGCTCTTTAAGTGATTGTGTAGTAGTGTGGTTGTGATTATTTTTTAAAGTGTTTTTAATATAGAAATACATCAAAAATATATATTTTTTATTTTTTAATTTTTTTTGATATCAATACATCAAAATAATCTAAAATATTAATTTTTTAACTTAAAATTAATTTTTTTTTTCAAAAATATTTTTGAAATGAGGAGAAAAACATCCGTTAAAAGTTGAAAATTTATGTTGGATCAGCTGTAGTTTACTTGGCGTACATGGTGTCTCGGTAGATGAGCTGTCACTAATCAATGGGCTCCAGGGAGTGGGAACATGGCACATTTCTTCTTCTTCTTCTCTCCAGGCTCCAGCTCTGCAGCAAATTAATTTTCCATGAGATGGTGACCCATGATGAGAATGACTCTTTGTTTCGATGCAATCACGGGGCCCACATCACATGCCTCCACCAATCCCCGCAGGAAAAGGATAGATGAAAAGGGTCCCACTGGAAATAAAATGTAGGGGACCGGCCCTTTTTGGATAGCTAGCAAAGCTAGCCAGCCCGGTGCCTTTTCTATTACTTGAATTGTGGGAAGCAAAAGTAATTGGACTCTCCTCTGTTTCCAACAAGATGCGCAGCGCACCATCAAACATCTACGTTCATCAGAACTGCTGCCATCTGTCTAAGGTCCCTCTGCTCGTTGAAACTCAGTGCGCCGGTCAAGTCCAATTTCAGAGCTACACCTTGTGTAAATTCTGTCCACTTTCTATGCATCACTGACCCTGTAAGTAGAGTTAGTGACTGTTAGCGTGATTCTAATTGTTTTTTAAAATATTTTTTATTTAAAAATATATTATAATTATATTTTTTTTGTTTTTTAAATTATTTTAAATATCAACAAATTAAAATATTTTATTTTTAATTTAAAATAAAAAATTAAATAAAAATTTATTTTGTTTCAAAAATATTTTTGAAACAAAATGTCAAGACTACCTTAGCCTTAAGTTTACTGACTGACTTTTGACTTTACCGTGATGATGGAGAGGGGTAGCTTCGAATAGATAGTCTCTACGCAGTTAGTTGATATGATCCTTGCTCGCAACACTTGCTAATTAGCACCCTCGTGGCATTTCGGGATATTTATAACTAAGATTGAAGTTGTTTTTCATTAAAATTGTTCAACTAAGCTACTTTAGTTTTTTTTAATTAATTAATTTGATATGATAATACATTTAAAACACAAAATAACCTTTGAAAACAACTACGTATTTGAAAAGAGAAGGGACAAAATCATCACTACCGTATTCAAGTCCACAGTAAAATAAGAGTGTATTCATAGAGGGTATTTAGGAGAGCTGTTTCTGTAGGTTTTCAAAGTGCTTTTCGTGCCAAAATACATCAAAATAATGTTTTTTTTTTATTTTTAAAAAATTATTTTTGACATCAACACATCAAAATTATCTAAAAATACCAAATCATATTAATTTAAAATGAAAAAAATAAAATAAAATAAAGGCTACAAACCGGCGTTTGAAACGCTATCCAAACAGGCTCATAGTAGTGTCTATACACCTTTTAGAGTTTCTGTTAATGATGGCTCAAAATTTAAGAATATTTGTGTATTGAAAAAAAAAATGATACCCTTTATTTTATGAAGAGAGTTGAAATCCAACTTCAAGATGGTAAGAAATGAGGATAGTAAATTAGACCCTTTTAGAGTTTTTTTTTTTTTTTTGGTTATCTACCGTGATTGTAACGTAACATCTCCACTTGGTAAAAACAAAGTCGATGCATGCATGAGCAGATCACCAAATCCAGTGAATGTATGTAACTGGCCATGGCCTCATCGAAGCCCCGGACTGGGCAAGTAGATTCATGATGTGATATCAGTTGGAGGGATCATCACCGTACACGTGTACATAAAAAATCAGAGAGTACACACGCACAATCACAAAAAGGTAGGTCAGATGGCTTATAGCTGAGGAGAAGAGGCAGTGCATGTGCAAACTCTGTACATTATTAGATACAGAGTAATCGAGCGAGTTTTACGCTTACTGTCAAAAACCGTACGCACAAAAGAAGAGAAAGAAACAAGGCAAAATTTAAAAGGAAAAGACGATTTGCTTTTTAGACAAGTGATAGGGGAGTTTACGTGGCAACCGGCTTGATTGGGCATTCTTCTTTTGTTGTTTCTCTTTTGTTTTTACTGAAATGAACTTATTTTTCATTGTGTTTTTAAAAATATTTTTAAAAAATTGAAAAAAATTATTATTATTTTAAATAAATTTTTTTGATGTTTTTAGATTATTTTTTGTGCTGATATCAAAAATATATATTTTTTTAAAATATCATTTTAATCCATCTCTAAATGAAAATACTTTAAAAAAAACATTAATAGGCCATAAAAAAAATTGCATTTCCTTCTGTCTAATTTAGAGGAGTAGAATTGGTTTTTATGTTTATAATAATATATTTTTTATTTTTTAAAAACTATTTCGGATATTAATATATCAAAATTATTTCAAACAAAAATAATTTAAATTTTAATGAGAAGCAGGTTCAACTGCCTAACGGAACATATCCTAAGACTTTGATTAACTAATAATCTGTTGAAAAATTATTTTAATTTAAAAGATTAAAATTTAAATGATACATTTTATTAGTATTTTTTTTTGAAATTTCACGAGATAGATATATTCAATAAATAAGCTAAGTTTGAAGGTTAATTATAAAATATTTTTTAGGTGTCAATCTTACCAGGTATTTTACAAAAAATAAACATTAAAACATTTTTGAAAATAGAAACGGAAAAATCTGAAAAATATTTAATGTAATTTATTCGTAACTTAAGATGATGTGGCTTGTTGGAGGTCACTGCTGTAAATATGTGGTTGAGTTCGAAGCTGTCTGACTTGTTTGAGATTTTGTTTAATAGTGTTTTTGAAAATATTTTTTTTAAAAAAATTATATTAAAATAAAAAATATATTTTTAATACCACCATAAAATATCTAAAATTATTAAAAATTTAAATTAAAAAATATTTAAATATTTAAAAAAAATTGAAACGCAAACGCTTATTTGGTGCGTCGTGGGATGCTTACGAGAATATTCATACCGATGAATCCACGTGAAAAGAGCACCTCACGAGGGGTTGTTTGTGATGTCAACAGCCGTACAGTGGAACACTGGGAGACAGGTCTGTCTTCATTCCAGTTAAGGGGTGTGGCTTGAGACTTGAATGACAGAGACGTACGGACATTACTTACCCAACAAGCATGCCTTGGCGTTAATGGGTAGAATCTGGCGAGTGGCAGATGCCAGCTTTTGCGGTCGGTGGCGGTAGGGGGGTATGGTTGCAATGGATCGGTTGAGGGGCCTGAAAGAGTAACAACCGGTCGGAAAATCGGTTTCTGTCTCTCGGTGGTTGCTCCGCCCTTAGGCGACGCGTTCTCGCTTCGGTGTTGGTGAATTCTTCTTTGCATCCGAACCCTCGGCATTTCCGATGGGTCGACCTCCTTGGTCATGATATCACTATTAATGATGGTGCGTTCATTGCTTCTGATATCAAGATCGATATTTTTTTGGATGATGGGAGGAAATCGTTTTAAAGATAAATTATGGAATTGTATATTAGTTCATGCCTTTTTCCATAAATAAAAAGGTGAAAAAAAGTATAGAATCCTTGAACCATTACATAGAGAAGAGAACTTACCACTCTGCTTGCTTTATAGGTTCAAACTATATTTGGGTGCGTTTTAAAAATACATCTGGCTTGAAGAATATATATTAAATTGATATATTTAGTGATTTTAAATAGTTTTAATGCACTGATATGAAAAAAATATAAAATAATTATTTTAATATATTTTCAAGTAAGAAATACTTTTAAAAAAGCAATATCGGAAGATTATTAAATACAAATAAAAATTATGACAGGAAAAATACAGTTGGTTAATTACAGTAACATTTAGCAATGGAAAATGACACCATTGTTTCTCCTGATATTTACCAGTAAAAACTTTTCATCGATGAATACCAAGAGAATCACATTTAGAAATCAAAATACATGGTTAGATTATTCATATTCATAGTTGAAGTTTAATATATTATGTTATCTTCCAAACTTGTTTAGTAAACATGGTTTTGTGTTTACTAAGCTTCCTCCTCCATTATCATTCCTGGATAATATTAAAAAAACTATATGAAATTCAGAAGCTTAAGTTTTAGCCTAATAATTCAAATTTAGAGTCATTTCTATGTTAACTTCAGTAAAAATATCGTAATTAAGCTTGCCATTTGTATACAAAGTCTATTAAGAAAAACTATTTTTTTTAATTAACAAATCCATTGGGTGAGAAAATATATATTTTTTTAAAATAATAATATTTTTGAATAGCGTTTATATATAATTAGAAAACTCGAGGCCTATTTGGGACAGCTGTTGCTGTAGTTTTTCAAAGTGCTTTTCGTGCCGAAATACATTCAAATGATGTTTTTTTTATTTTTTTAAAATCATTTTTGATATCAGCACATCAAAATGATCTAAAAACACCAAAACATATTCATTTAAAATAAAATAAAAAAAACTTCAAAAACTGCGGCACGGTTTGAAAAAAGCCATGCCAAACATCCTCTGATTGAGATTCTTAATTATTCTTTGATAATATAAAAAACACAGTTAATTTTCCTAATTGTAATCAAGCTCTATAATTAATTTATTTTTTAAAACTTAAAAACGTTTGGGTTAGCAAAATTCACTTATTTTTTTTAAAAAATAAAAACAAAACATTGACAAAAATAACGTTATTTGAATCTATTACTCTGTTTTTATCACCATAATTCAATTTTAAAAAAATTCAATAAATTAGATTTTAGATAGCATAATAATCTATTAAAAATAGCTTATAAGAAGAGCACAATCCATTAATAATGTTATTTGTCCATTTTTTTTTTAAAGGTAATTATCATGTGGTGCTTAAAAAAACTAGGAAAAAGGGAGAGTGGCGTTTTCACGAGCTTTAGCACGAAAGTGGGATGATAAAAGCGTTGGATGTTAAGGGGCGCCAAAAAGCTGCGGCTCCCATTAGACACGTATGTTTCGGCATCCAATCATCTAAACTCTTCTTTTTAGGTGCTCTTTTAAATCTTCTTTTGTCTTTTCTTTTTCTTCTTCTTCTTGAATTCTGAGCTTTTGTAATTCACTTTTTTTAGCAGTTTATCCTCTCTAATTTCTTTCATTTATTTTTTTAAATGAATTAGAATATATATATTTTTTATATTATTTTTAATATGATCATATCAAAATAAAAAATAATTTAATATAAAAATTTAAAAATTAAAAAATTTCTTAAATATTTTAACATATTTTCAAAAAACATTGACAAACTACTGCAGAGAATTGTTTTACATATAAATATTTTCTCTGCAATGCAATATGAAGGTGTTTGGGAGAGCTGTTGCTGTAGCTTTTCAAAGTATTTTTTGTGACAAAATATATCAAAATGATATTTTTTTATTTTTTAAAAATCATTTTTGACATCAGCACATGAAAATAATCTAAAATTATCAAACTATATTTATTTAAAATGAAAAAAAAAAACTTCAAACCGACGTTTGAAAGGCCAGCCAAACAGAAAAAATAAATAAATAGAAGAAGCCCTAATTAATGTTATTTTCTGGTTCTTCTCTCGTAATCTAAAAAATTGAGTCCAAGCATTTCTTCCTTCATTTGTTTTGAATATTGCTGACTGATTATTAAATTCCTAAACAAAAAGACAGTGTGGACTGTGGACATGACTAAATTAAATTCAGAAAAAAGCTTTTCTTTTTCCCTAGAAGCATTGGTGTTCGTAACTTTTGATGCTGATGAAAAACCAATCATTCGCACAACTTTTTTTTCCCCTCCCTCTATATGCTATCTGTTTTCAAAGCTGCTGTTTCCTTTTATTTTTTTCTACTTGGTAAAAGAAAAGATCACTGTTGTTTTCATCGTTCACACCTGTGATGATACGATTCTTCTAGCTTTGGCATGCACGAACTCCTAGTCTCTACAATCTTGTGGCGTGGAAAAAGAGGCTACAATTAAATATATATATTATTTTTATATCATAACATTACAGAATTCCTTTTTATAATTGAAAATTTTAATTGCAGTATATATTCAAAAACTATTCAAAAACAGGTACTGCGGCAGTTGCAAAGGCAAGGTTAAAAAAAGTAAAAGCATGCTCCAAGTCCAGACAATCGCGGCTAGAATACAAACAGTTGCGTGAATTCGGACAGCCAACTCAGTAATCAACAGTTGCTTTGCATTATACTAATTATGATATTGCAATTAGAGAAGAAGAGGGAGCATATAGATAGATAAAAGCTTTCTTTTTTAAAAAAAAAGAAAAAAAAACAAGCAGCTATGATTATTCTCTCCATTACAGGAGGAGTTCTTATCTCCATGGATTCCAAGACTTCCACTTCCCTTCTTACAGCACAGATATGGACTTCCAATTACGACCTCATCATTTCCCGCACAGCTTATGATACAAATTATACAGTTCGAGGCGATCACCCAATGAGCCCATGCGTGAGACTGCTCTCTCTCTGTTCCTCCTTCCCGTTTTTTACCATTCCAGTCCCCGTCAAATCTTTCTTTTTTCCCTCTCGTCATCTTCATGGACCGATTCTTGTCCGATCTCTCACCTTTTGCGCGCTGGAGACCCAAATAAGCACTACAATTACATAGATATTTCACTTGCATTTTACAAAATCCTTGGAGCTTATAGCTAACTCACTCTTCTCTCTAGAGATACCACCCACTATTTGACTGCTTCCTTATTTTCAATTTTTGTTCTTGGTTGTTTCTAATTCCATTGATCAGAGCAGTACCAGTGAAGAGTTGGGGGTTGCTCGTCAGAGAAGAAATTGCAAGCCTCTTCGCTGCTAAAGAAATTGTGCTCCTCCAACTTCACAAACTGGGTTTGAAAAGTTTTGGAGAACTGAAAACAATTCATTGTTGATGGCGAAGAAGATGAGGCGGAGCAGTTGAATTTGAGAGATGAGGATGGGGGTGGGGACATCATTAGCTGGCTTTGGAGAATCCCAGATGAAGAAATGGCAGGGTTAGGACTGTTGTCTTCGTTCAAGATTGCACTCGAGTCACTATCCGATGACCCGTCTTTGAAGTCTGGGAAGAGAGAGGCTCCCGGTCCAATATTAATACTGCTGCTGCTGTTGAAGTTCTCATAATTCAGCCCTTTATTTTCCGATGCAGTAATGGAATCAAGGAGTGGCGGCGCGTCTTCTTCAGTGCCTTTTTCTTCTGATTCAGCCAAAATTATCTCTTCTTTGACAGAAACATTGCTCTCTGTGTTCTCCTCATTCAGCTTTGCTTTCAGTTCCCTTATCTGCAACATGAACAAAACATCACCAGGGTTAACCAACAATTCTGAAAATTATCGCAACAGAGATTCAGCCCATTGTCGCTCGGGTTCAGATAAATAAATAGATAAAGATGATGAAAACTAAAATATATACCTCTTTGAGTAGAGCTTCATTGTCATGTTGGATGGCATCGAAATTGTGCTTGAGAGAATCATAATTGGCTTTAAGGACGCCGTAATCTCTCTCCAATTGCTTGGTTTTCCACCGGGCACGGCGATTTTGGAACCAAACAGCTACTTGTCTTGGTTGCAAGCCAAGTTCTTGGGCTAACTTAACTTTTCTCTCAGGTTCGAGTTTGTTCTCGACCTCAAAGTTTTTCTCCAAGGCCTTGACTTGATCTCCACTTAATCGCCTTTTCTTCTCGGTGACATGGCCTCCGGATTCCTCCACACAACCTTCTTCATCCAAGTCATTCAACATGGACTGGAATTCCCTGCTGTAAACATGGGCGTTGTTTCTTGGACTGTGTTCTTCTACAAAACAACCAAAGGAATACAAAGATAAAATTAGTGGATATGAATAATAACTTTATACTCGAGAGAATAAATTAAAAAAAGAAAGTGTGTGAAACATGACAAGTCCTTAAAAGAAAACCACGCAAGTTCATTTGGATTCGAAGGTTACCGCAAAACTTTGATAGGTTAGTAGTTATTGTCATGAAAAAATGAAGAAGAACGCTAATAAAAAACATGACACAAGGGCATGTCTGAGTTTTTGGAAGGAAGCTAATTGGCTAGTAGAATTAAAAGGGTGATAATTAAGTTGATGGGGGTTATATTTAAGAACCTGTATTTGGACAGATGGACATCAAAGCACCAAGGGAATCCGAGCTGCCAAGTGATCTCTTCATGGCTGACTGACGACGACGACGACGACGATATGGCGGAACAAAAAGAAAAAAACTTTTTCCTAAAAAACACAGATCTTTGTTTAAGATCAAGGGAGTAAGTCCTCTTTTTTTTTTTTTTAAAGTCTTTCTAGTCTGAAGATCTTCTTTCTTTTTTGCATAAGAACTCAAGAGATCAGCAAGTGAGTGAGTGCACTTGAAAAGTACAAGATTTATTTATATTTCACTTGTAAGAATTTTCATGGATATAGCTAGACCAACTTGTACAGTCTAGCTGTATACAACAGTAGCCCTCCACCCCTCTCTGGTCTCTCCCATCTTTCTCCCTTTTCAACACGACAGCTTCTTCCCCCTCTGCACCCATCCAAAGAAACAACAGCAGTAGAAAACCCAGCAAGCAAAGCTAGCAGCCAAAAACAAGTGAGGTTATCGATCAAGAAACCTCTTATCTTTCTGTCATGGCAGCACTAGCCAACCCAATTAACGAGCGAAAATTCTAAACAATTAATTCTCTATACAATAGTCTATGACTGTTCGTCAAGAAAGGCAGAGATAGCGAAAGAAACTGGGAGAGAGAAAGATTAGTAAACTGGTTCAGAACCTAGCTGGCCTCTCACAGAACTTCTCTCTATAAATAAACCAACTGGGGTTAGGTTCCCTTGCAGCTAATTTGGCCCAAATGAAATGAACCCAAATTCAGGCTAAATGAAATTCTTCGTTTACCGGCTATAGCCGGTTCTTGTCTTTTCAACAGTGTCAGATATTTTTATATGGGTGTAGAGGGAGAGGGAGGTGAACGTTGAGGCCTGAGGGAGGCTCTACGAGTTGAGAGCGCTGTAGCGGCTGTACGGCTTGGCTTGAGCTGATGGATATCTGGTTTTGCGCCAGCCTTTAAACCGTATACTACGGCGTGGTCGGTGCGATTAATCGTCATGGTGGAACATAAACAATTGTTTGCTTGGTATTTTCTTAAGTTATGAAATATAGTTTTTATTTTAATTCATAATTTAAGTTGTTTTAATATAATTAAAGTATATTTGATTCAGAAAATTAAGTTGAAGGTTTAGAGTTTTATTTTTAATTAAAGCGAGTTTTAACTCAAATCCAATAAATGTATTCACATATTTTTTTCTACTGTTGATTTTAACTATGCACTTATTGTATCGTATTATTTATTTAAACAGAATTATAAAATCCAAATAAAAAATAATTTCAAAGAAGACTGTTCAACAATTACGGCAGGCAATCTAATGCAGATCAATCAAAATGGATGAAACATAATATACTCGACAACCACATGGGTTAATTTTTTATTGTTTATTTGGACCAAATTACATGGGTTATTAAATTGAAATCTACATGTGATTTTTTGTGGATGCAATGAAACTCTACTCTTGAAAAATATATTTTGTAGGCTCAAGTGAGCAAATAAAATCTTGACTGTTTCATTCTCTTACAAAGAGTGCAGGCCCTGACTTGAACTCGAGACTTACTGTATAGATCACAAATTCTCTATCATCACACATGTATCTTAGGACTTGCTGTGCAAGGTACATGTGATTTGAATACAATTCATAATATATTATAATGTTTATGTGTGAAATAAAATACCAAAGTACAAAATTGAATTAAATTATATTATTTAGTGTCTGGTTGAAAGCGTGATTGATGTTGTTGTTTTTTAAAAAAATTGTTAAGAAATGCATCAAAATAATATGTATTTTTTTGAAATTATTTTTTATATCAGCACATGAAAATAATCTAAAAACAATATTTTTTTAATTTAAAGTAAAAAATATAAAAAAAAAATTTCAATTTTTTTTAAAAATATTTTTAAAACACAGTATCAAACCAAGCCTGGTATAATTATGGAATTGAGATGGAAATCTAGATTATTTTGTTCTCGATTGAAAATTATTATTTCTATTATTAATATAAAAATAGAACCCATAAATTTATAGTAAATATGATGCATGGTGAAACCCTTGCTAGGTAAGAAAGAAATATGTTATTGCTGGGCTTTTTTAGCAGAATTTGAAAAGGAAGCTGGCCATGACGTCTTGTAAAGGATCCTTTGCACGAAAGTTAACGAGAGGATTTATTAAATTTCTCTCTTGAAGAAATTGAAGTGTCAATCAATGTAAAATAAATAAAAAAACATAAAAACTTTCATCTAATATTGCCCTTTACTTCTTGTTTTGCACATGTTAATATAAGTTTTATATGTGAGATTTATCAATTTTCTTATCTTGCATAAATTAAATATTGTACAAGATTTTTTTTATTTTTTCTATAATAATTCTTTGTAATATTATAAAAAAACTAATCAATGCAAATTACTATAAATCTTTGAAATTAATTCATTTATTGAAACATATTCTTATCTCATGCAGTTCAGTAAAAAAAATTAAATTTTTTATCTCATATATTTAATTAGGGTTAAGGTTTGAGTTTAGCATTTCACATTTTTGCTCTATTAAATATTGGATTGAGTTTGAGTTGTCCCATCGAGTTGATAATGCGACGACACTTTTGGTGTTTCTGTAATGTTCTTTTATCTTGTGATACAATATTAATTAATTATAGTTTTACTTCTCGCAAGGGTGATTATAGACTAACAACGTACATTATTTCTTAAAATTAATATCATGATTTCATTTGTGCAGCAAAGCCAATATAAACTTTTTAAAAGTTATTTTAGCAGAGAAATTAAAATAGATCACGCTTTTACTATATTTTCAATGTTCATTTTATTACTTTTTATTCATTGGACAAGATTTCCTTCCAAGCCCCTTGAATTTTATATTTTTTAATTTGGTCACTAAATTTTATTTCATTTCAATTTTATCCTCGTAAGTTACGTTGTCATTGTCTTCTATTTTTATTTATTTTATTTGCATTTTATGTTTTTACATTTATGAGGTGTTCAACATTGATTAAAACCGCAGTCTTACAAAATAAATTTTTAGTTAGTGTAAAAATAATTAAAATAACAAGGGCAAAAATAACAATCTATTCTCATGTATGCTATTCAAAATAAGTGGAGAACTATACTTGAGTCTTTTATTTCTTAATAGTTTTGTATCTTGAATTTTATATTTTGATCGTAAATTTTATTTTTATGTTATAATTCTTGAAGGTTGAGAGAAAAGAGAAAATCATCAAAACATTTGAGAAGAGAAGGCACTTAAGTTCAATTGAAGTTTTGTCAAAGATTAATAAGTGTTAAGAAAGATGGTGGGAGATCAATAATTCTTCCTCTAGGATTTCAATACATCATAAAAACTATAGAATAAAGTAGATAAGAATGATTAATATAAGAAATGAATAAAAAATTTGTTTAGTTCCTCGCAGATGATACTACTAATGAAGTTATGAAAAAACTTTAAAGAAATTTTATTGGACTTGTTTTTATTTTTGGATGGACCTAGTTACCTACAAAAAACACTCTAATAACTAAGTCAACATAGTGTTTTATTATATAGAAAAAGATGATTGAATATAGTAAATGAGAGAGAAACATGATTTTGGAATCTCTATTTCTTATTGCTTCACATATATTTATATAACATTAGGAGTAACTTTTAAATTATAAAAGTAGTTTGTTAGGTGTAACATTTTGTAATAGCTTTATATGCCATAACATGTTGTAAAGACTAAAAGCATTGGTGTAGTGTATAATATCTACATGAATAATAATTGACAACAATTTTTATTTTATTTTAAAAAAAGCAATCTAATCAAATTATATGAGACCATAAATTGGTTTATCAAGGTCTCTAATTTTTTTAGATGTTTTGGATTAAAAATAGGTTGCAAATCAAAGTTTTTAGACATTCTTTAGTGACCCGATCGTGGAATTTTAGAGTTAAAGACAATGTTTCATTTGCTTTTTAAAAATAAATAAATAAAAGGTGGGCGATGTATCATTTACCATTTTATATAAAAAGAATCAAGATATTTATCATATAGGCAAGCCCGGGTTTTGGACTAACTCTTTTTTTCCCTCTCTCTCTCCTTATATTATACAATTTATTCCATTCAAATAGATTTACTACAAAATAATTTGAATTTATTTATTGGATACCTTTGAAATTCCTTTGTTTTTGAAAGAAATCATGCAACCTTTCACAATTATTTTTTTATAATTATATTTTATCTTTGTTTTTTTTATATATTATTTTTTTGGTGAAATTTTATAACATTGTTTTTTTTATAATATTAGCCAACTCTTTTTTTAACAGCCCTCCACATTGGTTTTTTTTTATTACTCGTGATAAAAAATTTAACCCACAATAAAAAATATGTTGCTATAGCTATTCTCAATTTTGTTTTCCTAAAAACATATCTTTATCCCCCGTGAAAGAGCACGATCCAATTCCATAAAGAAATAATAATAATAATAATAATAATAATAATAATAAACATTGCTACAAATTTCTGAATATCACTATCTAAGACCTATATCACGGGGGGCGGAGCCAGGAGATTTTACTTTAGGGGCTAAATTAGAAGATAATTTTTTAGAGAACCAAAATTATTATTACTAGTTTTAAAGCTCAAAAAATTAAAATTGTTCAAAAAAAAGAAGAATTTTTTTTCTTCACAGTACGAATATATATATATATATATATATATATATATATAGTCAAAGTACATATTCAGGAAAGCTAGATTATATGGCTGTTGTAGTTTTCCATTGATGGTTACCATGACTTTCTCTTCATCTCATTAAAGTTTTAGGTCAATGTTTTAAATTTGACACACCATTAATTAATCTTAGAATATAATGCAACTTTTTACCAACACCTTTGCTGCAATCATATGACATTGAAACCCCTCTTAATGTAAATAAATTTAGGTTCACCGTAAAATATCAACTCAGATTCATAGCAGCCCACGGCTAATTACTTACTTGATTGTTATTTTCTAGATTGCTAATTTCTTCATCAATTATATATTAAAGCATCTCAATTGTGTCAATAAAGCAGCCGATTTCTTGGTGCTTATCAATAAAGCAAAATTTGACAAATTGTTAATGGAGTCACCGATTATCTTCATCAAAAGTTTTTTTTTTGGATTCAAGGAAATTTTATTTTTTTTAAATACTTTTTATGGGTTTGGATTAAACGAGTAAAATCTTGATTATTCTAGTTTTTACAAAATAATCACGCACTGACTCAAACCTAAATCCTGAAAGACAGATTTTAAATTTTTTGTCACCGCTATCCTCTCCCATTGGGGACATCTTCATCAAAAGACACATTGCTAACAACCACTTTTTTTTATGTCTCTCGATTAGGTGTTAGCTAACAGAGCTTGTACTATCTCTTGTTGCATGCATGGCCATACATGGAAGTTTGTCTTGTGATCCTTTCAAAATCATGAAGAGCACCGAAGGTAGGCAACTACTGAATATCGCGCATGTGTTTTCTAACAATCACTTTTTATGTCTCTCCATTGGGTTGCTATCTAAAAGAGCATGTACTCTTGTTGCATGTATGTTGTTTCGTTTCTCTCTTTTTATAAAATATAATATATAAATAAATAAAAATTAATCAATTTATAATACTTAATAGGTGGGCAACTGTTGAACAACGCATATAATCTAACCATATGAAGGACGTGCCCTTAAATTTCTTTTCTAGCAATCAATTTCTGCTCAGCCGATTCCTCGAAAATCATCACAGCACAGATTTGTACTCAAAGCCCCACCCTTTCCCTTTTCTTTTCTAGGCCCTAGCAACATGTAGGAGGTTGGTGAAAACCAGAAATTCCTAATGCTAACTGGAGAAAATTCCATAAGCATCCCTGACTGGTCATTGTACATGTCCTCAACATTAATTAACCAGCCAATCCTGACGAAGAAGTCCATGATCATCATATCCTAGATTAACGAGAGGATTAACATTAGCTACCGGGTGAATCAATCAAGTGCAATTTCCAGAAAAACGAACAAAAAACAAGCAGGAAACCAGAAATGAACACAGAAAAGTACGTGCTTTTTAATTATAGAAATCAGAATCACAATGCTTGATGCTGCATGCCGTATGAGTTTCATAAAGTTTTCAAGCCTTAAGGATCAGAGGATTCATTTATTTCCTCTTATTTGTTTTGAGGAATTAATATACATGGGTAATGGTACGATTGATCGGGTATAAACGAAGCGACAGGTTCAGTTTTCTGTGTATCAAGTATGAGAAATAGTGGTATTATTACGTAGCATGGGGTGTATGTACGTACAGTTTTCAGCCTGCTCACGTGAGACACTTCTAAGAGGGAAGTTTTCTTAGGAACTAGCAGGATAGTGTCGGTTTGGCAAAGTGACGATGGAAATGTCCACAATTTACGAAACAAAATGGTGGCATGGTGACGCTACATAGCAAATATATTTCCCCCCAAACAGTGCTATGACAAAAAACCTGTTCTGAACGGGTTCATAAAAAAATATGATAGTTGTCGGGATGTGAGATTTACAAGTGAATCTCACCAATCTGATGGCTCACTCATGCTCGTATCGACATCAGCTTCTTTTCTGTGCTTTACTCGCATATCGTTCGTTTAGTTCTATTTTCTCTTTTAAGGGAAGCTCGAGAGCAATAATTTAAGAGAGCCTTTTGTTTACTCTCTTTTCCTGTGAAGTTATTTTTGTCCCAGCTCTCTTTGCTAAGTCGATGGTAACAAACATGGAAGAGTGCACTAGACATAACGTTGGAACATTCTCTTGTTCTTGCAAGATTTTGAGGTTGTTTTACAAAAATAAATAAATAAATGATGAAGATGCAACAAATTGCCAATGTATTTAATGAAATCAATTGCTGGCTAGGCCTAGGCAAATCGGCCCCCATGAAGCTAGAAGGAAAAGCTTAGTTGCCTGATGAACTACCACTGAAAGCTACTGAACTCAAGTTATGAACCTAGAGCATCAAACTGGAATGGATCCAGCGGAAGAGCTAAAAATCCACAACCATTTACCGAGGTTCATTTTCTCAAAAGTCAAAAAGAAAGTTGATGCATGTCTATACCAGCATCCGAATAAAATGAATCATGTCCCGTTTAGTTCACGAGACATGGAAGTAATATGACAAAAAAGATTTAGTGCACTATATATATATAAATCACAGTCTTTAATTGATTCTTCTTGATAGAGAGATCAAGTATGAATAACTTGATAGTTTTAATTAAAACTCACGCATTTTATAGAAAAAGAAAAGAAGAATCATGGTTTCTCAAGTCTTAGGTTATAATCTTAAATTGTGGGGAGCAAATTTTGTTTATAAATTCTGATCACTATAGAATATCCCATCAAAGAGATAAAAATCTTAGGTTACAACCACACTTCTAAACAAGACATTAAAGAGATAACGGCAGAGCATCTAACAACACGGAAGATCATATGGGTGGTTTTAGTATATTTAGTTATTTGGATATGAAAGATAGGCTATCAGAATAGAATGGTAAAATCTTAGTATGATGTAATAATTAGATTAAAAATTATATTTATTTTTGTAAATAGAGAGAAAAAAACACTCGTTTAACACGAACATGTTCTTCTCCTCTGCTGTTCACGTCTCCCAACGAAAGAAATGATGTATGATTCTACTTTGCAGACAGAAAATCCATTAATTTATTGTCCGGTCATTATTCGTTCTCCTCTGGTCAATATTTGCGAATAGTACCCAGAGAATGCGAACGGCATATAAGCAAGATTTCTCAGCCTTGTGATAAGCAGACACAAGTGGGATTGCAGCTGTGATCCAAAGACATGCCCCACAACACCCTGACTTTAGGTTTCAGCTACGTGTGAATTCAAAATTTAGGCCCCACAAGTTATTGTTTTTATTTTTCTTAATTGACAATAACATGTGAAAATTGGGTTTTGGGTCGACGATCTCATCTTTCAACGCTGCCCCCCACACAAAGGGGACTGATGAGTTGTAAGCATGTGGGATTTCCCACTACTAACAAAAATGTCAAGAAAAATTGAAGTTCCTTGCCTCCTTCGAGGCTAAATGGATTTGTTTTTAGTGGTAAAAAATGTATTTAGATGTGTTTAACACGAGTGTTTTCAATCATTTTAATATGCTGTTATTAGAAATATAAAAAAACTGAAGAATAATTAATTCAATATATTTTTAAATAACTAAATAATTTTTTAAAAATACCATACAACAAGATAATATATAATTCAACAGAATATTAGAAAGTCCGTCCTATGTGAAGATCCATGAGTTGCACGGTGAATCTGGACAAACACGATAACTTCAGTACATTTACTTTTGCTAGCAAAACCCTCTCAATGAAATTGGAATTACCACCTTTAATTTTGTGCTCTGTAATCAAAGCTGAAATGATTGTTGACAAGACCTTCAAGCACCCAACTTCCTGAATCGTTTGCAGGTTTCTCAGAAACACCTTGTTTTACATCACATTTCGAAGATCTTTGTCGGTTATACGATCTTCATTCGTGTCATCATGGCTGCATTATCGATGGAAAATGGCTAATTTAAATTACTTAGAGTAATTCTCAGTTCTGGATATAGAAGATCTCAATTGCCAACGTGCTGCATTTTGGATTCGGCTAATGATCCATTACATCCACTTGCCTCTTCAATTTGACTGAAAAACTGCATATAATATATTTCAGTGCTTACAGTATCAGAGAAAAACTAGACTGCTTCTAGGTTTACTTCTGGTGGAGCTCAAACCAAGTTGAAGAGGATACGATTGCTTTTTTAGGCTAGAGAGTGTGAAAGAGCATTAAGAAATATTAATTATAGAATAATATAAATTATAATCTAGAACTTTATTTAAAATTTTGTTTATCTAGCGGTTATGAGTTCGAATCTCATCGCCTTAATTCTATTTGATAAAAATCAAACACAAAATATTGTTAATTTATGTAAATTTCAAACCAAAAAAATTTTCATTTGAGAAAATATATTAGAGCATAAAATAAATTATATTCTAATAATTTAAATTTTTGAATAAAATAATTTTTCAATAGTATTCACTGGTGAGCTCCGCAAGCGCAATTAAAGGTTTTCATCAACTCATCATCTTTGTATATATGATATGATTTCAGGAAAATATATCAGCACATTAGCTTAACTTCTGGATTTAGCTCATCATTAACACTTTGAAAGGAAGCAATATATATATATATATATATATATATATATTTTGTTCTGTACATAATCATTAGTTTCTGTGAAGAGCTAGCAAAATAAACCAGTTCTTGGGACTGAAATCAATCATTCAGTGTACTTGCGACTAGCCTCCTATCAAATACAAATCTAGGCCTAACTTGAGTGGAAAAGCGTTAAAAAGCTGCAAATTTGCATCGGCATCTAATTAATGAAGTGAAACCATGGATTCTGAAATCTTATTTTGCCTGAATTTTGACCTTTCCCTTGCATGAACCGGGTGTCTGTATGGATTACCGCACACCGACAATTAATTCCACGCGATCGAGATGGTTTAGATACTTAAATAAAAAAATATTTACAGTCGCACAATGGAAAGCATCGGGAAGGCAGCATCAATTTGAGTGCATGAAAACAAGGAATTTAAGGCCAATACTTCCAAGAATGGAGCTGTTCGATGTGGAAATCATGATCTATATGTTTGAAGAAAGTTCTTCAAAGACAGGTAGAAACAAGGGTGATTATTAGTGTAGATAATACTCCCTTGTCACCTGATGTCTCAATGTGTTAAGGAGAATACGTTTCAAAAATATTTTTTAAAAAATAAATTTCTTCTTAAATTTAATATTTTTAGATCATTTTTTTATACTAATATTAAAATAATTTTTTTTTTTTTAAAAAAAACATCATTTTAACCATTTTAAATTTTTAACTATCTATCAGTCGATTTTTGCAAGTGGCCAAAAGTTGTGGCTTTGTCCTCTTACAAATGTCGGGGATCGAGCTTTTGTAGCCTCCTATGAATTTCAACGTTTTCACAGGGCAGCCAGCTATTATAAGACCCCACAACTTCAGCAACTACCCTCTCATCATGCAAATCATCTTTATTAAAATCATAATAAAACCTTTTCAAAATCCCCCCTCGAAATCAATCCCGAGATGAGAACACAGAGATTAGGTAGCAACAATTCTTGAAGCAATGAAAATGGGAGCCCGTGAATGCTAATAGTATAGGGATGTGCATGCAGGTTTCTATGGTGGTTGCTGCATGCCAATCCAGTCATAGACTACAAATTGAACTCCCCGTGTCCTTCTTTTTTTTTTGTCAAATCAAGGGCTAGATGGTAATGGTTGTTAGCAGTCCCCGTCAATTCTATGCATCAATATTTGAAATCAATTTCTCTCGTGTATTTATAATTTCCCACAAGCCATTAATTGGATTAATCTGAACTCAATTTGTTCAAAATAGACAAAACTTGGAATGGAAATTGATTTTTCCTGCAAACACAAGATGCAAAATAGTAGTTATCTCTTGATTTTAATGTTGGTGGTTATGTGTTCAGCTTAATTCAATTGCTTCTATTACTTTCAGGGCTCGATAACTTGGACTGCTGCCGTCCAATTGCTTTCAATGACTTGGTTTTAGTTTTAAATTATTTTTATATAATTTTGATGTGTTAATATTAAAAATAAAAATATAATTTTAATATATTTTCAAATAAAAAATATTTTGAAAAATAATTTTATTGTCATTTATAAAAAAAATAACATATAAAATTCTTGACTACATTTAGCTAGCTAATTGATCGGTGATAAAGGTGACATAAATACAAGGGGACCAGTGTACTCCCAGCCGGATATCGGCGAAGATGTAGTCATGTCTAGAGAGGTATGACCAGATTTTCTACTGTACGACCACGTGTTTTGACATCTGCTGGGCAGTGTTTGTCCATGTCTTTTGAAATTGTTTTTGAAAAAAATTAAAGTTTTTTATTTTTATGTTTTATATTAGATTAAATTTTTTGAGATATTTTAGATTATTATGATGTCAAAAATAATTTTAAAAAAATATTATTATAATATATTTTTAAACTAAAAATATTTTAAAAAATAACCGTACTCTCAGCTAAAAACAATGACTTGGACTCTCCTCCCACTAGGGTGTCTTCAGATTTCTCCTCGAGGCTGTAGGAAAACCTCAATAGTGAAATTCTTTTTTAATTAAAAGAAAAAAAAACTGCAATAAGAACTTTAAATAGAACTTTAACTAAATGGCAAAGCAAAGACCTTGTGGGCCAACCCTTTCCTCTTTTTTCTCTCTTTTATGAGATTGATTGATCAAATCAACCGGCAATCACATGGCCTAAAGAAAAATGATTTGGGGGTTACAATTTTCCTGAAACAAAGTTTGAATAAGATGTTTAAAAAGTGGCACAAAACAGACTCCAAATTTTTGTTCTCCACACAACAATTCCTTTACTTTAAGGAGTAGGAAAGAGAGAGGTCTTTTTGAAATGGAACAGCTCCTAGGACCTATGAACACCAACAAGTGTACACAGAATCTAGCGTGGGTTCAAAACAAAGAAAAAAAAGACAGAAGAAAACAAATTTAAAAGTAATCAAATAGGGAAAAGATTTTGGTTTCGTGAATGGGCTCATTAGAGTGTAGACCCCTTAATGGTAGGCAACTTTTCTTTTTCTCTTTAGCTTTCTTTTCCATTTTTCTAAGTGCTGCCTAAAGGTTAATTTGTAAAGCAGTGGAAAGCAGAATCTTGCTTAAGACTTTGTTTTCCATGTCCTTTTCGCATAGGATAGTGTCGAATCCCTGAAAAAGTTTGGTTTGAGAAATCCCGAGCCTGGCTTATGAGCTGGCTGCAATGGACAGGGAACTACTCCACTTTACATTAAAATAAGCAGATGGCATTATTGGTTTATCAGAATTCGGAGGGGAAGAAAAGAAAAGAAATAAAATATTATTGTTTGCAGCAAGAATTTTGGTGACTGGAAAAAGGATTAGCTTGTTTAATGGCACTGTGCAAGAATGTCATTAGATGATCTTCCAATGTAATATACGATAGATTCTGTGACTAAGTAGAGGTCATTAAGGAAAAAACATAGTAATAAGTAGTTAAGCAACTCTAATACTAAAACATTAGACAACTTCTCTAAATTGATCTTCACCTTTTCAGGAGCCAGTAAAGAAATGTTAAATGATGACGCATGGCCTCTATCTTCTCCGGCCAAAAGGGTCACTGCTGCTCATGATTAGGAGGTAGCTTAAAATGGAGCCGGTAACAGGTCTAATAATGACCTGCAGGAAAAACTCTGTACTTGTCACACGAACAAGAACTGATGACGAAAACAAGGTGAAAAGATAAAGAGTGATCAATGTGGTTTAAATACAGGGAAAAATTTCTTGACGGGCTTGATAATCATCAGGATTTACAGTTTTCTGCTGTGTCTTTCTGAGCTTGGCTGTGGTGGCTGATACATTTCTAATTCAAAGCTAGAAGGCACACCAGGGCGATCTTCAGCTACACAGTAATAGGGCATCAAGAGTATTTTATTTTTTGGATGAAAGGAAACCTCACCCGGAATGTGTATTTTGTGGGTACAGGTGAGTGAGTAAAATCTTAATTGTCTCAAATTCATACAAAAAATGCATGCCCTGACTCGAGCTCGAAACTTGTTATACAGATTACAAGTTTTTTATCATTACATTACGCTATTAGGACCATCAAGAGTATTGTTAAGAGGGAATCCACTTCTTCCCATCAACAAACAAATACTAGCCATGGTTCATCGTATTGCTATGATTCGCCTTACGCATTTGTCTATTACTCCCTTTGAATCATTATCATCGTCTAGTTTCACTTTTCAAGGTAGGTAAATTAAATTTGACCCCTTTTTTTTATAAGGAAAAGATTGGGTGACAACATTGTCAATGAATATAGTTGACAAAACTTGTCTTGCATTAAACAATAACATCTAAGCTTTTACGTGTATTGTGTTCCAAGCCATGAAATTTGAAGCCTGCAATCCTATCCATGGATGACACTCAGTAGAAATCCCGTTTCTACTCCTCAATCAGCTTTCGACTATAAACTCTCTTTATCTGTATTCTTCTAACCCCACAAAGCTAGTTTTAAGGAAAATATATACGAGACCTGCTGCCTTTTCGAAGCTTAATTATTTAGTTTTGAGAAATGGAAAAATGAAAAGCAATTCAAATTCAATAGACAGGATTCATGGATCTTCATCTTCTTTTGTTAAACGTGAATAAAGATGGATGCTTCTTCTGCCTTTTGTAGATCATCAGTGTGGTTCCTTTCGAAGCCAAATTATTCTGCTTCTTGCTGTAGCGTGTTGTATTTTTGGGAGCTCATACGTCTCTGGTGCGTAAATGATATTTATAACAAATTCAACTTTTTTGGTATTAGCTTATTTTAAAATACTTGTAGCATAGCTTATTTTGGGATTTTTACAGCGTCATTCTTCATATTAACCGACTTATTCATCCTTACAGATGTTTAAAAGAGCAGAAATTGATGCTAGAGATGTTGTTAATCATATTGACAGCACGTTGTCAACCAATCACCACCTTTTCTGATATTGCTAATAATTAATTTGAAACACTAACATAAAAGTTTTAAGAGGCTTGGACACTATTTTTCATAACTTATTATATTAATGTCTAAATTAGACTTTTTTTTTTAATAAAAAAAATGGAAGTTGCATTCTGCTGACTTTTCTGAACTTCAAATATGTTCCACAGAGTACAAATTTGAGAATGTGCAGAGATCAAGAAACCAGGGTTTCTTTTCACATTCCTTCAGAACTCAACAACGATAAAGCCAGCAACACCAGATGTCAGATTATAATACTTTCTTATAGTCGGCAGAAGGATACTTTATTATCAATGACATAAGCAATGCATGCACCAAAGTTTTTTCTCCTTTCTGGAGTTCTTGGTATAATCTTGCAAATAATCATTTATCAGGAGCCCGACTTTTAACAGCACAAACCATCAAGTATACAGGAAAGAGATCTGAGAGCATCCCTCAATCTGAATATTAGTTAAGCTAGAAGACACTCGTTGGCCTTGTACCCAACATAAAGTAAGATGATAGTTGAAACACACTTGGATTATCATGTCCTCACGAGTACTTATGTAAGGTTTTCAAAACAATTCTATTATGCCTAAGGTTTCATGAGAGATCATATAATTTACAGGGAAAACTTAAGTTAAATACATACAGTTCTTGTAGAATCAGCAACCTTCCAACTCATCAATGCAACTTATGGCATCCTTTTCCAAAAAGTGAGAGCAAATAATAAGATAGAATTGATGAAGGACCATGAACCTGCATAATGTTCTTCTCTGATAACCAGTTTTGATGTTGTGACTTGAAAAATAATACCAGGGAAATCTCAAGATTGCCAACTATGTTTTGAGGGCCATGGACAGACAAGGATCGGCCAACAAATAAATAAATCTGGCCAGCTTAAGAAAACGAAAATCTAGCTGCCAAATTAATTCTTAAACTGTTGTTTAAACCTGGACATGCAGGCGGACCTTCTAAGTTCTCGATGTTCTCAGCTTCATTTAGCAATTGCGCTGTTTTGTATGGCAAACATAAGGCTCCAAGATGGACCAGGAAAAACCCTGGACAAGAAAAACCTCCAAGATTGGACCAGGAAGATTAGGTATTTTTTCTTTGTTCTGTGTCGTGGTTTCTCCAAGGGTTTAGAGCTTCTCTGATTGCCTGAGCTTCAGGGGAGCTTTCCAAAGCCCGCTTCTCCGATTCCAGAACAGTAACCTTGTCATCTGCAAAAGAATACACCAAGGAATCATTTGATTGAATGTGATAGATGCTCTTGGCATAGTAAAGCTGAACAATCCACTTATATGACACCCAACAAAATTGAGAGGTGGAGATGGTAATGGAACAAAAAAGTTAAATAGAGATGCAATTATTATTCAAATTGACTAGTCTTCATCAAAATGTAGGAATCAATCTTTAAAATAACCATGTGCCCTTCGCTATAAAAATGGAAAAAATCTGGAAACTTCAACATCAGAATAACACTGCTGCCATTGTACTGTGGCATGTTAATTGGAACTTGATTTCTACATGTTCCCAATATCCCACTAAACTTAATTCAATTCAATGTCAATTCCCCAAGATCACAAGAACTTTAACAGTTCTGATCATTTGATGGAGCGCTGTCTTCCAAGAGTCAAAAGGAAACAAAGTTCACTGCTCTCTCTCTCTCTCTCAAAACCAGTTTTCTTTTAACCCCACTTCTGAGCATTGTTTTGGCATTAACCAAAAGGATACATTTATAGTCATTGTCAGAGTGGTGTATAAGGCCTTGTAAGGAGTCCCACACCCATGTGCTCTTTCACAGGGTACATATATACATGCACGAGTTTCTGTGCGCGCACGCGAGTGCAAAACTAAGTTATTGAACAAACGCATAGAGTCAAGTGAAACTTCAATAACAAAAACACACTTCTTGAAAGTTAGAAAAAGGCAATGCATTCTGCAACTAGAGAATTTATATTCATCAAATTTAAAACATTTCTACCTAGAAGACCAGTTACCTATTCGATTTTTTTACTTTGAAAAATCATTGAGATCTTGTTAAAGGAGTTTTAAGTAGACCAAAGCAATGGGAAGTATAACATTCAAAATCTCATCTCGCATTCTTATTTTTTCAGCAGCCAATCAGAGTGCACTAAGACAGTACTAGTATTTGTGACCTCCCCATTGGCAGAATTATAATGTATCCAGTACTGTGTACATCTCTAAATTCTAATGATGATCTAAGACAGGTGAGAAAACAATCCAATTGAATTCCTCAAGCAAACAATCCACATTGGTCAAACAATATGCAATGCCCTCAATAATCCATTGATTTGCAAGCAGCATACTGGTGATGGTAGTTAGACATACTCACTCTAAACTAATTTCACATAGAGAGAGAAATTCATTACATAAAACACATTTTATTTTATTTAATACTACAAGCTCACATTTATGCCAAGAATAATCAATCAAATTGTACATATTATTTAATTCTACAAACTCAAATGACCAAAAAAGCAATACTGTCTTCTAACAGCAACAACTAAAACAAAATACACCATATATGAGCAGAAACTACATGCCAGTACTATTTAACATTACAGTTCAAAATTAATAAAGTTAAGTTGAAAAAACTAGAACAAATAAAAATGTAGCGTAAAAGAAGAAACGGGGTGAAATAAACTAAAAATTAAAGGAATAAAAGGATTGTTCTCACACAGAAGCCAGTCTTGATCATGAACAACTCCATAGAAGCTCCAATTAAAGCACCACCAGCTGATAATTTCAAGTACCAATCTAGAAACTTCATTTACACTGTAAATTTTATTTAATCAGTTTAGAAGTAAAAAAATAGAAAGCAATTAACAAACTTTAAAGCAGGCATGAGCTCAACGTGAAACCTCTTCAGTGAGTCTTTAGATTAAATCGAATATACCACGTGATTGATTTTACTTTGTATAAACGTGAGCTTTGAGAATTAAATAACATGTAATTGATTTTTCTCCATAACCATGTCCTTGGCATGCAAATTAGTGAATTGGTAATGGTGTTGTGAGTTAATTGACTCATGTGGATTGTTTGTTGAGTGTTGCACTTACATCTTCTTTCACTGTGTAGGAGGATCTTATCATTAATTCATATTCCACTCACAGAAATATTACTTGAGCAAATCAGCAAAAAGGACAAGTTTGTACGGTACATACCAGCAAGTCATTAGATTGGAAAAGGAAAATATCTAATAGACTTCACTACCGTATGACACTTTAAATACAAATTTTGCTTGTAAAATGTATTTTGTGTAGGTATGTACTTTTATAAGAAAAATACATTGCATGCTCTAAATACTTTATAAATAATAATTCCTACGGGTACATTTTGAATTAGACACTAAAATCATAAACTTGCTAAGCTGTCAAATCTGGATTCAAACACCAAAGATGGCAAGTTACAAAGCACATCCGATCGAACCTTCAAAGTGCCTTAACAAAGTAAAAACCAAGCCACAAAATACTAACAAATCTAATTTCAGTCTTAATTTCACAACATGCTTCACCTGCATCTTTTTATCATTAACCATTAAAGACTAATCAGTAAATCTGGTATGACTATCAGGACTAAATGAAAATAGATTTTTATCTCCGGGGTTAAACTCTATCTTTCAGACTCAAGGGACCAAAGTGACCTTTGTCCATCGTTCTCAATTCTCACCAGCAACTTCGGGTGTTGCAGTGTGCGACAACCAAAACAATCTATTTTTTTCTTACTCTTTCCTTCATGAAACTTGGCAATCTTATACCAATCAAACCTTAAGATCAACACACACACACCAAAACCCTATTAACCCTTTGAACTAAGAATTTATCAAAACCCTATCGTTCACCACTTTTCTCAGACCAATATTTACCAAATAAATTTCATAAATCTCAACCCGTAATCAACTCTCCAATAACTGAAACCTAGTATCTACCAAACTAACTTCAAAGACAAACACAGTTACCATAAACCTCAAACATCCTACGTACATCAAGATCAACCATTTATGTTCATTTTCTCATGTAACGTAAAGGGGGGGAAACCTCATTTTCCAGCCAGTACATATATGGAGACATGAACTCAAACGAAACCTCATAAGTCTAAGAAATGAACAAACTTACCAAAATGGATCTTAAAAGTCGGCCTTTCTTAACCGATTTACAGGAGCAAATTCAACGCCAAGAAAACAAGAGAACAAATATATTATTGGAGCTAAGGAAGTCGGAGCTCAGAGAGTTTGTGCGCCTTCCCCGACACTTCAAACGATATGTAGTCTGTAAATCCATTTCTGCCACGGAACCGACTTGTCTTTTTAATAAATAAAAAAGTGAAAAAGTGAGGTGCCGTATCTAGATAGACACCGCCACGTAAGTTAGAAACTAGATAAATCCACACAAAAAAGTGACTTGTCATCTTCCCTTTTTTGTAGTCTTACATTTATGCTTGGGGCCGGCGATGGCGATGGCGATGACTACGACGAGGAGTTGAAAAGCTAACAACTTTGATTATTTGCAATAAATTACAACATGGGTTTCTCTATTTTTTCCTTCTCTATCTGTTTTTGATGTTTTAAAGGACTTGCCTTTTAGTGGGTTTGCTACCTTTTTGTGTCTCTTTGTTGTAAAGAAACAAGCTTTGAAGATGGCTTCCGTCAATCTCTGCTGCTCCTTCTTGGCCTCCTCCCGTTTACAGTGAGTGACCAATCTCTCTTATTGTAATGTTAACATTATGCTAGGATTTTTACAGGTGAGAAATTCATGTCACTGTACTTCATGTGCTAGGAATTTGAACATTTGTACAATGTAACTGGTACAATTGAAGATTTTAATGGTAATTGTGAAAATTTTGCATTTTTGGGTGATTTGTGGAGGGTTTTTTTTTGTCAATCATCAAAATTGTTTGACTAAATCAATTGCTTTGTTTCTCTTTGGACACCAGAGGCCACTACACTGGTCTACGTTGTATGTGTCCATTCGTGAGAAGAGGGCACCTTACTTATCTGGTCTCTGGTAATCTTGCTAAAAAACTGTGCTTTAGTTTCAAACATGATGGTAGAGCTAGAGCCTCTTCCATATCTGGAGAGGGTGATGTGCTATCTTACCCCAATGATATTATAGTTTCGGGACAGGATAAGTTTGTCAACCAACCACCTGGGGTTGAGTTACAACCTGATGCTATAGGTTTTGGAACATTATCAGCGGAAATAACTCCTTCCACTGGTGGTTTCTTCGTTGATAATGATGAATATGACCTTGATCGTCCTACGGAAGGATGTGCCTCAATCCCAGAGGCCATTGAGGATATTCATCAAGGAAAGGTTCGTCCTCTTCATTGATATTTAAATTTTTGGGTGTAACATGTATGCTTAGGTCTTACATTATTACTTGGAAGGATTTTATGTTGCTTATGTGTGTTGGTCTTTGCAGATGGTAATTGTTGTAGATGATGAGGACAGAGAAAATGAGGGAGACCTTGTAATGGCAGCATCAAAGGCAACACCAGAAGCTATGGCATTCTTTGTCAAGCATGGAACTGGTATAGTGTGTGTGAGCATGAAAGCAGAAGATTTAGAAAGGTTGGAACTTCCTTTAATGGTAACTCACAAGGAGAATGAGGAAAAATTGTGCACTGCATTCACTGTATCAGTGGTATGTAACTAACTTCGCATTTTATGCTACCTAATGGGTTATGATCTGCCTCTTTTATATGAAAAGGTTAAAAATTTTCAAGAAACCATTATGTTAGTTTGATTTATAAGGCGTTGCTGTAAAATGTATCTGCTTTGTAATTAACATGTTTAAGGGCACACCATTCCTTTTCATCTTCGTTTCCTGTTTTCGTTTAAACAATAACTATTTCATCATCTTGCTTCTTTTTATCATCTATGATGTGTAGATTGATCGCAATTGTAGAATCACAGGTGCATTTCCTGTGGCATGCTTTTTCTCTTGAAGAAGATAAATCTTGAAGTCTTATGAATCATCTATAGGTGCCAAAATGTATCTATATTTCTTGCAACTGTCTTGGATTTTCATAAGCTATTGATTGTGCCAAAATGATCTAGATTTTTTAAAAAAGAGAACTTGATATGATTAGGTATCAGTATGGTGGTAATATCTCTTTTCCTTTGAGTAGGAATATCACTTGTGATGTTTTAAGTTTGTTTGGCAATGTTTGAATTATAGGTAACTAAACGATTTCTATAACATTTTGTAGATTAGATTTCTTTAGAATTTGGATATAAGCAATACCCAAGAGTAAAAAGAATTAGAGCGTGGTGCTACAAGCTGAGAAGGAAATCTTAGTGGGATGATATGTATGTGGCATCCGAGGAGGTGAGGAAGTAGGACGTTGTGATGGTGGTAATAATTTTTCCCGGATAGGAAATGCTAGACGACTGGTGCATTCCTGGAGGGGGATGTTGGTGTGATGCTTCTTGACTGCCAGCCCATTTCATGGAGAAAACGTTGTAAAGAGAGAGGCGCAGTTAAGGTCAGTAAGAAGATCTGGGTCTTGGGGGATGGGGAATGTTGAGAGTTAAATAGCCATCGACCAAAAGAGTGATAAAGAGACTAATTTATGACTGACATTATGGAATGCTTAGGTAATGTGATTATGGACCAAGAAAAATCAAGCAGGTGGTATACATGAATAGGTTTCATTTTTGGGTTTTGTTAGTAATTCATAATTAACCCTGTATATAAATAAATTGATGGTGAATATTATGACTAGCCCCAACTAACTGCACACTTCAATTGTTGCATCTTTGAGCTACTGTTTCCCAATTTATAGAAAAAATTAAATAATAAAATGAGCTTAACTTGCATGATAATAATACAAATGATCAAAGAAAAATAATTGAGATTGGAAGTGACAATTATGACTGTTCTGCCTTAATAAATTATCAATAGATAGATGCCTGACCAGATAAATAATGGAAGGCGACATGGGGAGCAACAGATATAGGAAAGGAAAAAAAGCCATATACACGTTTCAAGTAGCATAATCTCAGGCTTCTATTTTCCTTTTCACCAGTTATGCATGTTCAGCTTAGTCCAGGTCGATTTTGACTGAGAATTTAAGGTTATTATTCAGCCAAAGAGGAGGGACTGAGAAGAAATTTCCTCTTTGAGACCCTATATTGCTTGTTTTTCATCAAACTAGAAATCTTCTTTTCTGTGAGAATTATTGTTCATAGTGGTTTTAAGATGTGGGGGCTTAACTTAGTAATTGTATGCAGAAGTCAATATTTTCAACCATTTTCGACAAATGAAGTTCTTGTTGCAATTTTCTTATTTTTAGGGTCAAAAGGTTTTATTTGCTACATGTGCACCATTGCAACTAGGGGGCAATGGGTTGGTGTGACTATGGTGTATTGGGCAGCAGGAGTTGAAACATTTTGATTATAATGGCATCTAGTTGTAATTTTATTGCAATGGTTGTTTACTGGAATCATCCTCTGCAAACTTATCACTGTGCATAAATATCAATTGAATCACTAACTACTGGGATAACAAGGTCAACTGGTGAAGTAGCAAAGCCAAAATAGGAGTACAGATGGAGTTCTGCAGCCTAATCTCTCAATAGACACCCCATTTTTGTCTGTGATCAGGCTAACTACATCATCAAACCTCTTCCCCTAAACTTTGAATTTGTCAATTAAAATTTCCATTTTAATAAACTATCTGCATTTAGTGCTTTAATTACTTATGTGGTCGGGCAGTTTCACTGAAGTTTTAGCTTTGAGTAGCCTGAAAATCTTACCTTAATGCTGCTTGTGCCACTAGTTTTTTTCTTATATTCTATTTTCCTATCCTTTTGTTTTTACTGTGTCATTCATTTTTTTTTGGAACTGTCTAAATCTCTGTGACTTCCAGCTCTCTTGTACAATGCCAAGAGAGTTTATCACCCAAGCTATCAGTCTCTATCAATTGTGTAACCTTGGCTCTACCTGCTGATTGCTTTCTCTATAATTAGCACAATCGTGGTTATATATTTAGCTTCTGCTACCTGTATCTCAAACTTCGCATGTTCTTAATTTCTAGGATGCAAAGCATGGCACATCAACAGGTGTTTCTGCTCGTGATAGGGCAACAACCATTGTAGCTCTTGCCTCCAAAGATTCAAAACCCGAAGATTTCAACCGTCCGGGTCATATTTTCCCACTCAGATACAGGGAGGGTGGTGTTCTAAAAAGAGCTGGACACACAGAAGCCTCAGTTGATCTTGCAATGCTGGCTGGGTTGGAGCCTGTTGCTGTTTTATGTGAGATAGTGGATGATGATGGCTCTATGGCAAGATTACCAAGGCTTCGTCAATTTGCACAGGCGGAAAACTTAAAAATCATTTCAATCACTGATCTAATCAGGTTTGGTCTCCACACACAGTTGAAAATTCTTTTATCTCTTCTATTAGCTTTCAACTCTGCTCCACACTTCCAAAACTATCTGCATCAATATATCTTCAGAACAACCTTCCTCTTCCTATAGAGGTTCAAGTGAAAAAAATTACCTGTTCTATTCGCTATCAAACTTTCCTCCACGTAACTCAAAGTCAGTGACGAGCATTGATGGTGCATTTGTCATCGAACTGTGAACTTTGTGAATTCACATACCTTCTGAACAACCGGCCTTCTTCTAAAACTGTTGTAATTTGTTCCTCTTGGTGATTGATATTGGGCATGACCTAGTTCTGCAGAGCCCTGCCGTCAATCTCTCACCCCCCAAAATTGAAAAAGACGATCATATTTTAAAAAGAATGAACAGAAATAATGAAAGCATCAATTGTTTTGGTGATATTTATATTTTTTAATTGACAGATATAGGAGGAAAAGAGATAGATTGGTGGAGCTGGCTGCTGCAGCTCCAATACCCACAATGTGGGGTCCATTCAAAGCCTACTGTTATAGGTCATTGCTGGATGGGATTGAGCATATTGCAATGGTCAAAGTAAGTTACTTCATCCATATTAGCAGTCACCTTATGAATATGTTTCTTTGCATTCTGTGCAACACTAAATTCAAAAGTTTGAAACTCAACTTTCTAGATCTAGTGTTCTTACACTGTGGTCATCTAAAATCCAACAGTTACGAGGAGGATTAGAGATGTGCTCATTCTTTTTTTGGGTGACTGCCGTTTTTCTTTTCTTTTTTTTCTTTTTTTTGTCTATTATACTGTCTATGATAAATTAGTTCTGCATACATTGTTGTTGACTTGGATCAGCATTTCATACATTGCTTCACCTTAGCTAAACCAAGCTTCAGCGTCAAAGAAGTGTGCACATGCCAACTGTGTATTGGGGCATGGTTAATGAAATTATTTCAAGTTGTTCCCCCTTTGATTTGAAATCGAATTCCATGCTGATGGAACATCCAAAAAGTTAGCAATCTATTTTAAAAGTGCTACTGCATGATATTTAGAATATTATCATTGGCTATTCACACCAGTATCATCTGTCCTATTTAGGGAGGGAAGCTTGCTAATATCTATTTGACTTTCTTCCATCATTTGGGAGTAAAGCTATTACCACCAGACAAATGATTGATAAACAATGTTTATTTCTTCTATGTTTTTCGTTCTGTTGGTGAGGTGGAGAGTTTACTGGTACCATGATTAATAATGGCATTCTGACATACACAGGGTGAAATTGGGGGTGGGAAAGATATTCTGGTGAGGGTACATTCCGAGTGCCTCACTGGTGACATTTTTGGATCAGCTAGATGTGATTGTGGGAACCAACTAGCACTTGCAATGAAGCAAATCGAGGAAGCTGGCAGGGGTGTTCTGGTGTATCTCCGTGGACATGAAGGTAGAGGAATTGGCTTGGGTCACAAGCTCCGTGCTTATAACCTACAAGATGATGGACGAGATACAGTTGAAGCCAACGAAGAGCTGGGTTTACCTGTCGATTCTCGCGAATATGGCATTGGTGCACAGGTACTATCTTCTTAATAGGTCGATAAGGTATTCTGATTTCCTCCTCTCTGTGTAATCCTATCCTTGTTTATCTCTCTCTCTCAACCACGTAGTTAAACAAAATGCATGGTCTACAAGCCTCTATGATTGAAGAATTGTGATCATTTCTTAGCGGATCTTACTGGAAAATTGCCCCCTTTTCATTCTAAATATAATTTAGTGAATATCGTTAGTTTTCTAAGTTAACCATATTTATTTGACTAGCTTTGATCACAACAAAATATTTAGACCTTGAATTGAAGGTTGATCTGAGTTCCTTTCATTGGTATTATCAAAATAATAAAACATTTATGCTATATAAGAGCAATTGAAGTCTACACTGCATTTGCACGATTAGAAAACATCTTTACACTAGTTTCTCTTATTGCACAAGATGGACTCTTTGAAACTAAACTGTGCACCTTCTCATGAGATCTCTGTTGTTATTAGCATTCCTCCCTCTTTAAAATCTCCTAGTTTTTCATGGCATAGATTCCTCATTGTAGGCAGCTGAAATGTTTGGTCCAATTTATTGCAGATGTTGAGAGATCTGGGTGTTCGAACAATGAAACTGATGACAAATAATCCAGCCAAATATGTTGGGCTCAAAGGCTATGGTTTGGCAGTTGCAGGCAGGGTCCCCCTGTTGACACCAATAACCGTGGAGAATAAGAGATATTTGGAAACTAAACGTGAAAAAATGGGGCACGTGTATGATTCAGATAGTGGCCCTGTGAACGGTCTTATCGGTGAAAACGATAATTCAACCACCGGCAGTCAGTCCAATGGTGTATCCAAGGCATAAGTACTTCATGCAGGTCCTGTTCAAGGGAGTAAAATAAATAGTTAGTTCCGAAGTCTTTTTCCCATGTAAAAGTGAGTCTTAAGCATTCTTGGTTGCTGTTGTGTCTTCTAGGAGCCGTGTGGCGTGATGACAAAAAATTTGTGTTACTTGGACTTCATTGTGGGCACGGGAATGCTGTTTTAGTGATCTTCGTATGGTTAAGGTTATTTGTGTTATTTGTCGAGAAATATATTAGAATAATTTTTTTTTAATTTTTAAAACTATTTTTGATATAGTATATAAAAATGATTTAAAAATACTATTTTTATTTTAATTTAAAGCAAAATATAAAATTTTCATTTAAAAAAAAAAAGTACTTTTGAAATACAAAACAAGCATGCCCAAGTATGCCCGTGATACTAAAGTAGGATGCAGTGTGGGCTCTGATTGGAGACAAAAAGAAAAGAAAAGAAAAAACAACTAGAAAAAGAAGGCCGAACTGGTTTAACCTTTGCGGAATTGCAGAGCATCCAAGACTTGGTTCTCTGGCCCGCCATTGGAGCAGTTAAAAGTGCCAAGAATTATTAAATCTTTTTAGTGTTATTAAACCCAATTAAAGGGGTTAATTTTAAAATTCCCCAACTCACTCATTACCCACGAGTTTCAATCAAATTCTGTAGGGGTAGCTTGGTTTAAATTAATTACATTTATATGTTCAACACAATATTTATAATTGATAAAAATATAATATAATTTAAAAAAATATTGAAGAGAATATTTATTTTAATATTGAGATAATGATAAGCTGGATTAATAATCTCAGTCCTCTCATTATTCCGGTCATTGATTTTATTGGGTTTGATAAAAAAAAATTAATTATATGATCATGAAATTTAACATCTAAAAATAGATTTTTTGAGATAATCATCTCTATACAGAGCAAACAAAAATCAGCAATTCATTTCTTAACCAATTAAATATTAAAGGATAAAATCAACAAATTAAAAAAAAAACATGTCTTGTTGGTGGATAAACTCATTAAACCTATGAATGAGGCAATTCGGGCTACCATGCTAAACTTATGATCCAAGTTATAAACTCCACTAGGATTATAATTTATTTTTTTAAACTAATTTTTATTTAACTAGGATAACAAAAATGAATTATTATCTTGTGTTTAATTTTTTTTTATCAAATAGAATAAAGATGATGAAATTTAAATTTGTGACCACTGAGTTATTAAAGCTTTGTTTACCATATCAACGAACTATCTTAACTAAAAATTTAAATTATTAAATTATTAACTGAGATATCAAGATATAATTTATATTATTTTTTAGCATTTTAATTAGTTCTTTCGAATTGTTAGGTGGGATTCATTATATATAATTTATATTATTTCTACGATGTAAATCTTCTATTGAAATAAACAAAAGCTGGAAGAGACTTGTTTGATAATGACATTGTGCATTTGCACCCAGTGATTAGTGATGCTGTGCGCAGCACCGAGGTGAGAGACGAGGGCTCGAAGGAAGGGTGATGATCGAATTTACTATGATCTGTGGATGCTTCGATCATTCGCCACTGGTTTTTTGAACACTAGAGTGTGCAAATTCTGTGGTGAGAGACGAGGAGAGAAAAGACAAGGATAGAGAAGGGAAGGGAAAATCAAAAGAGGAGAAGGAACAAGAAAAGGAGGAGAGAGAAAAGGGATTTTATGATCTTTCCATTATAATAAATGGAGAGCTAACAGATTTTTTAAAGAAAAAATTAGCAGGTTTTTATAATAAAATAGAATAATTTGTACACGTCACAATTAAAAAACACAACATTCAAATTTATCAATATTAAAAAATGCAATTTTTCATGTAAGATACGAAATGTACAAATTATAATGAAAAAAAAAGAAGAAAAAGGACTATGAAAGAACATGAAATTTTTAATTATATTATTATTAAAAATATATCGATGCGATAAAATTAATAATATAAAAAATATCAATATTATTAAAAAAGAAATATGAAAGAACATAAAAAATTTAATTGTATTATTATCAATATCATTAAAAATATATCGATGAGATAAATTTAATAATATTAAAAAAAATCATCAACAATAATTGAAATAATTTATACATTCAATTTTATAATTATTTAAAATGATAGGTTTTTGAATAAAAGTAAATTTAAATATTGTATTTTTCAATTTTTATTGTTTTGACAATTTATTTTTAAACAATGTTATTTTTTCTACAAAAACTGCTAATAAAAAATATACCAACAAAATCTTAAAACATTCTTTTTCAAAGGAGCTTTAACCGCACGACCGCAGCTGTCAAGATACTTGCGCTGATGCTCAATGGTGTTGCGTACAGTATGTTTTTTTTTCCACCGACATTTCCTTACAAGAAAACAAAAACAGAGCATAGTTGTCTTTCTTGGCATGCAAGTATCTTTGGCAGTTAGATTTGGAATATATATATATATTAAAAAAAACAAGTTCGTTTATATGTGTTTTAATTTAGAGATATGTCAGGGTGTGTTACTGGAATCTAGAAATTAATATTTTTAGGTTTGTTTTTAAAAAAATACCAAGTGCTATGTGGACATATTTCGGTTGAATATTCATTGCATGTTTATTTTTGTATTTTAAAATTATTTTAAAAAAATAGAAAGTTTTTCTTGTTTACTGTATTATTTTGATGTGCTAATACACCAATCTTTAAAAATATATAATATATATTTATTTATAAATAAAAAACATTTAAAATAACTGCTTGTATACTTATAAACACACTCCCCCATCAAATATATACAATGAGACAAGATGAAGTTTCTAGGAACTTCGAGCTTTAGACAAATAATCTACAGCCCTATCAACAGTATACACGTGTAAAACACTAGATCCACATTGCATAAAATTTAACTATATTTTCTTTTAATTGTGGGAAGTGACATGTTGGTTATTTTTATAATGATATATGCTTATATTCAGAATTATTAGTTATTAAAAATAAATGAATTTTTGTTAATAATTTTCTTCGTAATATTTTAACATCAAGCTTTTATTTACAATATTTTAAATTTTATATAGAGAGAAACTTGTAAAAATGAATTAAGTATTTTAAATAATATATGGGGCATAATGAGCAGTTCTTTCCTAGATTGTTTATGCATTCAAGCAATGAGCTTAAGTTTCAAAATAAAAATAAAAAACGCTTTCCTGGTAAGAGATCTACACACTCCCTGGTTAAACACTAGTTTAATAGATATATAGTTGATATTGTTTTTAAAAATATTTTTTATTTAAAAGAATTTAAAATTTAAAATTTTTAAATTTTTAAACATTAGTTTAATAGACTGTTTGTATGTATGTTGAAATTGTTTTTAAAAATATTTTTTTATTTAAAAAAATATAAAAATAATATTTTTTATTTTTAAAAAATAATTTTTGATATTTTCAATTAAAATAATTTAAAAATATCAAAAAATATATTTTTTAAGTTTTTAAAAAACACTTTTAAAATACGGTCAAACACTAAGAGTAATCATCATCATCATCCAGTAGAGATCTATGCTTTAACGCATTGAAAGACAAAAGAAAATAATTTTAAAAAAAATGAATGCAATTTTGAAATATAGTGTTAAATAAATATTAAAAGTGTATTTGACACTTCATATCAAAAATATTTTTGAAAAAAATTAATTTTATATTATTTTTTTTACTTTAAGTTAAAAAAATAATGTTTTCAGATATTTTTAAATTTTAATATCAAAAATAATTTTCAAAAAATAAAAAATATTATACAAATAATACTTTTAAAAATAACATAAAATAAACTATCAAATAATCAGTAAAGTGTAATCATCATCATCCAGCAGAGATCTATGCTTTAATGCACATTGAAAGACGAAAAGTATGGCCATAAAAAGAGAAATCAAAAGCAATCCATTGAATGTTAATTGATATTATATTAACTTTGTTTTTTTTGTTTGTAAATATAGTAAAATAATATTTTTATTTTTTAAAAAAATATTATTAAAATAATTACAAATATTTATTTTTTTTCAAAAATATTTATAAAACACACGAAATTAAATAACTTACCAAGTAAGTTATTGAATAGCAGTCATTTCGAATCCCACTCACATCTCCATCCCTGCTTTCCCATTAAGTAGTTGAATAGCTTTTACCTTTGAATTCCACTCACATCTCCACCCCACAGCTTTCTAGATATTGCTCAACCTTCGGCTGATTATGGATTTACTGTATTAATCCAAATTAATTTGAGATTTTTTTTTATTTTTTTAAAAACAATGTCAGACTAGGAGCAAACCATATAAATTAATAAATACTCTAAAAATATAATTGAAGTTGCTTCTCAAAATATTTTTCATTTATAAAAGTATTAATATGATATATATATTAAAAATTATTTTTGATATGAGCATATTAAAATAATTTATAAACACTATTTTTTTCATTTAAAAAAAATTATTTAAAAAAAACATTTTTAAATTAAATATAATTAATATAAGTGAAAATCTTGTAATTCGTTAAGCGTATTTCCCCCCCTTCTAGTATATAAAAATAAATATGAGCCCGAATCTTTGATTCAACAAGTCTAATCACATGCTTAATATGACTTGGTGTTATAGTGTAAATTAAATATGTAAACAATGGCAAAAATGTAATATTTTTTTTCTTCTATTGGATTTTAATCAGATGATTTACACTCTTTCTTATTTTCATTTTCCTCTTCAATTCTAACCAAAAAAAAAACTTGACAAGTTCCCAATAACAAGTCGACTAGCATTTTTCTATAGAGCTTTTATAGTGTTTTCTATTAATTATTTTTTAAAATTTTATTTATAATATTTTATCAAGATCTTACTTCTCTCGTTTATATTTCTTGCTTTCAAAATCAATCTATCACTTAAGGCATAAAATTACAATTAATCAAGAGAATAGAAAGTTCTCTCTCTCTTTGGACAACCCTATGGTTTTGGATTGAATGACGTATAAGAGACTGTCTAAAAGTGTGGTTGAAATTTTTTTTTAAATATTTTTTATTTAAAAAAGTATCAGAATAATATTTTTTAAAAATTATTTTTGACATTAATATATCAAAATGATATAAAACACCAAAAAAACTTAATTTAATATAAAAAATAAAAATAATTTAAATTTAATGTTTTTTCAAAATACTAAGTTGCAAAGAGAGACATCCATCATGGCAAAAGACCAAGCAAAGACTGCATTTTTATTGGTAGGAAAAGAAGAAGGTTTGGGTTGTGATTTTTCTGGTGTTATGGAGGAAAAACTTGTTTGTTTCTGTATTTTTTAAAAATATTCATTTTTTCTTTAAATAAAAAAAATTAATTTTTTTTAACATGGTGATGTTAAAAATAAAATTTAAAAATATATAGATATTATTTTAAATTAAAAAATAATATTAATATAATACAATCAACTAAAAAGTAATGGCTACAGAGCTAAGGTGGTGAATTGTGATTTTTTTTTGTTTTTTAAACGAACAGGGAAGAAAATAGAGAAAATTGAATTTAATGAAAGTAGTTGATGACATGGAATATGAGGATAGAAAATAACCAATAAAATATTCCTATTTACCATAATTTGTTTTTTTTAATCATTAACCCTAATAAAAAAAGACCTCCTAGGAAGACACAAAGACTTCGAAAGTCCCAGACACCTGTGCCTGTGGCTTGCTAATAGATGATCAATTCTACAAAGAGAAAACACCACTGCCTCCTTCTTCCTTCCCGCACACCTTATACCCTCTCTGAATCACTCTCTCTGCTTACCGCCCACGCTAGGCTACTGCTCCTTTCTTTCCAGTTTTTCTTCTCCTGAATCTTCATGTAATTATGAGACCGTCTTCTTCTCACCCCACCAACACCCGGCGCATCCCAGCTCCTCCACCCCACCACAACCGTCCTCTCATCTACCACCACCACCGCAGCAACAACAACAACAATTTTCCCGCAACAAGAAACGCCCATAGGCTTTCCCCTAACTTTATAATCGACCTTCACCTGGACCCCGCGATCGCACCATCCAACAAAAGACCAGACCCCGACATTGTAAACTCTGTAATCTCCCAATGCAAACCAACACCACCACCTGACCGTACCATATTTCCGACAACCACTACCTCCAGGACGAAACTAACTGCGTCCTTGCATTTTCAGGAATGGTCCCACACGCTGAATTTTATGACAGCCTTATGGGAACTCCGTCTTCGGGGAGCCCACAGTTTCACTCCAAAGCTGCAATCACACATCCTCGTAGCTTCTGATACTGAGGAGTTGAAAAGGAATTTAACGAAGAAGTTTAGTGATTATCTTGAAGGATTCATAGAGGGTGTGGCCAGTAATGTTAATGATGATGAGAATGTGGTTGGGAGGTGGCAGGCGAAAGTGAGTGAAAAAAGCGATGAGATTGCGCAGGTGATGAAGTTGCTTAAAGGGAGGAATAGAACGGGGAATTTTATTGAGTTGAATGAGAGGAAAAAAGGGTTGATGGCGGAAAGGGACTTGATTGTGAAGAGATTGAGGGAATTTAAGGCTTCCATGAAGTGTATTTTGAAGTATATTGAAGGAGGAAGGGAGAAGGAAGGGGAAAGGGGTTTAGAAGTGTTTGTGTTTGATGGGGAGATTGACTGGGAAAGGATTCATAGATTGGTTTTGAGGGAAATTAGGAGGTTGGTAGATGGGCTGCCTATTTATGCTTACAGGCAGCAGATTTTGGAAATGATTCACAGCAAGCAGGTGTGGTTTTTAGTTGATGTTATTTCTCTGCTTAGTAAGTAGAGTGATGTGCGGATTGTTTTGCTAAATGGTTAAATGCTGCTGGAGTAACGTGGAAAGTGTGGGAAATAATGGATTTTGGATTGTCTTTTGAATAAACGTGGAGGGGAATCGGGGATTTGATTGTTGATTTGTGATTTATGTTGCAGATTTGAAGTTGTTAGATTGTGGTTTTATAATAAGTACGTGTAGTAGCTGTTCGTTTTTAGGATTAATTGTTTTCTACCTGCATTGTTTATATAGCATGCAAGTTTGCTACTTTGTGCGTGATGAATGTTATACCATGTTCATGATCATTTATTAGTTTCTTTGTTCTTGATTGGCACATTACAATTGAGAGCAGGCAGTAAGAAAGCTTTATTTGCGGTGAAGTTGTGTTATTTTTTGGTTATTGTTGTTCATTTAATTCTTTTGGGCGTTCATAATTTGAGCTTGCCTTTTGACTCTCCCTTTCACTATAAACCCAGCGAGTATGCTGCTTGAATCTGCCTTTGGTTTTAGTTCTAACTACTGCTTGTGCTGTGCAGGTAATGGTATTGATTGGGGAGACTGGTTCGGGTAAGAGTACACAGTTGGTTCAATTCCTTACTGATTCAGGAATAGCTGTCAAGGAGTCCATTGTATGTACTCAGCCGCGCAAAATTGCAGCCATCTCACTTGCTGATAGAGTAAATGAAGAGTGTAGGGGGTGCTACGAAAATAGTTCGGTCATGAGTTATCCAACATTTTCATCCACACAGCAGTTTGGTTCCAAAGTCATTTTCATGACTGACCACTGTTTACTGCAGCACTACATGAATGATACCACTTTGTCTGGGATATCATGCATCATTGTTGATGAGGCTCATGAAAGAAGCTTGAACACTGATCTTCTTTTGGCATTGATTAGAGGCTTGCTTTGTGAGAGACGTGATTTAAGGCTAGTGATAATGTCAGCAACAGCTGATGCAAAGCAGCTGTCAGATTATTTTTATGGTTGTGAAATCTTTCATGTTGAGGGAAGAAACTTTCCAGTAGAAGTCAGATATGCTCCTTCCTCCGAGGGAACTGCCTTTGGTAATGTTTCTCCATATGTGTATGACATTTTGAGGACAACAAAAGAGATTCACAAACAGGAGAGTGAAGGCACCATTCTTGCCTTTTTGACTTCCCAGATGGAAGTAGAATGGGCTTGTGAGAAATTTGACGCTCCCTCTGCTGTTGCATTAGCCTTGCATGGAAAGCTTCCTTTTGAAGAGCAATCTCGTGTTTTCCAAGATTTTGTTGGGAAAAGAAAAGTTATATTTGCCACAAATCTTGCAGAGACATCACTTACAATTCCTGGGGTCAAGTATGTGGTTGACTCTGGCTTGGCCAAAGAGAGTAAGTTTGAAGCAGCCACGGGCATGAATGTGCTCAGAGTGTGCAGGATCAGCCAGAGTTCTGCTCAACAGAGAGCTGGTCGTGCTGGGAGAACGGTACCGGGAATATGTTATAGACTCTACACAGAATCTGATTTTGAGTCGATGTCTCCCAATCAAGAACCAGAGATTTGCAGAGTTCATCTTGGTGTTGCTGTTCTGAGGATGCTTGCTTTGGGAATTAAGAATGTACAGGAGTTTGATTTTGTTGATGCACCTAGTGCCAAAGCAATTGATATGGCCATTAGGAATCTTGTTCAGCTAGGTGCCGTTACACTGAAAGGTGACATCTGTGAACTAACCGAGGAAGGTCGCTACATGGTTAAATTGGGCATTGAGCCTCGGCTTGGTAAGATCATTATCAGCAGCCTTCATTATCGCTTAGGCAAGGAGGGCCTTGTTCTTGCTGCTGTAATGGCAAATGCCAGGAGCATATTTTGCAGAGTTGGTAGTGAGGATGATAAGCAAAAGGCTGATTGTCTTAAGGTGCAGTTTTGCCATCGCAATGGTGACCTCTTTACTGTGCTCTCTGTGTACAAAGAGTGGGAGGCTGTGCCTCAAGACAGGAGAAATAGATGGTGTTGGGAAAACAGCATCAATGCCAAATCCATGAGGAGATGCCAAGACACGGTCAAGGAATTGGAATTTTGCCTTGAAAAGGAACTCACTGTTATTATTCCGTCATATTGGAATTGGAATCCTAATAAGTCTACCGAGCATGATAAATATTTGAAAAAGATAATACTCTCAGCCCTTGCAGAAAATGTAGCCATGCATTCTGGACATGATCGTCTTGGTTATAAAGTGGCATTAACCGAGCAGCACATTCAGCTGCATCCTTCATGTTCGCTGCTAGCATTTGGTGAAAAACCAAATTGGGTTGTCTTCAGTGAACTCCTATCAATATCTAATGATTATTTGGTTTGTGTAACTGCTTTTGACGTTGAATCATTGTCTATGCTTTGCCCCCCTCCCTTGTTTGATACCCTTAAGATGGAAAGCCAGAAGTTGCAAGTAAAGGTGTTGACCAGTTTTGGAAGTTCCCTGCTCAAAAGGTTTTGTGGTAAATCTAACAGCAATCTGCATTCTCTTGTAACTTGCATTCGGATTGTCTGTATGGATGAAAGGATTGGTGTTGAGGTACATGTTGATAAGAATGAAATTCTGTTATTTGCAACAGCAGAGAACATGCAAAAGGTGTTCAGCATTGTAAGTGAAGCTGTGGAGTGTGAGCGAAAATGGTTGCATAATGAATGCATGGAGAAATTTTTGTATCTTGGAGCTGATTCGTCACCCATGGCACTTTTTGGAGCAGGAGCTGAGATTAAGTATCTGGAACTAGAAAAGAGATGTTTGACTGTCGATATTTTGTTTTCTAATGCAAATACAATTGACGATAAGGAGCTTTTGATGTTTCTTGAGGAATATACATCTGGTACTGTTTGTTCCATTCACAAGTCTATCGGAAGTGGACAAGAGGGTGATGAGAAGGAAAAGTGGGGCCAAATAACATTTCTTTCTCCTGATGCTGCTATAAAAGCTGCCCAGCTGAATGAAGTTGAATTCAAAGGCTCCAAGCTGAAGGTAGTTCCATCACAAACAATCATTGGAGGCAATCATAAAATGTTTCCATTTCCTGCTGTCAAAGCAAAACTTTTTTGGCCTCGTAAAGTCAGTAAGGGGCTTGCCATTGTCAAATGTTATGTTCATGAAGTTAATTTCATGATTTGTGATTTCTCTAACCTAATAATTGGAGGAAGGTATGTTCGGTGTAATGCTGGTAGGTGTGAAGATTCAGTTGTTGTAAGTGGATTTGGTAAAGAACTTTCTGAAGCTGATATTTTAGGTGCACTGAGGAGTGCCACAAACAGGAGAATCCTAGATTTCTTCATAGTGAGGGGGGATGCTGTTGAAAATCCTCCACTGGATGCTTGTGAAAAAGCACTTTCAAGAGAGATATCCCCATTTATGCCAAAAAGGAATCCCCAAACTAGCTGCTGGAGAGTCCAAGTCTTTCCACCTGAGCTAAAGGATACTCTTATGAAGGCTTTCATTACCTTTGATGGAAGATTGCACTTGGAAGCAGCAACAGCTTTAGAGCATATGGAAGGGAAAGTATTACCTGGGTTCCTTTCATGGCAGAAAATTAAGTGCGAACGGATTTTTCACAGCTTGATATCCTGCTCAGCTAGTATCTATGCTGCAATCAAGAAGCAACTGGACTCTTTGCTTGCAAGCTTCAATCGTGTAAAGGGTACTTTCAGTGATTTAACTTTTCTCCCTTTACATTTTGTGAAATTTTGCTACTTATTCTGTGGTTGCAGTCAAGAAACCCTTACAGTTTATTTTCCAAAATTTTCCTCGTTCCCCTTTTCTTTTCAGAAGGTATTTTTAATAGGTGCAGCCTTGCAGGATGGAATATTTAACAGTTTCTTTCTTTTCTTTTCCCGATGTGGTTCCATAATCTATTTTACTATTATTGCAATCTGATCTTGTTTTCCTCGTCCCATTTCTTGTACTTATTGCGATGTTAAAAAAAATGCTACTCGTAAGCCTTGACTTGACATGAATGGATACACATGAGCTGCTTTCGTGACTACTCTCCACTCTCAGACAATGGACTGTCTGTTTGTCAACTTTCGACAATAGTGATCAATTATGATTAAGGGTCCTTTTTTCAAATGCCATAAACTGATGTCTTGAAGCATGCTCAAGCTTGCTCTCATGATTACTAGGTTTGATCCACATTTTTAACATGAAATTCAGTATGGCCACTTTATCTAGTTAAGAACCTGATTTTTTTTAATTACAAATTTGCCTTTCACACTCTAGATTGGAGATATAATCATTCAGAATTGGTTGGATCCCCATGCTATTGTTGTTGTCGGTGATTGATTATCCCTCAGTTTATGTGCTCTTTGATCATCTTCCATTCTGTTGGTGGTTATAATAAAAGTAGTATTCTCATAATTTGTCATATTTGTTTTGAATATTATGTAGATCATGTGCTCCTAGTATCTGAACATGTACTTCATATGCAGCTTGTACAACTGATTTTATAGGCTTTGCTGGTTGATTGATGGCATATTATGTGGATTTGCTTGATCTCTGTTTGAAAATCATTTACCAAGAGGCATGTATTGTATCATTCACAGGTGCAGAATGCAGTCTAGACAGGAATGAAAATGGTTCCTATCGAGTGAGAATATCTGCTAATGCCACAAAAACTGTTGCAGAGCTACGAAGACCTCTTGAAGAGCTTATGAGAGGACAGACCATAAACCATCCAAGTCTCACTCCAACTATTATACAGCACCTGTTCTCTAGTCAAGGTATCAATCTGATGAAGTCAATACAGAGAGAGACTGGTACCTACATTCACTTTGACAGGCGCAACTTCAGTCTTAAGATTTTTGGTTGTTCAGACAAGATTGCTCCAGCGCAGCAGAAATTTGTTCAATTACTTCTGGCCGATCATGAAAGCAAGCAACTCGAGATCCACCTCAGAGGTCGAGATCTGCCCCCAGATTTGATGAAGGAAGTAGTTAAGAGGTTTGGGCCAGATCTTCATGGTCTCAAAGAGAAGGTACCTGGGGCAGAGCTTACACTTAGCACCCGTCACCATGTTATCTCTGTTCATGGTGACAAAGAACTAAAGCAAAAGGTGGAAGAGATAATTTTTGAGATGGTGCAAATGGGTTATGATTCAGCTGAGAAGTTTGATGGTGAAGATGCCTGCCCCATTTGTTTGTGTGAGTTTGAGGATGCTTACCAGCTTGAAAGCTGTGGGCATTTATTTTGTCGGATGTGCTTGGTGGGGCAACTTGAATCAGCATCGAAAAACCTGGATAGTTTCCCGATATGCTGCACCCGTGGGAGCTGCAGGGCTCCCATATTGCTGACAGACCTGAGGTCTCTCATGTCAAGTGACAAATTAGAGGAACTCTTTAGGGCTTCTTTGGGGTCATTTGTAGCATCAAGTAGGGGAGCCTACCGCTTTTGCCCATCTCCCGACTGCCCTTCAGTTTACAGAGTTGCTGATCCTCACACAGTCAGTGACCCATTTGTCTGCGGGGCTTGTTTCGCAGAGACTTGTACCAGGTGCCACTTGGATTATCATCCATACCTCTCGTGTGAGAAATACATGGAGTTCAAGGAAGATCCTGATGTATCACTGCAGGACTGGTGCAAAGGAAAAGAGAATGTGAAAAGCTGTCCTGTCTGTGGATACACAATCGAGAAAGGGGAAGGTTGCAACCATGTCGAGTGCAAGTGTGGCGGGCATGTCTGCTGGGTCTGTTTAGAGTTTTATAGTACCAGCGAGGACTGCTACACCCATTTGAGGTCAAAGCACGGGGGAATAGCTTGATTTTTAACTACTTTCTTCTCCGGCTGCCCCTATAAATATACTCAAAATGTATATATAGGAAATAGGACTGTATATACTCTACTTTATTTATAGGATATACGATTATAAATATAAACATATAGGGTCATTCAGGATAACTTGAATTTTCTGCTGAGCTGCCGTACATGCCTCTGGCTGTTTCCAGTGTAGCCTGCACTCGTTTATATACTACTTCCATTTACTAGTAGTTTGCTGTGTGTGATCTGGGAGGAAATTAGCTCATCCCCACATCCAGGTGATTTGGCGATCCTGAGCTCATGCTTTTAGCTACTGTATGAGGCTTGTCAGTTACCAGTTTACGGTTTTTGTTTTCTCCTCCTGTTTTGTGTCCTATTGGTGCATACTGCTATTTCCTAAGCCTCCGCCGTGGTGAGACGTCGTTGTTTATGCTTTTTTCTTATTAGTAAATTGGTCCAATCCATAATAAAAAGTTCAAAAATTAAAAACAGAATCAGGATTCAGGAGGGAAAGAAAACAGAGAGAAATTAAGGTGGTTATAGTTAATCCAGGCGTCGTAACTATGATTTCCAGCATTGGATGTTCAAGAATTTCCGAGGCAACAACATGAGTAAAATGTAAAAAGTGTTCTTCAACGAACTTGTATATACACATATCCTTCCGTGTCATCAAATTTACAATATGTTTCTGGTAATATTTTTCAACAAGCCTTCAGAAGGTGAGACAGAAAAACAAGGAGGATCTCACAAGAAATAACACCAACCAAATGCAAGCCCTAAACCAACAATGCCCATACAAAAAGTCAAAGCCACACCAATCCAAGACTCTTCTTCTTCTTCTTCTTCTTCCTCTGAATGGTCTTTCGCCTCCTCTGATCCACCACATTTACAGCAAAATTTCTTTTCTTGCTGTACACGTTGTGTTTGTGCCTGCAAAACTTGAAACTCAAGCAGCCTCACCCATTGGCGATAAACAAATAGCTGAAAGGACTCGCGCAAAAAAGCATTGGCAACACAATCCTTCTCCTTGACCAAACTCGCAGCCTTCCTCTCAGCCTCCCTTGCCCTTGTCTGTGACAGCCTTAATGCCTTCAGAAGCTCCAACTTCTCATAATTCTCACCGCCAAAACCACCATACACATCAAAATCGACACGATCGTGCTCCCTTCCCGTCATGCTAAAACCTCTACTCATCGATGATATGACAGTTCTATCTGACCAAGAAAAAACCTTCAATGGTGGAGGTAGATCACAATTCTGCAATAAGTCAGCACCAGAATTTGGAGAAAGCAAGGGACCCAGCCACATATCATTCTCTTTCACAGCTCTAGAACTCATCTTCTGGTTGTTCGTTGCCGGCCATCCAGCCATTTCTTGGACTATTTTGCTTAAAGTGCTTCTTAAGATGAGAATTTTTGAAGGAAATTGTCAAATGAGACGTGAAAGAAAGAAACAAGGGGTTGGTCAAGGAATAAGTGGGTGGCAGGTGGATTAAGTGAGATGTAAGAAATGAGGTTATCTAAGAATATCTTCACCATTATCTACGCTAATAAAAACTCTCCATATTACATGATAGTGTTTAAGTAATTATTTCACTACGGAAAAGACAAGAAACATGGAAACATTTTTATATATAACGAGGCATTATAAAATTGCTTGGGATAACTAGGTCCTTTTAAATATTTTTATATAATATAATTAATTAATTAACCTTAAAAAATATATTTAACTTGGGTCTATTTTTTTTAAAAAAACAAATCACTATAATAGTATAATAAAATAATGTTATTCCCTCTAAAATCAAAATTTATTTACTTTGCCTCTAGAGAGCTTCTTCTTACTTTTTGATGATTACCATGTTGTCTTCGAAGTAATTTTTCATTTTACACCTAACCTACATTTATCATCATTTTTTTCTTCTTATTTTCAATTTTTGTAATATGTTTTTTATTTTTATTTGAAAAGAAATATATTTTTTAAAATTTCTACACTTTGAATATTCATCCCCACCCACTCTTTTCCCTTCCACATCACTCTTTTGGTCTTTGTTAGATAAAATACAAGTAATGTTAATTGAGCATCTTTGGCGTCATTTTCTCGATTTAGCTGTTCTTTGCCAACTTTATCCCTTAAATTGTTTTTTGGTAACTATACGAGTCATTACAGACAAAATTATTAGAAAGTTTTAAAATAGTTGAGGGAGTTTTGAGATCTTTAAGTTTATATAGTGTTTGTTTAGTGTTATGGTGTCTTTTGCATTTATGGTTTGGAAAATTAAGTTTAAAAAAACAAATAAATTGTGATTTTTTAATTAATTTTTTCTTAAAACTATGATATATATATTGATTAATGAGATATTTTATAAATTTATAATCAAGATAAAATAAAAACACCCATAGATTTGGTTTATGAAAATGTTTTTTTATGGGGACATGATATCTTTCATACTCACCTACATTTAAAAAGATGTCGATGGACCTATCTTAGGGTGAAAAATTAAGATACCTCCTTAAAGTTTAAGGTTAATAAAATGTAATTATTCTGGCTCAAAAGAATTTTAACCCTTTATTTTCATCACATAAATCGATTACAAAGATTAAAAAATATTATTTTATTCAAATAAAGGATCATATAAATGACATAGGATTTATGAGACTACTGTAAATATTTTTCATATTTTCCCGAAGTTATTTTGTTTTTATTTCTTAGCCCCTTCAAAATTAATTTCTCTAATAAAACAGTTTGTTCATCTACAAACGTTTGGGCCGAACTACATAATAGAGAAATCACCCTCTTTGAGCCCATTTTTAGCCCCATAATTAAAGTTTACGCGTAAAACGCCTAGAAAGATCCATCGACTTCTACTCTACGAGTTTAGCAAGGTTTAACATTGTTTTTTTATATAAAATATTATTATTGTTTTTATATATTTAAAAAAAAACAATTTAAAAACAATAATTAACATAATTGCAAACAGGCATGCGTGATTGAAAGCGAAAAGTGCCAGATTACTGGCGAAAAGTCTCCATTATCACTCATTCAAGGCCCTAAATTATTCTAGTAAGTCAACTACGCCAATCTCTTCTTCCTTGTTTCCCACATACCTAAGATGCATATCCACCCCCTGTTTCCTGTGTCTTCTGTCCTGTTTCTGTGAAAAAAATGGAGTTTGATCGCAGAAAACTACTAAGATCAAAGAAGAGCTTAACTGCGAATTACAAGACCCGTTTGGAAATAAGTGGAAAATATTTTTTTCCTTCACCAATACAACCGACAATATTTTCTCCTCCACTTCCTGAAGGCCCGAATCAAAATCATGTCGGCAAAACAAGCATGATCATCATGGCTTGTGTGTTTGGTGGCTCACTTCTTTTGGGCATCCTTTGCATAGTTTCAAGGCTTCACTACAACAGGCGAATAAATTCCAGAAGGTCGAGAATTCCACCAGTATTTTTTGGCACCGAAGAAGCTTTTGTTGGTGAAGATCAAGGGGCCGGGATCAACCGCAACGTGTGGTACATTAACTTCTTAGGTCTCCAACAATCTGTGATCGATTCAATAACAGTATTCAAGTATAAGAAAGATGAAGGGCTGATTGATGGAACTGAGTGCTCCGTTTGCTTGAATGAATTTCAAGAAGATGAGAGTCTGAGACTATTACCAAAGTGTAGCCATGCTTTTCACACACCCTGTATTGATACGTGGTTAAGAACTCACAAGAACTGCCCTCTCTGTCGCGCCCCTATAGTAACCGATAATTTTGTTGCTCAGGCTGCTCTACCGGCGCCTGCTACGAGTGATATGAGCTCAAGCGAAGAACCCCAGATGGAAATTTCGGAGAATAGTGCTCCTACTGGACTACGAGGCTGTAACCAGGCAGGAGAAGAAGGTAGCAGCGAGGTGAGAAATGGAGAAGAAACAATCTGTGGATTGCCGATTGAAGATAATACAAGTGCAGGAAATTCAAGCTTTTATTCAAACCACTCTGTTTCCAGGATTCCTCAAACACGAAGTACGCAACCTATGAGGAGGTCCGTGTCATTGGATTTCTCTTCCGCTTCAGAAATTTATAATCTGGTGGCTAATGTTGTTCCTGGTAAATGTCATGCAAACTCAGACAGTCTATTAGTCCAACCAAAGCAACCGAAAACGAAGAATGTTGCCATGCGAGCAAGTAGTGGAAATCTGGGCTTTCACAAGCTAATTAAGAATTCTTCAAGAGGGCGTTCACTACAGAAAGGGCCTATTTCAATGAAAAGATCTTTTTCAACTAGTGGGAAATCCTTGTCATCCAGATGTAGCAGAAGCCAGAACACGATCCGCTCTTTCTAAGGAACAAGTTCTGATTTGCAGTGTTGTCTTCACTGTTTCAGGTTAGTGAACTGCAGAATCAAGGAGCCTAGACATATGTGAAATATGCATATCTTGTTAGAATTTCGCACTGAGTCAGAAGTATATAAAATCGTAAAGTGATGATGTCTTGTATAATTAAGGACACTAGAAAGTCTTCAACTGAGATGAAGTAGTTGTGTAACTATAGACATGTTTGCTGTTGTTCTGGCACTAGATTCCTGCTGGTCAAGCTTTTGGAAGCTCCAATCATGGATGCCTTTTTGGTTTTTGGAAGCTTGATTTTCTGGTCATGTTTTGCTTCCACTTTGGGTTCTTAGACAACTTTCTTTCTAGGTTTTTGTTCCTTGCTTTATGTTCTGATAAACTGCCTGTGTGCGCTCTTCTCCTTTTTGGCGAAGTAGTTTCTCTTCCTTTATCGAAACAGCAATGGAGTCTTTGAAGATTGGGAGGACTTGTTACATAGCCCCAGACATGTAGGAAGTAGCTTCACTCAAGTTTGTTAAAATTGTGATTTGATTCTTAAAATCTTATGATTTTACGAGCCAATATGTATTTATATGTTAAATCAAACTAAATTAAAAAAATAGTCAAATTAGACTTGACTCGTGCAAAATCGGTAAAATAAATAAAATAGGTCCGATTTTACGAGTTTACTAAATTTGTAATATAAACAACCAAGTTAGTTTTGAATTTAGTCTTATAATATTTGTTGATGATTTTGTGAGATTAAACATATCTTTCAAGCTATATATTGAATCTAGTTGAAATTTTATAGGAAAATATTAGATACATGAAAATATATTTTATTAAATTATTAGATTAAACAAAGTTTAGAAACATATTATTTCAGAGAGTCAAAGTTGTTAGATGAATCTTGTCATATTTGTCAAACTAAACATTCATGTATTGTTTTGGACACATTTGAAGTTACAAATAAAATTTTGTTGCGATTCTAGATGGGAGGAAAACTAGATATCTTAATATTTCCAAATACATATGATAAACTCAATAATTTATTCATATGAAATAGATTTGAGAACTATGTGTTTAAAATCATGATTGAAATCTACCAAGAATTTGTGATGAATAGAGATTTATACTATATGGAAAAATTTCAGAATAAAAACTTTGTTTTTATTATCATATTTTATTTATTTAATTAATGTTAAAAATTGATTTCTATTTTTTTTTTGGTGCATGGTGCATTAAACATTGTTTAATAGTTTATTTTAATTATCAAATTTATGTTAGTTAATTACTAATTATATTCTTTAGCTTGCAACCTAAAAAAAAATCATTAAGATTTGTTATGATGAGAATAACCAAGTTATCATGGAGTTTTTATGTACTTACTATCATTTAGTAATTTGACTTGACCCTATTGAAAATTTGATTTTGAGTTTTTTTCCATATCATTGATTTCTTGATTTATATTATTTATTTTTCTTGTTTATTTAGATCACTAATTGATTATAATATTGTTATCTCTTTTTATCATATTTTTATATAATTTAATTTATTGGCTGAAATTGTCACTATATAGTTAAAAAATATAATTATGATTTTACAATTCGATTTTACATTATGTTTTTCATGTTTCGTCAAAAAACTGATTTTAACAACCTAGGCTTCACTCTTGTCAGATCCGGACCAGTTGGGTTTCTGGTTCATCAGGTCTCTAGTTGGGCCAATCGGTCTGCTCTGGTTATGGCAACACTTATAAAATGGATCCTTAATTAACCAAACAAGAAAAAATAACATCAAGTTTCGTATATCATCAAAGTTCTAACTGGTTTGCCATGTTGAAAATTTTAGTGCAGTAGCCTTTTGTAATGAAGTAATTTCACGTTTAAATAATTTTAATTTATTTGGCTATTATATAATTGCAGAAATACCAAGTGCATGTTTGGTTTAGTGGTTGAAGTTGTTTTTAAAAATATTTTTAATTTAAAAATATATTAAAATGTTATTTATTTTTTAAAATAATTTTTGATATTGAAAATGATATAAGAAAAACAAAATTTTTAATTTAAAATAAAAAATAAAAATTATTTGTTTAAAATATTTTAAAACAAACAATTTCAACCTCATGCCCTGTAATTGAAGATCCAGCATACTTTTCAAATGTTTATTTTTTTTATGTTATCAAGTTGTTTTTTCTTCTATTGTCCTTCCACGATCCGTTTTATAGGAAATGGGCTTAGTGAATTATTTTATTTTTCTTTTTATTTGGTTGTCGCTGCGTGAAAAAAATACCCTATAAAAAAAAAGAATTGTTATATTTGTTTCGTAAACAATTTCATTACTTGTTTCTATCTGTGTTCGCATGGAAGTTCAATTGTAAACCCCGACTACGATTTCCAAGATTCTTGAAATATATAAAAAAAATAAATAGAATAAAGGGATATTAAATAAATTGGGATTTGGTATTAAAAGTTTAATTTTTTTTATTTACAATAGGGTAATGTTGTAAGTAAATATAGGGTCATATAAACACCAACTTGGTTTACAAAGGAAGCCAAGATTTTCGAACCACCATATTAGAGGGGAGGGGGGGAGTTTTTATTTTTATTTTTATTTTCTTCATCAAGTTATTTGATAGGAGTGATTAATGTAAACTTCATGATGTCTTATTGTTAATGAGAAGGAAGTTAGGATTTTTTTTTGAAAAAATAAATAAAACTATGAAACTCAATTATTAAACAACTCAATGTTCAAGGAAGAAATTGATTTATTTAAAAAAACAAAACAAAAATCGATTCAACTTGGCAACCCTGCAATCAATGACACAAGATTGAGATAACCTCATGAAAAAAAAAAAAGAGCATGAAGATCAATCTTAAGATCTAAAAAACCAAATTAAAAAAATATATAATAAAAAGCTCCAAAACAAAAGAATATAGCAATAAAAAAATGAAGATTAAATTTGATATAAAGTGTTTTGAAATTAAAAGTTGAAGGATAAAATTAAAAATAAAATTTAATTAGAAAAAAAAAGAATAAAAAAAAGAATAGAAAGAATAACGACTTAATTTGATATAAAATCAAATGAAATTAAATGATAAGGGATGAAACTAAATTAAAAAAAATTAAGAAACAAGTTGTAATAACAAAATGATGATGAAATTGAATAAGTAAAACAAACGAAAAGATACCTTTATATTTTGACAAGTAAAAAAGGGATAAAAAAGAAAAATATCCACCGAAGCCTAACTACTATGTTCTCATGTACACGTCATGGAAGGTAGCATTTAGATTTGGGACAAAGTCTCCTATGCTAGCCTTATTTTTTTCAAAATAATATTTATACTGTAAAAAGATCAAATCACTTCCAAATCACTAAAACAAAATCAATTTCAAAAATACAAAAAATACCTTGAGTTATAAGTTTGAAACCTTTTGTTTTCAAGGGTAGTTTTTTTTTATTTTAATATCATATTTTTTGTGCGGATAAATTTTCTATGAAAATTAAAACTAGAAAGCTTATGGGTATTTGACACTGTATTTTAATTTTAAAAGTGTTTTTGAAAAAAATAATTTTTAAATTTTTTATTTAAAATTAATTGTTTTTAGTATTCTTAGATAATTTCATATTAAAAATAATTTTTTAAAAATAAAAAAAAATATGATTTGGATATATTTTTTTTAAAAAAAAGTTTCAAAATTAATTTATAAAAATAAAAAATATTATTGGAATACATTTTTAAATAAATAAAATCTAAAAATAAACAATCTCCACCGTACACTTAATCTTCAAACCCTGTCCATGTATGAACACGGCAGTCCTGTCTCTTGTAACCTCACATCTCATAGATGACTTTATAGCTTGCCTTTGCAACTTTATAGCTTTCCTTTATACTTGTTTTTTCTTCTTGTAAAAATTCGAATCTCTTTTGATTTTGACTTTTCAGGTTCTGTCTTGTACTTTCACACACACTATTTACTCTGACGCTGTAGTGAAATCATGTACGTGGTTCCGTTCATTCGTGCAGTTGGTTTCATCTCTTTGTATTCACAGAGAGAAAAAAAGAGATGAACAATACTGCAGCAAAATGAAAAAAACACCAATCTCAGAAACAACACCACACAGTCTGTAATGATTTTACGTTTGAAAAGATGTGTATGATTTAATTTGAGCTCATCAACTCTCAGGTTTCCAGGCTGAATTAAGTCCTTTAATGCAAGCTCAACTAACTGTTTTCTTGACAGAAAGAGGAATCGAATAATTCATTCAGACACAGATACTGTTTTCCATATCTAAGAATCTCCAACTTTTGTCCAATGTGGCAGTTGGAACTCGAGACTGAAATCACATCCGTTGAAGGAAAAAGGAAATCGTTCCGGTTTGGCTTGAAAATCTGTGAGAAAGCAAGGAGCACCGTCATTTCAACTTTTAAGCATCTAGTCCGCGACCCACAATGATTCATCCTTGGACCTGTGTCTGTTCTTTTGTTTTCACTTTTAATTTGTATTATTTCATGCTGTTTCTACTCTTGTGTTCAACAACCAGTACCCCACCCCAAGCCCCCGGCCACAACACAACAAACATAAAGGTCTCTGATGCTCAAATTATAGACAGAATGCAGAGAATGCCCTTTTCAATCCAGTCGTGGATTTGAATACAAAAACAGATCTGTGTAGGTTTAGAAACACAGGCATTAATTGCAGCAACCTTTTCAGTTTGAGTTAAAATGTTGCTCCCCAAAGAAGATCAATCTAACCAAGAACATTCACATCTAAACCATTTCATAGTACACAAAAGTTCCTAGAGAACATAACCCCCCAAAAAGGGTACGGCCACCTATAAGCTAGTAAGTTCCACTAAGCTTGCAACTATAGGTGAGGTGGAAAACAGCAATATTACACATGATCAGTTGCCCTTTTAGCTAGGTTTAGGCAACCAATTAGTAGAAATCATTATTGATTTTAAGATACTGATTAAGGAAAGACTCTTGGTCTCTATTCACTGCTAGGCATACAATTTGATATAGCATCCTCTTGGATCCTACCCACAATCTCATGCACAGCTGCTGCAATTTCATCAACTGAAGTCAATCTACACTCATCTTCAACCTGCCTCAAAATGAAACACAAGTTTCGATATTTAATTAGTAAAGGGACTTCTGATTTAGTAAAGTAACAAGAAACTTATTCTATATATGCAAGTTGATTACTTCAGCGAAAAAGATCACTTGACTTCATTGTACTTCATTTGGATTGAATGTACTCGTAACAGTAGAGTTTAAATAGCAAAACCTCCTTTAAATATGGTTCTCATTTAAATCGAACACCAATTTAAGTATCAAAAGAAGCAAGGAAAAGAAAATATTACTCACCTTAACACTAAAAGAATAGAGCACCATTTGACCACCAGTTGTTACATTTAGGTGAAGAGTATAAAGGCCAAGAGAGTGCAATCCAGTCACCATCTTCGAGAGCTGTTTTGGGTGTCTTCTTGATAGTATCTTGAGGTTTGCATGCCTTTCTGTCATTGTCACCTCAACATCTGCATTGGCAAATGGTCGTTTCTCAGCCAACATTGAATCTGTATTTGATGATGAGTTGTCGCTGTTGCTTTGTTTAGTCGTCGAACTGGCAATTGAATACTGAGAGAAGGAGAAAAAATCCGAGAAGAGAGAAGAGCAATTGGAGTCTGTAGCAGATTGTACTTTATTTATTTGCTTATGAGCTTCAAGAGATTGGATAAGTTTCTCCAGCTCCTTCACAAAGTTAATGGCCCCCCCTATAATGGATGCTTGATCTGGCTGCACTAATAAATAAAAAAACCAATCAATTATATATATTTCATGAAATTAAATGAAGAGATAATAGCCTCGGAAAGGTTGAAGATGATGCGAACATCCCGGTTGAGAGTCGACAAGTCTAAATCCTTCCAGTACAACCTCTTTTAGCAAGAGACATGCATGCTTTTCAAAAAAAAAAACCCATCAAACCTGGACAGAAAAGCCCTTAGTGTTTATCAATGCCGAGATGCATTGAGAAAAGCATTTTGCCAAAAAGGGTTTGGTGTCTGTAAACAATTCCCCAAGGTTTCATGGCTGTGAATTCAAAGCAAGACATTGATTTTAACCTAAAACAAGGTGCCATACAAGCAGTTTTACGTTTGAAAGAGTTTATCCGACAAAGCGAAGTGGATCGGAATATCTCTTAATGTACTTTTTGAACAGGGATTCAAACTTATTAATAAGAAAAGAAGATGGGGGGGGAAGAAAAAAAGGCCTGCCTTACCCTTTGGACATAAGAGGGAGGCATCATGGATCGAATCATGGTAAGATAGTCATTCATTTGCTTCCTCCTATTGCGTTCAACCTTAATGTGAGTCATCCTTTGATGTGCAACTTCTGCTTCATCTTTGATGCTTACACGACGCTGTCTCTTTCGCCGGCCTGCAGCATTACCTCCGGTGAAGAACCCGCCCTTACAAACACGGTTAATCTCTTGGGAGGAAGAGTTCTTGGCGTCCCAGTTATTGTTTGGATGGAAATCAGATCCAATATTGCTGATTGTTGTGTTCATGGTTTCATGGTAACTAGCCTTTTGATCTCCTTCAAGACCAAAGCCATGGATCCATGGCGCACCTAGTCCGAAAGTACTAAGGGGGTCTTGTTGGAATACAACAGTTTCTAATGCCATTTTCTCTCTCAAACTCTTCTACAGTAACATAAGATCTGGAGAGGCAATGATATTGAATCAAGAGGATTCTTTCAACCTGGCGAAATTATGGCTCGAGCGAGCTAAAAAGAAGACAAGAACAAAACAATCTGAGAGACTCAAGTAGTTCTATAGCCTATTTTGTTCAATCCCGACAGATCAATAATTTGAAACGACAATAAGTTCGTGGCTCTCTTTCAATGGTGGGGGGTCACACAGTTCAGTGTTTTCTTTTAAAAGGAAAAAAATATTCAGGGCTTGTCTACCGAGATGCATTTGAGACAGCAAGTGGCATGGCAGATTTTGTATGTTGTGCTTGAGATATTCTTTTTCACTCACCAATATCATGAAGTTGCAAGTCTTCGTTTGGTGGAAAGACTTGGTAACCTTGATTTTTTTTTTGGGCTTCGAATGTGCTTTTTCAGTTAAGGGAGATCATCAACCAGGTTAATTTAAATCAACAAAATCATTTTATATTATGAATTTCATGCAAAGATTGGAGTGATAATAGATCACGTTTTTTTTCTTCACATTTTTTGAACATGTATGATCATCAAATGCAAGTAGTCATTAATAAAAATATAATTTACAGTATTATAAATATTTATTAATAAACTTTTTATCGTATATGCAGCCTCTTGCATCACACTTTTCTTTACATAAAAAAATCAAAGTGTAAATCAAAAAACTTATACATGCATATAATCAAATATATCAAGAACTATATGTGTTAATGAATAGAAAACAAATCATTGTTAATGATAAATGAAGAAGAAAATAGAAAAAATGAGTGTCATATATAAATAAATATACTTGACCTCGCAACACAAGCTTTTGACCCGACTATGTTTAATGACTTTGTTTAGCAGAATTATTTTTTTATTTAATCAAACAATAACATATATAGAAACACATGAAATTCATTGAATAAAATAAAAGGAAAAAAAACACTATGAAATTTGTTAAAAATATTTTCTATTCATATAACATACATGGATGAATTAGAATAATTTGTTTAGAAAATTAAATGTGTTCAAAATAATTAGAAAATAAATAATATTTAAAAAACAAATAAAAAATACTAAAAAAGAGAAGGGTTATTAATTTAAATCTCAATTAAAATTTATTTTGAAAAAAAAAGATAGAAAAAAAAAAACAGAGAAAAACACCAAGAATTGTTAGGTTTAGCAGGCCAGACCACCTTGTCTGACCTACTTACAAGAAGCCCGCAAGTTCGTAAATGCTGCCCAAAAGTAGCATAACTTATATTCTTCCTTATTTATATCATTCATTTCATATTGATTTGATGGGCGAGCTTGAAAATATTTAATATAATTCATATTATATATTATATGCATGCGAGATTCATTGAATATTAATAAGGAATGTTGTCGTTGATCTCTATATATCGGTACCATTATCCCTTTTTTAAAATCCCCCAGGACATTTCTTGGGCATATGCATCACGTCTTGCTATAATTTCTCTGGCTAGTATTTAAATTAAGCAAGATTCTGTAATCAAAACTACTGTAGCATATGGTTGTTGCGTTATCAAATTACATGACAAATTCATATCATGACGACAAACTAGTCTTTAATATGTTAATTTCTTTTTCTTGGAATTGAAGGAACACCAACGTATGATGGTTATCCATTAATTAATTTACGTGATTGGCTCGTATAGAATGGTACGTAGGTTTGTTCTCACTAATTAAATCATAGGCTAAGCCTATGAGAAAGTCATTCTCACTGTCATTTCGTGTTTTCAATGTCAGACCAGGCAGTGAGAAAAGGAAGTGTTTTGTCTTTTTCAAGGTAATATTTCTTCATTGTCGAGGTAAAATTAAAATCTGCTATTAAAGAGGAAAGAAAAATTAAATGAAAGTCTAAGATCTCATAAAAGAAATGAAAATCTACGAACCAAACAAGCGTAAAATTAACATCGAAGACTATTAAACTACAAATTAGTTATTTCAGCTCTCTAAAAGATTGGCAGGAAGAAAAAAAGCTCGTCAAATATGATTAGTATAAACATGATATAGCTCTTATTAATTAAATAGTTATCTCACTTAAAAGTTTAACCTGTTAGGTGAGATTCCGTAATATAATTTATATCATTCTCTAACACACACCCTCAAGTGAAAATCTTTTGGGATTGAAGCTTACATAGACTCATATTATCTTATGTTTGATTTTTCATCAAATAGAATAAAAACAGTAAGATTCAAACTCGTGACTGATAGGTCAATAAATCTCTGATATCAAGTTAAAGAATCATCTTACTTAAAAACTTAACTTGTTAGATTAAAGCCTCGAAATATGATTTATAATATTCTTTAACACCATTCACCCTCCTCTCTTCTTCGATCTTTCGAAAAAAATTAAAAGTACTGTTCCCAATAAAGTTCCATGAACGAGATTCTTTAACGATTCATGTATGATTGAGCCAAATGGCTATATAATACTTGTGTTTGCAACCGGTATTAGTGAAAGCTGCGGTTTAGTTCTTTTAAGAAATAAAACCGGGGATTAGATTGTTTTTCTCACGTCTCGGTATGATTCAGCAACTTGCTGCGTGTCCGTACATTCAAGGCTTATTATTCTATGATGTATAGAACTGGCTGATCAGCAGGCCATTCAAGCCGTAGCATGGCTATCACCCCTTGGATTCCGGTGTACCTAACTGATTGATTTTAAGCTGCAACAAGACACTGGAGTTTGTTTATACGTGCGTGGTACATCTAGCTATGTTTTTTTTTAATATATATATATATAGTTTTGAGTGTAATGAGACATTATATGTAAAGAATCAATTAGTCTGCTAGCTAGCTCAATATTATTAATAATAATAATAATAATAATAATTTATTGATATAGAGAGACAGAACTGATAGCTTAGGGCATCTTCGTGTCTGTTATCACAGCAAGATGTTAAAACGTTCCTTGATCGATTCTCAAAAGAAAAGAAAAGAAATATATACAGGAAATATTGCAAGAGAATGAATGATTTGGTCATCAAATTCCAGCAATAATGATTTACTGTGCATGACTGTTTCTGTCGTGAATCTCTCATTGTGATTTTGTTTTTTTCCTTGCTACTATAGACTTTATAGTAGGCCCGCTTGATTAATTTGGATCCTTTCTAGTCTAGATCATGATATATTATGAGATCTTACATTATTGAAAATATATTGAAAATAACACCGAGTACGTATAAATACTATTTTAAAAAATTTATTCTCACATCAGATTATCCTTTATAACTCAATAGATTTTTCCTCAAAAAAAATGAATGCAGAATTAAAAAGCAAAAAGACAATATAGCCTTGTAAATATAGCCTTTTTTCAATCAAGTGCAGGGTAAATATAGTATATACTAGCTAAATGCCCGCACTACGTTGCGGGCGTAGTGCGGGCAGAACAAATAATTTTTACAGCTGCTGGGATTAAAATATAATATTTTAACATGTAAAGTTTGATATACTGAAAGAGATCAACATCCTCTATTATATTAACAGTCATATCGAAGTCTTAACATCTAAAATTATCATTACTATTACTGTCAAAACAATAAACATTATTCAACAAATCTGAGAGAAAAACAAAAAAAATATTAATAAAAAAGCACGTTGGAACAAAAACTAAAATTATTATTATTATTATTATTATTATTATTATTATTCTTAATATTAATATTAATATTATTATTGCTTTAATAACGGGAAGAAAACGAAATTAAATCAAAGGCTAAAACAAAGCTTGATAACATTGACAAAAGAGTAAATAAAAAATGAAAAGGAAAATGTTGACTGGGAAAAAAATCATTTGACATGAAAATTTTAAAAAATTATCACGCTACGTTGCGGGCTGAGCAAGAAGTGTTTATAATTATTGGGATGAAAGAAATTAATAGGATATGTTGGTCCAAAATTAAAATATAATATTTATTTATGTAAAATTCAATATAATAAAACAGATCACCACACCCTATTATAAAAACAACAACATCGAAAGTCTTTACATCTAAAATTATCATTGTTATTACTATCAAAACAATAAAGATTCTCAAATTGTCTCGAGAGGAAAAACACTGAAAAACACTAATAAAATAGTAAGGAAGGAAAATAACTAAAATTATTATTGTTGTTGTTGTTGTTGTTGTTGTTGTTGTCGTCATCGTGTGAATAATAATAATAAAAAAAACTAAAAAAATCATAATAATTTTAACATAAAATCAAGGAAAAAATAAAATAAAAATTATGAGGTAAAAAAATCCATTTGATTTGAAAATAATAATAATAAAACAATAAAAGAAATAAAAGAAAGAACACATAAAATAAAAGAAAAAAAACGGTGAACAAATGTCTGCGAAGCACGAAGGATAAATAGCCAGTCTACAATGCTGACGTAGGATCCTCTTTTAGTATATGTTAATAAAATAAGAATAGTCGTAGTGCGTGTCTGATCCGGATATCCTGATTATATAAAAAATTGTATAAGTGGGAAAAAAAGGAAAAAATGATAAGAAAAAAATGAGCCAAGGGATTACTTGCGGCGCGCTCAGCTGGGCAGGAAAAAAAATATACTTGGGAAGAAAAAATCGTGGTGCGCGTAAGCTGACCCAGACACCTTGGTTAAGAAAAAAAATATATAAGTGGCAAAACAAAATAGGGAAAAAAATGTAAAAAAAAAAATCGATCCGGAGAATAGTCGTGGTGCACGTAAGTTGGCATGCACACCTCAGTTATTAAAAAAAAATTGTAAAAAAAAAAACCAGTTATTTAAAAAAAAACCTTCATTTTTTTAAAAGAAAATAGTTCTGAAAAAAAATTCAAATCAGAAACAACAACCAGTTATAAAAAAAAAAACCCCCCTTTTTTTTAAAAAAAAAACAGTTCTTTATATTATATATATATATAAAAAAAAAATTCCAAATCAGTTTTGTGGCCGGCGCGGTTCGAATGGCGCGCGCGACAACCGCTCGGCCACAGCCATTACTTCGTCATTCTCACCATCAAAAAATACAAAAAGCATCCCTGTGTAAAAAAAAAAAAAAAAAAAGGTGGACGAACGTCTGCGAAGCATGGAGGAAAAAGGACCACTCTACAGTGCCACAATGCTGACCGTCAGATCCTCTTTTAGTATATGTTAATTAATAGGCTTGTAGCCTACAACAATCAACAAGAAAATAAATAAAAGAATTAAAATATGTTGTACCTTGTTAGAAAATAAATTATAGAATGGTAACGAGTTGCTATTACAATGGTTTTTCAAAAAATAGTTGTTAGTGCTTACTATTACTTTAATTTCTCCTAGAATTCTAAATATATGTAATATAAAATGCTTTTTAAAAATATTATTTACTTGAAAATAAATCAGTAATAATTATTAGATTAATATTTTTTCAAGTGAAAATCAAACACTCATTAACTGATTTGAGCCAAATCTCTAAATTCATGGGATCTATGTAGAACCCGTACATGTCATGAAATCTTTTTTTTTTTTGTTTTAGAAGAAAGAGACCTGCAACATTTTGAACTTAACAAAACCAATTGTCATAAATAATTTATATAGTTCCCTCAACCCATTACCACCACCCTATATTCTTGCAGAAACCAAACTAGCATCGGAGGTTCCCATGCAATTGAAACTCGTACTGACATATTCCTCGATTTGCATATCGATGCTGCAGTTTTAGAAGATGTCTGTGTTTTCGAATCTCTTTCAAGCTGGCCTGAAGGTGTTTTCTGTCTTGAAAATGGTATGCCAGGTCTCACTACACTACGTCTAAGTGTAATTCTATAACATCGATCTTCCATCGCTACCTTTAGCTAATGGCTCGGAAACACTATCTTTTGAAAAGTATATTTTATAGATTTATGTGAACGAATAAAACCTCGATTATTTTTTATTTTTATAAAAAAATATATGTCCTGATTCGAACTCGATATCTGTTGTACAGATCATAAGCTCTTTGTCATCATACCATATCTCTTGGGGACAACATATTCCATCACTCTACATAGCTAGATCATTCGACAGGTAAATAAAGCTTTTTCTATACTTCATTTGTGAAGAGTATTCGATTTAAAGATAATAACTTGGCCGAATAGAAGATATTTTAGTTGTTTTGTTTTGTTTTTAATTCTCAATTTACCTTTTCAAAATCGGTCTGAGTTTAATTCGTTTTTTTTAATCTCAATTTGGTTTTTAAAATGTTTAATTGCTATTAACTGAAAAACAAATAGTGTGTGTGTGTGTGTGAAATCTAACAATGAGAACCATAAAACTATCATCCTATTTGTTAAACTTTTTATTTATTTATTTAATCTTTTTTTTATTTTTTAAATCATATATTTATTTTTGTGTATTATAGTATTTGACTTGGATGTGTAGATCTTTGATTCTATTTTGCAAATGATTAAAGTTTTGAAGTGATTTTTTACTTTTAATTTCTCTTAATAAATTGAGGAAAACACAAAAACGTGTCTTTAAACATATCAAATAAAATAAAAGATCGAAGTCGTGAAAAAAAATGGTGTTGAATGAACCAAAAGTTATAAATTAATTTCTATAATAAAAAAAAAAACAGTTTTTTCATATAAAAATAAGAGAATTTGAATCACATTTTGGTTCGGATTTGGTTTTTATTTTAGAATATTCAATTGATCAAGAACTGAACAGGATCAAAACCAAATAATCGACTGCTCGCCCCTAATTATTGGTTCTCACCCTTTCTGCAAGACCAATATGTTCTCTTTATATATATATGCTGGTTGTTAGATCTTGATAGGACTTATATAGGTTCAATGGTTCGGGATTTATTTTAATGGCTCTCTAGTTTCTCTAGAAATTTTATATTATTCATAATTAGAAATTATTTATTTGATCATTATAATTAAAATATAATGTTATTTATATGAGCTAGAAAATAATTTTGAGTGAAAAAAGAGAGAGTTATAAATACATATATTAGAATCTATCAATTAAATGCTTTAGGACTTTTAAAAGTATGCATGCGTCAATTATAAATCATAGAAAAATTAAAGAGTCAATATATACCACGTATTATATTGATTATCTATAAATTGTGCGCGCGCATTAAATTCGAAAAATCTAAATATATATAATCAGTACCACGACTTATAATTGAAAGGGAGTGGATATAAATTCTCTAACAAAAGAAATACGCTGGATTTTGTATTAAATAAAATTTATAGAGAACGATGAAGAAAGGAGAGACGGAGAGAGAGAGAGAGAGAGAGAGAGAGAGGCAGCACCTGGTGCTAGGCAAATCAGAGCAATAAATAAAGGATATATGGAACACTCACACATAAAAAAATAAAATCCAAGTACCTCATTTTTCAAGGTTCTCATAAAGTAGAATCCAAATAGAAAACTAAATACTAGAATTAATCTATTTGGTGGAGAATCTTAAAACGTATCGATTCTCTTCCCTAGATATATTATATTTCTCATATTTTTTTATCTATAAAAGTTTGTATCTAAGAATCATAATTGTACAATTAATTTTATTTATAATGACATTACGACTCAAAAAACACGCCATGTATATAGAAAAATACAAATCCCTAACACTTTTAGTGCTTGTTTAAGAGTGTGCTGATGTTATTTTTTTAAATATTTTTTATTTAAAAATACATCAAAATAATATATTTTTTTTATTTTTACATCAGCACCTAAAAATAATATAAAAATATCAAAAAATTAATTTAAATAAAGATATATTATTTTAATTTTTTTCAAAAATATTTTTAAATCGATATCAAACAAACAGTACTAATTAATGACTCAAAACAAAGAGCAACTATACCATAATTCACATGGAGGAAAGATAAAACAATAATATTTTCTTGCATCATTCTCATTACACAAGAAGATTTGTTTATTTGATACTGGTGGGGGAATTTAAAACAGGACAAACATTCCAATTTACAAGACATGAATATTTTAATTATTACAACCTTACTGTAATTTGAAAATCATGGACGAGGCTGTCATTTCTAATACTTCAAATTATAAGCAACATGGTATTGTCAACTTGTCTTGGGGGCGTTCACATTGCTGATACTCATCATAGTTGGTACTTGCTTGGAATAGAAGATAGATATTTTATTATACGTATTTATTTATATATTTACTGATAACTGATTGATACCTTGATTGAGATAGCTTTGGTTTCTCTGTCGTTTCTCAAGAAACTTCGCATTGGTGATCATGCTTTCGTTTTCCTTTTTCCTATCAAGCAGAATCTGATCATCTATAAAATAATGTATTTAAATAATTTGTATTGTGGAGTAAAAAATGTATTTCTTCTGTTATTTGGATAAAAAATCAAGTAATTAAAATTTAAATAATATAAATTCAGAAGAAATATTGTATTTCTTTATCCTAAAATCCCTTTTTGTTATTTTTTATTTTAATATAAACATGTCTTTCTTATATAAAAACTTTTTCACAGCGAGAGCATGCAATTCTGAGAAGAGAAACAAACCCTTCAATGTAACTTGCGAAGACTAAAAAACTAAGCAAACAAGGCCCAAATTACTATTTGAAATTGCCATTAAGTTTATTTTTGAATTTTTTTTGTTTAGAAATATATCAAAATAATTTTATTTTATTTTTTTAAAATTATTTTTAATATCAATACATGAAAATAATATAAAAACATCTAATTTTTTTAGTTTAAAATTAAAAAAAATATTTAAAGAAAAAATCAGTATCAAACACGTAGTAAACACGGCACCTTCTTGCAAAGAAAATCCGCAGCCGTATAAGAAGAAGCTTATAAAAGGGGGCAAAAGGAAAAAAAAAAATGGAGTCACGTCAAGGAAGCGGGAGCAATAATTAAATCTTGGTCATTATCAGGGTACTGGAATTGAAGAGTGTTAGAGAATAATATAAATTATATTCTGAAACTTCACCTACAAGCTTGAGCTTTTAGGTGAGATGGTTCCTTAACTTGGTACCAGAGCCTTGTTGACCCAACGGTCACAAGTTCGAATCTCACCACCCTCATTCTATTTGATAAAAATCAAGCACAAAGTAGAGTGGGTCTGTGTGCAAGTTTCAAGCCCAAAGGGCTTTCACTTGAGAAGGTGTGTTAGAGAATAATATAAATCATATTCTCGGACTTCACCTACAAACTTGAGCTTTTAGGTGAGATGGTTCCTTAACAAAGAAGAATTTAAGTGATGTTTGTTATTGTGTTTGCGCTGAAGGTTTGAGAAAAATAGATAAACATAGGGTTTGGTTAATTGCCAACCGGAGGTTTTTGGCATAGGTCCCACGTCACATTTGCTGCTTTTCTTGTTTTTTTGATAATGTGGGGCTGCTTTTTGCTCTTTGTTGCATGTGCCCAGAGATTGATAAGAAGGTTTGATTTATTGTTAATTTTTTTAGTCTGTACCATGAAATTATTACTCTAGGAAATTATTTTTTAAATTTATTAGAATAATGTAAGGTTTGTATTTTTAGAAAACATGGTTTAACTTCATGAACTGATTCAAATATTTTTCTAAAATATATATTTATAATGACCATTGAATTTTCAATATATATATATATATATTAATGTTCTGTGATTTTAATTTGTTAATATATATATATTTTTTAAAAGAAAGTTCTTATAAAATATATTATGCAGTACAGTATAAACACGTTAATTTAAAAATAAATTCTAAATTGTATTTAAATATGTTTGATTTAAAAAATATTTAATTATTATTTTTAATTTAAAATATTATATTTAAAAGTTATCACAATAATATATTTTTTTGTTAATCTCTTAAAAAAAATTATATATATTCAAAAATATTATTTTTTTAAATAAAACATATTTAAACTTTTTATTGTGTTTTAAATTTTTAATTTTGTAGAAACTAAAATAACGTGTTTTTTTATTTATTCAGAAATGTATTAAAATAATATTTTTTTATTTTTAAAAAATTATTTTATTGATCTTAAACTCAAAAGCAGTTTTAACCAAATATTTTAAAACTTATTTTGAACCGCAACTAAAATATTTTTTATGAAATTATTTTTTAAAAACTTTAACTATAAAAACAAAAATAATACTAAACAGACTCTTAAACAGTATCAATATAAAAAGAACCCTGTTCTTCTCGTATGTTTTGTGAATTATTGTACGTGATTAATGGCTAGAATTGATGTAAAGTTTGTCTGGATTAGCAGAGCCTAATTCTCAGCCGCGCACGTCTACAGATATTGCCGAGACAAGAACTGAAATGACGAGGGAAGGTGTTGGGGAGAGGACAGAAGAGTGAGGGGGGTATTTTCAAGGGGCTTTGAATGAGTTATATAATTCCATCTGTACTCGTGCACCTAGCTAGCTAGATTCACTTCTACCCAAATCCTTTTTAATTGATTATTTTGTGTTCTGAAAACGTCACAGGTGACCACATCACATGCACTCTGCCAGTCAACTTGCTAGCAAAATGTTCCATCCCGTGATGTTTCATTCATCCCATACGAGTTATCGATGATACTACCTAGCTTTCTGCTCCCACTTTTTATTTCTCTTAATGCGTGTTTCTTATGCATGTTTATGTAAGAAATTAAGTATGTTTATGTAAGAAATCAAGTGTAAATTAAAAAACAGATCATGTACATGTATACTTATATAAATTAAAGATCATTTATATTAGTATATGAAAAACACATTGTTATTTAACTATGTGATAAGAAAAATAAAAGCTAAGTATTGGAGCTTTTGTTTAAGATCACGATAAATATGACAGTACTATAAAAATTAGGTTGACTTAGATGGCTGACCCGATTGATTCAAGATCTAGGATTGGCCAGGTTTAAAAATATTAAAAGAAGAAACTGGCCTGGTATGACATGTGTAAAAGCCCAAGTCGAATCGTGACTTGCTTGACTTGAGTCAATCTTAGTCAAAAACCAACACAAACACGTTGATTTCTTTTTTTCTTCTAAAAATATACAAAAACAATGTCGTTTTGATTATTAAAAAAATAAGAACCCGAGTTGACTCTCTTGTATTATTAAAAGCAAATCAGCTAGACACATGAGGCAATTCACATACCTAGCCAAACACAAATGGCTTAACCATCGCACGAGGCCTATGCAAAAAGGCCTTGTCTAGGCACCGTGCCTTTTTTTTTTTTTTTGAATTATTAGAGGGCAGAAAAAGACATTTTTTTCTCTCTATAAAACTCGTAGACAGCACATCTTACATATTTATAAATGGCAAGTTATTTGAGTCTATAGACAACATATTATCTGCAAACCTAGAATCTAGTAATATCAACTTAGTAGTTTTAAACCAAAAAAACAATCCATTTCCTATCCATTTTTACCCCCAAACACATATAGAATAACATCTAAAGACCTAAATAAATTTATTTATGCATTCAAATAACCAAAACATTAATCCGAAAAATATAAAATCAACTTGAAACCCAAAAACTTCTCGAGGCTAGATCTACTTTCATATGAAGTTTTTGGGGGTCAATTGGATCTAAATAAAACCTAAGTTAAACTATAGTTGTAAATTGGATTTCGTTGATTATCAATCTTTTTAGTAGTTGAAATTAGTGTCAACACAACTTTCCTTTTTTACTTCAAGAACCCGACATTATCCTCTCTTTATTCTCTTTCTAACCAAGGACTAAAATACAAGGAAAATGAGGTTTTGGATCAAAATTGAATTTGAGGCATTTGAAGGACAGTTAGTCGGATGTCATACTTGATCAAACAACGCATCTATAGCAGCTCAAAACCGCGACCTCTATTAATCAGCACCACGCGTAAACCAATTGAGATACAGCACGAATATTCTATCAATTGATTAAAGTAATATATTAACCTCGTTTTATTGTCTTATGAATATTTATACCGACCACATGTCTTATAATTGTATTGATGGTCCACGAGTTCAAAATATCATGTCCAGTAGAAGAACAACAATCAAGAAGAAAGTAAGCAGTGTTTCTAACGTTATGTGTAGCCTGCTGTAGATTTATCAATAAAATAAATTGGAAATTGGGACCGTAAAATTCGTTTAGTGCATAGTTTCTAGAAGAAAAAAAAGAGTAAGCAGTGTTTCTAACGTTATGTGTAGCATGTCGTGGAGTTATCAATAAAATAAATTGGAAATTGGGACCATAAAATAAATTTAATTCATAGTTGCTAGAAAATCAACCCACACAAAAAAAAAGTAAGCAGTGTTTTTAATGTTATGTGTCGCATGTTGTAGAGAAGATTATTATTACCATTATTATGTACCAAAATGCCCTACAAGATTAAGGAGATGATGCTTTAATTTCGTGGGTTTATAGCCCCTTCCATCCTCTTCTTGGTTCCATCTGTGTTTGGCTCGCAATCAAGTTGGTCTCATAGTTAAAACTAGATTTGTCGGCACATACTTCATCGAGGGCTAGGATTTTTTTATGTTAAAAATAAAGATGCATAGTCGATGTAAGCATGTTTCAAAAGGGGAAAAAACATACTCTTGATAGAGAAAAAAAATCATATAATTTAATTAGATAACAAAAAAACCAAATAACAATGGTAAACGAACCAATTCAGGTAAAACAAAATCATGGGACCTGAAAAAAAATGGTTGATGAAATGAAAAAGGTGACGAGACTAAGATTTAAGGCAATTAAATAGGGGAAAAAATGAAAAAAGTAAGAAAAACATAAACCAACCTAAGTGAGCATGTAAAATATTCAAGTCAAATTATGAAAATGGGATAAGAAAAGAATGAAAAAAAATTCAAAGTCCAACTCCAACTTCAACAAATCTAACATAGAGGGATGAAATAAAAAAAATCAATTAAAAAAACAACATAACATGCAAGTCAATGAAACTTTGCGACTTGGATCATCCGATTGAGATGACCGAAAAAATAATTAAAAAAATCACAAAGCTTAATTCTACAACATCACAACGGTGAAGGATATTATGCAAAATATTAAATTAAAAAATAATATAATAAAACAAATCCAAGTCAATCCAAGTTGCCCGACCAAGCTCATAATTTAAGTGATAAAATCAGTATAAACAATTAGATTTTTTTAAAAAAAAAACCACGAAGCCTAATATTAAAAAAACTCCAACCATGAAAAATGAAATTGATTTTTTTTTTTTCAACAAGTCTAATGTTAAGGGATAAAAAAAAAAAACTTTTTTTAAAATCAACTCAATAAAGAATGACAAATAAAAAGGACTAATGAATTTTTTTTTATAGAAAATAAAAATAAAAATAATAGAGCCTATTATCCAATTGAATAAATATCAAAGAGTAAAACTAAAAAAAATATGATCTCATAAAAGGGGAGGCAAACCTCATCAAACCTTCTAACTTGGGTTGATCTCAAAAACTTGTAACTCGTGAAATTTTAAATTTAGCTTTAATCAAGAAATTCAGTTTACAATCCATTTAATGCTAATAAATAAATAAATAAAATAATTATTAATTTAATTTTTTTGTCAAAATAAAAAAATAACGGTTAAAAGATTGAAAATCAAATTTAATAAAAAAAACAAGAGACTTGATCAAATTTTAACTCATGAAATGTTAGATACTTGCTCAATCATAAAACTTAATTCTTTTAAACTTATTCATTACCCTTTGAATTGTTTTCTCACCTTGCTATCTACTGGTTGAACTTGCTCTGACTTTGCAGGTGGACAAGGAAATTCTATACGTTAAAACTTTAGTGGATTTTTATTATAAATAATAAAACAACGTTATTGTATGTATAAAAATAATTAAATAATAACTCTTTTTTTTTTTCAGGCTTGTGCTTTCATAATAATTGGTCAATCATTGTGTAGGTGGATAAAATCATACGCGAGCTCGTTTGGAATTTTCCGTATCTAAAAAACACCTAAGCGATGCCCATAAAGGCCTAGCCTCGTATTATTGGAATAATTAATTAATACGGAAGCATTTGGTTCCTCTCTACCAACCCTAAAGAAAGAGGGTTTTTTTTTTTTTTTTTGCCTTTCAGGAGTTAAATAATGAAATCTCTCGTCCCCCGAGCTATATGTGCCCTATTTCTAAAGAATCGAAACCCTAGCCGCTGGTTTTGCTCGTATCAATGATGGTGACACAGTCTCTGCTAGCCTTTTTGAGAGAGTTCCCTGTGGAAAAGTCCCCCTGAAAAGATAGCTTGGAATTCGGAGAGTTTTCTTTTTAGTTTCTGCTAGCTTACTCAAATATTCATCTAGCAGATCAGTTAGCGAATTAGGTTAAATTCGCAGGACCGACATTCATGATTATTGACTTGAGAAATCATCTACCAAAATGGTTTGTTTAAAATTAAAAATGGGTGTAAAGTTGTAGTGGAGAAGTCTGTAGGCTGCGATGTTGCGTCTTCAACTCCTGATGTTGATGTTTCCCATTTTTCGGTTCGTTTTTCTTACGCATAACTCGCATATCTTTTTATTTTTTCCATATTAAGTCCAGAGTTTTAAAAGGCTCATACAATTCCAAATTCATTAAAGAATACCCTAACCCTTTTTTTAAGTTTTCTTTTTCAATGCGTTTGTGAATATTATGTTAACCCACAATTCGGTAGTAAAAGATATCTTAACTTGGATTTTTTTTCTATTTATTCTTCAACATTGACTTTTTTTATTTTTTTATTTATTTCATCATTCAATATTTAGTTTATTTTGTATTGTCTTCATGTTTTTTATCGTATAATTAAGTAAATAGATTGGATCGAATCCAATGGAGTTTATGCTCTGGTTCATGGGTTTGACGAGTTGACTCGGGTTGATTCAGCATATCATTATTTCAATATCTTGAAATCTTATGTCTAGTCTCTTATTTTTATCCTTTGATTTTTCTCATGTTGTAGAAACTCTCACACAATGGCAACAAAAATCTCAAAACCTAAAAAACAAATTTTTATGTTCACAAACCCATAATATAGTGTGAGAATTAAGTATAAAGCTAAAAAAAATATGGGAAAAATATTTTTTTGTCAACTAGCTCCAATGCCTTTACTTCACGGAAGGGATGAACTATTTTTTTTGTTTGCAAAAACTAATGTTTAGGTGCCAAAAAAACATTTTAAAAAGGATGAAAAATCTATGACCCAAGTCATAAACCTAATTGGGTTAAGTAAATTAGTTTTATTTAAATTAGGTGATAAAAAATAGACAATGATATTAAATGAACCAAATTCTCAAAACAGAAGTATTCACGATAACTTAGATTTTTTTTTCAAAAGAGAATAAATGATGTGGTTTAATTAATAACATATTAGATATGAAATGATGAAATGCGTTAAAAAGAAAGAACCTAAAAAATCAACTAATTAACCCAAGATAACATGACACACTTGTAAGCTAGATAATCAAAGTCGAGTGAACTCGAGTTATCTCGCCAAACTTCTGATTCATATCATAAGATTGGAATAACCCAATAAGAAAAAAATATTAATCTGCGTTAACTATTGAAACTCATGAACCGAATCATTAAACTCGAAACACTCTATATGGAAAAACTATTAAAGTCAATTCTCAATCAAATATTAAATAATATAATTGAACAAAAAAATAATAATTACACAAGATGATTCAAAACAAAAAATAACAATAAAAGTAATAAAGATCAAGATTGTAATATTTTATGCGGAAAGACTTATCTACCCTTGAAGAATTTAATAATGACTAATACATCTCGTAAAAAAGAGACTTAAAGCCCCAATAGCTAGTTTTAATTGTGTTAATATGAATAGCAAAACCATCACTGTAATGTTCCAATGAACAAAGTGTTTGAGTTTGATTAGTGTTTTCCAAGGCCTATTAACATATGTTAATCATACATTAAACTCCTTAAAATTTATAATAGCCAAGTAAAATTAATAAAACCGCTTGGCTCAGCTGAATATCTTAAATCATGAAAAAAAAAAAAAAATTACCCAAAATCCTAAATTTTATTCTCATGGGCTTTGTTCAAAACCCAAAATATTAAAGATCAAAAACCTGTGCTTTAGACCATAAAAAAAAACTATAGCCCATCCTCCTCTTCCTATAAATGAAAGATCAGAGCTTTAAATCACTTATCAATTCAGGCCCAACACGACTGGGCCTTTAAAGTCATACTAAAATAAAGTTTGAGAAAATTGGGAAAACAACAATAGCAGGGTTCGTACCTGCTTACGCGTATGATCAGGGCGCTGTTTCCTTGTCCAGCCGGGCAGATGAGCAATTTTAATCAAAAGCTTTTTTTTTTTTCATAAAAAGAGAGCAAATAACACAATAAAATTTTAATTTATTTTAATTAAAAGCTTAAAAATTAAAATTTTTAATTTATTTTTACATGGGAATATTATAAAATCTCTTCAAGCTATATAATAATCTTAAAATACCTTACAATCAACTACTAAAATCAAAATTAAAGGAATGAAAAATCTTTAAATCGAGTCTCATTTTTTTCTTTTTAGGATGTTTAAAAAAAAAAAAAAAACCGACTTTCTCCAAACTTTTATTGCAGAATAAAACTTGCTGACTCTAAAAATAATAAATTATTTCATCTAAAAGTGTCGCAATTTGTTACTGTTTTTCCTTGTTGTTTTTCAGACTAATTTCCCTTTCATATTTGTATTTCAAAAACTAAAGAAAGAAAAAAATATTTTTTTTTTACTAAAATAAGAATTGCCAATGATATATGGTAAACCAACTATTTTTTTGTGTTGATAATCTTTTATCCTTAAATATTTTATATTTTACCATAAATTCAAGCTTAATTTCTTTGATGTAGCGTATAAAAAGTATATTAAAGGCAAAAAATTGAATATTAAAACAATAAAATCAATCACTCTTCATGTAAACAATGAAACATAGTCTAAGTTTGAATATATATAAAAGTGAACCACTATTTATAGTGAAACCGACCATACCTAAATTTTAAAATTTAAAAAAAGAAAGAAAAGAAAGGTAGCTGGTTAATTAATATAAAATCATGAAATCGACCATGTTTCGGTGTTTATTTGAAAGTATAATTATCAAAATAATATATATAATTTTTAATATTAATATATTAAAACAATTATTTAAAAAAAAAAGTGTAGTTAAAATTATTTTTGATTATGTAAAAATGATCTAGAAACAAAAAAAATAATTTAAAATAAAAAATAAAAAAATTCAATTTTTTTCAAAAAAAACTTTTAAAATGGTTGAGGGAGATAGCTTCTAAGACCATGTTTTACACTACATTTTAAAAGTATCATTGAAAACAATGAAAATTAAATTTTTTTTAATGTTTTTAAATATTTATATTAAAAATAATTTTTTTAAAATAAAAATAATTTTTTGTTTTTTAAAAAAAAACATCATCAACCAACAACAATCCGACATACACTTTAATGTTAAAGGAAATACCATGTCACAAATTAAAAGCATCGCTCTCTCCAGAGAAGTCTACCAACTTATTTTAAAAAAACTACGTTGCATTCTTCTAAACCATTCATCAACCTCTCCTTTTGAACTCTTCACAAAGAAAACTGGTCTGATCGATCGATAATCAAGAAAAAATTGAAAATAAATTTGTTGAAAATGAGAAAGAAGAGTGTGTTAATAGGAGGAGGATTAGGTTATTGTTATAAACGATGGATGTCGTCGTCGTCAAGCGAAGGAAGAAAGAGATTCGCGGCAGTGTGGGGTAATGGTGATTACGGAAGATTAGGATTCGGAAATTTAGATTCTATGTGGTGGCCAAAGCTTATCAGTTCATCTTCCTTTCATAATTCTAATCTTAAATCCATTTCCTGTGGCGGTGCTCACACTCTCTTCTTAACAGGTCCTCTCTCGTTTTACTTCCTTCATTTAACCTGAATTGTGAAGCTTTTCACGTTTTGGAGTTGTTTTATTGACTCTTATGGTATTTGGCAATAATTTATAACTGAATTTTAAATTATTTTTTTTTTGGAGAAATGAGTAAAACTGAATTCGAATAAATTCAATGTATTCAGTTTTTTTAATTTGATTCTGTAACTTTATTTAAACGGATAAATGATGAAAAAGAGAGAGTGATTAGATGCAAATATAATTCTATGTAATACGATTTTTAGCATTTTTTTCCCAATTATATCAGCTAGCAATTATAGATTTAGCAATTTTGGAACATGTATGTATATATATACATATATTGTGTGTGAGTTATATTCTTTTAGTTTGATTGATTGTAAGTAGTTATTGTTGATGATGAATTTGAAGTTAGTGTATCTGGGTAGAGGTTTACAAATTATTGTCCTCGGCAGAAACTGGGCGTGTTTATGCCACCGGCCTTAATGATTTTGGACAGATCGGCATATCAGACAGCACTACTTATTGTATGGTACAGTATCAGAAACATTTTTTTCTTCAATCTTTTCTCCTGTCTGTCTATGCTTCTATCGTTGGATGATGTCTTTTCTTCAGTCGATGAAGGATCTTTAAGATACGCTCTTTGATTTTCGCATGTATAAGAAGATAAAATCCGTTGCAATGAACTTGTGATCTTCTCGGATGTAGAGAAAATATAAAAGTTTGGGGGTTTAAATTAGAGTTCAAGTAACTATTATAGCATCACTGTTGGGTTTTGGGATTCCATTACTTTGTAGGTTGAAGTCTTTTTCCCTCTATGCTCCCATTTGCCCTTCGATAATGTAGAATTACAGTTCATGTAACTATGGCAGGATCATTAGATTTGTGCTGTTTTCTGTCTGTTTAAGTTGTCCCGAGGGCCATTCAACTACAAAATGTACGAAGATTGAAAGAGCTATCAGATCACAAGCTGCACTCGATGTGCTAGGAGGACCTTATCATAAGAAAGCTTAGAATATGAAGCTGATGGCCCCAACCTGCCATAAAGAAAATCATAGAGAAAAAACAGTAGAAAATATGATGCTTCTGATATAGTGTGGAAATATTCTTTATTTTTACATCTTAAGCGGCTGGTGTAGTGGATTGCATGTTTATTTGGAGGTTGGACTAGCATGTGATGGCTCCTCACGCACCTTACTCTTCGGGGCTGGAGACTTGTGTGATCATTCTATGATCATAAGATGTGGTAGTTAGCGATTTACTCAACATTTGGCTCCATTTATGTTTTCTTTGTAAAAAAAAAACCCTCTTGTTACGCGCTGATCCATTCTGAGACCTACTTGATGGAAACGAGAATCTATTACCTATCCAAAGCAACTAGTAAAGACACCTAAACTTAGCCTTAGCTTTTTTTAGATTGAGCTGCCTGTATAATCATCTTATTTTTTACCTTATCTGATCCTCTTTTTTTTGAAATCTTTATAAACAAAAACTTTGAAATAAATCAAGTGAAGTCATTTTCAGTCTATCTCTTGCTCTATTGTCCTTTCAACTTGATTACGATGACCGGTTGATGAGAGCATCTGCACATCTATAGCAGAGTCATTTTAAATGATGTTCTCTAATTTTTCTTGTGAGGTGTTTGGAACTCAGCTCTGGAAGCAATTTATTCATGAAATTGGATGTTATCAACCAGAATAGATTTGGTTAAATAGAAATAGGTCTTATAACTCTCGATCTTCAAATAAGTATATACCTTTTATGAAAATTCTCTGTTGTGAATTGTGCTGATAGATGATACTTTAGTGTCTTTCATTAATCGATGATTGATTGGGCTGTTTTCAAAATTGTCAATGGAATAGTTCTTTTGTATTTTACATGTGCCTTACTGTTGCAGGAGCCACTTGAAGTTTCTGGTCTCAAAAAGGAAATTGTTCAAATTTCAGCTGGGTATCATCACTCATGTGCTATTACAGGTTTGTGAGTGGTTATAATAATCTTGTGGAGCTGGATGAATGTTGCTTCCAAGTGATTCTTGAAACAAAAACTATTCATATTTTTTAGGAATTTACCTATAAGAGCCATATTTCATTTCCTATCACGTTGTTGTTTCTTTACTTGCTTGTTTTAGAATTACTGAATCAATCACTTTTTGAGTAAGGTTTGAAGGGATCATGTCCGGGTTGTTCATCATCTTACTGAAATGCTCACTCATAGTTTTCCTAATCTTTGCCTAATTCTTCTTCTGATGATCAATTCAACCTTCTTCACTCTTAATTTCTAGTTTGTAGACTTCTTTTTTTCCCGTGGAATTGGAAGAGGGGAGGAAAGTGCCAGCTCATGGATTTTATTTTGTTTCTTCTGTTTATTTGCTGTATTATTTGTTTGCTGTGATTGCATATCTTATTTCATTTTATAACAATATATACCATTTCATGCAGTGGATGGAGAGCTCTATATGTGGGGAAAGAACTCAAATGGACAGCTGGGTCTTGGAAAAAGTAAAAACTAAACTTGTACTGTGTTAAATATATAGGTGACATCATTTTGATTGCCTAGCTTCTCTTATTAAAGTTCTTCCCTTTAATCTTTTCCTTGTTTGGAGGGCAGAGGTGGGGACTAGGGATGATGATATTATTTCCAAAAGAGAATTTGTTCTTTCAGCCTAGTTACTTTGTAATTATGTTTCTCACTGATATGCAGAGGCCAAAAATGTAGTCCCTGTACCAACAAAAGTAGAATGTTTGAGCGGAATCAACATAAAAATGGTAGCTTTGGCTTCAGAGCACTCAATTGCAGTTACTGGTCTGTAGAAGGAAAATCTTACAGTGATTTTTTTCCTTGTTATCACTCACTGGTTCCTATGACTATAGGTAACACTGTTTTGTATTGATTTTTGCTTATATTCTTCATCAGATGGAGGTCAGGCCTTGAGTTGGGGAGGAGGAGGATTTGGGCGACTCGGTCATGGCCATCAATCAAGTCTTTTAGGGTTTTTTAGAAGCAGCAGGTTGAATTTGATCATTGCCTGATTTTTAGTTGTTTTATGTGAAACTCAGTTCATTTTCTTTCCTCTTAAATCCAAAGGACTATCCCTTTCTAATATTGGAATATGATGACATACTGATTGCATAAAAAATTACATACACAATTTAAATGTGTACCAGTGGTTTGTGGGATAATATTTCTGTGGTACTTCTGCATCTTATTTTAAAGTCATAAATCATCTAGGGTGGCAAGAATTCCATGCCGCAAATGTGGCATGAATTCATTTCCACAGTCGATCAATTGGGGCCCACATCAAAGGTTAGGCATGGATTTGTTTACCATTCGGGCTACAAATCATTTCCCTAGGATTATAGTTTTGTTTGACTTATTGAAAGTATGCTAGATCTTTGCTCTCTGTTTTTATTATTTCGCCAGTCCAAGGCTTGCTAGAAACAAGCTTTTATAACTGTGTTTTTAATATTTAGCCCAATGTGCTTAAATTATATACCCCCCAGGCTGTGGAGAAGCAGCATGGTCAATAGATGCCATCTGACTTGGAAGGCATGAGCATCCACAAACACACACATCGATCACTGGTTTATGTGTAAGAATGGCCTTACCTGTATTTTGTGTTATTTATCTTTAGTGTTTTAATAGGGTTATAGCACTGCCCTAGCAACTGAGTTGGGAAGAGACGAACTTAATGTATACCAAGCCTGGCATCAGCTATTCAAATCGACCTATTTTTGTGTAAAAGGGGATTTGTTTGAGCAACTTCCATGGTTGGTACCTGATGCTACACGTACATAAATTGAGGTGTCTAGAATTTGTATAAGGTGTCTCAAGATGTGTCTGTGTGTGTTGGGATTCTATGGGCCTTCTGAAATTGATTTTGCTAGCCAGACATGTTTTTCCATTTGTTAATTATGTATTTTAATATATTTCTATATATTTTTTATTGTTTTGTAGTGAATATACGCCTAGACACATTAAGAAACTTGAAGGGGTTAAGGTATTTTACAGATAAGATTTCAATTGTTGATTGATAATGTCATCTCTGGAATGGAAGTTCATTTCCATCATTAATCATTGTCTCATGGCTACAGTGCGAATGGATTTGTAGGTTAAAAACGTTGCTGCTGGCTTGCTTCATTCAGCCTGCATTGATGGTATCTCTATGATTTTTTTTTCCATGTGTTCATATAAGGCTGATGCCCTGTAGATTTACTTTTAACATCTCTAGCTTGTGTGGTTTTTTGGTATTGCAGAGAATGGCTCTGTCTACATATTTGGTGAAAAAGCAATAGATAAACTGGTCAGTGCTAGAATTTTTGTTTAGATTGGTTGTAAGCAATCATTTTCTGATTTTGTTGACTTCTATATGTATCTTGTATTAATAATCTACCTGCTAGTAATGATTTCTTTTCAGAAATTTTTATAGGCTTTTGGATATGCAAACAACGCAACCACGCCATCTATGATAGGCAAATTGCCTTATTCTCAAGAAGTAGCATGTGGTGGCTATCACACATGTGTTATAACTAGTAATTTCTTGCTTTCCTTATAGTATGTGCATTTCATATTCACATATTTTTGTGCATATCTGTTTGTGTGCTTGAATGTAGTGGTGTGTAAAAATCAGTGCCATCTTATTGCATTATGTTATAAGAGATGTGAATATGAAGGACTTGAGGAACAGGGATGTGCTGAAATAAAAATCCTAACAGTATCAAAATAAGATGCTTAGTTATTTTTTATAGTCTTGATAGATTGGTGGAAAAGCAATTTTTCAGACAGGCAGTTGAGTAGTAGGGCGAGTTGAAGGACTGCGAAAGGACACTAATGGTCAGAAAGAAATGGTGAACGAATAGAATATACCAGGCTGTTTCAAAGGGATGCTAATGTTCAGAAAGAATAATTTTGTCAAAGATCTGGAGGATATAGGTGGTCATTTTATTAGGAAGCTTGATTTTGTAATGATGGCATTGCTCGCTTTTGTAGGTCTTGTCTTAGCATGGAGATATTTCTAGATCTATGATTGAAGAACCAATTAACTGTTCTGTTTCCAATAAAATATATAGATTTGCAGATATATTTTGAGTTAGAAGTAACAAAAGTAGTTTTGGTCCAAAGGTTTGCAGTGCTTTTGTTCTAATTTTTTGGGACATTGTAAGGGAATCGCTGCATGTCATCATGGGTAAATTTCATGAATAATTTTCCAGTAGGCATGTCAGGAGGAATGTCTATTCCTAGTTTCATCAATCTGATCCGAAAATGATGGTATGAATAAACCGGACTTTAGACCATCAGCCTGGTCTTGGTTTCTGTAAATCTTCTGATTTTTTTTGCCCATATATCTGTTGGGAGGAGTGCCAAAACTACATTCATCTTCACTGACCCATAAAAGGGATTGTCTTTATACCCGTTGGTTCCAGTGACTAAATTTTAGAGAAAAAATTGCTCTCTCTCACACATACATGTATATATTTATGATTAGTGTAATCTAACATGTTTTCTTTTCCTTTCACTCCCGTGTCATAGGTAGTGGTGAACTATACACTTGGGGCTCAAATGAAAATGGTTGTCTTGGCAACGGGTATCTATATTCCCTTATGTTAATCTTGAAGTTTAGACTCATTGAATGTTCACTGCTTGATCCATTAATGTCGATGTTGTTCACAGTAGGATTACAGATGAAAGTTTTGTTTGCTGAACACTAACATGTTTTTTTGGATAAAATATGTTTGGTTGACAGTTCTACTGATGTCTTGCATATACCGAAGCGAGTTGAAGGCCCTTTTTTGAGATCTACAGTTGAAAAGGTTTATATACTGCTGTTTCTTGGACAAAAATGTTATAGGGCTATCTTGTTACATTCTGATTCAGAAATTAATTTAAAGGGTGTTACTTTGACTTGTGCTCTTTTTCCAAGTAGGGATGGAATTCTTAACAGTATTGATTCATTAGATTCTTGTTTTGATTATTTTATGTATAGGTGTCTTGTGGTTGGAAGCATACAGCAGCGATTTCAGGTACTGCATATTTTAGTTTGAAATTTATATATAAATTTGTAGTTTCAGATATAGATTTCTAACTTTCCTAGCATGGTAATAAGATTTTCTATTCTGTTGGCAAGTTGTAATGATTTATACTTTTGAGCTTACTGAAAGACAGTGGAAACGGTAATTTAAATTTTTTTCCCAGGGGTCCCAAGAATTTTGTAGACAATCTAGGGTTGTTTAGTGTTTGAGCAAAGTTTAGCTGAAGATAATAATTTCCTCGTCTTTCTTTTCACTACTCTATCTATCTATATAGGTGAAGTATATAATAGGTTATAAATCATAACTTACAGAAAATATAAGGTATAACATTCTATTTATAAGAAAAATTTAAAATTCTATAAATGATAAAATATCATTTTACCCCTTAAATATATCACATTTATTATTATTTCAGAATAGTTTTAAAAATTTTATTTAATCAAGTTCTACTTGATTTTACTAGGTCTAAGGATTGTAATCCCTTATATTAATTACGTTGTAATTTGCAATCTCTAAAACTATTTATAATCAAGTCACAAATTAATTTACTCAGTTTAATCTTTTATCAAAAAAATTTATTGTATATTAGGTTGCTAATTAGCTAGCTCAAATATAAATTATAAATCTAAATAAATTAGAATTAAATAAATATATTGAATAATTTGATTTATTATTTGTTTAACGATTGACGGATCTATATTTGAAGATCAAGTTCACCGATTGCAATAGGTTATGGTTTTCAAATATTAGAAAAGTCATTTAGTGGTCAAAAACATAGATTGATTCATCATCAACTCCTTTAAGGTCAAAAAGTGTTAAGAAACCATCTCACCTAAAAGCTCAAGCTTGTAGGTGAGGCCCCAGAATATGATTTATATTATTCTCTAACACCCCCCTCAAGTAAAAGCTCTTTTGACTTGAAACTTGCACACAGACCCACACTACCTTGTGTTTGATTTTTATCAAATAGAATGGGGGTGGTGAGATTCGAACTCATGACCGCTGGGTCAATAAGGCTCTGATACCATGTTAAGAAATCATCTCACCTAAAAGCTCAAGCTTGTAGGTGAGGCCCCAGAATATGATTTATATTATTCTCTAACAAAAAGAAAGGGCGTGATTCTGAAAATTTGTGAAAAATAACCGTAAAGTGGAAGTTTTTTTCCATCTTGTGCAAATGATTAGGTCTCTCCTTGAAGTATATAATTTTTCTTTTTCATGCCATGCACTATGCAATGTATCGTGTAAAATAATTTTTTGCTTAGGACTACTTGAATCAAATAACTGAGCTTAATTATTACCCTTCAGAAGGCAATGTGTTTACCTGGGGCTGGGGAGGTTCTCATGGAACATTTTCTGAAGATGGACTTTCTTCTGGTGGACAATTGGTTTGCTTTCTCTTCCCCTGTATACAATGAAATTACCATCTTCCAATTAGTTATGTGCAATGCTTGAAAACATCATTTTAAATTACAAAGCTTCAGCATGTGGTAAAAACGGTTTTTTTTTTCTTTTTGAGAAAAAAAGAAAACAGATATTTGCATATCATTATTGTGAAATGATGAATCTTGTCCACTCTTAACAATAATATTAGATACCAACATATAGTTCATGAGCCTGTACCATTAAATGCCTGTCACTTTTACTTGATATGAGCCACTAACTTATAGTTTATTTTGATGATTTTATTGCAAATGCATCATTGGATCTTGTATTGTAACATCAAAGTTCTATCCCGTGTGGTTCTCTGCTATGGTGAAAATACTGAAAATTGCTGCAAAGTGTTCATCAATTCATTTGACCTTTGGAGAATGATTGGTTTGCTGAGTTGAAGCACACCTTACATTTTTGGTTATTATATCTGGAAATTCATTGCTATTGTACTTCTGAGCATTCATATTTGTCTTTACGAGTCACCAGTATATGATATTGCATACAGGGTCATGGGGATGATATGGACTACATAAATCCTACACTGGTTGCCTTTGAGAAGAAAATGAAAGCAGTGGAAGTGTCATGTGGGTTTAACCACACAGGTGCCATACTTGAAAGTGTTGATGCTTAAGCCATGGTTAGGGTTCTTCAATGAATGGAAGCGGTTTTGAATTTTTACTGTTATTTCATTCATTATTTGGCTTTAACATATTCAAATGCCAATTAGTTAACCGCCGGTCATCAAGTCCGAGACCATATGTTCATACTCCGAACTCCAGAACGGTGCACTCTGTACATGACGAGGTCAATGTAACCTGTATATCCTCGCATTTTCTAAAAGTAAACTATTACATTACAAAAACCTAAAATATATGAAAAAAAAACTTTAGATAGGTCTTGATTTAATGTGGATTATAATGGTGAGATAGTGATTTTCTTCTTGGGAAAAATCATACAAAATTGTCTGTAGGGGTAAAATGGTATTTTCTCCGGGTCCATTTGTTATTGTCTTGGTTTTTTCATAATGGTTTGTACAATGAAATTGCTTGGTTACCCTTCTTCAAAGCAAAATAATAATAATTCTAGAGTTCTTTTTGAAATTTTGTTTTACGATGCACAGTATAACCACTTTATTGCCCTTGCAATTAAAAAACAAATAGGCTTGGTTTTAGGGGCATGCTTGTCATTTCACTTTCTTTTCTTGCAATAATCATGTGGATATAGAGGTGATTTAATTTAAAAATAAAATAAAGAAAAGTTATTAGCATGTTTGTGGATATGTGAGCAAGTCAACCCATCTCTGGACAGAGCGTGTGGTGGCATACAACAGAGAAAAACTGGTTGCTTTGGCGTTTTTCAATTCTCAATGGCCAGGCTTTTCTAGGCAGCGCGTGTGATAGAATTCTCAGTGTTTTAGCAGTGCTCAACTCTTTTTCTTCTTAGCTTTCATGTCTTCCCTTGCAACATTTTTTAATTTATTTGTTTTAGTATTCGATCCATGTTTTCTTAATTGCTATTTTTTTATTTTAATTAGTTTATAGATTTTTATCAATTTCATTCTCTATTTGGTTTTTTTATTTCAAATTCAATCTAAATTTTTTATTACTATTTATTTTAATTGGGATAGTTTTTAATTATTTCTTACAATTTCATCCTCCATTATATTTACATATTGGATCTTATTCTCATTTTTTATTGTTATTTTTTAACCGTGAAAAGTTTTTTTTTTTTAATTTATCATTCAATATTAAATAGAACTTTTTGATTGACCTCAATGTTAAAATTTAACACATTGTGAATTTGAGAGATTAATTAAGTTTTAGGAGATTTGTCTTGTTTACATGTTGTTTTTAGAAACAAAAAAATAAACTTAATATTGGATAATAAAATTTAAAAAAATAAGGGAGGGATAACCTCGTGAAAAGGAAAGGGGGAAATGACAAAGTTGAAAATCCAATAACATAATATTGAATAATAAAATTAAAAAAATTAAATTTAAAAAAACTAATAAATTAAGTTAATATTTGAAACTCGTGAATCTAAAACAAAACCTCAAGTCACCCCATTAAAGGAATACCCGTAAAAATCATGAAGTAAGATTCCTAAATATTCAAATTAAAAAATAGTAGTCAAAATAATTAAAAACAAATATGACATAAAAATATGTTAATGGACAAAATTAAAAATTAGAAAAAATCAAGAAAAAAATGACAATAAAAAATAAATTAAATAGATACTAATAATTATTCTCTAAACAACCCATGTTTTTGTTGTCACCGACACTAATAATTGTTTTCGATCTTTCATCACCCGATCTGTAATGCCCCCAGCAGCAACATCATCATGAACATATAATTGCGAAAATACTTGCTTTGATGGATTAATATTTAACACCCTGGTTCCATAAAATAAATAAAAAACAATAAGTCCCCCCCACGTAATCCACGTGCTCCTGTCTCCTCTTATAGTGGGACCCACTCTACAGCTAAAGTTACCTTCTCTCTGCACTGACTACAGTTCCGGGGTCATAAAATCCGAGCTGTCGATTGCTTGGAGTTTTGACCAGTGTTTTGATTTGAGATAAAACTATTATTTTATTTTGTAATAAATTCTTTATCGTCCTCGTTTTTCGGGCTATTTTTATTTTTCCTCGGCCCCCTAACCTAAGCTCCCGCTGACACCGACATGTCGGGTTTTAAGGAGGTTTTCCTCTAGCCGTCAGATATTGAAGTTGAGCGGGTAGGATTTTATATTTCTTGCAACCCCGGCTTTCGATGACGTGTTTCTAGGAAGAAACTGTTTCAGGTATCTGCTTTACCCTAAATAAAAGATTTTTTTTAGCACGGTAAATTTTATTTTTTAATAAAATAACAAATGGATTCTTAGTGGAAGGTTTAATCAAAATTATCTAAAAAATAATAATTTATGTAACAAGTCACGAGCGTTATTTGTGACTCCCGAGTCATAATTATTTCAAGCCTTATTGTCTATATAACTTGAAGGGATAACATAAACCTTCTATCCAGGTGATTTGTTATTTTTATATTCAAATTTAAATTAATTTAAAATATCTTTTAAATATTTTTGCTCATTGATTTTTATATGTAGATAAACAGTGGATGATATATAGAACTTGTACTACAAATCTGCAAAAGTTGTAAGAGAAATTGAAGTGTTTTTTAACATACTAACACTACTGGAGCATCAATGATTTAATGGACCTTGTTTATATCTACTATCAGTGTTTATCCTCCCTTTTACCATGTAGGAGTTATTGGAAAGGATAAATTATGATCCAGTCAATTTCGAGACACTAAAAATTAGATTCTAGAGGATGATCCATCAACCTTAACAATTGAAGAAGTAAATATCTTTTCCCATGGTATATCGATGAAGACGATTAAAGATACTTCCAATGATGGTAGTGAATAATTGATGTTCTACTATTTGATTTGTTTTAAACAAAGTGTTGTATAACATGTAATATTTATTTGTTAATTATCTCTTGATTGTAAATTTGATTGATTTCAATGAGATTGATGGTGATTGTGATGATGAAGTAATAAAGAAGTATGATGTTATTTTGATAGGCCCCACCAACACTTAATTCAAAGTTTGCTCCTTCATACATGTAAGGAATCAATATGTTCATTGTATCAAAGTGAAGGTGTTGACAAGGATGCATCTATGTGTGCTGCGTTGTTTTTCAATGTGTTTTTGCATCAAACTTGAACTGTAATGCTATGAAATCTTGAACTTGGTAGTAATAAGGATGTTGTTTTATGATAAATTATTTATCAAAATATGGGATTTGGAATTTCAATAAGATAATTGTTTTGTCCCTTGAGCTTGTAGCTTGTTTAGTTACTTTTGACAAATTATGATGAAATGTTTGTCATTTAATGCTTTTGATAACATGTTGTTCTTTTATCTTTTTTATTTATTTTTTGTTACAATTTAAGCAAAGTGGATTAATGGATGAGATACTAGTGATTTGTAGAAGATTTGTTTGATTGTTTTTTAGTTGACTCGGGTCAATCCAATAGAACTATAACTCGTGATCCGATCCCTTAATTAGGTCAACCTGTATCAAGTTTATTAACTAATGACACAAGCGAAATTAGAAACACAACTCTTTTTTTTTTAAAAAAAAAAAAACCTTTTTGATAATAGCGTTTCAAAAACCCTTTTCCTGCTTTCTCTGCCTTTACACACACACACTACTATATATACAAGTCAGAACTCTATATGGGTTAGGGTTTCCACACAGGGAAGAAAGGATATGTGTGCGTGAGTTGTGGGGAATGTTGGCTGGCACGAAGCTTAAGCAAGGAGTTTCCTCTGCAGAAACAACTGTTAAGGCTTCGGACCAGGCTTCATTCCCCTCAACCAACAAACGTATGTACGCATTTTCTGCGCAAATTCAGTTCCTCTGTTGGATCTTCCTTCTTCTTCTTCTTCTTCTTTTTCCAGAAGAGATGTAGCATGAACTTATCCGTGAGGGTTAGGTTGAGAGGGACGTTGTCTGGCTCGAGGTCTTGGAGGCCATGATTATACATGAATGGCATTATCTGATGACAGCCCAGAGAATCGATCGATGCCTGTCTTGAACCTAAATGATTGTCGGACCAGGCTTCATTCCTTCCAACCAACCAACTTTTGCTGCAATTTCTTTGCTTCTCATCTCATGATTCTCCTAGCGAGCTGCCTGCGATTAATTATCAATGTCAACATCTGGTGAATTGTTCTCTCTCTTTTAGTTTCTACTTGTTTCTTCTCTCTCCATGGTTGCAATTATGATTATATATGAATCTGAAGGTCTAATTAAGAATTTTTTTTTTCTTCTGGTTAATTTGATCTCCATGTTTATATTGTCTGTGGGACAGGTTCGCTAGCTTTTCTTTCAAGTTCCATATTCTCAGCTACGTGAGGATCAGCATTTCACAATCGATTCGATCCCTTCATGGATGATCAGTATAGCACCTCTCTCTCTCCCCCCCCCCCCTCTCTCTCCCCAACACGTAAAGAAACGTAGACAGGCAATCACTCAGTTTTTCTTGATTATTCCATACCTAACTGATAAAATAATAGAGATTAATATTAGTTTTATCCAACTTAGATGCAGTGCATGGTAGTAGCTAGCCTTGAATAGTTACATTTTACGAGGACAAGACAGCATGTGCAGTAACAAGCTATTGGATCTTGCAATTGTTCAAAGAAACCTTGCTAAAACCCTGTACTCTCTTTTCTAGTGTCAAAATGGCAGCCTCTCCGAGAGAGAGCTTTACTGTTTCCTTTTTAGTACTGCAACCTCTCCCTGATCTTATTTCACACTGTTTTAAAAGTGTTTTCGAAACAATTTGACATTATTAACGAAATTTGATTTTTAATATTTTTAGTTTATTTTTGAAAATATCAAAAATAATTTTTAAAACATAAAAAATATTATTTTAATATATTTTTAAACAAAAAACATTGTAAAAATAACATCAACCATACTTATAATCAGTTGCCCTAAATAGCCCATGATTATATAGCATTCATAAGGGTATATCTCATTCTCAATTTATTTAGCAACCAAATTAGATTAATTTATTTTTTCGCTCAAAGAGATGACGTGCACGGGCTATGAGTCTGTCAGTAATGGAGAATTAAGCTTGCCATTGAAACGTTGCTGTTTCATTTATTGTAGGTTTTGTTTTTTAGTGAGAGGTTGCCAACTTGCCATTCATTCATAGATGTTATAAAATTTATAGTTTCTCGGATTTAATTTACCAAGTTGCGGTGGTGTTGACTCAAATTATTTTTCAATATTCATGTGCCAAATTTTATTTATTTATTTATTTATTTATTTATTTAGAGCACCTTTTTGGGGCTGTCAGCGTGTTTTGCATACAAAAACAGTTGAGGTGGATAAACTTAAATTTTAATAAATAATATTTTTTAATCTAGCGGTATATTTTAAGCAGTTTACAAAAAACAACTATAATTTTATAATTAATTATTGAATAAGCTCAAATTTTACTAAATAGTTTTTTTTAATTATTGAAAAAACTCTTATTGATATTTGAACAGAAAAAAGATAAAATATCACAGTTTAAAAAATATTTATGAAAATAACATAATTTAACTAATTATAATTAATATTTGTGACTCACTAGTCACATGTCTCACTAATAACTCTTTTCAACTGTTAAATGGTCTTTGCACAAATTGCAAAGAAAAGAGAGGACAAAGGCAAGAGAGAGAGAAAGAAAAAAAAGTCTCAAATACACATTGAAATTTCAATAACAACATCGTCGATACCATTAGAGAGATCTCAATGAGACAAACTCAACTACACCAAGAAAAGTTATTAATAGTGACTAGAGTGGGTCACATAAAGAGCCCAAGGGCAAGTGATCCGTTTGCCACCTTTGAACGACCCATGTGGCCAAGTCTAGTTACTATTAATGATGTTTTTTGGTGTCGTCGAATTCATTCAGTCTAGATTTTATCAATGGTATCAGTGGTGTTGTTATCGGTGTTTTCGTGTGTCTTTGATTTTTCTCTCTCTTCTCTCTCTCATCTCTCCTAATTACAATTTATGAATACTGATAATGGTATCACTTGTAGGCCCCAAAATCCAAGATAAAACTTATTAGTGTGCAATAGTTTTTTCTATATAACATTTATCAAATATTGTCAATGATGTTATAGATGATGAGTGTTAATTAGGTGCATTATTTATTGTGGGATGCTTGGAGAGCATAGCCACTATTCATGAAGGAGTTAATGAGATGAGACACCAGCATCCATCCACGAGCAATCTAGGCCTTCCATGCGCGTTATAGATAGATTATATGTATTATTGTTATAAAAAATGTTAATTTAGTTAAATGTTAAATGAATTTTCATTGTGTTTAATTATAAATTATTAATTTTGATGAATTGTAAAGTGTATTGATTTTTTAATTGTGATGGGAAAATAAATTATAAATTATCTGGCTGAATTATTAATTGCTAGGATGGTAGTTTATGATTGAGAGGTGAGAAACTATAAAAACTGCTCTACCCATATTTTTTTGGCGAGTCAGCGATGCACATGCAACTGGTCAAATTATTTTATTTTCCTAAATTTTTATTTAAAAAAAAAAAAAAGAACTCGGGTTTTGTGGTGCTGTCGTGCTGTGTGAATGAAATGTGAAGCTACTTGTGACATAGAAATATACTATCATCTTCCAACCTTTCTAACTATTGCATGGTGAATGCGTACGTACCCAAGTGCTTACAAAATATGTTATAAGAATTTTCTTTCTTTTTTTGTTCTGCCATGAAAGAAATTTGTTAGTTTTTATTTATTGGACACAACACTACTGATTACAAAAAAAATGCAATATTTATGCATCAAATACCAATGGTTTTGTATTTCTAAGTGGCTTGGTGTGATGACAGTGAGCTTGCGATATATACAGTAGATCTTGAATTCGAGTAAAAACATGATTTTCTTATAAAAATTTGAGATAACCAGGATTTTATTATCTCATCTGAACTCACTAGATACGCATTACAAAGGGTGTTCGTTTACTATCATCCCAAAAAAATGGTTTCCTGTATAAAAATTCAATCAAGTGATATGGTGGTTGAGATATTTTATAAACTTAGATCATCTTTCTCTCAATTAAAAAGAAGAGAAAAAAAAGATGGGAAGTGACAATGTCGTCATGGTGGATTCAGAATCCATTAGATCTTTCAATGAACCTAAACAGGGAAAGAAAAACTCAAATCACACAGATAGGGAAATAAATACTGATACGACTGCAAGAGAGCTAATAATGCTTTCACCAAATTTCTTTCTACAAATAAACAAAACTAAAAAGAGATGGCATATTTACCACTACAGCTCTAGCTACTGAAGTACCTTATATATATAAACATTCATTCTTCTGCCCAGATGATTGGCAGTAGCAGCGCAAGGAGGAAAACAGTTTCTAGGTTCTTACAGCACCATTCGAACCGGTCTAAGAACGTGATTGTTACAGCGACCTCAAGTCAGTACTGATTGCGCTCTTTTGTCACGGAAAAATAAATTAAATTTGACAGGAGCCATGGTTTCTGAAATCATGGAAGAAAAACCGTAAGGTTGCTTGGACGCATGGATTGCATCAATCTGTCTTATTAAGGAAGAGGGTTTCCTTTTGCTTGCGCCATCTTATCAACCCAGTCTGTTTTCTTTTCAAATGCTGCGAGTTTCAGCTTTTTGTCTGGCGTCGTTTAAGACAATGCGTGGTGTGGGAGTGCTACAATGCTCTAAACCTTGATGCCGTTTCACTTGTTTATTCATGCTAAAACTTAAGTTAGAAAGATATCTTGACGATGTATGCACAGTGTTTCATGTGGTCAACTGATTATATGGTGTTTCAATATAGGACTGCAGCTGAAACATAGTGCAGCACTATAAATTACACAGGTTTGTTTGCATTTTGCAGGGTGTGGCAGGTTTGAGGTCTATAATCCACATGAGAACTCTAAATCATGGTTATCAATTCTGTTTCAATTTTATTTTGATTGGGGATTTGTTTTTTCAATTGAAACAAAATGTTTCGGTTTTAGAGTGTTTCGACACGCCGTTTCGGGGTTATATATATAATTAATTAAGTATATTAATTCAAAAAAATAGTAAAATAAAATTATTTAGAATTGTGTAATTAAATCTAAAAATGATACAATAAAATGATTTTTCTGAATACAATTATGAACATGTATATTATTATAATAATATCATTATCAATCTTGCAAGGTCATTATATTTTCTGATTATTTTAAAATTTTAACATAATATATATAAATATATCAAAATACTCCTCATAAATTTTTATTTTAATTTAATAGTTGGATTAAAAAAAAGATAAAGATATTTCATTTTATATCAAGGGATATGAATTTCTTTCTAGATAGTTGTGCTAATATTTTCGGTTTTTTTTATATTATATATATGAAGACAGCTGCAAGTTGTGAACCGATGTGACATACTTACATCGTAATTTGATTTTTACTCATGGCTTGTACATTGTCAGACACTACGATCACTTTGCTGGTTGAGAAGATGGGAACTCGCCAAAAGATCAATAATTACTGCAAAAGTTAGTATTTATGATAAAATGTACAAGAAAAAAAAAGTGATTAGACCTGAGAAGAGTGTAGTCAAAGATGAGACTTCTCTGAAATTGGGTCAAGATGACAGGCTCAAATGAAAACAAAAAGGATTGGTGGAGATGCCTCGTGTTATTTTTACCACAGAATAATCGGGATTGCTATTGAGCCAAAAATTTGTAATTATGATTTTATTCAACCGAAGCGAAGCTTGAATCGACAAGTGTGTTAGTTCAGTGGTCTTGCCGATGGTTCATCGGCTCAATACCTGGAAAGAGTTTTTTTTAGATTGAAGTGACAGGAGACATGTTGACCTCGAACTGATTCGACTTGTCTCAAGAGGGGTTTTACATGATCAATTGCACAAATGGTCCATGCTATCAAATGGTCTGATTTACCATCTCACTTATATGACTCTGATGATAGTGGTAACTTGTATTTTCGCTAACTAAGTGATTGATTGCAACAAAAAAGTAGATCCCTCGGTTTTTTTATCCTTGTACGATAGTGATTGTGCTCTTGTATTTTATGTTATTGATTTATGAAATCTTAAATTTGCAACCGTGTAGATTACACCCGTGTCAAAATTCAGGCCCGGATATCAGGATTCAGGCCCGGTTACCAGGATTGACTAAAAAAAAGTTTGAACGGCTAACTGATCGTCGAGCAAACAGAACATGCCAGTAAAGGAAAGAGGGCAGCAAATGCAACACCCGCACTGGTGCACGGGCTCCAAATCAGCGAGGTAAATCTATCATATATCCAGCAATTTCCATGTTAAATTAATCCATCTTTCTTGAAAACGATGGTGGGCTATTTCCTCTCTTGCCGAGTAAAAAAACACAAAAGATTTCGATAATCATAAAGGAAAAACTCAAAAGAAATCAATGTTTCTATATTATTTCATCTCTGTTTGTAATATGTATGGTGTGTGCGCGTGCGTGTATCACAATAGGCCCAGAACTATTATTTACAATCTCTCATAGCATTCATTTACAGCTCTCGTGGCATTCACTTACAATGCTCTTATGTCAGTTGGCTGGCGTCTCGTGGGGCTGTTAGTCTCACTTGTGGATTGCTTCTACAAAAAAAAGTTAAGTAGCAAAAAGGAAAGAAAAAGGATGAGAAAGTGGAATTCCCTCCCATCATCCAGAATGGAATGTGAGGGAGGACACGCAGTATGTTAGTGGGGCAAAAAAGAGAGAAACTAAAAGAGGGAGGCTTTAGAAATTGGAATCTAGGTGAGATTGAGAGCCAATTGCTGCAGAAGTAATTTCTTCTGAGATAAATTGATAATTCCTTTGCACTCAGCATCTGCCAAAACCTCTGTCATAATGGCAGCTGCGTGGCCTCTAGGCTCCTCAGAGGCTCTCCTCAACATGAACACCTGAAACATACCAAAAATCCAAGAATTATCGTTTCAAGGGTTCAGATGAAAATAAATGATTGATGAAACACTAGAATGGAAACAAAATGCTAAATACACATTCAAAGTGAATCCCTTACAATCCTGAACATGCTCAGATAATCAAATATACAAGGCTCAATAATTTTGTTGCACCATTAGCAATATGGATGTATTTGTAACAGTTAGCATCAGTTCAGTTAATTCCAATGCACATTGCACAACACGGCAGGAACACCAACTTCCCAATGTTATGGAGGAGAAAATGAGGACCTCTTGTCCTGCATCAATAGTATAAAAGATAGGCGCAGGGAAAAAAAAGATGAAAAGACAGGATAGAATTGTAATTATCCTCCCTAGACATTATTTTAAGAATGCATATCATTGTTAATCATCAACATGATATTACATGTCAAAGGAAAATAGTTGATTAGAGTTTCTCCGCTAATTCTGCTTGTGGACAAAGGATTGACAATGTTCCTCCACAATCTCTACTGAGAGATAATAGTATACAAACACACATCTAACATTATATTAAGTAGTTTCCAAAAGGTACAGCCTGTGTTTATAGTGAAGACGATGAAGGTGCTAGAGATAAGGAATGAAAGAAAATGATATTGAAATGAAATGCATCATCAAGTAAACTAAAGAAAAACTAATGGAAGAATATCTTGGAAGTCCTTTCTGAAACCATGAAGACAATATATAAAGATTTTCACCATCATATGAGGATTGCTTTTTGTTGAATGTTTTTTTGTGTATGCTTTCTACAAAATTGAGGTTGTGCGTTTATATGGTTTATTCTCATGACTTGTGCACAAAGTTGGACTCCATTTTTCTTTCCAGTTGCTGTTTGCCTTCTCCCTTCGCTTCTTGTATTTTTTGGCTTCCTCCTATTTAGTATCCTATTTGTTCTAATTCTCAACTAATACTTGATCTTAATTTCTTGGTCATAGTTACACTATATAATCTTTACTCTTATTCATGTGCTAGTGGTTCATGAACTTCATCGACAGTCTAGGAAGACCATAAAAATGATTCTAAATCAGTATATTATATTTCATCATTTTTAATTCAGTAATCTTTCACAAAGAAAGAAACATTTCTTCCACAGTTGCATTTCTGCAGTTACTAGGGAACGGATCATGTTTCTCCTTTAGTCACCTCAAGATGATCAGTATGACTTACTAGTGAATAGGGAGGGATCAGTATCTAGAAGTTTAAATGATGGGGTGATGTGTCTGGTGTTTTTCAACGTTAAAGGATCATTCAAGTAAAAGTGCGAAGACATGAACTATGAGATTAGGTATGAAATGGAAAAGCAAGGAGCCATCAGCCAAGCCTCTTGTGTGAGCATCAAGTGCATTATAAGAAAGAAGGAATACAATACCTGTTCATCATGAGTTATTTCTAAGCAACCAGGTTGATGGATGAATGGTTCCCCGTCTATCTGAACTGGGAAAGCACTTGAAGCATGTATTTTGATGGTCTTCCCTTGTGCTAGCCTCCTTGCTTGTGATAGTCCAACCTGAATAGTAGAACGAGCATTGGAAAAAGAAATGAAAAGAAAAAACAGAAATCTCTTTGTAAAAATATCAACAAACATTTGTAAAAATCTTCTCAGGAAAAAAAAGAGAGCTACAAAATCAGAAGTTTAGCAGAGAACAACATCAAAACACTAGGGCCTTGAAACTCATTGCATGCAACATCCACACTCTAAAACACAGGCGCTATAAACAGGCCTAGAAGATTATTCACTCCTAATTATTTAGGAGAATATGATTTTTGAAGATAACAGAACCTACTCCAACCAAATGCTAGAAAGCACAAGAATATACGATACCTCCCAGATGTTTTTAAATTCTACTCCCTCTCAAGTCCTACAAATTTCAAGAACAAATCATACCATGTTTTCTCAGCAAAATGCAAAAAGCCTACACCAAAAATCCCAAGCCAGCAAACAACATCAGAGAAAGATGGCTATGCACCTCCTGTTGTTATTGCACAGAGAACGAACCTCATTGTGACAATGTCCTGTGAAGCCTCCTTCTCTCCTCAACTATAAAATGTCCATACGCAATAATTTTATTAAGAACCTTTATAAACACCCTGAAATTGAATAGTCACTTGGCTTTCTAGATACAACTGACCTGAGGTGAAAAGGTTGTACTGAAAATTCCCAAAATTACTCCAAAGTTCCCCATCCTACCATCTTGGTTAAAGAGAAAGTGACAGATTTAAGAATCTGACAGAAATTACAGAACGCTCTATTTCTCTATCATTAAGATCCCAGGAGATGCCACCACCATCCATGTGGTAAAAATAGAAACCAGATATGCTTTACAAATGAGGAAGCGTGGTAGAAAAGAGTGAATTACAGGTTGCCTTTGTTTTGGCCTAGAGAAAACCTTCCAATTCTACAGGATGATTTCCCCCCTCATCCCTGACACAACCCATTAGAGGTCTGCCATCAGCCCTTCAATCCACCTAGCTGTACCATGACAGGTTTCTAAATTGAGGTAAACAGGAAATAGAAAAAGCGTAGTGAAATCCTATAAAGAGAAACAAGCTCCCTTCTAACTGTTCAGATGCTTAGAAACCCACAATACCAGTTATCAGCTGCAGATTGTAATGAAAGGTATGCCTGGTTGCATAGCACGCACACATGTGCACACATGCAAGGTAGATGATAAAAAAGGAATCTATTTTCAGAAAATCAAAAATCTGAAGTTCCTGAGGTGAAACACTACACAAACACTTAGAACTCTCTCTCACACACAGAGAGTGAATGAAGAGTAGGAACCTATTTTCAGAAATTGACAAACCTGAAGTTTGCCGAGGTGCCACGCTCCACAGACACTTACAACTTCAACCATTTTATCTTGCATGGATTGAAGACTGAAATCATCATCATGCTCATAGTCATTTTGCCAAAGATCCACGCCCCCCATATAGCTGCCAATGTTCAGCACAATTAAACCCTCACAATCCTGGAGGGAGAAGAAGGATGAAAGAACACAGCATTGAAAATATGAAAGAAAAAAATATGTTTTAAATGCAATTAAAACAACAAAGAAAGCATCCAAAATACTTAAGATAACATATCAAGTACCTTTGGAATCTGTATGTCTTTCCCATCAACTTCAAGCCAAACCTGCCAAGGTAAGTCAGCACAAGCTCTGTCCATCATATCTCTGGCACCTTCTCTGGCATATCGCAATTTATTCACAAACTGCACATTAAACTTTAATTAGACAAATTCCAAGATCAAACAGAGAACAGAGATCAAAATATCAAAGGCCCATTTCTGAAATATCAAATTGAAATTACAAAACAAAGGAAAAGAAAGCTACAGCAACCTGGAGCACTTCTGTATCTTGAACTTCAGTCTAAGCATGTTTACCATTACAAAAAAAAAAATGTTCTTTTATTGTTTAAACTCAAAGTGCACTTGGCATTGCCTAGCAACAATGTCGGATACTAATGACCCAACAACCTGATTATGGTACTGAATGATGTTGTCCAGTTGCAGGACAACATACACACCAGTATTTTTTCATCCAAAACATTGAACCACCCTCAGGCTCAAGGGATATCCTACAGCAAGCATGCATCCACTAGAGTTCAGCAAAAAAAGGGTGGTCAACAATAAGGAATATGTTCAGGTGAAAATAAAGAATATAATCAAACAACAAACTGAAGGGAGCAAAGAATTTAGTAAAAAATTCTAGCATTGAACCTTCTTTTCCACTCAGAAACAGGGAGGTTTTAGAAATTGTACTGAACTGCCAGTGTCTCATAGATTTTAAAATTGTACAGATACATTACTGTCCAACAGAGAGCATGCCTTGGAAATCTAAAACTCTTTTGAGTGAAGTGCTAGGCAATTGGTTTAACAACATGCATTACAACCAGAACAAAAATATAGCTACCTGACTACTAAACTTCTCAGGATTCTCCTGACGTGTTACGTGAAATTCATATGCAAGCTTAGCATCACATCCAATACCTGCAAAAGAAAAACTGTCCATAAATAACAAATTGGTGAAGCAATTCGTGAAATAAGATTGATGTAAAGAATCCCAAGTAACAACTCCATAGATCTACCTAAGTAGTTCATCATGAATTTGGATTGTTCTCTTTCCATTTTCCCTTCTGAATTCTCTTCTCTGATATTTACTTTCCAGCGATCTAGCATTGTAACTGCAGCATGGTCGATATCTTGCAAAAGTGTGCTTAAGCCACCTTGTCCATCAAACTTTGAGAAGCCTCCCCCCCATTGCAAGACCCTTGATAAGTCATTTCCTGTACCAAGGGGAATAATAGCAACAGGTGGTGGAGATTCAAAGTTGTGCCTCTCAATAGCATCAAGGACCCATGCAACAGTTCCATCTCCACCACAGACCAAAACTCTAAAATACCGCACCTTGCTAAATAACTCCAAACCAATCTCAGGCCCCTGCGAATCACTTAGTTCAAATACCTGCAATGAAGAATTATGAAATTCAGCCATGTACCCTATGAGCTGTTACAGGCAATGAAAGTGAGAAAATGTAATTATTCATAACAACCATTATGTGGAGGTAATGAAAGAGGAAACCAAAGCCGCTTTATTTTTCCATAAATAGGTTTTCACGGGAAAGTAATTCCATTTGATGAAGTCCACATTATAGCACTTAGAGAGCACATTATGGAGATACTAATAAAAATCATGCTTACAATTTAAAAATAATAATGTTGGGAGTTGAAAATAACACATTTGACATGACAGTGAAAGGTTATGAAAATAATTTTTTTAAGGAATTAAAGGTCCACTTTTCTTTTGACAACTATTAAGGAGCTAAACTATATCACCTGTACAGGATTCAACAGCATGTTCAGTGTCCTTCGAAGAATAGGCCCAAGTTGACCTCCGCTCTTGGAATTAATGAAGACCAAAAGGGGTCTTGCATCTTGAGCCAGATCAGCCAAAGCATATTTCTTAACTTGTTCACAGATTGCAGTTCCACCTTTATTATGCATTAGGCCATTAAGGGTGTCATTTATCCTGCCATTCCTCTTTAAGCAGTGAAAATTAGTCTCGCTCCTGGATCTCTTGAATCCAACAAACCCATTCAACACAAAATCCAAGCTTCTATTGGCAGTTGTTGCACCCTGCAACTTCCCATTAACAGGGCGATCATCTCCATGCTTGACTCTTCTGCGCTGCTTTCTTCTCATCTGCCCACGAAAAGAAGAGGCTATAATTTCCTCAGTTATCAAACTTAAACTGTTTCCTCCATCAACTTCCTTCACACTGAGTGGTGAAAGAATAATCCTCCTAAGAGGACCCAAATCACAAACATCACCAGATTCTTTCGACATTTTAGCTTGACACTTCACATGAATGAGTCTCTGACACCACAAGCAATGCCACGTTGGCGAAGCATCGATAAAAGTAACACCACACGGTTCATCACAGTAAGAGCAAAACGCACTCATCTCAGGATTATCATCCATGTCAAACCATCTCTCCGACCAATGATGCGTCACATGACTAGACTCTGCTTGCGCTATACACTTACAATCCTTCACCGCAAACTCAGAACAATTAAAATGAGCCGCCGCACCACAAACAACACAACGGTGCACAAAATCACTACGCAACGACGCACCACGGCCATTATATGGCAACACCAACGAAGTCAAACAAACACAGCATGTAGAAGGCTGTTTTTGACCATAAGCTACATCTTCAATCCATAAATGAATAGACCGCGGAACATTTAACGTTTTCCAAACTTGCTTCTTCGCTTTAGCCGCAGCTTTAACCCATCTCTGCGATGCTCTTTCATGCCGATTAATTAATTCAAAAACAATAAGTAAAAAACCTAAAGCAGCAGTAATTAACCAGGCAATAAAAGATCCACTATAGTAATCACTAGAGCTTGTAAGCACCCGTACAGGAGAGATTCCCAATCCCATCATCTCCAAAACCCTAGTTTCACACCACCACCATCAATCAATTCAACAACAGCAACTCCCACCAAACGGGTTTTCACTTTCCGTTCAATATCCTAGGAAAAGTCATAAAAAAAAACAAAATCAACAAAGGATAACTATCAAAACGTGCAAAGATCGAGTAAATTACTAAATTAAAACAAGATAAATCAATCAGGTCCGGTACTAGAACTTGAGGGGGGGGGGGGGGGGGGGGGGGGGGGAATGAGAATCGAAGGAGAAGGAAACAAAGTGACCTGGAGGATAGAAGTGAGACATAAGCCATGAAAAAGGAGATCGGTCGTGATTTTGAATTTTGAGAGAGCATTTCTGGTTTCTTGATCGGAAAAGAGGAGAGCGCTCGATGAAGTAAAGGTGCTATGGATTTTTCTCTAGATATATAAGTAGCGTTTTTAGACGTAGTGGGAATGGGCTGGCGGGATTTTACAATGCGCAAAAAACGCGGGTTGGCTTGCGGTACGGAAAAGATGTCGACTCTGGAAAAAATCAAGTTTAGCCCTTGCATTTTGTGTTA